>CM053580.1:507708624-507734096 GCA_028627135.1 Pseudochirops cupreus
TATGTGTGACGACCAACTTTGAAAAACTGGACTCTTCTCAGCAATGCACGATTATAAGACAACTCTACAAGTCTCAGGATGGAAGGAGATGTCTACATTCAGTGAAAGATCTAGAAAGAACAGAGTTTAAATGGAGAATGAAGCAATCTGCATGCTATCATTTTTTTTCGTGTTTGGTTTTCTTTCTTTTTTTCCCATTGTCTCTCCATTGGTTACAACCCTTCTATACAACCAGACTATTGTCCAGTGTGAAAGTATTTGCAGATCCTATACTTGACTGCATGCTGCCATGGTGGGGGGGGGGGAGAGGAAGGGAGGGGAGAAAATTTGAAACTCAAGGGATTGTGGAACTGAATCTTGTAAACTAAAAGTAAATAAATCAATTTTTTAAAATGAAAAATAAATAAATAAATGAAATGTTATATTTAAAAAAAAAAACACCAAAAAACTAAAAACAAAAGTCCTCTGGGCCCACAGGGAAAAAGTCAAGCCTTGGCCCTTCCAGGAAAAAAAAAAGTAGATTGAGCTGTCTTGGATGGTAGTAGATTCCCTATTACTTAAAGTCTTTATACAAAGATTGATGATCATTTGTAAGGTATATGGTAGAGAGGATCCCCTTTTAAAGTGTGGGCTGGATGAGTCCCTCCTACTCTGAAATTCTCTGATTCTTTGATTAGACTCTCAAATCAATTAGTTTTCCAAAGAATAGTTCTACTTGTTCCAGTCCCTCAGGGAAATAGTCTTCTCTTTGATTGTATTTTATCAGCCCTGAGCCAAAATGAGAGGCTACCTCCTGAAAGGTCCTTTCCTAGACCTGACTTCCATGATCATTGGTTCTCCTGTCTGAATTGGCATTGACATGTGGACCTAGAAAAGTTAAACATTGTTTTTGCTACTATTTCCCTGGCTTTGTGAACCTCCGCCCCCCCCCCCCCCCGCCCATAAATCCAGTAGCCAGTCCTCAACATGGTATACTTAGAATCAAGGGGATGTTTGAAAGGCTGCCATACTAGGAACAGAACTATGGATATTTAGCCTCGAGAAAAGAAGACTTTATCAGGATGAAAAGACTTATGAAGATACAAGTATCTGACAAGATGTCACATGAAAGAAGGATTTACCCTCGTTCTGCTGAAAAGCAAAGCTAGAAATACTAAATGGAAGTCAGGAGAATGTCAACTTAGATGCAGCTTTAGGAAGAATTTCCTTAGATGAGAGCTGTCCAGCATCACTGGAGATGTTTACTAAGTAGAGATCAAACCATCGCCTGTCAGAGATGTTACAGAGGAGAGGATGAATTTGATCACAGAATGTAATAGCTGGAAGACATCCTACAGATCATCTAAATCACTGGTTCTCAACCTATGGGTCACGACCCCTTTGGGGGTCGAACAACCCTTTCACAGGGGTCACAGGGGTCACCTAAGACCGTCGGAAAACACATTTCCGACGGTCTTAGTACCCGAGACACCGCTGTTCAGTTCATCTCCAGGCAGGTCCACCCACATGCAGATATGCCCACATATGAGTATTAAAGGGTCACAGCATTAGGAAGGTTGAGAACCACTGATCTAAATAAACCCCTCTTTTTACAGAGGAGAAAACTGAGGCCCAGAGAGGGGGAAGTAATTTGCCCAAGGTCCCACAGCAAGCAATCATAGCACCATAACTGGAGCCCAGGTCTCTAGATTCTCAAGTAAGGCAAAGCTTTTACTACTACATGAGGAACCATAGCATATAACATGACTAAACCATCCAAACGTTGCATATTGTTTCCAGATCACAGCATGACAAAGATTGGTTGAAGGATTTGGTGATGTTTAGCTTGGTGAAGATAAGACTTGGGTGAGAGAGAACACAGGTTCATAAATCTAGTGGAAGAAATTATCCCAGAGACCATTTGTCCTGATGTCTTCATTTTGGTTTTTTTTTTTAATTTTCAAAAAATTCTGGACTTTAGAAGCACCAAATAAAATAGGCATTTCCATGTAAGTTTCAAAGTTGTCTTGTTAAGATGCACTTTTTTCTGATTTCCCGTGTATTTGTGGGGAATAGGGGAAAGCAATCAGGGTTAAATGACTCACCCAGGATCACACAGTTAATAAATGTGTAAGACTGGATTTGAACTCAGGTCCTTCTGCCTCTGAAGCTCATGCTCTATCTACTGCACCACCTAACTACTGCATTTTCTCTGTATTTTTTTTAAATACACTTCAGTGATCCTCTTTCTACTGCTAACCTCTCTTCCTCCCTATATCCTCAAAATATTGAGGGAAAAAAAGAAAAGCCTCTATAACAATTATGCATTATCAAATTAAACCAATCTCCACATCGCCTGTGTCTGCAAATCTTATGTCTTGTTCTGCATCTTTAGTCCATCTCCTCTTTGTCAAGATAATATTTGTAAAGCACTTAACCCAGCACCTGGCACACAGTAGTTGCTATATAAAGGTTAGCTAGCACAACCACCCTCCATCCTCAGTCTTCTGGAATCGCTTTTGGTCATGACACTGATTTTCTCATTTTCAAAGTTGTTTTTTTTAATATTGTTGCTATTGTAGAAACTGTTCTTCTAGTTCTGATCACTTTACTATGCAGCAGTCCATACAACCTGCCACCTCATTTTACAAATGAGGAAACTGAGGTAGGAAGGTCAGGTGATTTGCCCAAAGGCACCCAGGCAGAAAGCATCAAAGGGTGAAATTTGAACAGGTGGGTTCTCAGACTCTTTCCATTCTATTACTCTGCCTCTCCATAATATCTGAGGAGCTGTGGCATGAAAGAGAGACTAAACCTGTTCTTTTTGGTCCCGAAGGGCAGGAGAAGATAGATAAAAATGGCAGAGTTGGTTTTAGGCTTGATGTAAGGAAGTACTTCCAATTAAAAGTCAAATGTGAGGCAGTGGGTTCCCCATCACTAGAGGTATTCAAGCAGAGGCTGAGTGACCATAGAGGTTCTGTAGAAAGGGTTCTTGTTCAAAGTGAAGAGTAAGTAGATGGGCTCTGAGGTCCCTGTCAACCCTATCAGTCTGTAATTCTGCCTTTGCCATGAGTGGAGCCTAAACAGGCCATTACCACCAACAAAACAACCTCCCACCTGCTTTCAGTTTCAGGGCAACCAAAGCAGTGTGGGGGCTATAGGCCCTGTCTGCTCCTGTACAACACTTCTCTATGTCACTACCAGGCAGACCTGAGACTTGGGGGGAAGGGGGAGAGGAGGTGGCAATATTGTTGTTTTTCAAAGCCAGGATGAAGAATGTGCTGAGCTGTCTCCTGCTGCAACCTGAGCTGTTTCCATTTCTATGGCTGAAGCATTTGATCAGAGCCCCTAAAAGAAAAGGGAGTTCTTTGTTTTCCCTTCATTTATTTATACAGCTCTAACGAAAAGAGACCAAGTATTCATGAAGGGCACAGGACAGAGAGGGGAGAAAGAGGTAGAGAGATGTCTGGGGAGGTTTAATGATGCATTCTCCCTAAGACCAGATGAGGAGCAGCTTCATTATACCTGAAGTATAATGGAAGAAGGCCCATCTCCTAGGAGAGGATGGAGAAGGATCTGGATGTGACTCTCAGTTTCAATACTGACTAGCTAGTTGACCTCAGACTTCATATTTTTCGTCTGGAAATGAGGAAAGTGATATTTCCATGATAGCCCTCACAATCATGGTAATGAGAAAACCTAAAATTTGTGATGTATAAAAAGCCTGAGAGACATAATTTTGGGGTAATTAACCATTTTATTAATCATGCTACTATAGAAGTCATAAAAGGGGTCCATGATACTCTCAGATGCCAAAGACCCCTCATGGAAAGTCACTCAGTGCTTATGTGCCCTTGGAAGAGTGTGTGTTCCTGAGGGTGACAATCAACTCTGATTGGTTAACAAGGAGGAGGAGGAGGAGAGAGAGAGAGAGGGAGACAGAGAGAGAGAGAGACTGAGAGACAGAGACAGAGGCAGAGAGAGAGAGAGAGAGAGAGAGAGAGAGAGAGAGAGAGAGACAGAGACAGAGACAGAGACAGAGACAGAGACAGAGACAGAGAGAGAGGGAGAGAGAGACAGAGAGACAGAGACAGAGACAGAGAGAGACGGAGAGAGAGGGAGAGAGAGAATATTATAACTAGAAGCTGACCTGTTCTAATGAGGGACTGGGAGAATGTGGCTTTGCTCATGGCATTTACTTCCAAACCCTGCTTCCCAGACGTGGGAAATTTAATCAAAGAATTTTTTCCCAGTCAAACCCGAGTAGAACACAATGTACTTCCCCCACCTGGCTAGGGTCTAAACAAGACTGGAGAGAAAGCTGAGCCAATCTCGTGATCGGTACTGTCTTTCAGACGTTGGTTTAGCCTAGCAGAGAATAAGGTTTCAGAATATTAACAATTAGTTATTTAATAACCATTTCCCTCAAAATACTATACAAATGTAAGCAGTTGTTAATACTCCACTGAAGAAAGCAATAGTACGAACCCTAATAATAATGATGAAATTTATACAGTGCTTTAATATCTAACCTCCTTTTGTGTATTGTCTTCCACTGTTAGATTATAAACTCCTTGAGGGCAGGGGGACTGGTTGGTTATTTATTTATTTTTTTGTATTTATGTTCTCCTGGCTTTGCAGGGTTCCTGGCACATAGTAGGTACCTAACAAATGTTTGTTGTCTGACTGATCCATGCATATATCATCTCATTTGAGCCTCACAGCAACCCTGACAGGTAGGTACAAGAGGTGAGGAAGCAGAGACATGGAGATTTTCAGTCACTGTAACAACAATGCTAACTTAGAACCAAAGGCCTTCATATCTGGAGGCAACAAGGCTATGACCCTCAGGATTAAGGAATCTCTGGCTTTAAAATGTGGTTAAGAAGAATGGAAGTGTCACTCTGGACCACACTGCTTTTAAAACCTCTTCCTGTTTTGTTTTGTTTTGTTTTTAAACCTCAGAGCTGAAGACAAGTGCAATATTCTATTCTGTTTTAAAAGATTGCCAGTCTGTAGCACACCCATGGTGCTTCCTTGGCCTTAAATGCCCTCTTCCTTCCTTTTTTGTCAGTTCAAATCACTCTTCAAGGCCTCACTAAGTTCCCACCTGCTCCATGGAACCATTTCTAACATTTAGGTTTTAAAAAAATCAACCAGACAAGTAAAAAGCAGAGAAGATCTGATATTTATGCATTCATATGAAAAAGACCTGGGGGGGTTATCTGACCCCAAGCTCAGTATGAATCATCAGTCAAATGGGCTAATTTTAATTCTGTCAGCACAATGTACACACATAGCAAACACTATATACATGTTAGTTACTATCATTATTCATATGAGCATATAGTCAAAACAAAAGATGTGAATCTCCTACTGTCCTCAGGGCATATTAAGCCACATCTTAAGCATGGTATCCATCAGATGAAGGCTCAGACATATGTTTATTTTTGGACAAAGCCAATGCCAGGAATTATTTTTCTTGACGATATACATTTGACTATATCACTTGACTGTATTATAAGAGTTTGGGGTTTTTTTTAGCTCTCTCTCTTTTCAATGGAAGGAAGTAGGAGGGGAAAAAAAAGTGAATTTCCTTTATTTGAAAAAATTTAAGTGAAAAAAAGACTGTCCACTTCCAAGCACCAAATTTTAAAAAGCACAACACTGACAAACACATTGTGTCCAGAGAAGGGTCTGTAGAGTCTTGAAGCTCTGCCATGTAAGACTTGGTTCAAGTCACCTCAACAAATAACTTATTAGGCACCTGTTGAGAATGTTTAGCTTGAAGAAGAAAAGACTTGGGGCAGCTAGGTGGTACAGTGAATAGAGCACTGGCCCTGGAGTCAGGAGGACCTGAGTTCAAATCTGGCCTCAGACACTTGACACATTTACTAGCTGTGTGACTTTGGGAGAGTCAGTTAACCTCAATTGCCTTCCAAAAAAAAAAAGGCAAAAGAAAGAAAAAACAAAGAAAAGACTTGGCAGGGAGCAGGGAACATTACTGTTATCTCCCAATGCATAAAGGGCCACCTTTACATAAGGCCCTCATCTTCCTCACGCTATGGGGGGGGGGGGGAGAATGTGGCAGGGGGAAGGAACAACCTCACTATATATACTTCTCTATATATACACGTTACATTCCCCCAGTAAAATGTTCCTTGGTGGCATGAATTATTTTTCATTTTGTGTTTACATCCTTAATACCTAGAGAGTGTGTACATACAGTGTGCTTAATAAATACTTGCTGAAGAAGTCATTTATGATCATCCACGTCCCCACACTCCCAGCTGCCCCACACCTTTCCTTGACTCTACTTCTCCATTCCTCCTTTTTTTCTGTCGGCTCTCCATATTCCTACTGCCACCAACCCAGGTCAATGCAAATATGCCAATCAATCCTTCCCTGTCTTTGCATTTTCATTTTAAAAGCTTTGGAGATCTTAGTCTGCCTTATAACCATCCAAAAGGTCATTGGCTTCCTGGAGGAAATAACAGTCCTGGAAGTTATTGGAGTGTTTCTCAAACATGGGCTCATTTTAAAGTTTGCAGAAAAGCAGACTGGGGGAGGGGGGTGGGGTGTCTTCTTTTTGATGTAGTCACATAAATATGCATTGGCAGTTACAATAGGCAGGGGTCACTTAAAGAAAAAGCACTTGGTCAGTTCCTTCTTACAGAAAAAAAGGGAATCGGACTACATTATCTCTATGGTCTCAACTAGAACAAAGAAAGAAATGTTTATTTCTCCAACTATGTATTAGAAACTGTACTAAGCATTTTACAAATTATCTCATTTGATCCTCACCACAGTCTAGGAGGTAGGTGCTTCTATGATCCCCATTTTACAGCCGAGGGAACTGAGGCAGAGAGTGGTTAAATGAATTGCCCAGGGTCACACAATTTGTGAGCATCTAAGGCCAGATTTGAACTCAGGTCTTCCTGACTTCAGGCCCAGTATCCTGTCCACTATACCTAGCTGCTGCCTAGTATTAATATTCATAAAAGTAAATAATATAAATATTATATAATAAAACACTAGCTGTCATAATATTTAATATCAAAATAATATTTAACCATAGGATAAATAAAATAATATGTTTTCTGTGTAACCCCTTGAGGTTGTGCCTAAGTGTCACACATTCTTTTCTAAGTTCCTCCAATCTCCCACGTTCTGTGTTATGTAATAACATGCCATGCTCTAAGTTCTCTTCCAACTCTTTTTCGGTGTTCTATGAGCTGACCTAAGGGCATTAAATCCTGCTCTCCTTCCGGGCAATGCCCCTCCACCTAGCTAATGCTAGTCAAGTGGCTCTCTATCCTTTGTCTCAAGCTTGGAAAAGAAGAAAAATCCACCAGATCTTGTCATGATAGGGGCCTTCCAGAATTTCACTACCTTGCTTATCTATCGTAGGGCTAAGAGGCTAGCAGGCCGGAAGCATTTAAAGTGATTGCTGTATGCCAAGCATTGTTTCAAACTCTGGAGAAATAAAAATAACAGAAAGACAGTCCCTCAAGGTGTTTACATTCTAATTGAGAAAGATGACATATAAAAATGAGGAGAGGGGTAGGCCAAGAGGAGAGTAGGTGGGAGATAAGAATGTTAAATTTCCAAATTAAACTATTGCAAGATTTTTAAAGCAAGTACTGTTGAGCAGCTAGGTGGTGCAGCTGGGCAGTTAGGGGGAGCGGTGGATAGAAAACTGGGCCTGGAATCAGGAAGACCTAAGTTCATATGGGGCCTCAGACATTTACTAATTATGTGATCCTGGGCAAGTCACTTAACCTTGCTTGACTCAGTTTCCTCCTCTGTAAAATGAGCTAGAGAAGGAAATGACAAATCACTCCAGTATCTTTGCCAAGAAAACACCCAATGGGGTCATAAAGAGTCAGACACAACTAAAAATGACAAAGTAACAACAACAATTGTTGTCATAATGAGAGGCCACGCTATAGAGTAGAAAATATGCAGGATTCAGAGTCGGGAGACTGGGTTTTCTTAGTAACTTTCTATGTTACCTTGGTTAAGTCATTTTTCACTAGGCTTCAGTTTCCTTATCTCTAAAAGGAGGGGATTAGACTAGAATCTAGTCCAGAGGTGTTAAACACCTGGCCTGGGCCTACAATATGTGAGTGCCACAAAACCAGATTAAAACGTACGTGGGAGCTATTGAACAAAATAAATAAAAAATACGATGAAACACAGATAGCATTACATTTGAAAACTAAGTCAATATGTGGCCTGTAGGGACATTTGTGTATGAATTAGTGGCTCCCATTCTATTTCTGAGTTTGGCAACATTGGTCTGAAATTAATTCTAGCACTAACAGTTTTGTGTTTTATTTTTTATGTTTTATGTTCCATTATTCCATGTTCCATGAAGCTTTATCACTCTGAAATCCCGTGCTTCTGTAATTCCATCCTTCAAGAGTTCTAAAGATAGAAATGCACAAGACAATAAGTAAACCAATTTATCATGCAAATTATGATAAAGCAGTGCGAATGCACACAAAATAGGTCATGAAATTTTAGAATAGAATTTAGAATCACCTTAGAGATGATTCAGTTCAATCTTGATGTGAGGAAACTAGGACCTAGAGGTGAAATTATTTGCCCAAGATCATAAAGATAAATGAACCAGGATTATGTCCCTGGTCTCCTGATGCCTAGTTCTTTGCTCTTCCTATGTTCGTATGATGACTTTTCTTAATAATACCCTTGATAAAATAGCTCTAATTTTTGAGACTGGTTTTTAAACATGCCCATAAACCAAGGAAGTATAGAGAAATATGACTATTGGACCAGCCTTCTCATACATTCCATAAATATACTTGCTCATTGGGAAAGTTCAATGAGTTTACCAAGCACACAGTCTTTCACATCTTCTCTGGTGGGATCAGTGTTGAGGAATCTTTCTGGAGTTTTTGGCCTTTTATCTCGAGGATAAATCATTAGGATTAAGAATGGAGAAACTGAAGGTCAACTATGACCTTTCTATGAGAGTCAGAGAGTCCTTTCTGCATAACGGAATCACAAAAATCAGTATGAGGAAGCCATCGAGCCCGAATTGAATTTTGACTATCTTCTACATGCTGGATGCAGCCTGAAAGTGAGAATAGAAACAAAGATGACATTTAAAATGTCCCCTGACATCATGCACAATAGGGCAGAGGAGTAGTTAACACACACAGATAATCATAATACAAAATGATATATAAATACATAAGAGACACACAAGCTTTCTGTGAGATCCAAAGATTCATTCACATTCATTCAACCAAAAATTATGTAAAGTACCAGACACTGTGCTAAACATTGGGGATTTAAAAAATTATATAAGATAAAACAAAACAGTGCTTACCCTCAAAGGTGATTCCATTCTACTCAGGGGAAATAACATATATACAGGTAAGTAGATACATAATATATCCAGAATAAATAAATACAAAGCCCGTTTCATGGGAGGGCCAATACTGGGGCTCAGAATTCCAAGGTGGAATTTGAGCTGGGCATAAAAGGGACATAAATCTTCCCAAAGGGAAACATAGAGAGGAAATACTTCCAGATTATGTATAGAACATACTGTGTAAAGGAAAAGAGAGAGAAAAGTAAATGTTATGTAATGAGAAGAATGAACAGGTGGTATAGTCAGACCATACAGCATGTGATGGTGTGGAGACAAAGATAAAGGGACCGTGTATTTCCCTAACCTGCTGTGGGTGACTCCATCTTTACACCACCCTCCAGTTCAGTGTAAAATGAGCACTTGTGTTCATTCCCTTACCCTATGATTACGTATTTGACCTTGCTCATTCCCCTATTATGCTAACCATAGGGCCAAGGTTTCCTTGCTGTCCCCTGAGGTAAAGAGCAGATTGTTAAGTCTCTGTCCTTCTTCCTAGACACAGACTATCTCTCTTCCATTTTTTCTGTGTGTATATATACACATATACACATATGTACATATATAATCACTAGATGGTGACTTTGAGATTTTTGAAGTAATATAATAATATACTATTATATATAATGTTATTATATATAATTACACATGATTTTATATATATATATATAATGTTCCAAAAATCTTACTGCAATTTACCACCTATCTTATTATACATATATGTCTTTTTACATGTCATACACATATATGTGATTTTGTAAAAGTCTTTGGCATTATTTACCATCTATAAGTTTACATATGTTTGTATACGTATCTTCACATATATACACATATAATATATAGGCTAGCTAGGTAGTACAGTGAATAGAGCTCTGGACCTGGAGTCAGGAAGAGCTGAGTTCAAATCCAGCCTCAGACACTTCCTGCCTGTGTGACCCTAGGCAAACCACTTAACCTTACTTGCCTCAGTTTCCTCATCTGTCAAATGAGCCAGAGAAGGAAAACGGCAAACCACTCTAGCATCTTTGCCAAGAAAAGCCCAAATGGAGTCATGAAGAGTCAGATACAACTGAAACAATTAAACAGCAACAACAATATAATATGTATGCATGTGTATATGCATATATACACATGTGTATATATGTATGTGTGTTATATATGTATGTGATGTTCCAAAAGTCTTAGTGCTATTTACCATCTACATGATTTAGGGCAGGTCATTTAATTTCTCTGTCCTCAGTTTCTCCATCTATAAAATCGTGGGGGGAAAAAAAAAGAAAAAACAAAAAAGAAAAAATCAAAAAAAGAAAAAAAGAAAAAAAAACCAAAAAATAATAAAATGGTGGGGCCAAGGTGGAGAGGACAGTTATGCTGGAATATCTGTCAAGTCTTTTCCAGTTCTAAAAATTCTAACCTGGAGAAATCTCCTACACAAGATTCCTGACAAATAGTTATACCCCCTCTACTTGAATGCCTTCAGAGCTGGGGAACTGATTACGCACTGAGTCAGTTCATGCCTCTGGTTCGAACCAGAGCTACACTGGGGTGGGATTTTGACAATACAGGGATTAGATATAGTATTCCCACTGAATAAAATTATTTTGATTTTTCTGGGAGTTTTAATGTGACTCTTTTAATTGTCTTCCCTTTCACAATAGTGGCTGTAAAGTCTCAGGAAGACAGTCCCACTACCTAAAGAGAATTTCACACAATATAAAATCACTTTTGTCAATCATTTCTCACAGGCAAAACACGCCCATGTCTCCATGTAGGTATGCTGCCTTGAAGGACATTTAAAGTCAGTCACAGCATAGAAACTTAACATGGAGGTTTTGGTTCGCACCAGGCAAGCGCAAAGAGAGTCATTACTAATGATTAAATTAATTGCTTCATAATTTTAAAAAACTGGTGAATATGAAAGAAGGCACTTGTTATTGTTGTCGTTTGCTCCTTTGGATTAACATTATAAGAAAATAGACAATTTCTTCAAATTGTGCATAAATTTCCCTCCTCTGGTGTCTAATCATGGTGTGTAGAGATGATCCCAGACTCTTAAAGTCCACTACTGGCAGATCCTACCAAGCTGGACAGGTTTCCAGTTATGGGGGTTATGGCTTCCAATTATTCCCAGCATTGGACAGAACATCTGGCAATTAAGGACCACCATAGCTAAATTCAGGGGAGTGCGTCACTTGGTTAGTTTCTGTCTAGATGACTCTAACAGTTTAGTCAGACATTCAAAAACTGGGTTAGTTTCAAAGTAGTAAGCTCTCTACTGAGAAGTACAATACTCATATTAAAATTCCCCTCAGGTTCAGGTGGCTCAGGGCCATGCAGATCCTTTCTTCTTCCTTCTGGCAAGAAAATGGAGCCCTAAAGAATGTTGTCTCTGGAGGTAATAACCGGGCTCTAAATCTGTCATTGTTAAAGCCTCCTGCAAATCCCACTTCCTCCTTGAGACCTTTTCCAGTAACTCCTACACAATAACTCCTTCCCCTTCCTCTGACCCCCAGTAGGGTTTGCCACACATTCAGGCATTTAATTATAGGCTGTCTTTTTATTGTTTTCGAGCTCATTCATCTAACAGAGTACCAAGGAGCACCTACTATGTGCCCAGTAGTGTTTCTCCCATCTATCTCCTTATTCACCTCACTACTCTCCTTACCTCTCACCTGACTATACCTTCCTAATTGGTCCTTCAGGCTGGTCTCTTTACTCTCTAATATAACCTTTATACAACTGCTAATGATTTTGCTTAAATGTGAGACTGACCCTACTCAATAAATCCCAATGATTCTCTATGGCCTGTAAGATAATCTATAAATTTCTGTTTAGGCTTTTAAAGCCCCTTCACAACCTGGTCCTAAACTACCTTTTCCAGACCTGTCAGGTACTGCTCGCCTTTCTCATACTCTATGGACCAGCCACACATTTTTAGATTTTAGATTTTCCTCATTTGGGACCCTTCATGACCTGTCTCTGGACCTTTGTAATGGCTGTCCCCTATTCCTGAAACATGTTCGTTCCCTCCTCACTGCTACCTTAAAGAATCCCTTACTTCCTCAAGACCCAACTCAAGAAGCACCTCCCACACAAAGTCTTTCAGTCACACACCCCTTACATCCCCATTAGCCTTCCCTCTCTAAACTACAATGTACTCCCCTTAGCACAATGCCAGATGCACAGTAGACAGACAGACAGATAGATGATAGACAGATAGATAGACAGACAGACAGACAGATAGATGATAGACAGATAGATAGATGATAGATAAATAGATAGATGATAGATGATAAGTAGATCGATAGATATAGATAGAGAGAGAGAGATACATAGATAGATACATAGATAGATCGATAGAGATAGATAGATATTTAGATAGATAGATTGATTGATTGATTGATAGATAAACCAATGTTTGCTGATTGTTTTGGAGCTAGATGGAGAAATGGCTAGAGTGGTAGAATTAAATTCCACAAGACTAGTGTTCAAATCCTGTCTCATTAGTTATATGATCCTGAGCAAATCTCTTAATCTCTATTTGCCTCAGTTTCCTCATCTGTAAAATGGGGGAAATAATAACACCTACCCTACAGAATTGTTGAGAGGATAAAATGAGATAATATTTGTAAAGTATTTTTAAAACCTTAAAGTGCTATAAAAATGCTGGCTATTATTATAGCATATGTTAAAGGGAATAAAACATCAAGTTTGCAGTCAGGAAGACCTGAGTTCAAATCTAGCATCACTTACTAGCTGTGTGATATTGGGCAAATCACTTCATCCTGTTTGCCTCAGTTTCCTCATCTGTAAAATGAATTGGAGAAGGAAACGGACAACCACTCCTATATCTTTGCCAAGAATACTCCAAATGGTGATCACGAAGAGTCAGACATGTCTAAAAAACAACATTATTCTATGTGTCATCTCCTCTCCATAGAATGTCAGCTCATTGAGAGGAGGAACTGTTTCATTTTGTTCTTAGTATCCCAGTTCCTAGCAAAGTGTTGAGTCATAATTGTCACTAATAAAGGCATATTGATGAATTGACCATGTAGATTGATTTGGGAGTGACTACAATTTTCAAAAAAGTGTAAGCCACTGAGTTGAGAGGAATGTAATTAGAACTAAGTTAGTTTGGATTGCCTTGGATTCGATTGAAATGAATTGAATTGAATTTTTCTGAATCTGAGGAAAGAAGGAAGAATGTTCCAACAAAGTGCCCCCTGGGTATAATTTAGATGTTCCAGGTATGGAAGAAATAGAAATGTTCACAAGAGAGATTAGTTTTCTTTGGATCTATCATCCTTATTCGTGGAGAAAGCTGCTACTTAATGGGCTCCCCTAAACACTGGGATGAAAATCTCAGGAAGACTAGAGGAAGGAGGAAGCCGATTCGCCCTTTTTTTTCCTTCCTCAATTTCTCATGAGGACCAACATGACCGTGACTTCAATTAACAGGGAGAGCCCATCTACTTAGCAGCCAGTAATAATGTCTTGCGTAACATAATCTCGGAAATTCTCCCCACATCTGATCTTAGTCATATAATAATCATTATTACTTGACTTTAATGCTGTCTTTTTTCTCTTATCTTTCCCCCTCCCTCCTTCTCTTTGGGATCTATTTATAACCTTGCAAGGACGTCTGTCTCCAAAGGTCTGCAAGAGAAAGCGCTGGTACTTTGTCCTCAGGACAGTGTCTACTGCTTGCTACAGTCCAGAAACAGATTAATCCAAAGGATAACCAGAGGAATAACTATGTAGGTAGAGGGGGCGGCATAACCTTACCCTTGAGAAAGAAAATGTTATATAATCTCATTGATTCCAACATTACAGCTTGATTCCTAGGGCTAGGGACGCCTTCCTGGCTTTAAGAGTTACCACTGGGAGGGAGAAAATCACAGGTTATCTAGAAGGCATCCTTGTGAGATGCAATATGAGATAATAGTTTTCAATAAGAGTTAGGAGACCAGTTCTAACCCCACCTTGCCATAAACTTGAACTGTAACTTCCGGAAAGTTGTTTAATATTTTTGGGTGTGTTTCATAGAATCATAGATTCAGAGATGAGAAAGGACGTCAGAGCCTAATCTCCTTGTTTCGCAGTTGAGGAAATTGAGGCCTGGTAGGAAATAGGAAGGGAACAAGCAGTTATGAAGCTCCTACTGTTTGCCAGGTACTGTGGGAAAACTTTATGGCATTATTTGAACCCAGCCCCATGTGGCTGACAAACTAGACCTGTTGCCTAGAGACCAGATTCATTTTAATGCTTAACTCAGGAACTGCATGATACTGACTAGAAACCCAGTCAGATCCAATAAGTGATATGAGGAATGTAAGGTGTTTCCCATTATACATCTCAAGCAACCCATGTGTCTTTGAGGAAAACTGCCTCCATGCTGGCCAATCAGCAACAGTTCCTTTGTTTGAGTCCTTTAAAATGTGTATCTTACAGACACTCAGGGAGTGTGGACCACTCCTCTTTGGCCTCCCCTCCCCCTTTTGCTGGGTGACTTAATAAACCTTGTTCTAAATTATTCCAGTTATCAATTTTTTATCTCAATTAAAAACACTTTATACATGTGACCTTATGTGATCCTGGCAGGGAAGTGAATTGCCCAAGATAGTAAGCCACAGAACTGGGATTTGAACAGATCTTCTACTTTTAGAATCAAGGTTCTTTCTACTGTTCTAATGTTTGCCCTTCAAGTTATTTGCTACAGAATGATTTGGAAATTTTTCAGGCTTTTTTATGATTACATTGTCAAGTTCACTTTGAAATATTTTGCTTGGCAAATTTATTTAGCATTTTCACACATAGAACAGCAGAGAGTTCATTATCTATTTTAAAAACTATAGGAAATGGTGGAGTAGATGATCTTTAAGCTAACTTCCGATTTTAAAACTCTTTGTTACTACTCTAAGGTTTCACTTAACATCCAACAAATTGATGAAGATGACACAAAATAGGAATGGTCAATGCTGGAGGGATCAGGGAAAGACTGGCACACTAGTGCAAATTTTTTAGTGGAGCTTTGAATCAGTATAACTCTTATGGAAAGCAATTTGGAATTATGCAAAGAAAATCAGTTAGTCAGTAAACATTTATTAAGCACCTACTAGGAAATGGCAAACCATTTTGGCATCTTTGCCAAGAAAACTCCAAATGTAGTTATAAAGAGCTGGACATGATTGAAACAACTGATCTATAGCAACATGTGCCAAGCACTATGCTAAATGCCGAGGAAACAAAATGAGGCAAAAGATAGTCCTTACCCTCCAGGAATTCACAATTTAATGGTGGAGACAACAACAAATAAATATATGCAAACAAACTATATGCAAGGATAAATATGAAATAAGTAAGAAAGGGAAGACATTAGAATTAAGAGGGCTTAGGAAAGTCTTCCTGTAGGAGATGCGATTTGAGTTGGGACTGGAAGGAAGCCAAGGAAATCAAGAGAGGAGGAGCGAGAGCATTCCAGGCATGGGGGACAGCCATAGAGTGTTTATTTTAAAGAACAGCAAGGAGGCCAGTGTCACTGGGTCAAAAAAGCACATGCTAAGGAGCAAGATGTGAAAAGACTGGGCAAGAGAGGGGTGGGAGAGATTAAATTATGAAGGGTTTTGAATGCCAAATGGAGGTTTTAGTATTTGATTCTTGGAGCAATCCAGAGCCATCAGAGTTCATTAAATGAGGAGGATACACTTTTTTTTTAAGGTTTTCATTTATTTTAATTTTATAACAAAGCACAAAACAAGAAACACCTGCAAGTTGCCCCTCTCATCTTCACCCCAAAGCTCCAAAGCTGGGAGACAAGGCAGGTAACCAAGGGCCAGAGAAGGGAAGGGTCCATTACTCTAGGAAACTGGAACAAAGTCTCCTCACATGAAAACTTCAGTGAAGAAACACCCACTGCCCCCTTTTCCAGGCTGCCCCCAGCTGCTCATGGGACACAACTGTGGGGCCAGTGCTAAGGCATCCTCTCATGTCACACCAAAGCCAGTCACTCAGAGCCAGCTCCTTAGTAGTCTTAATCCTCAGTCAGAAACCTCCTCCTCTTGTGGATCCTGATGTGCTCAGAACAGCCCGTGTCAGAATCTGTTTTTGCCTTCATCCTTCTCCTGCTCCCTATCACTGGCTAGAAGTTATAGCTTCTGGGGCCCAGAACTCGATGGTTCCTTACCAGCTTCTCCCTCTGGTGACCCTAGATCAATCTTCTGTTTTTTGGCCAACATGGGGGACCCTGGGGCGTGTTGCATCTTCTCCTTCCTAGGCCCCTGCTCTGACTGGTCTGCAGATTGTGGCACAGGTTCTGCCTGACCCAAAGAAGTCGCTGCTCTCCACAGCAGTGCAGGGTTCAGCGTGGCTGGAACTCACCACGAAGACTCCTATTCTGAGGCTGGGGGTCAAATCTCTTAACTTTCTCACAGGTCCTGGAAGTCCTACTTTTCTATTACATACTCATTCGCCTCCATCAGAGGCACCAATGGCATTGCCTGGGAGCTGCCATCTTCCTCCTGACTATCAGCTAGTGAATCAGGCTTCCTCCTGCAGGATTTGCCTAAAGCCTTGGCATATGTGCACTGGGGGGACCCTGGTCTTCTTCTGTCCTGGGTCCTCTTCATCCTCCTCACTATCTTGCTACAGCAGTTGGTCCTGCTCTCCTTCCTCTGGCTCTTCCTGGTCAAGGTCCTTCAAGGGGTCCTTTCAATTCAGAAGACTGGGAGTCATAGGCTTCCTCGGGTGCTTCTCGTACAACTCCTGTTGCAATTGGGTTTGATTGAGTGAGGGAGAGCTGTGCAAGGTCACCAGCCTCACTTTCTCCTCCTGGGTCATCTCCAGGCATCCTGATGAATATCTGGCCACTGGACTCAGATGGAAAACACAACAACTCCTGTCGATCTGTAACCAGCCCCAGGGACAGAAGTTTCTCCACTATCTGGCCCATGAGAGCTTAGGTAGGGAGGAAGAAGGAGAAGAGGAGGAAGAGGAAGAAGAGGTGTTGCAAGCTGTCCAGGTGTTGCAGAAGGAGCTTAACTTCCTAACCTACCTGAGATCATTTGCATGCTCAACAGTTGTCAGAGCCTATGTACTATATATTGCTGCAGAGCTACCAGAAGAACAACCCCCATACTGATCACTATGTAGTGAATATGCTACATGAACTAGCCCACGATCTCAGAATGGAAGCCTTGCTCTTCCAGATCTCCTTCTTCTGTCTCTGTTTAATGACCTTGCTTATGGACCCTGTGAAGAATTGGTCACTTTCACCAGATATGTACTGCTTTTGACTGAAGTCAACTGCCTTTGTAGAACTTCTCTTCTGGAAGTGGTACAGACAATGACCGAGGGCTATGGTTCTCTAGATGCTTAAGTCTTCTAACCCAAAACACCCCAAGTGGGATGCAGAGGAGGAGAAACAACTACAGGAGCTATACCTGGACTACAAAGACTTAGAAGGCAAGGACATGGTAGATATCATCTTGGCACTCATTCTTGAAATACTATGACTCATTCTTGAAAACAAGTCACCTACCATTTGGCTCAATTTGGACTGACCAACAGCATCAAGGATTTCCAAAGACAAAGGAAAGGGACACACTTGGTTTTGTGGACATAAGAATAGGAGTTAGAACCACAGTGACTCTTTAAAGAGTTCCAGTGTTCCAGTGATGTCCTGGGTCACATCATGAAGAACATCACTGCTAAGTGCTCCTGGGCCTACACTCTAGGAAAATCACTTTGAAGGCTGAATGGAAGATGGATTGAAGTGGGGAAAAAGTTGAAGCAGGCAGACCCGCCAGCAGGTTATTACAATAGTCAGGATGTGAAGTGATTAGGGCCTGCACCAGAGTGAGGGCAGTATCTGAAAAGATAAAGAGATGTTGGAATTTGAGAAATATTGCAAAGGTGATATTTTAGGCATTGGCAACCATTTGGATATGGGGGTGGGGTGGGCCATGAGACACAAAGAGGAGTCAAGGATGACACTTAAATTGGAAGCCTAAGGAACCAGGAAGAAGGTAATATAATAGGGAAGTTAGGAAGCAGGGAGAGTTTAGGGAAAAAGATAATGAGTTTTGATTTGGACATGTTGAGTTTAAGATGTTTATTGTACATCTGTTTCCAGATGTCTGAAAGGCAGTTGGAGATGTAAGACTGGAGGTCAGCAGAGAGTTTGAGGGCAGGAGAGATAGATTTGAGAATCACCAGCATAAAGATGGTCATTAAATCCATGGGAGCTGATGAGATCACCAAGTGAAGTAACATAAAAAGAGAAAAGAAGATGGCCCAGGATTATGGGGCACCTATGGTTAGTCAGTGTTACCTGGATGAGGATCTAGCAAAGAAGACTGAGAAGAAATGGTCAGACAAGTAGGAGGAAAACCAGGAAAGAGTGGTGTCCCAAAATCTAGAGATAAGAGAGCATAAAGGAGAAGAGTGTGATCAATAGTGCCAAAGGCTTCAGAGAGGTTGAGAGGAATGAGAACTGAGAAAGGGCCATTAAATTTGGCAATTAAGAATTCATGGGTAACATTGATAAAAAGTGGCTAAGCCATCCATAGTTTTTGACCCAAGGATTTCACTTCTGTATTCCAAGAAGGCCATTTGCAAAAAGAAAGGTGCCATATACACAAAAACATTTATAAAACCACTTTTTGTAGTAGTAAAGAATTGGAAACACAATAGATGCACATCACTTGAGAAATAGCTAAATAGTATGGTACCTTAATGTAACAGAATATTAGTGTGCTGTTACAAAAAAATATGATGAATGCAGAGAAGTATACATTCACTACACTAACTAATGAAAACTGAAGTCAACAAAGCCAAAAAGAAAAAGAAAAAACAACATATACATACATACATATATGTATATATATTTATATATATATAAAAGCACGTGCACACACACACACACACACACACACACACACACACACACACACACACACACACACACACACACATATAATGACTATAACAGTGTAAATGGAAAGAGCAGCCACCACAGAACAACTGAAAGTGAACACTGCAGAATTACAAAGAGCAAGCTTGGCTACTAAGACACCTTCCTCCATGCTTTTGCAGAGGTGGGAGATCCACGAGCAATGTATGTTCTGAGATTTTTTTTTCTGTGTATTGATACATTTCACTGATTTTTTTTTTCTTTTCTTCCTGTTTTTATTCTTTTTCTCTTAAAAAAACATTGCCTTGTTCTTTGAGATCACTCTCTGGGAGGGAAAAAAGGAAGACTAGAGGGTGGAAATTTAGGTGATGTAAATGTTAAATGTATCAATAAAAATTTATTTTTTAAAGTGGAAAGAATAACCACAAACCAATTTGAAAATGAATGTTGCAAAAACACAGAGAACAATGTTGTCTCCCAAAATGAGAAGTGAGAAGACATCTACTACCACGCCTTTGTAGAGGTGGGAAATCCAGGAGTATGGAATATTGCATATAATGAAAAATTTTTTATCTGTTAATTGATTTGTTTTCTTTTATCCTCTTTTTTTTTTTTTTTGGTGAGGCAATCAGGGTTTGGTGACTTGCCCAGAGTCACACAGCTAGTAAATGTCAAGTGTCTGAGGTCCCATTTGAATTCAGGTTCTTGACTTCAGGGCTCTATCTATTGCTCCACCTATCCGTCCCCATCTTTTTCCTTTTCAAAAAATGTTTGTTATAAAGGATGATTTTTTTTTCTTCGTAAGAAACCAATGTTTGTTTTTCATCAGCATTTTTCCAACACTATTAGAGCATCTGGGTTTTAAGACCATTCTGTGGTAGTTCTTACCCACTCAGCAGCCTGAGCAGTAGGAGCAGCAGACCAATCCTCAGTAGCCAGCTGAGCACTCCAGTTTTCGGTGGGGAAGTGTTGAATGGGCACAGATGGGACCTGTACTCCCTTGGACCAATCAGCCACCTCTGGTTGAGTAGCAGTGAATTCTGGGGCAGGTGCAGTTCATTCACCCTGAAATTCCTCCTTTGTCACTGCCTTCTCAGCTACCTGCTCTTCCTTTTCAATCTCCTCTGGATCCCTGTAGAAGTAAAGATCAGGCATAACCTCCCATGGGTGTTCCCAGCAGATGGTACCACGCATCCATAGGACTTCACGGGCCAGCATCCACCACGTCAGACGCACGGAGTGAGATCCCTTGTTACATGGAATGGCAATGTCCACATAGAGAAGTAGGGAGTCTGTGTTGCACAGTGCAATGGTTGGGAGGTTAACATACCATGCTTCAGTCAGAGGCTGGTGATCTGCCCGAGGATCAGTGACCACCAAGAGGTGAGGCTCCCTGAAAGCTGCCTGAATCTGGTTAGTAAAGGTGCCCGGTGTGAAATGTCCAGCAATAGGTGTGGCACCAGAGGCAGCAGCAAATTTCAGAACAGCTCGCTGGCCAGTGTTCCTGGATGAGATGACACTAACATCAGCTGGGTTTTCAATGGCAACAATGGCATGAGCTGCCAGCAGAAGTTTTTCCCAAGTTCTCTTCAAATTAATGATGTAGATGCCATCACTCTTTCTTTTGTAGATGTACAGTTCCATCTGGAAGTTCAAATTGGTACCACTCAGATGGGTTCCTGCAACAAGGAATTTGAAGACATCCTCCTCTTTCATCTGCAAGACATCTAGAGCTCCAGACATTGTGAAAGTTTCCCTTTAAAGTTAGGATGGAAACCAAGAGCAAGGCCACCATATGGAAGCCTCTTTGGGGCAGCTCGGACAGGGCAAGAATAATTTTTCTAAGAGAGGTAGTACCAAGGGACATTGAAGTGCCACAAAAAGATATCAATAAAAATAAATAAGACAGATTGTTCAGCAAACTGAGAGAAATTATTATTTTACTATTAGGTAAATAACCAATTATTAATTGGGATCCAGATTTTTCTCCTTATTTCCTTATTTAAGGTGTCTGTAAAAAGTCAATCGCTGAAGGTCATGACTGATTGATGAGATTGTCCAAGCCCTAGTTGAGACCCCTCCCAACTAAAAGATAATACTTCTGTTTAAAGTGTAAACTGAATCTGGACTAGTCAAGAGCTCTTATGGAGAGGAAATGAGCCCCTGTCCTTTTAACCCTCCATTAGAGTTTAGAGTGACTCCACTCCTGAAAGAGAAAACCAACCAGCACAGTCTAGATGGAGATAGATTCCTCGTCCAAGTTGCTGAAGGAGGCTTGAGTCTCATAATCAAACCTTTCTTAGCAGGAGGAGCTGAAGACTTCTAGCCCACCTCCTCATTAAATGTACATCAATGAGGGTTGATTTTCATTTGTTCAGGGAAATTTCCTTTCAAGGATTATTTAAAGCTTTCAGGCTCTCCATGTATTTTGTCTTCAGTTACCTAGAACAATTACTGACCATCAATTTATTGATTATTAGCTAGTTTAAT
This sequence comes from Pseudochirops cupreus, assembly GCA_028627135.1. Lineage (NCBI taxonomy): Eukaryota > Metazoa > Chordata > Mammalia > Diprotodontia > Pseudocheiridae > Pseudochirops > Pseudochirops cupreus. The sequence goes on from CM053580.1 coordinate 507,730,407, forward strand.
TAATAAATTTATTATTAATTACCCAGAAACACTGTATCCCTGGGTTTTTTTAATTCATCACAAAATAAATAAATGGAATGTCATTTTACAGAGTACAAAAAGGCACTAACGGACAACCCAGAATCTTAGATTTGCTAGGGACCTCAAAATCTTCTTGTTCAAGCAGTATTTGAACAGAAATTTCCTCTACAATTTTCCCAATAAATTGTCCCTGCCTTAAAATATAATTCCACTCTGTCACTCTCCTTATATCTGTTCTGTTCCATTTAAATGATATCTAAACATCCACAGACATATTCCAATCACAAATTCAATCTCATCAGAGACAATTTATAACTATTAGGGCAAATTTGCCTCCTAGAATTAGAAACTCTAGTTCATCCAGTTTATTTTCTGTGTTTTGTGCATGTGTATATTGTAATGGCAAGCAAAGAAGTAGTTAACACCTTGTTCCAGCTGTTTCCCATGATCTATCAAGTCTTTGTTGAGAAGCAGAACTTGTGAACCCCACAATTTGTGAACCCTAGAACTTATGAACTCCTGTTGCTGATGCGACAAGAAGGGGAGGAGCTAATGGCCCTATATAAGGAGAGGCCCAGGCTGGAGAGAGCAGAACTGAGAAGACAGAAGAACTGAGAACTTAGCAGAACTAAGAAGAACCAAGACAGGAACTCATGGTGGCAGAGTCAAGAAGTAGAAAACTTGTGGTATCCCAGCACTCTATGTTTGTCTGTTCTGTCTGTGTTGATGTTTGTTTGTGATACTTTGTACAGAAGCCCTGGGACCTTACTGGAAACCCTGAAAGAGGATTTTCTGGTTGTCTGTTTACAGAAGTCCTGGAGGAGGGTTTTGAAGGTCCTGGGACTTTACTGATGATTTGTGTTGACATCTCGGACCTTGTTTGTGAGTCTGTGTTGATTTCTATGTTGATGATTTGTGTTGAGTTCTCAAACCTTGTTGGTGGGTCTGTGTTGATTTCACAGGCAGATAGTGAATTGATGATGGTGCTGGCAATGTGCATGAATATCACTGTGGCTCTGTTACGCTTTGTCTTCCCAGAAACAGGAACTGTGAAGGACTTGAGGTGGACTGGACACTGTGAACTTCAGTGTGGAAAGGGAACTGGACAAGAAGCTGAGTTGAGGCACTGGACAAGGAGCTGAGAGTTGCCTGCCTTTGAATCCAGGCAAGATAGTTGGGTAGATTTGGGCAGGAGCTGGGACCATGGAAGAGGAACCATGAAAGCTGAGAGCCAGCCTTGGGTCAAGATGAAAAGACCTCTTCTTGAGTACTTAATGCTGACTGATAAGATTATGATTTACTGAGACCTAGAGGTGGAGAACTTTGACCTTTGTATTTTGTGTCCCTTAAAGAGGCTTATTCCTTAAGGATTATTGAGTTAAGGACTTACTGAATGATACCTTTTGTTTAAAATTAGGTGACCACTTTGGTAATAACTATGTGGCCACTGGACTTTGGTTTATGTCAATGTTTTGCTTTAGTTTACTGCTGAATAAATAGAGAGTTCACTGAACTATGTAATCAGAACCTTAAAGCTGTTCACAGCAGCAGTCCTCTGGAAAGCTGCTCATGCTTGGTTTTGCATATACAAAAAATAGGATCAAAGGTTTTGGATCTGGAAGATACATCAGAGATCAACTAATTCAACCCCTTCATTTTACAGATGAAGAAACTGAGACTGAGAGCTTAAGCAAATTGGCCAGGATAACTCAGATAATAAATAGCATAGCTAAAATTTGAAATCAAGTCCTCTGATTCCAATATTTTTCCACTGCATTGTGTCTCTGTTATCTGATGCCATGAGATTTTTGTTTTGTTTTGTTTTTTGCTAGCTGAATTTTTAGGGTTTGTCTCTAATGAATTCCTTGGCCCCTCAATTGCAATTCTTTTTCCTGTTTTGTAGCTACCACTCTCTGTGGTATCTGACTTGGCAAACATGAATAGACAATTCTCCCCCTCCCCAACCTTTTTCAGTTTGAATATTTCCTGATGATATTTATAAAACCACAAGAAAATATGTATTTTATTAGCCCTTGTTAGGTTCACTCTATCCCTGACCAAAAATCTATCATTCCTATATTTTAAGAAATGTTAGTAGTCAAGAAATGGCAATCCTTTTCTCAGACACCATCTAAACCATTTTACTGAGTTTCAAGGAGCACTGAGTAGGGACTATGTTATATTCATTTTTTTGTCCTTTATCTTTTTTTATCATTACTTTTCATACCAAATAATGATAGAATATTCGAATTAGAAAGAACCTCAGCAGTCATCAAGGCTAAGCCTTACATCAGAAACTGATCTTTCAGTGGAAATAATATTAATGAAGATGCATTGCCATCTGTTTTGCAACTGTACCTTAAGGACCATGGGGCTTTTCTATCTTACTTGTAGATGAAACCTTCTATATGTTGTTTCCCCCATTAGAAAATGAGCTCATAGAGATCAGAGACTGCCTTTTCTATTTATACCCCCAGCCCTTAGCACAGTGTCTTGCATAATAAATGCTTTTTTACTTACTCTTTCTTTCTTTAGAATAGTAGATTTATTCATGCAAAAGTTACGACCATGTTAGTGTTTTTAGCATCTGCATCTTGCTGATTCATATAGTCCACTAAAAACCACATATTTTTTCCACATGACCTGCTATTTAGCAATATCTTCTATATCTTGTATTTATGTAGTTGACTTTTTTTTACCCCCAAAGCAGGATTTTACATTTATTTCTCCTAAATTACAATATGGTTGCATTAGCCAATATTTGTACACTTTGAAGACTTTTAGAGCCCTTTATTCAGTGAATACATATTGAATGAATAAAATCTTCCCATAAAGCTGCTACTTTCTATCAAGTTGTGTTAATAGCTTTTGGTATTCTGTGCCAAAATCACCTATAAGATAAAAAGGATGACTGTTTGGCCAGAGTCATGACAAATGAAATCAAATGCTGAGAATGAGAATTGTTCTTTTTCATTTTTCAAAGTGACTGCTTAGTTTTCCTCTTTCTTCCTTTTAAATCAAATTAGCTAATGTTTTACCTTCCCCCCCCCCCAAAAAAAACCCCTTGCTTATTCAATAAGGGATTTTTGCTTTTGGCTTTATTAGTATCTTCTTTGATTCTCAGTATTTCCATTTGGGTGTTTAATTATTTTTTTTAATTTGTTGGTTTTCTAGTATTTTTAGTTTCATTCCTAATTCATTAATCTGTTCCTTCTCTCTTTTGTTAATAATAGTTTTTAAGGATACACTTTTTCTTCTAAAGTCTAATTTGGTGGTATCCCAAAAAATGTTGTAATCATTATATTTAATCATGGCTAAATATAATATAATATATTAAAATCACTGTTGTCATTATATTTAATGAAAGTATATATCATTTCTATGGTTTGTTCTTTGACCCACTAAATCATTAATCCTAATTATTTAGTAATCTGTTGATTTTAATATATATTTGACACAATTTTATTGCATTGCCATCAGTAAAGAATGTGTTTAAGACTTCTAATTTTCTACATTTGTTTTTGAAGTTTTTTCTGTCCTAAGATACAGTTAATTTTTTTTTAAAGGAGCCATGTATAAGTAAAAAAATGTATACTCCTTTCTATTTCCATTCAATTATTGCCAGAAATCTATCTTACCTAATTTTTCTAAAATTCTATTAAGATCTTT
>CM053580.1:507734596-507772740 GCA_028627135.1 Pseudochirops cupreus
CTCCAAGCCAGGAGAAGGCTATATATACGCCCTGATGTGAGGTTTTGGTTTGGGGCTCACTTTGAGAAGAGTTGTGTGATTTGGCCAGACGAGACTCTGGGCAGCCGTTGAGCCCCCCGGCTGTGAAAAACCCAGATGTTGGTGCTTCCCTCTCTGGTAACTGACTAGGTAACTGATGTAATGGTCAGACGCTGGAAGCTGTCTGCTGATCTGTTTTTCTGTTTGTTTGTAACTTCTGTTTGCATTCTCTGAAGTTCAGGGTGCCGACTTTTCCCCCTGAACTAGGTAAATGATATTTGATCGATTAAAGTAAGATTGTTAACCCATTTTGAGTTGCTTTCCTTTAGAAAAGCAGATCTAAGAACTTGTGCTAGCAGCCACCCTGGGTGTGTTGGGGTGCTTGCTGATACAAAAAATTAGGATAATAATAATACCTACCTCCTGGGGTTGTTGTGAGGTTCAAATGAGAAAATAATTGTAAAGCACTTAGCACAGTGGCTTGCAGATAGAAAGCACTTTATAAATATTATCATCCTCATCTGTGAGTACAGATGGTGGCAGCTATCATACAGGACATAGCATAGCTATGATATAGGAAAGACACCCATTTCAAGTTAGTGTTGTTTCCAACACAGGAAAGAATAGGGACACATTTAGACAGATTCTGAGTGAATCTCATTAGTCAGGCTCCTGCTGTTTCCAAAGCTGAATTCAGGGGCATCACAAGAGGCAGCCTTCCACCAAAGGTAGACGGGGCAGTTGTCCCTGCATCGGGACTACAAAACCAGGAGTTAGACCCACTGTGTGCAGATGCCTCAACTCCCTGCTTTCTGATGCTTCCTTTAAACTGGGACTGAGTCTTCCCTTGGAGAGAAGGATGACTGGAAAGCTTCGAGCATCAGACTCAGAACACTTGGGGCCGAGTTTATGGCATCAAGGCAAACTTACATGGGGTGAGGCACTGTGCCTCCATGAAGTCTCAGTTTCCTAATCTATAAAATGGGAATAAAAAAACCAATACCACCTACCTACCCCAGCAGCTGTCACGAGAATTAAATGATGTGATGGATGTGAAACTACTTGGTAAACTATTAAGAGCTGCACGAATGCATAACAATGATTAGCATCAGCGAAGCACCACCATCTAGTGGATATAGGAGCCAAAAAATCTATTTTCAGTCCCTGATACTTACTACAACGTGTTCCTAAAGTGTTCCTAAAGTTTGGACACATAGGAAATCCCATTAACTATGCATATTTTCAAGATATGAAATGAATGAAAATTTCAACAACATTTTATTTAATTAGCATAAATGAGATTTCATAGGAAGACATAGGAAACACATAGGAAATTTCATTAATTAATTAAATTAATCTCATTAATATGGAAATTAGTTCCCAAAGAGCTAATAAAAGCTTTTATCTCATACGAAATTATCATGGCTAAAATTTATGCTAATCAAATAAAATGTTGTTGAAAATTTCATTCATTTCATAACCATGGGCAAGTCTTTCTAACCTCTCTAATACTCAATTTCCACATCAATATGATATAGGAGAATGAGCTCTGCATTGGGAGTTAAGGATCCTGGATTCAAATCCTCACACTGCTTTTTGCTTCTTGTGTGGTTTTGGATTGGATCTATAACCTCCCAGAGGCTCAGAAACTATCAGTACTCAGTGTTAACAAAACCTGTGAAGACAATTCCAAAAGATTTAGGAGGAAAAACGCTATTCACCTCCAGAGAAAGAACTAACGGGGTCTGAATGCAGGTCAAAGCTGACCATTTTTCACTTTATGTTTTTCATGTTTTTTCACTTTTGAGTTTGTGTCTTGTTTCACAACATAACTAATATGGAAATGTGTTTTGCATGATTGCACATGTATAACCTATATCAAATTGCTTAATATCTAGGGGAGGGAGAGGGAGTGAGAAAATTGGGAACTTATAATTAAGAAAATAAATGTTAAAAATTATGTTTCCATGTAATTGCGAAAAATAAAATATTATTTAAAGAAAAAAACAAAAAACAAAAAACAAAAAACAAAACCTGTGAACCATTCCTATTCAGGGTCTAGGAAACCAGAGTTGGAAGCCACCGGGCCAACAAGCATATATGAAGTTCTTCTGGCCAATCTCTGGGAACATAAATACAAGCTGAAAAGAGAGTCTAATGGGAGAAGACAGCACATAAAAAGAAAGAGGGTTAGAATGGAGGTGGAGGGCAGGGGGAACATGACAGAGGAAGTCTTCAGTACAGCCTGGAGTCTCTCCCAGTTCTAAATCCTGTCCAACTGATAAAAGAGGGATAACTTATTCTTGGTGTGAAGAGGAAATTTGATAAAACGTGTATTAACCAGAGCTGCCATTGGCATAGGGCAACCTGGGAGTTGTCCCAGGTTGACCACAGGGCAGGGCATTTAATTAGCAGCCGAGATGGAGCATACAAGGCCTTCAGCTTTAGAAGCAGATGTTGGCTACCTGAGGGCCAGGAGAAGGGAAGGAAGATCCCTCCCTCTCTCCCCCACCCAACAAACATACAACTGAAATTGGACTAGGGCAGCTAGGTGACACAGCAGATACAGTGTTGGGCCTGGAATCAGAAAGATTCATCTTCCTGAGTTCAAATCTAGCCTCAGACACTTACTACCTATGTGACCCTGGGTAAGTCGCTTCACCCTGCTTGCCTCAGTTTTCTCATTTGTAAAATTACCTGGAGAAGGAAATGGCAAACTGCTTTAGGATATTTGCCAAGAAAACCCCAAATAGGGTCACAGAGAGTTGGACATGACTGAACAATAACAAATAGGACGACTCAGACACCAGACGTGTAAATGAAACTATGGAGTGCTATTCAGTACTTGGCACACAGCAGGCACTTAATATGTGCTTATTGAGTGTTGAGTGGTAGAAAGCACTGAACCTGGAGTCAGAAAACTTGGGTCTGATTGCTGTCTCTGTCATTTGCTAGGGTGTCCTTGAGCTTGTTTCTTCCTCTATAAAATAAGGACCATATTTGTCCCATCTATCTTTTGGGATTGTCATCAGGGTCAGAGGTGTAACTTGCTCTGTGATCCTGAAGGGTCTGCTATAAAAACCAAATTTAAGCCACATTTTATTATCAGGATGTTCTAGGTTCTCAACCTTCCTAATGACTCCACCCTTTAATACTTGTATGTGGACGTATCTGCATGTGGGTGGATCTGCCTGGAGACGGATAGAGGAGTGGTGTCTGGGTTCCTAAGACCACTGGAAATAGGTGTTTTCCGATGGTCTTAGGTGACCCCTGTGACCCCTGTGAAAGGGTCATTTGACCCCCAAAGGGGTCACGGCCCACAGGTTGAGAACCACTGTTCTAGATCAAGAGCAGGGTACCTAAGACCCCAAGGCCACATGTAACCTTCTAGGTCCTTGGCGGGGGGGGGGGGGAGGATGGCCTTTTGACTGAGTCCAAGTTTTGGGGTTTTTTTAGGGGAGAAGACAGGACAATTGGAGTTAAGTGACTCGCCTAAGGTCACACAGCTAGTTAAGTGTCGAATGTCTGAGGTTGTATTTGAACCCAGGTTCTCCTCACTTTAGGGTTGGTAATCTATTCACTGTAGCACCAAGTTGCCCCCTGAGTCTAAGTTTTATTAGACAAATCCTTTTATTAGGGGGATTTGTTCTGTGAAGTTTGGATTCAATCAAAGGGCTGCACTTGAGGACCTAGAGAGCCACATGTGGCCTTGAGGCCTCAGGTTCCCCACCCCTGTTCTAGATTCTGAGTAAGTGAGACATTTTCTGCATCCTGAATAAGGATATCTGCCATTTTTTTGTAGCCATTTAAGGTGTACTAAGAGGAGCTTTGTAGAGTGAAGGATAGAAGACTAGCCTGGGAGTCAGGACAACCTGGATTCTCAGGACTATTTATTTAGAAGTGGAAGAGGACCTTAGAGGCTGTCACATCCAACCCCTTCATCTTACAGTTAAGGAAACTAGAGAGATTAAATAACTTCTTATGTGTCACACAACTAGAAAATGTCTCGGATGGCATCTAACCCAGATCTTCCCAAGTCCAACCCAGCCAAGCCTCTCCACTCCCTCTTCTGACTCTTGCTTGATTTTGTGACCCTGAGCAAATCACTAAACCATTCAGGGTCCCAAGCCACTCTCTGGAACCATAATTTGCAAAGCAATTCATTACTGATCAGTATTGGTAAAAGGCATTTCCTTACCTGGAGTTCCCTGAAATGATAAAACTGGAAGGTCTGGTAAAGAATAAGTTTATGAAGCACTTTCCTCACAACATGAAGTAGTTAATACAATAGGATTGTCCCCCATTTTTACAAATGAGCAAACTGAGTGACACTTGAGGAGGTACAGTGCTAGGGTCACACAGCTAGCCAAATGTGGGAGCCAGGATGTGACATCATGTTTCTATTGACTTCAGGTCCAGCACTTTGCAAGACAGTGTCCAGCCACTCCTGAGTGCTGGTTTCCCTGCTCTAGGGAATTCCTATCATTTTCTTAGTTGGTGGGAAAGGTCTTTCTCATTCTCTCTCAAAGGGTAAGCAGAATGAGGAATGACAAATGAAAACCAGAAGTGGGGAAAGATCTAAGGAATGAAGACGATTTCATTCTCTAACTGGGAGCTATTTGAAAATGATTCCTTGTAATCTTATCTCCTATTTCTTCCCTCCCCCAAGTCATGTTGGCTCTTGTCACCTTGTCGGCCAGAAAGACCCAGCATCTGGGGATGGGGGACCCTCCTTCCCTGGGCATTTAAGCCCAAAGTGGGAAATGATAGCTCTGTAACTTCCCCTTTAAGGCCAAAAACAAGAAAGGGCAGGAGGTGGGGACAGAAAGAGAGGGAGGGAAAAGAGAGGGAGAGAGAGAGGGAGAGAGAAGGCAGGAAAAGTTTCTTCAGAGGAAAATGTGGGGCTTGTCTTTCACCCTGACGTCAGATCTGTCTTTAATAAAAACCCCCAAAGGGCCTGGGGGAAAAGGCATATCTGGCTATGAGTATCTGGCAGTCCAGGACTGGTCCCAACCTCCCCAAAAGGTGCTTCCCTTTGGAACTGGGCTCGGAGTCTGGGTTCAATCAATGTATCTAATTCTGGCTTCCAGGGATGAGGTGGCTTCTGCCCTGGTTTATAGCAGCAGCAGCGGCGGCAGCAGCAGGAGCAGGGAGCAGCCTTTCCAAGGTGAGTGGGAGGCTGGGACGCGAGGAGAGAGAGAGCACCTCAGATTCTGGGCTCTGAGCGGTCAAGGTCAATGGTGGGGGTGATGTGAGGATGGAGTCTAGGCGAGGCCATGAGGGGTTAGGTGAGAAGAAAAATGGGTGAGGGGGGGCGAGGAACAAAGCAAAAGGATCAGAATTGGAAGCCACTTCTGAGGATTTTCTGCTACTAGACCATGGGTAAAATCATTTGACTCTCTTCACCTCGGTTGTAAACATAAGGATTTAAAAACAAACAAATTAAGTTATTGTTTTAAGAAAAAATGCTTTGGGAATCTTTGGATTCAGTAGAAGTGTTGGCTATTATCACAGGGGAGGAGTGAGAAAAGGAAGAAGAGGGGAAGGGGTGCATTCGAGGAAGGGGACCAATGTTCTGAGCCTCAGTTTCCTCATATGTAAAGTGGAAGTATTTACTTTCCCTACAAGAAACTTGTAATGCAAGTCAGATGGAGCTGGGAGTCCCAAGTCCAGGGAGAGTTCTGGCCCTGATGCTAACTAGTTGTGTGATCTTGGGCAAGTCAAATTAGCTCTCAGTTTCCTCACTTATAAAATTGTCAGGCATGTGTTTTATGAATATTAAAGTGCTATAGGAATTTGAGCAGAAGCTATTACTCACTGCACAGAGGAAGGTCCTCTTGAAAATGTTCAAAAATGTGAATTGGGGCAGGATGATGAAGGATTAAAATGGAGAAGGGATCTAGGAAAGGGGAAGCAGGTCACCTCATTTTTCTGATCTTCTCATCTGTGAAGTAGGAATGATAATACACTCATTGCCCACCTCACAGGACAGTCCCAAGCTGGGAATCTGATGATTGCTGTGCTCACTTATGCCAGACCCTTCCTTCATAGCAGTGTAGGGCTAGAACTGGATAGAACAGGTTATTATATGCCATCTAGCCCAACCCTTTTCATTTTATGTATGGCTCAGAAATAGGTTCGTAGTGGTTAAGTGACTCGTCTGAGATCACATACGTGGTAAGCTTCAGAGGCAGGATTTGAACCAAGGTCCTCGGACTCCAGGGCTCTTTGCCCACTTTTCCGTGCTACTTTTCTTTGTCTTAACTTTAATTTCCTCAGCTGTAACATGGTTCCTCCCAGCCCTAATCTCTGCCACCCCAGGTGTGTTGGAGAACAATGCAGCTGGGAGTCAGGGGACACAGGACAGCAATACAAAAATAAAATGCAATATTTTCCATTCACCTCTTTTGCATTGGGGCAGGGTGGAAGCCAGGAAAGATTTCTAGGGAAAATGCACTGAGGACACAGGGCAGATCAGATAAGCTTAAGGGAAAACCTACTGATCCAGGACCCAAAGTCAGGCATCGAAGGAGACAGAGCCATGGATGGAGAAGATAATCTGGATACACGTGGCAGAGGTTCATCAGTCACTGGTGGCTACAGAGCAAAGGCAAGTCCTGGACAGGAAGGCAGTGAGGTGGGGAGAGGCGGCAACAGACAGACTGTGGTTTTGCCCACTCCTCCTTGGCAGAAGAAAGAGTCCAAAGGAGCAGAGAGGCTTAAAGATGCAAGATCAGATGGAAATGAAGGGAAGAACAAGAGAAGAGGGAGAGGGAGAGGGAGAGAGATTAGGAGAACAAGGGAGAGAGGAAGGGAAAAAGTTTTGTGTGGGGAGGGGAGGGGAGGGCAGAGACCTATAATGACAAGATTTAGAGTTAAAGGATATTACAGACAGACAGATAGAGACAGAGAGGGAGGGAGGGAGGAAGGAAGGAAGGAAGGAAGGAAGGAAGGAAGGAAGGAAGGAAGGAAGGAAGGAAGGAAGAAAGGAAGGAAAGAAGGAAGAAAGGAAGGAAGGAAGGAAGGAAGGAAGGATGAATCTGGTTGAATTCTCATTTTGCAGATAGGGAAATTGAGGCATCACATAGGAAAGTGACCTGACCAGTTCACACAGTTTGTAAGTCACAGGGAATTCTAGCCCAGTTTTGTCAGACCCCAAATCCAGAGCACTTTCTCTCTTATCACACTGGAAGGAGGGTCCTCCCTCTGGGGTCCTAGTTGAATGTATGAGACAGCTTAAAGGAATTCTGTCTTTATATTTCACAGCTTTGTGCTAAGTTTTCATTGACTCATTATAGGCTGTGTGACAGCAGGAGGTTAAAGTTGAGGGAGAGAAAGAGTCAGGAATAGCACCACCTCCCTTCAAGAAAAAAGAATGGAATAGGCTCCAGGCTGCAGAGGGTTTCCCCATCTCCTTTTTGAAGACAGAGAAAGAGAGAGAGAGAGAGACAGAGAGAGAGAGAGAGAGAGAGAGAGAGAGAGAGAGAGAGAGAGAGAGAGAGAAAGAAAGAAATATGAAAAGGAGAGCTATGATAGCTCCAGAAAAATCTAGAGAGGAGGTCCAGGGATTGTGAGCTATGGTAAAGTTATATGTCTAGGGTAAAGGGTGAGGATCATTCTCCCCTCTTTCTGCTGAAACCTTCACTCAGTACCTTCCTGGAAAGCAGGAAGCATATAGATCCATGATTTTACTTATCTTCCCAACAAGCCAACAATAGGCTTGATGGGGTTTTTTCTCCATTAGAAAAATGAAGATACTGAGCCTCAGAGAGATGACATACTCAAGATCATAGCCGCAGGATGCTCCGAGGTTTTCTTCTATATTATCCAGTCATTCTCATTCTTTGTGTCCTGGAGTGTCTTTAAGGCTCTCCCCTGGGTTGTGCAGCACACCCCTTTGCCACAACTGGGGTGTGGTGGAAAGAGTTCTCAACTTGGAATGAGAAGACTTGAAACCAATTTTTCCTCTCTAGGGATTATTTGTACATACCTCTTTGCATATTGTCTCCCCCATTAGATCATGAATTCCTTGAGAGTAAAGGTTTTTTTTTCCCTTTCTTTATATCCCAATACCTGATACACAGCAGAACTTAATAAATGTTTATTAATTGACTACATTCAAATTGGGACTGTCACTTATCAGCTGTGAGATCTTAAACAATAATAAATAATATTTATATTTATAAAGTGCCTGCTATGTGTCAGTCATATTCCTCTGTTTGGGACCCAGTTCTTTCAGCTTTTGGAGTAGATTATAGGATCTCCTAGATTCAATAAGCACCTTAGAGGCCATCTAAGTTCAATCTCCTCACTTTAAAGTGAGAACCCTGTGGTGCAGCAGGGAGATATGTCTTGCCCAAAGTCACATAGGTAATAGGAGCCACAGCTGAAATTTGAACCCTGGTCCTCAAATTCCAAATCCAGCATTTTTTCAGTTGTATCCAACTCTTGTATCTCTCAACTCCAACTCATTTTTAAAATGCCACTGGAGTGGTTTACCATCTTCTTCTCCAGCTCATTTTACAGATGAGGAAACTGAGGCAAACAGGGTGAAGTGACTTGCCCAGGGTCACGCAGTTATGAAGTATCTGAGGCCAGATTTGAATTCAGAAAGATGCATCGTCCTGACTCCAAGCCTAATGCTCTATCTGCTGTGCTACCTAGTTACTACATTGCGTCTAAGATGATCTGTAAAATCCCTTTCATAGCTGCTTTTCCAGGACTTAGACTACAAAGTAATGACAGTGATTCTACAAGCCCCCAGAGCATTAGTCTTATTGCTTTAGAGTCACATCATGAACTTTAATTATGCCAGATCCTTAACCAGAACCAGACCAAAAGGGGCTCACCCTAGGGTGCTTCTTTCCCTCTTTCTCACCATGTGGTCCTCCTTGTATAGACCACCTACCCTAAGGTCCCCCTTTCTGTAGGCTCTCTTTCCCCACAATCAAAAAAAAGGGGGAAGACCACTCCCTGGGCTGGCCCAACTGAATCCCTGGGCACATCGCATCCTCTGCAAATCTCCTGCCCACCTCCCAAACCTAAATGAATGTGCCTCAAGAGCAGCTAAGGCTCTGTATTATGCTGTGATTTTTCCTTGGAAAGATAGCCAAGATATGGAGGTGAAGGAGAAAGTCTGTTCATCTGTGTGTATATGTGGGTGCATGTCTACACACTTGTGTTTTCAGAATCATGTCTTTGGTTCGCTCATGGACTGACACGGATACTGGTATGTGGTAAAAACCATTTGATTTTTTGATTCCTTGATAGATGAATGATGATGATGGTGGTGATGATGGTGGTAATGGTGGTGGTGGTGGTGGTGGTGGTGGTGGTGATGGTGATGATGACAATAGTAGATCTTTATTCTTTGATGGATGTATAATAATAAAAGCAATTTTGTTCTTTGATAGAGGTATAAAAAAGAGTAATAATAACCACTGTTTTTGCTCCTTGACGGATGGGTGACTTCAGCAATATGGTCCCTCCCCCCATGGGCACCAAAACCAACACATCCAGGCCTTCTTAGCCCATTGCATCCTTGCCCACATCTTTCCACAAATCGTTCACAGAAGATGTACTCGATATGCCAGAGATTCTTTAATCTCTCTGGGTACCAATGTGCATAGGACCCCAGACTGAGAGCAGGAAGGAACCATAGAGGTCACTGAGTCCAAGTCCCTCATTTTACAGAGGAGGGAAATGAAGCCCAGAGGAAGGTCACAAAGCTAATAATTAGCTAAGGTTCTATTTAAATCTGAGCAGGGGTGTGCTGAAGCCAGTTCAAAGAGATTCCAGAGAGCCTTTTGTTAAATTCTCAGTGTGAATCAGCAAATGCTACAAATCAGGGCTTGATTTATTGGGCTTTTTGTAATTATATAGACTTAAGACAGTAATGTAAAAAATGCTAATAATAAAAATTAAACCGAACAGTGTGTCATGTGTATATTTTTGAGTGCAAAGAGTCGCTTGTTAAACATTTACCAGCAGATTGCTGAACCCAGGTCTTCCTGTTCCCAAGTTTAGTACTGTATCTGCTGTTCCATGCTGCCTTTTATTTCCCAATGCAGCTGTTCTCCCTCACGCTTCTTACATGGCCAGTCTATGTCCTGTCTGGTCACCTAAGGTCTCAGTATGTTGGACACTGTGTACTGAGTATACTTTGATCTTACTCGTCAAGCTAAGTGGTACATGAAGAGTGGATAGAATATTGGACCCCAAATCAGGAAGACTGGAGTTCAAATCCAGGCTCAGACATTTCTTAGCTGTGTGACCCCGGGTGAGTCACTTAACTTGTCTGTTTTGGCTTCCCCATCTGTAAAATGAGGGTAAAAGTAGCATATACCTCCCAGGGCTACTGTGAAGATTAAATGAGATGGTATTTGTAAAGTACTTTATAAACCTTTAAAGGCTACACAAATGTTAACTATTGCTACTGATGTTTGCCACACACAGGATGGGCGATTGCCCTTTATGGATTGTTTATCATTTGAGTTATTCTCATATCATGGTGTTTGATTTGTAACCATGTGGTGTCACATAGACACACAATACTGGCATTTATACCACCTTAGAAAAGAGCAAATAACTAATAGTTTGCTTATATCTAGTACCTTAAGGTTTACAAAGTGTTACCTCATTTGGTCGTCACAACAACCCTGTGAAAAAGGTGCAATTATTATCCCTCATTTTTCACATGGGGAAACAAAGGCAGTCAGAGGTGAAGTGACTAGCCCAGGATCACACAAGTGGCAAATGGGTGACATCAGATTTGAACTCAGGTCTATCCACTGCACCACCAAGCTGCCTCAAATACTGGATGTACTTTTAAAATGTATTTCAGGTTTATGTGAGCATTTCAGACCAAACTCTGAGTCTTCCCTTTCTTCTTCCCTCATGCTTCTGCCTCCTTCAAGTCTTTCTGCCCCATAAAAGTGTCACCACAGTCTGCCTGGATTATCCTTTTATCTGAAATACTGGAGGAGGGAATATTTCTACCTTTAGAAAAAATATTTGCCTCAGGATCACCTTCTAGAAGGTGAAGTCAAAATAAGCAATGAGAGGATGGCTAGGTGGTACAGTGAATAGAGCACCGGTCCTGGAGTCAGGAGGACTTGAGTTCAAATGCGATCTCAGACACTTAACTCTTACTAGCTGTGTGACCTTAGGCAAGTCACTTAACCACAATTCCCCTGCCCTCTCCCCTTCAAAAAAAAAGCAATGAGGTATTCTCACTGTCTGACAAAAAGTTCAGACTGACCAATCACTGTCAAGGCAGCATTCAGTGGTAACAACTTTAAGCAGTATTAAGAATCTTGGCACAGATAAGTTCAGTTAATCCATTCTGGTCATCTTTATGACACATCTGTTTTGTGCTTACAAATAAGGATTGACTAGATTGGAGTCAAAAGACCTGAATTCAAGTCCCAAGTTCTACCCTTGAGTGGCTGTGACGTTGGACAGGTTGGTGACCAGAAAAATATAGATAATAATACTCATACTGTCCCATTTTGCAGGATTGTTGAGACACCCAAATGAAATTGACTTCATGACAGTGAAGGAAAGAGCTTTATAAATGCAAAGCTCCATAGAAATGCCAAAGGAAGTATCACTATTACCCCTACAAAAATAGTCCTTTGATGCATCCCCATGGCATGCAGGTGAACCTGTGTTTTTGAAGGCTATTCCAGTGGGGTACAAGCTCTGATCAACTGTAAAGCTAATCATAAGCAGCTCTCCTGAGGACTGCTGTTGTGAATAACTTTAAGGATCTAATGGCATAGTATAGTGAACTCTCTATTTACTCAGAAATAAACTAAAGCATAACATTCAAGAAACTAAAACACAACATTCACAACAACATAACATAACAATGTATTACTAAGGTGCCCACATAGTCTTAAATAATACATATCATTCAGTAAGTCACAATCTCATCAGTCAGTACAGAGTACCCAAGTAAAGTTCTCTTTCATCTTGACTGGAGGCTGGCTTCCAAACCCCACAGCTCCTCCTCCATGGGCTGACTGCTCCCAGCTCTTTCCTGGACTCACATGTAGGCAACTCTCTGCTCCTGTTTCATACCTCAGCTTATGGGGAATCCTCCATTCCAAGCTCTTCCAAGTTTCTGTTTCCAGGAAGACAAAGTTTAACAAAGCAACAACAATATTTACATACATTAAGTTTGACAGAGCTACAACAATATTTATATACATTGCCACCACTATCATCTCAATTCACTTTCTGTCTGACAAAGTAATAAAAAAAATCAACAGACAAGGCTTCTGTCTGAGAAATCAAATACAAATCAATAGTAAAGTCCCAGGACTTCTGTAAACAGCAGTGAAGTCCTAACAGTAAAGTCCTCTTTCAGGACTTGTGTCTAAGAGCAACAGACAGGGTGCTTTTGTCTGACAGAACAACAGACAGAGTGCTACAGAGAGCTGACTTCACAAACATTCTCCCTCTCAGTTCTCAGAAAGTAACACAAATTAACAGTGTCAAAATCACCAGCATTCTACATCTCAGTTCTGCTTGGTCCTATCTCTGCTCAAGCTTTTCTCTGCTCTGTTCTTTTTTGTTCCACCCTTCCTGTTCTGCTCTTTCAGCAAGTTCCTCCCACCATGGGCTCCATGTGACGACCTCAGGCCTATTAAGGGCAACACAATGTATACTGTTTCCAACAAAAAACTTTTGATACAGTTAAAGGTGAGACTCAAAGGTGCTTGAATAGCTGAAACAAGCAGCAAAATACTACTTTGCTTGCCATCACATCAGCTCTATCATGCTAGAAAGACCTTAGATACAGCTCTGACAACATACAGTGTTAGCCATTCACAAACTAGCCACCAGAGAATTGGTTTCTAGTGGGTGAATATTCTGGGTCACAGTAATTCATTAAGTCTGTCTGCTAAGACAGGTTAGGGACTGCAGTCAGCATCAGTATGTTCATTGGTATTCATTCATTAAAATGTGAACTTCTTGGGAGATGTGACTATCTTTTGCCTCTGCATCCCAGCACTTAAGGCATAGTGTTTGGCACTTAGTAGACTTTAATAAACATTTGTTGATCAGTCAGTGTAATGGTCCCTAAAGTATTATTATACTAAGGGATGAATCTTCGCAACACAAGGTAATTGACTTCAGAAATCCTTGCTACATTAGGAAGTGTCACTACATTGAAAAAAGGACATAGAGTCAAATCCTGACTGACTTTGGGCAAATTACGTAACCTCTCTGAGTCCGTTTCCTCATCTGTCAAATGGAGACATTGAATTAGATGACCTCTAAGATCCTTCCTTCCAACTCTGTATTTACAATCCTTTCATTTCTCCAATGCTTTTGTTAGTGTTCATTTTATGCATTTTGACTGGCAAGCATTTCAGAATATATTTGTTTCCTCAATTTCCTAAATTTGTTTCCTAAATTCCTAATTTTATAAAATTTGAACAAACAAATTGAAGTTAACAAGCATGTGCCAGTTGCCTACTATGTGCTAGGCTTGCATCAGGATTGATTGCTGGTTAGTTGAGGACAGATCTGACTTCAAAGGATGGGCACTTCCTGGAAAGGGTCCACCCCAGGGACAAAGGAGAGCCATTATGCCTTAGAGCTAGAAAGGATCTCAGATTCTTCTCATCACTGATTTACCCAAACTAATAGAATATCAAAGCTTAAAAGGGACAGAGAAGAGACATTAGTTGTTTCAAGTCCTATAATGAGTTGTTGAGTCATTTCAGTTATGTCTGACTCTCTATGACTCCCATTTGGGGTTTTCTTGACAGAGGTACCAGAGTCATTGGCCATTTAATTCTCCAGCTCATTTTACAGATGAGGAAAATGAAGCAAACAGGGTTAAGTGACTTGCCCAAAGTCACAAAGCTACTAAGTGTCTGAGGCTGGATTTGAACTCATGAAGATGAGTCTTTCTGATTCCAGACCCAGTATTCTATCCATTGTACCCTCTAGCTGCCCAATAAGTTGATTAGTGGCAAAAGTACTGAAACTTTTTCTTAAGGTTCTGAATGTGAGATGAAGGAGACCTCTTGCCACCTGGTCCCCTCCACATTTCTTTCTTACTGCTCCCTAGCTGCCAAGAACATCAGTTTACCACCCTTCAGATCTCACTGGGGTGTTATGATGAAAGTGCCTCCTAAGTCTTAAGTTGAAATGTGAGCTTCTAATGTATGCTTGAATACCTCTAATGATGGAGAACTCACTGACTCTAAACCAGTGCATTCCATTGCTGAGCTCTTTTGACTATTTGAAAGGTTTACTGTTGTTATTGTTTTAAACTTATTACATATTCATGGCTGATAGATGTTCTCTTGAGTCTCTTCCAGATCTAAAGTTCTATGAATTTCTTATTCCATTATTGAATTTTAAGGTCAGTTTGGGATGTTTTGGACCAAATTCTTAATCTTTAAGATTAAGATTCTGTAGAGAGAATCCTGAGTTAGAGAGATCATAGTTCTGAACATTTGACATTTTGGATGTTTTGCTTTTATAAAGGGCTACCTTTAGCTATTACAGTAAAATAGAGAGATGGATGGATGAATGAATGAATAAATAAATGAGTGTAAAGACAGAAAGACAAACAAACAAATAATCTTCCCCTACTGTATCACTAGAGTACAGCGGGTCTGAGCAATTATCCTAGTACCATAGTTAGAGAAAACTCCGAACTATTATAAGGTCTACTAGATAATGGAATTGCCCAATGACTCAGGCAGCTAACCAATGAGAGGAAAAGAAGGAAGTGGGACTACCAGTTGGTAATGCAAAGGAAAAAAATAGTTAATGAAGTGTTGGACTGGGAGTCAGGAAGATCTGAGTTCAAATCTAACCTCAGACACTTACTAGTGACTCCAAGAACTTTACTTAACATTGTCTGCCTCGGTTTCTTTATCTATAAAATGATGAGGATAATGATAGCACCTTCCTCCCCAGGTTGTGGTGAGGATCAAATGAGACATTTGTGCTTTGCATACCTCAAAGTGCATATAAATGCTAATTATCAATGTCTAAAAATCACTGAATTTTAAAACTAGGAGTGACCTTAGAATATGGAATATTAGAATACACAGACTATAAAATTTTAGACCTGGAAAAACTCTTAGGGAAAAGCTTGCAAAAATATGAATTGTTAGAGCTAGAAAGGACATTTGAACTGAGAATGATAGATAACAGAACACTGAATGCAAGAGCTGGAAGGGACCTTGAGAACTAGATGTCTAATTTTACAAGAGAAGAAACTGAGGTCCACAGAGGAAAAGAACATTTCATAGCTGGGAAGTTTCAGAATGCAGGACTAGGACCCAGGTCCTCTGACTGCTCACCCAGTGGTTTTTTTCTGAGTTTTCTCTCTAAACTATACTAGGCAAATTTTTCACAACACTCTGCCCCTAACCTACCCTTTTAGTCCATCAGGACTGAATCAGACTGCCCACCAAAAACAACACTCCATCCTTCCTTCCATGTGTAACCCTCAGGTTGTCTCTTCATTGTGAAGCATCCCTTTCTCTTCTTCTCTTAAGTGAACTCACTTTAATTCAGCAAACATTTACTAAGTACTTCCTACATGGAGTTATGGTGCTTGGCCTGAGAATGCGAAAATAGGTCTGGCACTAGCTTTGCTCTTAAGGACCTTACAATGTAATTGGAAAGAAGATGTGTGTACACAAATCACTATGGTGGAAGGAATAGGGTCTCTGGAGGCAAATTGCTATGAGAAAACATCCAGTTTATACCACTAAGAGAGATTTTAAAAGGGAAAGATCAGTTTTAGTTGAAGTTCAGTGCCCCCAAAAGAACTGATTTTACAGATTGGATGAGGAAACTGAGGCATACTTTAGGTTACATAGTATTTGGCAAAGCTAGGACTCTAGCTGTGTTCTTTTTTTTATAAATTAAATTTTATATTTATTTTTAATTTACAACATTCATTTCCACAAGATTTTGAGTTACAAATTTTCCCCCCATCTTTCCCCTTCTCCCCTACTCACCACCCAAAAACAGTGATCCCACTGTATGCCCCCTCCCCCAATCTGCTCTCTCCTACATCCTCCCCCATGCCCCTTCCAACTTCCAGGTAGGGCAAGATGGATCTCCCTACCCCAGTGCCTCTATATCTAGCTGTGTTCTTCTGACCCCAAGTCAGATACCCTTCCCTAGAGCTCTCTACAAAATCAAAGGTACTCCGAAGCCTAGGACTGAAAACAGAACCTCAGCACAGGCTTAAGACCCATTCTCATTCTCCTTAAGGCCTCAATATTATGGTTTATTCTTCATCTTAGAAATAGTTTTGTTCAGCACCTCTACAGCAGTAGGGCCATATAGTTCATTTTTTCATTCACAGACCCAAGTTCTCTGAGTCAGTTTGACCTCTTCCTTTCCTTATAAAAGGAGAAGGGAAAGAATAAGAAGAGGACCAGACCATTCATTTAGGTAGCAAATATATACAGAACTCAACACCTAGTGCATGCAAAATACCATTCAGGGCACTGAGGACAATACAAGGTTCAGACAGGATACTCTCAAGGCACTAACGCAGCCTTCAGAATTTCACGAAGGCTACAGAGGACTCTTCAAATGGTAGCGTTCTAGAATCTTAAGGGTCTTTGTTTTATAGGTGAGGTCAGGAGACCCAGAGAGGTTAAGGAGCTCTGCCCAGAGGGAAAGACTAGAGCAGCCAGCCCAACTCCACCTCCAGGCTTCTGTTCATTAGATGAAGCTGTTAGTTGTCCAGGCTCCCCAGGGCAAGGAGACAGATAGGAAGCCGAATTAGATTCAAAGTCCAGTGTCCTCCAGTGTACTTCCCTGCTCAGCTACTGGTCAGTGAGAAAATTGGGATAACAGTCCCTGCCCTGCCTGCCAGGATTCTCATCTGAGTTCTGTCACCAACAACAATGTATATAATATACAATACAAGACAACAGTAACAACATCGATGGGGGCTTTAAGGTTTATAAAGTGCATTAAATAGATTAACACATTTAATCTTCAAATTTACTTTACGAAGGAGAAACTGTTTATTACTAGGCCCATTTTACAGATAAAAAAATTGAGGAACAGGCAGGTTAAGTGACTTGCCCAGGGTCACACAGCTAGTCGATCCCTGAGGAGAATTTGAATACCCTAATTCTCAGCACTGTTTTCCATTACACAGGGGGCTGCCTTCACAAGTTACTCCCCCAGTCTAGGCCTCAATTTCCTCATCTGAAAAATAAGAGAATTGAAATAGATCAAGTGTTTTTAATCTTTTTGTGTGTGTGTGTCATGGACCCTTTGGAAGTCTGGTGAAGCCTATGGACCCTCCAGATCAAATCAACAGGCATTTATTAAGTACCTGCTAAAGCCATCCACTATGCTAAGTCCTGGGGATACCAAGAAAGATGCAAGAGTCCCCCAAAGGACTCATTGTTTAGTTGGGGAGACAACATGTATTAATATTCTTTTCTATCTCTGAAAAAAAATGGTGGTGTTTTGTTTTGTTTTAAATAATTGAATGATATGTTAAGTTTTCAGTTGGGGCTTAGTGAAAAGAAAGAAATTATTTTTTTCCCATCCAAGTTCATGGACCCCCTGAAATTCCACATGTTAAAACCTCTGGACTAAATAAATGATATCTAAGGTTCTTTATTAGCATTCTATGTTCATTGGTTCTTTCTAAATCATGTAATCTTCTCTCCATATTCTAGCATTCTATGTTCTAAGACACCTTCTGATTCTAAAATTCTATGTCCTTACTTCCCTCCAGCTCTAACAGTCTATAATCTGCCTTCCTTTCCAGCCCTAACATTCAATGATTCTGATTCTCCTCCACAAGGGTTACTGTGAGGACCATATGTGGAAAGCACTTTTTAAAGCAAAAAGAGCCATATTATTCTTTGGAAAGATATCAGCTATTTCCCTACAGCCAACAACATTTCTTTACAAAGATTCCTCCACATCTCATCTTATAATCTCACAAAGTTACATTTTTGTGAGTTTAAGTAGTGGAAATTTGGTTTGGAGGGGGAAAAAATTCACATTCCGTTACTTCAAATCTGACCAATCCCTGATCAGTTACTGGGGCTGCTGTTTCTTAGAAATAATTCATTTACTTGTTAGGCTTGGAATAAAAAGAGGCAGACTCTCCACGGTAAGGAGAAACCTCACCGAAACTCTAATTTTTGGCAGCTTTTGTCTTCAAAAGAATGGAACTGATTACTTTGCAGTAAGGTACTTTATGGAGGAAAAAATTTTCAGGGCTCTAAGTGAGTCTGGTGACATCCCACCTCCCTGTCTCCTTCACTACCTCCCAAAGCGGGGCTGATGGTGACCCCAGGCCTCCATTCTTCTGGGTGTTTCTAGTTAAAATCCAGACTTAGGAAAGATGAATGAAGCAATTTGCTATAGAAGCATGGGGGCTAAGCATTAGACTTGGCAAGCTAAAGTCCGCAGCTGGCCATTTCACACCCCAATCCTGCCCCCTTGTGGCGAGCTGGTTACAGAAACAGAACCTCTCAGAGCAGAAGGGATCCTTTCTACAATGAAGAATCATAGGATTTGAAGGTGGTGGGAGGCTTAGAAATCATCTCTAGGCTCACCTCCTTCATTTTACAAGTGGAGACAACAAAACCCAAGTAGCAGAATTGAGATCTGGATTCAGACAGGTCCTTTACATTCATTCTTCCCATGACACCATACTGTCCCATCAGCAAGTGGTTATCCAGTCTGCAGTGACGTGGAGCTCACTAACATTTAGGACATAGCCCATTTCCTTGGAACGAGCTTTTGCTGGGAAATTAAGCCAACTAATACAAGTCAAGAAGATGACTATAGACAATATATTGAGAGAGAAGGAAGGAAGGAAGGAAGGAAGGAAGGAGGGAAGGAGGAAAGGAAGGAAGGAGGGAAGGAAGGAAGGAAGAAAGGAAGGAAGGAAGGAAGGAAGAAAAGAAGGAAGGAAGGAAGGAAGGAAGGAGGAAAGGAGGGAAGGAGAGAAGGAAGGAAGGCAGGAAGGAAGGAAGAGGGAAGGAAGAGAGGGGAGATTGGAAGGAAGGAAGGAAAAGAAGGAAGGAAGGAAGGAAGGAGGGAAGGAGGGAAGGAAGGAAGGAAGGAAGGAAGAGGGAAGGAAGAGAGGGGAGATTGGAAGGAAGGAAAGAAAAGAAGGAGGAGAAGGAAGGAAGGGAGGAAACAAGCATTTGATAAATACCTACCATGTGGCATGTCCTGTGCTAATCACTTTGCCAATATTATCTTATTTGATCCTCAGAACATCCCTGGAAGATAGGTGCTATTATTATCCGATTTTACAGTTGAGGAAGCTGAGACAGAAGTCTAATGATGTGACTGGATCACATATATAGTAATTGTCTGAGGCCACTTTTGAACTCAGGTTTTCCTGACTGTCAGCCCAGCTCTCTACTCTCTGCATCACCTTGCGGCCTCTAGGACATAAAGAATCCAAAGAAGATAGACTATCAAATCACAAAAGGACCTTCAAATTTGGGTAAAAACATAACTTTTATAATAGGAAGGGAAACTAGAACATGGAACATTAAAATACAAAAGAGACCTCAAAAGATTTTAATTTAGGGATCATCTAGTCTAGTGCCCCCTTCATACCTGCTTTTCTACCCAGGACTGATGCTCCTAAATTCTCATCCTCCTTTCTTTTTTAAGAATTATTTATTTATTTAATGATTTATTTATTTTTAATTTATGGAATAAAACAAGTATTTCCATAAAATAGTATAATAAAAAAGATGATTGCACATGAAACCACAAATCTATTATGTAAAACTTGCTACTCCTAAATATATAATAAAGTTTTCATGTAAATTTTTTTTTCTTCCTCTTATACCCTCCAGGAACAGGACACCCTCTCCTCCTGTTAGTCCCACCCTATCATCTTTCCATTTCAAACTATAGGTCCCAAACCCCAAGGTGGAACCCAGCAGCCAATTAAACCCACCAAGACAAAAACCTAATCCCCATACATCTCAGATCAAACTCCAACCTGCCTAGCATCTAAGTCTCCAAGTCCCTCAGCTTGAAGCAGGAATGCCAAAAGTCAATTCCTCACACTGGGTTTAAAGGCAGCCAGGTTTGGGAGATAATAATTCAAATTGAATTCATTTTAACAAACGTGCCTTAAGCTCCTACTATTTGCAGAGCTCTGTGCTGGGAGCTGGAGGAGATAGAAAGATAAATAAGAAACCTTTTCCCTGGAGCCTGCCATCTAACGGGGGAGTGATACACAAATAACTATAATACAAAATAAAACTCAACAAGTCTGAGGGGACAGACAACATGCTATGAGTGGTCTGAAAAAGGAAGGGTCTTTTTTTTTTATTTACTCAAAGGGCTCTGAGGGTAGGTTTTACACAGAGGAGCTCAATCCATCAGCATTCATTAGGCACCTACTATTTGCCAGACAGTGTCCCAGGGACTGGGTGATGAAAAGACAATGGAAGAAACAACTTTTACTCTCAAGGAGCTTGTGAGTTGAGCCTTAAAGGCCAGATGGGATTCTTCTAGGCAGAGACTGGGAAGATTGAGGAGAAAGACCTTTGAGACTTAGGAAATGAAAGAAGAGAGTATAGTTTGGCACATGGAAGGGAGTAATATCAGAATAAGGCTGAAAAACAGGTAATCAACAAGCATTTATTAAATGCCTGCCTACTATATGCTAGGTACTGTGTTAGGTGCTGAAAATACAAAGTAAAAAAAAAAAAAAGGAGTAATCCTTGAACTCAAGAAGCTTATATTCTAGGGGCAGTTAGATGTCGCAGTGAATAGAGCCCTGGCCCTGGAGTCAGGAGTTCAAATTGGGCCTCAGACATTTGATCACACTTACTAGCCGTGTGACCTTGGGCAAGTCGCTTAGCCCTAATTGCCTTGTCTTCCTTCCTCCAAAAAAAAAAAAAAGAAGCTTATATTCCATGAAAAGGCACAACCATGTTGGATTATGGAGGGTCATGAATGCTAAGCTAAAAATAAGTCACCTTCTCCCTGCCTTTTCTTTAATTTTCAAGGCCTTTTCCCAGGGATTCAGGACCCATAAAACCTTCTGTTTTTCCAGGGACATAGTCCATCCTTGAATACACATTTGAATTCAATGAAGACATCTAAATTCTCTGTTATCATCTCTTCACTTGAATTTCAACTCCTCATATATAATTTTTCTGGCTCTAAACTTCCAAAGCTAAAGATCATTCTCCTTGATAGAGAAGAGAGAGCTAAACAGTCTTGTCTTCTATCTATCTATCATTATTGCCATCCTATCCAACTCAAATTTTATCCCCTTTTATGTTTATTTTATTTCTAAAATAACTTATCACACCTCTGTGCATGTGTGCGCTTATGTGCGCTCATGTGCATGTGTGTGTCTGTGTGTGTGTGTGTGTGTGTGTGTGTGTGTGTTCCATAACATCCATCACCCACCTCAGCTCATCCTAGCTCCTGACGATATTCTTAGAGAATGAAGCCACAAAGCCTT
This sequence comes from Pseudochirops cupreus, assembly GCA_028627135.1. NCBI lineage: Eukaryota > Metazoa > Chordata > Mammalia > Diprotodontia > Pseudocheiridae > Pseudochirops > Pseudochirops cupreus. Next base: position 507,756,102 of record CM053580.1, read on the forward strand.
GTCTTTATCTTCTGCTGTATCTTTTACAATCTAGATCTGGTAATGAGTAACCTGTGTATACACACCATTCTCTTTATCAAACTACCCTTCTTCCTCAGAGTCATTTATGTTTGTTTAGTCAGAATTTATTTTGATCACCCTAGCCCTCTTGAGTAGACTTCCTTTGTAGAATTTCTAACATAGGAATCCCTCCTATCTTTGCTCCAATTTGAAAGTGGCTGTCCCCAAATCTAGGATTTGTGTCCAATTATGCTCAATTTTCTTCTGCTTGTCTACCACAGATTCTCAAAGAGGATAGTCACTTCTTCCCAAGGTGCCCCTAATTCTTACCTGCTTTGGCAACCAGGCCCATTCCTGGTTCAGAATATGGTCCACATTGCTTTCTTTCCTGAAGAACAAAATTATTAACAATTCAAGTAAAAAATCCGTCAGCTCTTTCTTTTTTGAAAAAGTGCGCCAGCAGATGTTCAAGGCAGTTACGTGGCACAGTAGGTATAGCATCAGACCTGGAATTAGGAAGACTCATCTTCCTGAGTTCAAATCTGACCTCAGATACTTGCTAGCTTTGTAACCCTGGGCAAGTTACTTAACCCTGTTTGTCTCAGTTTCCTCATCTGTAAAATGAGCTGGAGAAGGAAATGGCAAACCACTCCAGTTTCTTTGCCAAGAAAACCCCAAATGGAGTCACAAAGACTGAAACAATAATAAAACCAACAGGATGTTCAGATGGTTGAAGTTCCTCATCATTCCCACATCATGCATCTGTTGTTACTTTTTGACATATTTCTGGAGCTCACCATCCATTTCCTCCTCCTTCTGGTCAGACATCCCATGGTAGACAATGACTACCACATTGCTCCTATTTCTTCTTCCATTTATGATGCCGATAATAAAAAACAACAACAACACTTTTTACAGAGATGTTTTTGGAGGTTGTTGATGATTCTCACCTAAAAAACTCCTCAGCTTGTGGATTTTCAAGTAGGAACATGTTTTCTTGGCATACTGTTTTCCTCTATTGCCCTTTTCATTTAAACTTTGCCTTTTGAACAAAGTCTGTTCTCAATCATAGTGCATTGTGAGGTAAATTGGTAGGAGATGTTTCAATAGCTTTTAAAAGTTCCTTCCAAACACGACACACTGATTTGAATAATGTCAAAGACCATAGTAATGCTGCTGCAGCAAAGAGAAGAAGGGATGAAGCTAGCTAACACCATCATCATCATCATCATCATCACAGCTTTCATGTGTGATCTCATTTGGTCCTAACAACAATACTGGGAGGGAGGTGATATTATTATCCCCACTTTACGGACGAGGAAACTGAGGTCAAGATTGTGACTTGCCTAGGGTTACACAGCTAGTAAATGTCTGTGGCTGGATTGGAACTCAGGGCTTCCTGACTCCAAGCTCAGCACTCTACCTACTGCGCCACTTTGCTGTTTAACACTAAAATAACTCTAATTGTGTTCCAAGCACTTTACATTATTATCTCATTTGAATCTCACAACAACTCTGGAAGATAGGTGCTATTAGTATGCTTATTTTACAGATGAGGAAACTGAGGCAGACAAAAGTTAAGTGACGTGACCAGGACCACACAGCCAGTAGGTCAGAGACAGGGCTTGAACCCAGGTCTTCCTTATTCCAAGTGCATAGGTTCTCTATCCAGCTCCATATCATAGCCTGAACAATAGATATCCCTTATGGTCACTTTTCCCCCAGAGTGAATAGTTAGGCCAAATGAACAGTCAGGCCAAACTAGAGACATGGCATCAGGAGAGAACTGTGGAGCACCAGGCGGAATTGCACAAAATTCCACTAAATTTAATATTTATCCAGTACTTTCTTTGTGCAAAACCTATGTTGGAGACTTTGGGGAGTGGGAGGATATAAACTTTTATTTCAATAGCAATCCAACAGATAAATCAAAATAAAGAGGACAGTGAGCACCTCATCCCTGGAGAGATTCAAGAAAAGACTCAATGACCACTTGTTAGGATTGTCATTGAGGGGAGTCATGTTTCTGACATATGTGGGACTGGATGAACTCTGATGTCCATTTCCACTTTGAAAAACCCTATGATTCTATAATTCTAGGGATAGATAATAAGCAGATGAGCATAATGGTAAGATCTGACCCAATCTATGCCTTGCTGCTAGGTGGCGCCATAGTGGATAGAATGCCAAACCTGGAGTCAGGAAGACTCTTCTGAGTTCAAATCTAAATGCCCAAACCCTGAGCAAGTCACTTTACCCTATTTGCTTCAGTTTCCTCAACTGTAAAATGAACTGGAAAAGGAAATGGCAAATCACTTCAGTATCTATACCAAGAACACCCCAGATGGGGTCACAAAGAGTCAGACAAGACTGAAAAAATATTGGAAACAAGATCTACATTTGAGTTAAGAAAATACATGGTACAAATATAGAATGGGAGAAGTATAGTTAGATGTTAGTTCTTGGGGGGCTGGTAGGGAACAACTTATGGTTTTAGCGAATGGCAAGTTCAGTGTGAGTCAACGGTGCGGCCAAAGTGCATACCTCCCACCACCAGTAACAACAAAAACAATCACAGGGCATACTGTGATCTCCCCCTCCTCAACAAAAACAAAACAAAAAAAATAAATAAACTAATGCAATCTGAGGCTGCATTCAGAGAAGTGTAGCATACAGAACAAAGAAGGTAATAGTACTGCTCTGCCTTTGCCTGCCAGACCACATGTACAGAATATTTTAGGTTCTGTCTTGACACTTTAGTAAGGCCACCTACAAGCTGCTGTACATCCCAGGGAAGGTGACCAGAGTGGGGAGGGAACCACAGACAGGGCAATGAGGTAAGCAATTTAACGAAGTCTTCCTTGATTTCTCCATCTTTGAATTCTTGAATTACCTTGTACTACCTATCTGCATACATTCTGTTTCCCCCAGGTAGAATATAAGATCATTGAGGGCAGGCATTATCTCATTTTGTCTTTGTATCCCCAGTGCCTAGCACATAGTTACTAGATAAATATTTATTGAAAAGAATTGAGTTCTTAATTTGTAAAAGAGAAGGCTTAGCAGAAACATAAGAGTTGCCTTTGAATGTTTGAAAGGCTGTCCCACAAAAGGGAGAAGGGAACAAGCATTTATTAAGCTCCTACCATGTGGCAAGCAACACGCTGAGCACTTTATAATTATCTGATCCATAAAACAGCTCTGGGAGGTGGTGTTATCATCATCATCATTTTATAGTTGAGGAAACTGAGTCAGACAGAGGTCTAGAGACTAAGACTTTCCCAGTGTCACACAACCAATAAACGTCTGAGGCTAGATTTGAACTCATGTCTTCCTGACTCTCTATTCACTGTGCCACCTGATGTTCTTTCAGAACATTTCTGAAAGAACGTTCAGACATGTTCTGCTTGTCCTGAGAAGGAAGAAATAAGAGTGTTAGGTGGAAATCACAAGGGTGCAAAATTTCAGCCTCAACGTGGGGCAAAACTTTTTAAAAGTTAGAGCTATTTTTAAAGTGGAATGGTGTCTTGGAAAGATTCTGAAGATCACCTGGCAGAATAAGGTATGAGACACCGAGGTCCTTACTTGAGCTAAACTGCCAAGCATTCAAACTCTACTTCAGAGAACACAACTTGGATGGGCTGGCCATGTTGCTCGAATGCAGAATGTATGCTTTCCAAAAAGACTATTTTATGGAGAACTCACACAGGGCAAGCATTCACATGGTGGTCAGAAGAAGTGAGGCAAGGACACTCTCAAGGCTTCTCTTAACTTTGGAACTGATTGTGTGACATGGGAGATACTGGCACAGGACCACTCAGCATGGAGTGCCCACATGAGAGAAGGTGCTGTGCTCTATGAGCAAAGCAGAATTGAAACAGCCCAAAAGAAACACAGGATGTGCAAATTTAGAGTATCCAACCCAAATGTTCACATGGACCATTTGTGCCCGAGGCAGGGTAGAGCATTCTGAGCTCATATTCATCTGATCAACCACAGTTGGACACATTGAAACTTGACTCTAGCATGATGATGTCAAATTGGTCCTCTTCAAGAACAAAGGACAACAACCAACCAACCAGTGAGCTCCTCACCTTCTGGAGATTAATTAAAGCCTGACAGCTGCTTGCTGAGAATACTGGAGAGCGGATGTTTGTTCAGGCAGGGGTTGACCTAGGTGGGGAGGTCCCTTCCAGCTCCAGGACTCTATGATTCTATGCAGGTAAAGGCTTGTTTTCTCTTTCCTTGGTGTATTGTGATGAGCATACTGTCAGATGAGTCTTGTGAAAGTTCAGAAGCTTCCCTTTTGCTCAGCCATGGCCTTGGGGCACAGATGGGAACAAGTTCTGTTGTCTTCCAAGTTCTATACTCTGGTTGTTGCCTGGTTGGCAAAGACATTGTATCAGTAATAGACCCCAAATCCACAGGCTTTCAGGATTGAAATGGGCATTAGTAACCATCTAGTCTGTTGTTGTTGTTTGTCCTTCATTCTGGAAGAGCACCATGGAATCAGGAAGGTGATGGCATGACTTGCAAATGAATTAGACTCAAGTGATGCAGGGCTGTGCAAAATTGCCAGCCTCACTTTCTCCTTTGGAACCATCAGGGTCCAGTGGCAAGATATAAATCAGGATGACAGGAGATGACCTTGGATACAGTGGGAGATCTTGGCCTTTTTAAGCTAAGGTTTTACCGAGGTCTCAGTTTGAGGCAACATCAACCATCTAGTCTAATCTATAACTGAACACTTATCCCCTCTACATCATCCTCCTAAATAATAATCCAGCCTTTTCCTGGAGACCTCAGATGAGGTCTCTATGACCCAAGGTAGTCTATTTTACTTGGAAATCACTCTGTTGTTTAGGAAGTTTTTACTTACATGGCGCCTGAGTAAATGTGTTTCTCTGGCATTTCAACCCATTGCCTCTGGTTGTGTCCTCTGGAGCCAAGCAGAACAAATCTAATCCTTCTATCACCTGAAAGTCCTCCAGACCGCCAAAAACTGCTACCCTGCCCGACTAGTTCTTCATTTCTTCAACCTTAATGTCCCTAGTTTGACCAATCCTTTTACGCCATAATCTTTAGTCCATTTAACATCCTTGTGGCCCTCCAAAGGATAGTTTTCCTAATGACAATGTTCTTTGTAAAACTGGATGTCTAGAACTGAATATGAGATTCCAAATGTCTTCTGACCAGGGAAGAAACAACACCCTCCTCTATCCTGGACATGAGGGCTCTCTCAATGTAGTCTACGATTATGTTAGCTTTTTTGGCTATTGATTTACATTGAACTTTTAGTCCACTAAAATTCAGTCAGTCAATAAGTATTTATTGCATACCTATTATATGCCAAGCAGTGTACTAAGCACTGGGGATACCAAGAAAGGCAAAAGGCAATCTCTCCCTCAGGGAGCTCACAGTCTATGTTCATTGTTGTTCAGTCCTTTTCAGTTACATCCAACTATTCATGACCCCATTTGAGGTTTTCTTGACAAAGATACTGGAACGGTTTGCCATTTTCTTCTCCAACTCATTTTATAGATGAAGAAACTAAGGCAAATAGGATTATGTGACTTGCCCACAGTCACATAGTATCTGGGGCAAGATGAGTCTTCCTGATTCTAAGATGAGTGCTCTAAGTGCTCTATCCACTGTACCACCTAGCTGGCAAACAATTACGTACAAGAAAGCTACATACAGGATAAATGGGAAACAATTAACAAAGGGAAGGCCCTAGAATCAAGAGGGGTTGGAAGAGGTTTTCTGTAGAAGCTGGGACTTGAAGGAAGCCAGGAGATGGAGATAACAAGGGAGAGCTTTCTAGGCATGGGCCTATCTAAATGACTAGCCATATTTCCTTCATTTTGTACTTGTGACATTTATATTTTGAACCCCTGTAGGACTTTACATTTACACCTATTACATTATATCTTATTCTATTCTTCCCATCTTTTTTTGAGATCTTTTGTGTCCTTACCCTGTGATTTAACATATCAACTATTCTTCTAGGTTTCTGTCATTTGAAAACTGGGGGCTGATCTCAGGGTGTGAAAAGGGCTCTGGGAAGGCCTTAAAGCTTCTAAATCTATTTCCTAATCCCTGACTAAGAATACAATCAATTTGTTATATACATATCTTAATGCCAATGCCCCAGTAAGGGAGTGAAGACAAAAATGTCATACTCTGAATTGTTACCGAGTGTTGACATCTTAGTGGGAAAGAAGGATCGCAGAGCTATTGAGGTTCTTTCTTTTTAAGGAGGATGAGGAGGAGAGGGATGCCAGAAGCTTGTAAGAGGAGGTATTTCTCTCTTCTCAGGTGAAAATGATCAGTCCTTGGGGAAGCTGGGTGGCATAGTGAATAGAGAACCAGCCCTGCAGTCAGGAGGTCCTGAGTTCAAATCCAACCTCGGACACGTGACACTGAACTAGCCATGTGACCTTGAGCAAGTCACTTAACCCCAATTGCCTTGCCTCTCTCCCTTTAAAAAAAGGGTGATCAATCCCATCTCTTCATATAACTTTGCCCAGAACCCTCGTCTGTATTTGTATGAGTGTTATTTGGGTATTCACTCTCCCTACCGTATGGCTGCTTCAAGTTCCTCATTCGACTAAGGCAAAAACCAAGTCCTGGGCAACTTTAAGCAACTAGTGTTTTGGAAGGAGCACTGACTGGGGCTAGAACCAGCATATTCTAAGTCTCAGCTCTTGTCACTTATTTCCTGTCTGACCCTAGACATGTCATTTCACATCTCTGACATGTGTTTCCTTGTGTCTAAAACAAGGACAGACTAGGTCACCTCTGGGTAAATCACTGATCCTAATGGTGCTACTATCACATGAGGGAATGACAAAATTCCTTAATTTTGTTAAAAAGAAGTCCTAATACTCCAAAAAACAAGGACTCACTGGTCTAGTGTTCTCACCACTTACCCCCTAGCTGGAGACAGAGCTCCCTTTCAATGCCTTGACCTACCCTGGGTCACAGAGACGGCTGTAGTGGCTGTAACTGATTCTCAGGAGCAGCTAGGTGCTCTTTCTGAGTTCAAATCCACCACTAGCTGTGTGGCCCTGGGCAAGTCACTTCACCCTGCTTGCCTCAGTTTCCTCATCTGTAAAATGAGTTGGAGAAGGAAATGACAAACCACTCCAGTATCTCTGCCAAGAAAACTTCAAATGGGGTCACCAACAGTTGGACAGAACTGAAACAACAACAACAAAAGGTTACAGCTGCTTCTTTGAAGACTGACCTTAATGGTTCCCACACATGACAGCTGCATGAAAGTGTGGGAAGGGTCCCACAGGTGACAAAGCCAGAATTTAAAAGTCAGTCTCCTTACCACAAATTCAGTGCTCTTGTCGACCAAGAGGCTGTTAGTACCTCAACGCAAGTTCCAAACCACGACGATGTTATATGATCCCTGAGGTCCCCACCCATCCCATCCCCCACTCCCCTTCTCCCTCCCCCAGGTTAGCAAGTGAAACAATAGAGGAAATTCTCTATAAGGTTCCCTTGAACTCTGCATTCATACAAACTCCCCAAATTCCATCTCTTTTCAGGAAGCACGCTCAGGAAATTCTGTTCAGAGGAAGGCACGGACATATAGGATGTCCTCCCCTTGATAAGCCCCAAGCCAGCAAGGGCCTCTCCAGCTCCCTGAGGCCACTGACGGGGACTTGGAATCACCATCTGAAAGAATAGTTAGAGATTTCTGTATGAGGCCATTAGCGCAAGAAACTGTGATCTGCGCAACACAATCCTGGTCAAGAATTTAGACCACACCATCTGAGGCCTTCAGGCCTGTCCCTGTTCTCTTTTCCCGTTAGCCTGGAGCTGCATTTGTCTGTTTCCTAAATGAATGATTTTATCCTCCCTTGAGGTTTCCTGAGGAGTCAGTACATACCGCAGGAGCCTTATCCTTACTGAAAACCAATCAAACTTTCAGAAAGTTGTTCTTCACAAGAACCTGAGTATATCTGCTTCTCCACTAAATCCTTCCTCAAAACTAGGTGCCACCCACAGGGAAATGATCTGTAGTCTTGTCTTATGCCCTGCTGTTTCCTTTAGCTTGTCTTGGACCATGAGAGGCAGCCTAGTGAGGTGGGTGCTATTATCATCCCCATTTTAAAAACCGTAACAATGCATCATAGAACTGCAGCATGTTACAGATGAGAGGGAGGTTAAGATTCTTCCTCCTTCTCACTCAGTAGCATCCATGCTTGTCTCCTTTGGTAAGTGTTATATCAGCTCCCTCAGACTCTGCCCATAACTTGTACTCACCTCTACATTCCTAGACTCCTTACAACTTATACCCACGCCAATAGTGAGAGGAGGAAAGAGACAGAGAGAGACAGAGACAGAGAGACAGAGACAGACAGAGATAGAGACAGAGACAGAGAGACAGAGAGGGGTAGAGAGACAGATAGAGAGAGAGAGAGACAGAGAGAGAGAGAGACAGAGATAAAGACAGAGACAGATAGAGGGGTGGGGGAAAGAGAAAGCAAGAAGAGGCATAGAGATAGGGGGAGAGAGACAGAGACAGAGACAGAGAGAGACAGAGAGAGACGGAGAGAGGGAGAAAGAGACAGAGACAGAGAGTGGGAGAGAAAGACAGAGACAGAGACAGAGACAGAGAGAGTGCTTTTTCTGAGATCACGTTTTCCCTACCATAGATTTAGAGTTGGAAAAAAACATGGAGCCCATTTAGAGGCAGCTAAGTGTAGAAGTAGAGAGGACTCTGGACCTGGAGTGGGGAAGACCTGAGCTCTAATTCAGCCTCAGACACTTCCTAGCTGTGTCCTGCTGGGCAAGTCACTTCACCACTGTTTGCTTCAGTTTCCTCATCTGTAAAGTGGGGATAACAACAACACTTACCTCGCAGGGTTGTTATAAGGATCAAATAAAATAATGTGTCATGCACTTAGCACAGTGTCTGACGTGTAGTAAACACTGTTTCACTGTTAGTTGTTATTATTATTAGCTGTGTGACCCTGGGCAAGTCCCTTAGTCCCTGTTTGTCTCAGTTTCTTCAGCTATAAAATGGGGAAGATAATAGCACCCACCTCCCAGGATAGTTGTGAGGATCAAATGAAATAACATTTGTCAAATGCTTAGCACAATGCCTGGCACACAGTAGGTGCTATTTAAATGCTTATTCTCTTCCATTTCATTGGTGAGGAAACTGAATTCCAAGGAAGTTAAGTGACTTTCCCAAGGTCACACATGTAGTATGGAACCAAGTCAAGAACTGAGCACAAGTCCTTCCATTCCAAATCCAGAATTCATCCTCCACTCTACATAGTTCACCTAGTGTCATGCCTATGGTTACATACATTCTGTCCCCCAGGGGTAATTTAAAAGAGTTCACAGGTACATCATACATTTGAATTTGCAAAGCACTTTCCACGAGACCACTATCCCATGAGGTAGATTGTCCAAATATATCTATGTCCATTTTGCTGATGAAGTGACTTGCTCATTGCTGTCCAGGTAATGAGTGTCTGAGGTAGTATTTGAACCCAGGTCTCCTGGCTCCAAATCATTCCAGATCATAGCATTCATTCTGCTACACCAGGCTTCCGCTTCAAGGGCAAAGTCCCTGACCCTCTTCTTATTTAGGTGCCCAGCACCTAGCACAGAGCCTGCCTATAGCAGAGGCTTAAGAAGTGAGTGGCCGATGGTGCTGGATTTAACTGAGCTGAAAGAAAGGCATAACGTGAAACAGCACTACGGGGTTCCTTTCTATCAAGGTGTATCAGTTCCTTACTCAGATTCATTAACAGGCAGGACAGTTCCCCAGCCACAAGAGAAGAGCAGCACTCACCACTAGGTGGCACCAGAAGAGAAGGTCTTACTCATGTAGATTCTCGGGAAGGAAGCCTATGTATTATCAGGCAGCTAAGAGTGCAATCAATCTCTTCTCCCTCCAATCTTTCTGCTCCATGTTTGGTAGAGGGCACAAGCCCTATAGCCACTTCCTTTCTCTGGGCCTCAGTTCCCTATCCGTAGCATGAAAGACTAAAAGTATCTTTGAGGTTTCTTCTTGCTTGAAATCCTATGATCTGCCAGCATCCACAAGAGGATGAAGCAAGCTCCAGAAATGCTTTCCTATCAACAAGCCAACAACATGGTGTAATGGAAGGAAGAGTCACCTCTGACATTTACTAGCTGTGCGATCTTAAGCGAACAATTAGGAAGTCATCAAATCCTCAGAGTTTTCATCTGTAAAATAAATATAATAATATTTATACTATCTCCCTCAAAAGGCTAGCATGAGCAACAAATGAGATGATAACTGTGCTTGAAGGTTTTCAAAACACTTTCCATGCAGCATGTCATTTGATACTCACAACAATCCTCTGAGGTTAGCAGTACCAACATTTCCATTATTTTATAAATAGGAAATTGAGTCTCAGGAAGATTAACTGACTTGTCTTGGATCATACAGTTAAAAAATTTTGAAGTATAATTTAAACCCAGATCTTTCTGATTCTCACTCTGGTGTTCCAGCCAGCTCCCCACTGCCTCTGATGTCTGGGTGGATGGGGCTTGTCACCATCGAGTGCTATAAAAATGCCAGCTATATTGATTATTATTCCATCCAATAAACATTTATTGATCACCTGCTTATGTAGCTTAGCACTGAGCAAGGTAATGTGGGGACAAATGAAGAAGTACCAGAATAGTCCCTGACCCCAAGGAGTATACTGTCCTTAGGAATAAGAGACCTGGGTACTAATCCTGACTTTGACATTTATCAGATATCTTGCTACTGGCTGGTACCTTTACTCATTTGTAAAATGGGTTGATAATTATACTGCCAGTCTCACAGGGTTGCTAGAAGTAAAGTGTTTTGGTAAACCTAAAAGCCTTATGGAAATGTGAATAGTTTGGGTAAGTGATAATTGGACCCAGTATCTTCAGTAGGACTTCAAGTATCATTCTCCTGAATGCTGAGTTCCTCAGCAGCTAGGACAGAGTGCTGGGCTCCTCTTTCTTCCTTCCTTCCTTCCTTCCTTCCTTCCTTCCTTCCTTCCTTCTTTCCTTCCTTCCTTCCTTCCTTCCTTCCTTCCTTCCTTCCTTCCTCTGATTACTCTTTACCTGCTTCCCAGCCCAGTTATCTTCCCCGCATTTTCACAGCTGCATCTGACAGGACCTTCACGATGGAATGATGAACTAAGCTTCATAAACTCATAGTCATAGATATTGAGTTGGAAGGGTCTTCAGAAGCCACCCAATCTAACATCCTCATTTCACAGTTGAGGAAACAAGGCCTAAGAAGCTAAGGGAGGGCAGCTGGGTGGTGAAGTAGAGAGACCGTCCTTTGAGGGTCATGCAGTACAACTATATCACTGTGTCTGGATACTTGTTATTGACAGCTGACCTCCAGCTATCATAACCACCATCACCATCAACATTAGTATTAATACCTGGTCTTTCTATCTCAAGGCATCTAGGTGGTCCAGTGGATAGAGAGCTGGGCCTGGAGTCACTTCAAATATAGCCTTAGACACTTACTAGCTTTGTGACCCTGGGCAAGTCACTTAATCCTGTTTGCCTCAGTTTCCTTTTCTGTAAAATGAACTAGAGAAGGAAATGGCAAACCACCTCAGCATTTCTGCCAAGAAAACCCCAAATGGGGTCACGAAGAGTCAGATGTGACTGAAACAACTCAACCACAACAACCTTCTCTCTCTCCCATGATCTCATTCAATCCAATCCAATGAACATTTGTTAATTGCCAACTATGTGCCAGGCACTGTGCTAAGCACCTCAGGTCTTGGCTCTGCTCTTTCTCATCCATGTGACCCACCACAGACAAGTCATTTTATTTCTGCTAGCCCCCTCAGCCAGCTTAGCTTTCCAAAGTATACACTGTAGGCGAGTCTGCTCACGCCCTGAGGGCCTGGAAAGGTAATCTGCCCTTTTCCAACAGAGCTCCACCTTTATGGAAAGGGCTGACTTTGCTACTGATTAATTGTGTGACCTTGGGCAGGTCATTACCACCCCTCTGGGCCTCAGGAAAATAAGGTGAACAGGCTAGACGAGTTTTAAAGACCTTTCCAGCTCTGATAACCTCTGACTGGGAGAGTTGGGTTCAGTGGAAAGAGTTCAAGTTCTGGAGCCAGGGGAGCTGGGTTCAAATCTTACCTCTGATGCTTAGTCGTTGTGTGACCCCAGGCTAGTCAACTATCTCCTTAGGTCTGTTTTCTCATCATAAAATGAGATGTTTGGACTAGAAGGCCTCTAAACAGTCCCTTCCTGCTTATGTCCATGAGCTTATGTTTCTATGTTCTTCAAAAATACATAAATGGGATAACACATTAACGCAGCAGTATTACTGTATTGTTTCTTTTGCACGTGTCTGGGGGGGAGAAGGAGGAGGTATAGAATCAAGGATAATTTTTTATTTGTTGCTTGTGATTTCAGTCACTTAGGGAATTCCCAAGGAGGAAATTCCATAGACTAATGTGGTTCAGTTTACTATCTGCTCTGTACCTTACAGTCCAATGAATGAATGGACAAATGAAAAAGAATTTACAAAGCACTTACTATGTAAAAAGCACTGGGGATACAAACTGAAAAGCAGAAACAGTCCCTGTTCTCAAGGAGGCCACATGCTAATGGTCTAAAATGGTTTCCTGGGAGACTAAGATGTTAAGTGACTTGACCAAGGCCATCCAGCCAGTGTGTTAGAGATAAAACTGAAACTTGGGTCTTGCTGACTCTGAGGTTTTCCTCCATCTAATGAGCCATCTGACTCTCCTCTTTCCTCCTTTCCACTTCCCCCATACCAATTGCTTGACCAAATACTATACCCGTTCCTAAACCTTGTATACAAAGCCTTCTACAATTTGGCTCTAATATAACTTTCTAGTCTTATCATCCTTTTACACAATCTACATTCCAAATAAACCTGACTGCTTGCCAAAGTCAAATCTTGTCCTTTCCTGCCTTTGTGCCTTAGCTCATCCCATCTCCCTCACCCAGAATGGTCTTCCCACCTCCCGCACCCACCTGTCATTGTTTGCTGAAATCCTCCCCTTCATTCAAGGCCCAGCTCAGGTGGTACATTATCCATAGATATGTCCCTGATCTCCCTATCTGTGTGATCTTTCCTTTCTCAAATGTTCATTAGCATATTATGGCCCCTCTTATAATTATTTGTATCTATAACCCTCTACAAAGCAACTGGATTATAAATTTCATAAGGGCAGAGATGGTTAAATTATCACCTTTGTATCCCTGGTCTAGTACTGCACTGTGTACATTATAGGTGCTTAATAAACATGGAATGGAATGGGATGGGATGGGATGAAATGGGATATACTGGGACTAATTGGGAGGAAATAGGAAATAGTGGGATACGGTGGATATGGTGGGATGCAGTGGGATGTAATTCAGTGTAAGTTAATAGAATGGAAACAGTATTAGAAGTTTCCAGTTAGGCAGCCCCACTACCAGCTCTATTGCTGTTCAGTCATTTTCAGTTATGTCCAACTCTCCATGACCCCATTTGGAATTTTCTTGGCCAAGATACTTCAGTGGTTTGCCATTTCTTTCTCCAACTCATTTTACAAATGAGGAAACTGAGGCAGAGTTAAGTGACTTGCCCACGGTCACACAACTAGTATGTGTCTGAAGCCGAATTTGAACTCAAGTCTTCCTGACTCCAGGTCTGAGTCTCTATCCACCTTACTACTTAGCTATTCATCACTACAGTTTTGGAATAATGGGGAAAACACTGGATTGGGATTCAGGGGACCCTGGATTTTAGTTCTAACTCTGGTGTCTAATCTTGGGCAAGTCAATTGTCCTCTCTGGTCCTCAGTTTCTTTATCTGTAAAAGAGGTTAGACTGAAATGATCTCTAACATCCCATTGGGATCTAACATTTTGTGTTCTTCCTTTTTGCCCCCCCCTTTTTTTTCTCTGCAGGCCCTTGTCCAGTCTTCTACTATCATGCCCCAAACCTCAGTCCCTGTGGAGGACACTTCATCACGCCCTCAGTTCTGTAAGTGGCCATGTGAGTGCCCCCCAACTCCACCCCGATGCCCCCCTGGCATCAGCCTGATCACTGACGGCTGCGAGTGTTGCAAAGTGTGCGCCCAGCAGCTCGGGGACAATTGTACCGAGGCAGCCACTTGTGACCCTCACCGGGGCTTGTACTGCGACTACAGTGGGGACCGCCCGAGGTACGCAATAGGAGTGTGTGCACGTAAGTGACCTCCCTACAGTAAGCTGTTAGGCTTAGCTCTTTGTGCATAGAGCCTAAACATGTCACTCTTCTGTTCAAGACCCTGCAATGGCTCCCAAAGGCCTGCTTGGTATTCAAGGCCCTCCATGGTCTGGAGCCACCCCACCTTTTCTAGCTTCCTGACACATTTCTTTGCTTTATGTGCTCTGAGTTCCCATTAAACTAGGATAATTCCACCCTCCAGGACTCCATGCTTTCCTGCTTCTCTAGATACTGGTCCCCATGCAAGGAATATCTGCCCTGTCCCTGCTCCACTAAATGCCTCCACTTATATCTGCTAAGCCCTACCAAGTACTTCCCCTTCCAGAAGGACTTTTCTGCCCCCACCCTACAATCAGCAGCAACGGGTCACTTAAGACTTTCCATAATATTTTATTTGCTCCCTCTTGTCAGTCCTCAATATATTTTGTTATAATTATTTGTGCACATGGCATATTCCTCACTACACTGTGAGGCACACAGTAGGCATTTAATAGTGGTATTAAAAAGGAAGCAAAACAAACTTGTGGCTTGCTCTTTGGGAAAAGGTAAATAGTAAAAAGGGAAAGGTACTTCCCTAAGTATATCCCATGGTGACAAATAAGATGGTTTGTTCCCTCAATGAGCTTATTATAGTCTAGTTGGGGAAATGGAACCTGTGGCAAAATTACTATAATACTTGTTCGGATGTGATTCATGCATGAAAGGAACACAGAGTACTTTGAAACTTAGGTTGGGGGAAAGATCCTTTTTCATGAAAGAATCAAGGAAGGTTTCATTGAGGAGGTGACATTGGAAATGGAATTTTAATTATTATGTTACAAAACAAAAGAATAGAGCCAACATCGGTTCTTAGATGATCCCAGATGGATGGATGAATGAATGGATGGATGGATGGATGGACAGATGGATGAACAGATGGCTGGCTGGATGGGTGGATGAACAAATAGATTGATGGATGGATGGATGGATGAATCAATGAATGAATAGTATCTCTCCCCAGTTAGAGTAGAAGCTCCTTGAAGGAAGGGACTGTCTTTTGCCTCTTTTTTGAAAAAATTACTTTAATTTATGGAAAAAATAAGCATTCTTTTGCCTCTTTTTGTATTTTCAGTGCTTAGCACAGTGCCTGGCACATAAGCGCTTAATAAATGGTAATTGATTGAATAAATATAACAAGTGACTACCATGTTCCAGGCACTGCCCTAGGTACTAGTACAAGTACAAAATGAGATAGGCTTTTCCCTCGTGGAGCATACATTCTAATCAGAAGGAACAATACCTACCCAGAAATTGGAGTTTTGGTTTGGGGAGGCCCAGAGACCTCCATAGGCATCATAGGACAGTTGATTATTCTTTTTTTTTTTCCAGGAGCAGTGGTAATATTGCTATGATCACTGCTCTAGGAGCAACAGAGGGAAAAGATGTTGGGTGAGAGAGCGCCCTGGGTCATATAGCAGGATGCCCGGGCAGGTCCTTGTTTTCTGGTGGATGGGGACGGCTAGGGGTGTAGGAAGGGTCTGAGTTTGCACCAGTCTTACAGAGGGTAAAACAGTGAGATTAATAGTTTGACAGCATGTCAACAGGCAGAGATAGGGTATGGGAAGGGGACATTGCTGGCATGTGAGGTGGATAAATAAGTTTGGACCCCAAACTCTGGTGAGCAGACTTCCTATGGTTTTATCGTCCTTTCCTTGATCAGACCAGTAACAGAATCCCTGGTTGTCCTATATACTTGACTAGGATACTGGCCTTCACCAAACTTTCTCTAAACCCACTTCCTAATGCAGGGCTCTGTAGATGTTTAATAAGTATCTGTTGAATTGGGTTAAAGACAGTTAATCAGGCAATAAGCATTTATCAGGCACTATATGCTTAATAGGACAACTGGGTGGCACAGTGGATAGAACACCAGGCCTGGAATCAGGAAGAACTGAGTTCAAATCCAGCCTTAGACACTTAATAGCAGTGTGACCCTGGGCAAGTCACTTAACCCTGTTTGCCTCAGTTTCCTCAGCTGTAAAATGAGCTGGAAAAGGAAATGAGAGACCACTCCAGTGCCTTTGCCAAGAAAACCCCAAATGGGGTCACAAAAAATTGGACATGACTCAAATGACTCAACAACAAAACAATAACAAATGTGCTTAATGTCCCACCTTCTACAAGAAGCCTTTCCTGATGCCCCTTAATGCTAGTGGCTTCCCCCTAACCCTCTTTAGATTATGTCTAATTAGGCCAGTGAGTCAGCCAATAAACATTATTAAGCTCCTACTATGTACCAGATACTGTGATAAGGAAGAAAGGAAGAAAGAAAGAAAGAAGGAAAGAAAGAAAGAAAGAAAGAAAGAAAGAAAGAAAGAAAGGAAGAAAGAAAGAAAGAAAGAAAGAAAGAAAGAAAGAAAGA
>CM053580.1:507773240-507778240 GCA_028627135.1 Pseudochirops cupreus
TACAAATAAGTTATAGGCTGAAAAAATAGAAAGAATTACCAGAGGGAAGGCACTAGAATTAAGAAGAGTTGGGAAAGGCTCCTGTGGAAGAGAATATTTGGGCTAGGACTTAGAGGATTCCAGGGAAGCCAGTAGGAGAGATGAGGAGGGAAAGCATTCTAGATATGGGGAACAGCCAAGGAAAATGCCCAAAGCTGAGAAATGGAGGGATCTTGTTCGTGGAACAGCCAGGAGGCCAGTGTCATTGAATCAAAGTGTCACATGCATATTCCTCACCAGGTTCCATTTAGAGGTTCAAGCAGTTTAAGGCTAGAAAGACTTAAAGATCCTACAGCAAAGAATTTCTAAATTTCAAAATGTTCTTAATCTCTTTTGTGTCATGGACCCTTTTGGCAGTCTATGGTTATTTTCTTAGAAAAATATTTTTGGGAGCAGATGGAGAGAAGAAGAGATGGGGGTTTTTGTTTGCTCATTTGTTGTTCTGAAGTTGGATCTACCTCTCTCCCCCAGAGATAGGCTGGAATTCTTGGACCCAACCCCAATGCTGATGAGCAGGAAATCTTAGATCCACCTTGTTTTTCTGATCTGACCTCTGAAGGGAGGCTTCCATAGGCTCATCATATTGATGCCAGACTTAGCACAGATACCTGATTGGGTTTAGCACTGCTGCAGGTCAGAGCTCCCACAATTCATCTATCCACCAGTCTCAGTTTCCTCAGAAGCAAGGATTACAGGAATGTGTTACCATACATGGCCAGAAGGTTGTTGTTGAGTCATTTCAGTCCTGACTCTTCACCATCCCGTTTGGGGTTTCCTTGGCAAAGATACTGGAGTGATTTGTCCTTTCCTTCTCCAGTTCTTTTTACAGATGAGGAAACTGAGCCAAAAAGTATTAAGTGACCTGTCCAAGGTCACACAGCTAGTAAGTTGTCTTAAGCCAGATTTGAACTCTTGAAGATAAGTCTTATTCACTCTAGGCCCAAACACTCTATCCACTACACCGTCTTGTTGCCCTACTGGGTGGTCACTGATAGGCAAAATGATGTGATTTGGAGGGAAATGAACTTTAACTATTCCCAAAGGAAAATCTCTCCCCTAACTGGCATCTGGGAGTTCATCATTTGTGATTCATTCATTTAGGGGTAACACCATGCTCTCTTTGAAATCTTTGAAAAGGAGAATGAGCTGGAGAAGGTGAAAGGAAGGCTGAGTGAAAGAAAAGAAGAAGGGAAGCAAATAGGCAGGAAATAGGGAAGTAGGGAGGGCACTAAATTTGTAGTCAGGATAGACCTGGGTTCAAACTCTTCCTCCAATCTCTACAGCCCTGGGCTAGTTACTTAACTTCCTGTGCTTTGTTTCATGATCTATAAAGCCAGGGACTCAGTGACTGTGATGGCCTCTACTAGGCCTGCATCTATAACCTTGTAACTTTACAAAGTTCACAGTTTTGCCAAGTACCAAACTTACTGCTTTGAGAATAAAGTGGTGTGGAAAGTGTACAGGACTTGACATCTGCAGCTGGTTTCAAAACCTATCAATCCCTGAGCCTCCATTTCCTCACTTGTAAACTAGGGATGATAACATTTGCCCTGCTTGCTTCCCAAGATTGCTATGAGATAATTTTTTAAATTAACTAATTACTAAATTATTTAAAAAATTATTTTTAATTTATTGTTAAATTTTAAAACCTTAAATGCCCAAGAAATATGAACTATTATTACTTCTCATCTATATGTATACATGATTATTTATCAGTGTGTGTGTGTGTGTGTGTGTGTGTGTGTGTGTGTGTGTATTTGGAGGAGTGGATACAAGTGGAGAGACGGTATTGGGGGAGAACATGAGAGAATAAGAATGTATATGGTACGTACTATGGGTGGTAGGCTCTGTGTTAAGTACGTTTACAAATATTATCTCCTTTGATCCCCACAACAACCTATGAGGTATGTATTGTTATTATTTTTTTTTACAGTAGAAGAAATTGAGGTAGAAAGAGGTCTAGAGATTTTCCCAGGGTCACCCAGTTAATAAATATCTGAGGCTAGATTTGAACCAGGCCTTCCTGACTCCAGGCCCAGCTGTGTTACCTAGCTGCCTCCTTTATTACAAAGAGGCAAATTTAAACTTCATAATGAAAAAAACTTCCAACCAATTCCTATCCAAAAGTGAAGCAAGGTACCCTGGAAGAAGTCAAAGAGATCAATCATATGCTAAAAGAGAACTCACAGTCCATCTAGTTCAATTCCCTGTGACATTTAAAAAGGTTCAAGAGACATAGTTTCTGGATAATTTAATCATTTATTAATAAGTCCAGAAGGTTATTAATAAAAGGATGGCCATTTGGCTGTGTCTCTTAGACCTAAAGGCAGTGGGGTCATAGTTTATATACCCTTCAAAGAGGAGGTGTTCCTGAGGGGTGGCAGTCAACTCATATTGGTTAACACCAAGATAGGTGTGGGCTATCCTAAATGAAGGTCATAGGGTATCTGACTTAGGTCATTCAAACCTTGGCCAAAAAGATTTCCATTTCCGTATCACCTGTCTTGATAACAGGGAGAATCAACCTCTACCCAGGCCTGAGCCAACACAATAAGCAGGAATATACCCATTAACCCATACTTAGAATTTCTTTTACTATCTGATTAGATCTTGGCCTGGGTAAATCTCCAAGAGAGATTTCCCCCATTGGTTGGTTTCTGGATGAGGAAGTAGAAAAGAAGGAAAACCTTGGTCCTAATAAAATAATTAGTTATAAAATATGAAAGAAATATTAATTTCTCACATCCCACATTTTGCAGCTGAGGAAACTGAGTCCTTGTTCAAAGTCACACTGGTGGAAAGTAGCAAAGCCAGGATTTGATCCCAGGTCCTCCAGTGTCCTTTCCACCATACCATATGGCCTCTATTGTAGAAAGGATTCTTTTTCAGGGATGGATTGGACTAGATGGCCCCTGAAGACTCTTCTAACTCTGAAATTCTGTGATTCTGTGGTGGGACCCAAAATGTAGTTACTACTGGGGTAGGTGCCAAGAGCAAAGGGAACTCTCTAGTGGGGTGACCCAGAGATTATCCTGTGGCACTTGCAGGCTAGTGATTTTTAATCACTACATTGGATGAATGCATAGATATCATGTTTGTCCAATCTGAAGATGACCCAAAGCTGGGAGGGATGGTGGACACTTGTTGTTTGTTGCTGTTTACTTGTTCTTTTGTATCGAATTCTTCATTACCCCATTTGGGGTTTTCTTGGCAGAGGTACTGGAATAGTTTGCCATTTCCTTCCCCAGTTCATTTTATAGATGAGGAAACTGAGGCAAACAGAGTTAAGTGACTTGCCCAGGGTCACACAGCTAGTAAGTGTCTGAGGCTAGATTTGAATTTAGGAAGATGAGACTTCCTGACTCTAGGCCTGACATTCTATCCATTATACCATCTAACTACCAAGTATGACTAGATGTGTCTAATTCCTCCTCCAACTCCAAGTCACCTAGTTCTATAAAACAAAGGACAGAACAGGATTTAGCCTTACATCAACTAGAGGGAAGGTATTTATTATTCCAGGTCCTGGGACAAAAGGCTGTCCATCTTTCCAGATTGACAGGATCTGGCAGGGCATATGTTCAACTCATAGAGGCTTTGAGAACCCAGGATCACTTACGTACTATATTATCACAAGGCATTCCATTTACTGGAAGAATTATTATTATCATAACAGTTGTTTTATTATCATTAATTTTGTTATCATGCAGTTCCCACGATAAAGCTACAGGGGAAATTTAGTGGTCTAGCAAAAAGATTCCTAGACCTGGAGTCAGAAAGAATCAGGTTCAGAACTGAACTCTGTCCCTTACTGACTGTGTCTCTTGACCACAAAAAGCCTCAGTTTCTTTAACTTTAAAATGGGAATAATAATACGTATTATATCTATTTTGTAGTACTTTTAGAAAGTGCTTCAAAAAATGCCATTGACTTTCATTGGGATGCAGATTACACTAGTTGAAGTCCTGTGAGGGGCTTTTTCCCTATGATTTTAGGGAGATAGTGCAAATATTTGTATCCCCATTTTATACGACTGAATAAATTGAGATTCTGAGAGGTAAAGAGATTTGTCAGTGCTTATACTGCAAGCTAATGACAAATCTAGGAATCAAACCAAAGTTTTTCAATTCCAGAGCCACGATTAGAGTGAGGTCAATGAAACTTTGCCACAAAGCAAAAAAATCACAGGGTAGACTCATCCTGGCAGTGCTTAATCTCCCCTTAGCAGCTTAGAAACCTCATGGTATCTTAGGGTATAAATCCCTGACTCCCACCCCCCCTCCTTTTTTTGAGGCAAGCAGGGTTAAGTAGCTTTCCCAGGGTCACACAGCTACTAAGTGTCTAAGACTGCATTTGAACTCAGGTCCTCCTGACTCCAGGGCCAGTGCTCTGTCCACTGTGCCTCCTAGTTGCCCCTGACTCCCTCTCCTTGATCCACACTACCAAGTCACTTCAACACCCACCAGTGTGACTTGTTCCAGGTACAATTGTTGTTGGTTCTTTCTCTGCCAACACCTAGTTAGATGTTCTTTTCACCTCTTGGAGACCAAGCACCATTTGTAGTACCTTTGTCCCCTAACCTGATGAGTCTAAGATCCTCTTTCCATTATACCACAGTAACTTCCCTGCTAAGAACCATGCCTCATTATTGATGGGGGTTCCTATCTGTGTATTTGCAGAAATGGTTGGTGTAGGCTGTGTCCTAGATGGGGTGAGATACAGGAATGGCCAATCTTTCCAGCCCAACTGCAAGTTCAACTGCACTTGCATCAATGGGGCTGTGGGTTGCATTCCACTCTGCACCAGCTCTCGCCCACCACGTCTCTGGTGCCCCAACCCTAAGAGAATCAAGATGGCAGGCCGATGCTGCGAGCAGTGGATCTGTGATGATTCAAAGAAACCTCGGAAGAACTTGCCACGACACATCTCTCCCTCAGGTAAGGGCAGGGGAAAGGAGAGGT
>CM053580.1:507780740-507868055 GCA_028627135.1 Pseudochirops cupreus
ACATGTGCAGAAAGGAATGCATGCAATAAGGACACATGTATGATGATACACATGGCCCAGACACCCACATGGCAAGGACAACTCTTAACTGGGTTATTCCATGAATACTGATCCAACTTCAGATACTAACTAGCTGGGCAAGTTTAACCTTCTGTCTGCCTCAGTCTCCCCATCTGTAAAATGGGGATAAACATAGCAACCTACTAATCATAGTCAGCTTTTAGCATTGTTTTGAGCTACCAGCTTCTGAGATGTATCTCTACAGGGTCACCAGCTAGGCAACCAGGCTCCTGTCCTCTAGGCCATGGGGAATAGAATGTTTCTCCTTGATAAAGGCAGGAGGACAGTTCCTAGCCAGAAGCTACGAGCTATCACAGCCTTCTAAGGGGCTTCAGAACAAAAGCCAAGTAGAGTACTTCCAGGTTGAAATTAAGTCTTTTCTTTTAATTCAGAGTCTGAGTTGAACTATAATCAAATCTCTCTTAATTTAGGGATAAAAATCCCTTGTAACTCCCATTTTCAACTCCTTATGGTGATCTTATACCTTAAAACCCATCGGGAAGGACTATAGCTGAGAATTCTCAGAAGAGCTGTGTGGAAGCTAGACAACGAAGACCCCTTCTAGAATCCTGTTTGAGTTGAAATGAATCCAAGCCAGAGCAAAAGTGAAGGAAGATGGAAAGGTCATTAGCCTCCGCTTTCCTGGCCCACATTCCTATCTTTATTATCTGTATCTGCCAACAGGGAAGCTTCTGACTTTCCTGCTGTATTTTGGCCAATGAAAAACATCACTCTCAAAAAGTAATTGGCAAAGGCAGGAATCAAACCCAAGCTCTTCTGACTCCAAGTACAATGCTTTTTTTCTTTCTACTGTTTTCTATCTAGCAGGCCATCTCTCCCCATTGTCTCCTACAGATACAAAGGAAGATGTGCTCATATTTTATGCCAAAGGTTTCCAAACACTTGATCTCTTATGCCATGCTTTATGCTCTTTCAAAACACCCTCATATCTCTTACCTCATTTGATGCTTCCAAAAAGCCTGCGGGTAGAGGCAAGAGATGCATATGTTATCCACAGTAAAGACAGCAGAAGCCCAGAAAAGGCTTACCCAGGACCACACAGTTAGTGAGAGTCACAGCCTAGTCTAGATAATGGAATATTACAGCTAGAGGGAACCTTGGAAATTGTTTAGTCATACCCACCCATTTTATAGATAAGGAAACTGAAACCCAGAGAGGGAACCCAGTTAGCAGCAGGGTTGGGACTTTAGTCCATTCTTCTTTCTACTTTTCATTGTTGTTTTTCAGTCATGTCCAACTCTTTGTGATTCTCATTTGAGGTTTTCTAGGCAAAGATACAGGAGTGGTTTGCCATTTCCTTCTCTAGGTCATTTTACAGATGAGGAAACTGAGGTAAACAGAGTAAAGAGACTTGCCCAGGGTCACACAGCTAGTAAGCATCTGAGACCAAATTTGAACTCAGAAAAGACTCCTTCTGACTCCAGGTCCAGTGGTCTAACCCCTGCACCACTTTGATGCCCTTCTTTCTACTAATATTCTGCTATTTACCTTGCTTTCAGACTAGTATTCATTTCACTTGCTCCTTGCTGGCCCCTAGCTTTCAAGTTCACACTTGTAGACTTACTAATATTCCTGGCAAAATCAGATGAATTCAGATTGTTTGCAGAGATGGGGAAAAAGGCATCCATGGACCCCATGACCCTGTTCTTGACCCTTCCCTCTTTTTTCTTTACACTCTTACTTGGTGACCTCATCAACTATTGTGGGTTACATTACCATGCAGATAGCTCCCAATTCTATATATCCAACCCCAGTCCCTCTCCTTTACTCTCTTCCCACACCACCAACTTACTTACTGGATATTTCCATCTGGATGTCCTATAAGCATCTCAAAGTCTACATGTCATATCTACAACTCATCTTCCCTCACTCCTGTCCCCAAATCTACTTCTTTTTGGAACTTCCCTATGACTGTTCAGGGCATCCTTTGAGTTTCCCTGGCTTGAAGCCTTACAGTTACCCACATCTCCTCACTCCCCCCATATCAAATCAGGTGCCCAAATCTTACTATTTCCACAATATCTTTGCAATGTGGTACCTCTGCACACATACACACAGTTACCACTCTAGTTATGTGGTCAGCACCTGAATTATTTCAATGGCCACTGAATGGGTCTGCCTGCTTCCAAATCCTCCTCACACCAATGCATCCTCCACATAGCCACCAAAGCCTCTTTCCTAAGGTAGAGGTCTGACCATGTTACTACCCTACTCAATAAGCTTCTGTGGCTCCTTAGTACCTCTAGGATCCATTGTAAACCATTCTATTTGACATTTAACACTCTTTACAATTTTACCCCTTCCTACCTCTCCAGTCTTCCTGTGCATTACTCCCTTACATGCACTGTAAGGTATAACTATACTGGCCATTCACTGTTTTTCACATACACTGTTCCATCTCTTGCCTCAGTGCCTGTGGGTGACCCTCCTTATCTCTACTTCTTAGCTTTCTTTGAAACTCAACTCAACTGAAGCATATCCTTCTTATGAATCCATTTTAACATTACGTAGTTAGGTGGTACAGTGGATAGAGCAGTAGACCTAGAGACAGGATAGACCTAAGTTCAAATTCAGCCTCAGCTACTTACTAGCTATGGGACTCTTGGACAAGTCACTTAACCTCAGTTTGCTCATACGTAAAATGAAGAAAATAATAGCACTCACTTCCCAGGGCTGTTAGGAGGATAAAAAAAAATGAGATAATTATAAAATATTCAGCCCATTGTCTGACACAGTAGGCATTACATAACTGTTAGCTATTATCACTATGAAGGCTCTTCTGATTCACTTAGCTGCTAGTGCCTTCCCATCCAAGGTTCCTTTGTGTCAACTGTTATATACTTAAATAATACATATGTGTCATCTCTCGCAGTAGAATATAATCTCCTTGAGGGCAGGGCTGTTTTATTTTGTCTTCACATTCCCAAAGTCTAGCATAATACCTATTCATAGCAGGTGCTTGATAAATGCCTATTGATTGGTTGAAATAAGGGATCTCTGCCTAACAGCTAAGGACCAAGCATAACTTTCTTTGCAATATCTTTTTCTGAGCTTATCAGGATTTTCCCCCTAGCCCAGGGATGAGGAAGTTAAAGAACAGAAAAGGAGATTAGAGGTAAAACAGGGTTCTAGTTGTCATTGAGAGGCAGTTTTGTACAGTGGAAAGAACACTGCTTGCATAGTCAGTGGATGTGGATTCAAATTCTGCTTCTTTCACTTCCAACCTCCGGAACTTTGGGCAAGTCTCTTAAGCTCTCTGGGCCTCAGTTTCCTCATCTGAAAAATGAAGGGTTGTAAGAAGAACTGTAAGAACCATTTACATAGTGACCACCATAGAATTAAAGAAAATAATTTTGAAAGACTTCAAATCTCTGATCAGTTAAATAACCAATCATGACTTCAGAAAACTGGTGACAAGGTGGGCATCTTACCTCTCAGCAAAGAAATGACAGATTAAAGGTGTAGAAAGCAACATATGTTTAAAGACACAGCCAATAAATTGACTTGTTGTCTGATTCCACTTACTGGTTACAAAAGAGCACTCCTGTTAGTGGAGTGGGGAAGGTAGAAAGTG
This sequence comes from Pseudochirops cupreus, assembly GCA_028627135.1. Classification (NCBI taxonomy): domain Eukaryota; kingdom Metazoa; phylum Chordata; class Mammalia; order Diprotodontia; family Pseudocheiridae; genus Pseudochirops; species Pseudochirops cupreus. The sequence continues at coordinate 507,784,396 of CM053580.1, forward strand.
ATTAGATAATGAAGAAAGAGGTAGAGGAAAAGGAGGAGGAGGAGAAGAAACTTTTTTTAAAAGCACAAAAGACAGCAGAAGGAAGTTCAGAAGGAAGCAGAGACAAGCAGGGCATTTTTGTCACTTCTTTGAAATTTAATATGAATTTTAAAATCTATTTAACAGAACTCAGTTTTACCATACAAACTATTTTTCTGTTCTTTGTATATTGAAACATTCATGCTTATCATATTCATAATAAAAGAGAATATTTAGATAACTGGATAGACAGGTAAAGATAATGGAGACATTAGATTAGATAGATAATAGGCAGATAGATGATAGATAGATAGATTGATAGATGATAGATAGATTGATAGATAGGTAGACAGATAGATAGATGGATGGATAGATAGATAGATAGATAAAAATAAAGTGAGAGGGTTGGCATCATTGATCGCTAAGGTCCATCCCATCTCTAAATCTATTATACTATGATCTTCTTGTCACTCATAGCTTCTGAAAGAGACATTGAGTCATGGCAGAAGAACTGTATTGTCCACACATCTTCCTGGAGTCCCTGTTCTAGGAGCTGTGGGATGGGAATCTCCATCAGAATCTCCAACAACAATGAGCAATGCCAGTTGTCAAAGGAGAGTCGCCTGTGTAACCTGAGACCCTGTGAGGTGAACATCACCCAGCACATCAAGGTAGGAGCTACTTCCCCATAAGATTTAAGGTTCTTTCAACATGTGGTCTGGCTATATTGCAGAATCTCACATTAAATCTATGAGTCATCTGTTTTCTCCTTGAACACCTTCAGTGTCAGGGAACTCACTACCTCACAAGAAAGATCGTTCTATTATTAGATGACTTTACTTGTTAGAAAAAGCATATTGTAGCTCATGGCACATGCAAGTTTTTATTCACTCATTAGAAATCTGTTTCTCATATCAAACTAAAATCATCCTCTTTTTAACTCTTCCCTCTTCCTCCTTCCCTTATTAGTTCAATCAATCAATAAACATTTATTAAGCACCTACTGTGAGTCAGGCACTGTGCTAAGCATAGAACTGGGAATACAAAAACAGACCAAGGACAATCCCTGCCCTCAAGGACTTTAATTTTGCTTTTTGTGATTAAATTCTGGCTCTGCCTTTTCTTAGTTATCTGACCTTAGGCAAACCACTTCACTTCTGTGGGACTCAGTTTTCTCATCTATAAACTTGTGGTCTGTAATGTTCTTTTATGGTTAACCCAACTAGACCGCTTGTCATCTCCTGATTTCACCTGGACCCTTCCCATATCTCTGTCTTTGCTTAAGTTCTTGTGATATGGTTTTAGGGGTACAGGGACCCTGAAACTATCAAGGTACAGGGCAGAGTCATCTGGAAAGAATTCACGGGATCAAGCAATCTTCCAGTCAAGTGGCAAAAAGTTTATTATGATGCTAATAAAATGGGTGGAGCTCCTTAACTTGCAACTTAATGGGGGTGAATCTAAAGCTTATAGGGGAAAAGTACAGGGAATGGTGTGTCAAGTGTGCTAAGTAGGTGGTCGGGTGGGATCAAGGAGTGATCAATTCCTAATTGACCTATTCCTAAAGGAACATACAGTCTCTGTACCTTGGGCATAGGTGTCATTCACTACTGGCATGACTATCCTGTTTGTACAAGATAACCTTGGGAGTTGACGTCTATAGCTTGACCTCTGAACTGTATATGGTAACTGTTGGAACCAGGACATGGTAGTTCTGCTGGTACAAGATAGTCCTGTTTATACAAGGCAAATTCTACAGAGGTCAGCTTCTTCTTGTAACAGGGAGAGATCATTTGCCCCCCTGGGGCGCATTCATGAGTTATTGCCAGAGATTTGGTCCTAGGGCTGGGGTCCCAGCAACCCATCTCTTGATTTCTAAGAAAGGACTTCCCTCTCCTCTTTTTACTATTAATAATCCCTGCCTTCATTCAAAATGTGGTTCAAATCCCACCTTCTCCAGAAACTCCTCCCTAACATTCCCCAGCTGAAAGCGATGTCTCTTTCCTTAAATTTCTTTTAGCACTTTGCCTGGACTTCCCCTCCATCTTGACTGCATTCTCTTTGGGATCACAGTAGGAGTATGTTGGCAAATGTTTAACAACTAGCTTGGGGGGGGGGGGGGAATTATGCATAACACATTTAATCTGCATTATTAACATCTTATCCATCACTTTCTTAAATCTAGATAAGAAAAAACCAATCAAGCCCTGATTTATAGCCTTTACTGATTTCTGAGGTAAAATATTCACACTGAAAATTTAGTAGCTAGCATGTCCCTGAATTAATCAGTTTCGTATGATCCTCACTTCTCTGACTACCATTTCTGCCCCCTTTTCCCGTCACCCTACCATCTCTGTGGAAGCAAAAAGAGATCTCACAAGACCGAGTTTGTTTTTATGTTTTTCTTTTTTTTCATGGGTTGTAATGTTGTTGAGCCATTGCAGTCCTGTCCAACTCCCAGGACCAAAAAGAAAAAAAAGACATCACCACTTATTCAGAGCACCTTTAAAAATTTTGTTATTGTATTGTAAGACAAACATATTCAGTTATTTTGATTTGCAGTTATAATCTATTCCTCCCTCTGTCACCACATCTCCATTATAAAAAAAAAATCCTCATCATAAAATTCATCTTGTTTTGCTTAAGCAAAACAAATTCCCACACTGACCATGCCCAAAATATATGTGTCTCTCTTCGAATTTCAAGTTCATCACCTCTCTGGCAGGAGGTGAGTTGTCTAGACTACTTGTCCTAAGTGTCTCTATACTTAGCTGACCTAGTCCTCAGGAAAAAAAATAACTAAGTCTATTGCCAGGACAGAATAGCCTTTGCAATGTGGCAGAACCCTTGGGAGCTTGTGTTCTGTGGGAATAGCCTTGGAGAATACCAGATCAACACTCTCCTCCCACCCCAACCCCAGCACACACAAATTCTCTCTGTCTGTCTGTCTCTCTCTCTCTCTCTTTCTCTCTGTCTCTGTCTCTCTCTCTCTCTTTCTTTCCCTCTGTGTCTCTGTCTCTCTCTTTCTCTGTCTCTGTCTCTCTCTGTCTCTCTCTCTCTGTCTCTCTAGTGAGGCCTTAATCCATAGACACTTTGATAAATGGAATATCACTACAAGTCTGTGTTAAACAGAACAGGATGCTTCCACTGAGTAAGCTTTCTGCTCCCTCCAGCCCAGTTTTATGTCTCTGATGATGGTATCAAATGATGTGTTACTGGAGGAGACTGGAGTGTTACCTTCTCTGGAGGTCTCTCAACACCTGGTTGCTTAACCTCACTTTGATGGCTTGTCTCATGGTGAAGAAATAGATATGGGCTTACATTTTTACCCATGGTATGGTTGTAGAAAGACAGAACTAATGGAAAGAACAAGGTAAAGGGAAATTAAATTTTTAAAGGATAATATGGAAAAGGGATAAAAGAGCACTAAGAAAACTGGGTTTTAGAGCTAATCAAGTATTAACTCACTATGTGACCTTGTGCATATTATTTCCTGTTTTTAGGGATCAGTCAGTCAGTAAATAAACATTTATTTAGCACTTTCTTTGCTCCAGACCAGGGGTGGGGAATGTGAGGCCTCAAGGCCACACGTGTCCTTCTAGGTCCTTGGTTGCAGCCCTTTGACTGAATCCAAACTATGATCAAAGGCCAGCACTTGAGGACCTAGAGGGCCACGTGTGGCCACGAGGCCTCACATTCCTCACCGCCTGTTCCAGATGCTAAAGTAAGTGCTAAAGATACAAAAAATGGCAAAAACAAAAAACAAAAAAAAACTCAGTCTCTTCTCTCAAGAAACTCACATACTAACGTGGGAGATGATGTAAATAACTGAATACATACAAGATGTATAGAGATTAGATGGAAGACAATCTGAGAAGGGAAGGCCCTAGCAGCTGGGGGAGGAAACAATCATTTTCTTCATTTGTAAAATGGAGAAAGATCAACTAAGATGATTTCTAAAGTTCGTTTGGCCTTTACCACTCTAGAATCCTTGTTCTAACATCCTTTATTCTAAGGATGCTTTCAGTTCTAACATTCTGTGTTTTAATAGTCTTTGTTCTAAGGTCACTTCCTGCTACAAGATTCTGTGTGCTAATATTCTGTGTTCTCACAAGTTCTAAAGTCTCTCCTTGCTCTAACATTGTATTTCTAATAGTCTGTGTTCTAGGGTCACTTACAGCTATAAAGTTCTAGGTTCTAGCATTCTGTGTTCTAACATTACAAGTTCTAAAGTCTATTCTAATACTAATATTCTGTGTTCTAATGAATAGTTTACATTCTAAGATCTTTTACAGTTCTAACATGCTGTCTTCTAACATACTATGTTCTAACATTCCAAGTTCTAAAGTCTCCTCCGACACTAACATTCCATGTTCTAAGTCCCCTCCCAGTTCTAACATTCTGTATATTAGAGTTCCTCTTGTCCTTAAATTCTATGATTCAAGGTAAGAAGGATCACTTAAGTTGAAAGGAAGAGGTCAAAGGCTTAGTCAAATGAATGTAGGCAGTCAACCAAAGAGTACTCTTAAGATCAAACTAAATAAATTTCACTTTCTTCTTCTCTAGCCAGGGAAGAAGTGCTTGGCTGTATATCAACCAGAGCCCCCGGTGAACTTAACCATCTCTGGCTGTGTGAGCACCAACAGCTACAGACCCAAGTACTGTGGAAGCTGCACAGATAATAGGTGCTGCACCCCCTACAAGTCCAAGACAATTGTTGTGAATTTCCAGTGTCCTGATGGCCCAGGCTTCTCCTGGAAACTTATGTGGATCAATGCTTGCTTTTGCAACCTGAGCTGTAGGAACCCCAATGATATCTTTGCAGACCTAGAACAATACCAAGATTATGTAGAAATAGCCAACTAGGCAGAGAAAAGGCTAGAGTGGCCTCAGGACCCAGGAGGACCACCTTTCATGGGGTCAAAGGCAACATAATCTCATAATCTCATTCTCTTCCACACTGACAGATTCCTTATCCTTCAGAAGCTGCTGCAAGATTCCTGTTGATCAAAAGAGGTTGGGTTCTCTCATCTAGATCCTAGTTGAACACCACTTTCTGCCTTAACCCTTAAGTCAAGAAAACTCCCTTCATCTAGCATTTGGTGCTATTTGTAGAAAAGACTCAAATGCCTCAAATAGGCAAATCTTAAAACACTATCTACAAATGCTAGCTATAATCAAATGGACAATGTGGTTACTGTTTATTTCATGGTTACCTCACAACCATTTGTAATGTAGGAAAATGTAGTCACTCCTAAAAGGCTTTGCCTTCCACTTCCAAAGTGCTGGGGACGTAGGGTAGGGTAAAGATAATACAACATATTCTTTTTCTACTTCTAGTTCTTTTCCTACAAAAAAAAACTCCATCTGATTTCTTTATATTTAATTTCCTCTTTGCCTAAGACTTAAATATGAATGGGTCTGCCCTTTAGAAAATCCAACTGGCAAAAAGCCAAGCATGTTTAACTGACCAATTAAGGGCATTTTTCACCTCATTGATAAACTCATAGCAGGGTCCCATTAATCAGATCTCCCAGTTTATTATGTCTTCTTCAGATAGCTCAAGGTCTAGTCTAGACTCTAGTCTGGTAGTAGAGGAAGATGTAAGGACATAGGATTTGGGGTCAAGTTCAAGCCCCTTCTCTTTTTCTGTATAACCTTGGACAAGTAGCAAATTCTCTGAGCCATAGTTTAATCTGTAAAATGGATATAATAATCCCTGTCCTGTTTATCTCACAGAAGTTTTGTGCAAGTCAGACAGAATCATGCTAAAGCTATAAAGTGCTATAGAAATGTGAGCTATTATTAGGAATAACAACAAAAGACATGTTCTGCTGTCTGGGTCATGTCTTAAGTGAACTGGGGTACATTGCAATATCAGCTCTCCCCAGCACAGGGAATTTGAGAAATTCATGGCTAACGCTTCCAGCCCCTCTACATATCTTTATCAGTCCTTCTAGACAGTTTCTCCATGGCTTTCCTTATGACCTTGCCTTGGGAGCCAAATGGAAATTATACCCTGCTGCCCATCGTGAAAAGCTCTAGAATAGTGGTTCTCAACCTGTGGGTGGCAGTCCCTTTGGGGGTCAAACAGGTTCACCTAAGAGCATTGGAAAACACATATTTCCAACGGTCTTAGGGACCGAGCCATTGCTCCTCTATCTGTATCCAGGAAGGTCCTCCCACATGCAGATACACCCACATACGAGTATTAAAGGGTCACGGCATTAGGAAGTTTGAGAACCACTGCTCTAGAAGGAAGCATGGGGCAGTGAGACATCTGCTGTCCATTAGCTAATGGGCACAGATGTCATTCAACCCTTTCAGAAATATCAAGTTAGATGTAGAACTTAAATCAAAGTCTAAAGAAGGCTAATATGACTGACCACTCTTGATTGAGAGCTGGTAGTACCATATCATGCTCTTATGGAGGCAGAAGCCTGGTGCTGGTTAGGAATGGTAATCTAATGGTACCTGTGATCCAGGTGCACAGGATTTCAACTTTAGCCCATGGTGATGTCATGTTGGGTACCATTATTAGATTTTGGTAAGTCATGTGACTCACTGTGGCTTCTGTCTGTGCATGAACGTCATCTCTATGCATCCTGGAGAGCAAGGCTCTCTGGAGAACTCCCATCAGTCTCATATCTGTGTTGTAGGAATAGATTGGGTGGGATGCCTGGTAAAGGAGAAAGAAACTAGATTCCTTTGGTTTAATCATTTATAATCTTATTCATCAGTGTTGTTACTCTGTATGTGGTAAGAAAAGTGATGTAGCTTTATGTCAAACATTATGTCAAATTGTATCTCTGATTTTTCTAAAGGTTTCTAGTTGAACAGAAATGTGTAAACAATGCCTTGCTTAATTACTCGTGAAAATCATTTAACTAATGTTGTAATGGCTGATAGCATATCTTTGTCTATATGTATGTATGTGTATGTGTACATATATAATTTTCAAACTGTGACTTAATATTTAATCTTACAGAGGTATTTTTGTAAAGGATATTTTTAAAGCATAGAGAAATTTATCAGGATTTACAAATAGTGGACAAAATGAGGTTTGTTTCAACATCATGTTTCATGATGTTCTTCATTGTTCATCATTGTATGGTCCTTCTTTACCCAAAGTGGAAGATTTTTATTACTTCAATTCTGAGTTTGTGACTTTTCTCCTGAAAAATAATAAATCACCAGCAAAACGATCAATGGACCAGTACAAAGTGTTTCCTTGGGGCTTCTACTGTCAAAAATAAAATAAAAATCTCAAACAATGTTCAAGTAGAATATGGTAAAAATTTACAAACTGTTACTTAACATCTTTCAATTAGTAATTTCCTCAATTCTTTACTTTCTCTCAACCACCAACCCGCCCTGACATATCCAATCTGTTGCCAAGGCCTTTCGATTTTACCTATATAATATCTCTCAAATATGCCCCCTTCTCTCTGATGAGACTCCCATCATCCTAATGCAGGCTCTCATCACCTCACACAGGGGCTATTACCAAAGCTTGCCAGTGGGTCTGCCTGCCCTGTCTCTTTCCACTCCAATCCATTTATCGCCAAAGTGGTTTTCCTAGCACACAGGTCTGACCATGTCACACTCCTTGCCCCCTAATCAATAAATTCCAGTGACTCCTTATTGTCTCCAGGATCTAATACATTTGGCATTCTAAGCCTTTCATAAGCTACCCCTCCCCTTTTGATTCTTCAAACACCACACTCCATTCCTCATTTCTGGCTGCCCCTATGTCTGGGATGCTCTCCCTCCTCATCTCTGCCTCCCTTCAAGTCCCAGCTAAAATTTCACTTTCTAGAGCAGTGGTTCTCAACCTTCCTAAAGCCGCGACCCTTTAAAACTCGTATGTGGGCGTATCTGCATGTGGGCGGACCCGCCTGGAGACAGAGGAACGGTGTCTCAGTCCCTAAGACCATCGGAAATATGTGTTTTCTGATGGTCTTAGGCGACCCTTATGGAAAGGATCGTTAGCCCCCCCTCCCCCCAAACAAGGGGTCGCGACCCACAGGTTGAGAGCTGCTGTCTATAGGAAGCCTTTCCCAAACCTTCCTAATCCTAGTGCCTAGGGTCTCCCCTCTCTTACTCATCTCCAATTTATCCTGAATATCACTTGTTTTCCTATATTTGTTTGCTCGTTGTCCTCTCCCCTGCTAGATGGTGAGTTCCTCAAGGACGGGGGCTGTCTTTTGTCTTTTTTGTATCCCCAGCCCTAAGTACAATGCCTCCCACATAGCAGCTGCTCCATAAATGCTTATTGAACGACTGACTGATTGAATAACTCTTAGAAGATTTAGGAACTATGCACCACAAAGATCATTTTATTTAGAGTCAGAGGACATTTGTGCAAAACTGCTCCATGCCTTCTCTATGACTCAGAAAAGTGACCCGATTTCTCCAGGCCTCAATTTCCTCATCTAGGAAATGAGGCTATTAAATAGATGCTCTGTTTCCAAGTTCCTTCCAACTCTAAGTACCACGATGATGGAAATCACTCTCATAAGGTTGTTGTTCAGTTGTGTTCAACTCTTTGTGACCCCCATTTGGGGTTTTCTTGTCAAAGATACTGGAGTGGTTTGCCATTTCCTTCTCCAGTTCATATTACAGATGAGGAAACTGAGGCAAACAGGGTTAAGTGACTTACCCAGGTTCACACAGCTAGGAAGTATCTGAGCTGTGTGCTGAGAGGTATATGTTATGATTATCCTCATTTCACACTGAGTCTGAAAGAGGTTAAGATAATTTGCCCAGGACGGCACCAGCTAGTAAATGCCTGAAGCCAGATTCCAATATAAGGAAGATATTTTCTGATATTTGGAGTCATTCTAGAATGGAATAAGCTGTTTCATTAAGTAGTGAACTCCCTATCACTGATATCTGAAGAACAAGAAAAACAAGGAGGAGGAGGAGGCTGAGAGGGAAGAAGAGGAGGAGGGGGGAAAGGGAAAGGGGGAAGGAAGGAGGAGAAGGAGGAAGAAAAGGGAGAGGGGATGAAGGGTAAGGAAAAAAGAAGAGGGGGAGGGGAGGATGAAAAGGAGGAGGAAGAAGAGGGGGAGGGGGAAGAAAGGGGGGAAGGAAGGAGGGAGAAGAAAAGGGGGAGAGAAGGAGGAGAAGCAGAAGTATTTACACATCCCTTTAAGGTTTGCAAGGCACTTTAATATATTATCTCATTTGATTCTCACAGTAACCCTGGGAGGTATGTGCTATTAATATCCCTGTTTTACAGGTGATAAAACTGAGTCACAGAGAGGTTAAGTGATTTGTCTAGGATAACATGACTAGTAAGTGTCTGAGACAAAATTTGAACTCGACTCCCCACCCCAAGTCCCACAGTCTTACCACTGTGCCTCCTAATTGCCTAATTAAATAAATAAACCTAAATAAATATGAGAGTGAGACTGTATGACCCCTTCTGCTTTTAGCATTCTATATTGTAAAGGTCTCTCCTATTTTTTTTTCTAACATTGCTTTTTTAAAGTCTCTTTTATCACTAACATTCTAGATTTTTCAGCTCTCTCAATCTATATTATCAACATCCCTCTAGTCTAGGTCCCTTCCAATTCAAACATTCTATTAATAATTAAATAGGTTACTAAGGGAGGCCTTAAAGAGAAGGGAGGAGGGCTGAAGGAGAGTGAACAGTTTCCCATACTTCCCCTAAAACCCTTGCTATCTGTCCTGTTTAAATCTTGGTTTAATCAGTGGGGTCCAACATAAATCGTGTATTTGGCTCATAGAAAGGATTTGTAAAAGTGGACCCAGCCCAGAGTAGCAGCTGTTGCAAAGATTTACAGCGTTCCAGATCAGAGTATATCTTCTGAGACGAGGGAAATGCAAATACCCACCAAGATAGAAAGGAGGGAAAAGGGGACCCAGCCAGTCAAAATGGAGTGCCTCAAGAGCTTCCAAGAAAACCTGATTTCCACACCTCTACCCTTGGCTAACTTGGCAAATACCAGTTTAATACTTCTGCTGGCTCCTCCTTTTCCCTCCATCCCTCAACAACCTAACCATCTGAAACTAAGAGGTGGGGGTGCGGAATTAAACCCCTTATCAGCTGGGAAAAACAAATGTTCTCTGATTTAGCAGAAACAAGATCCCATTGAATAACACTCTGATACAACCTATGGCTGCACTAGGAAAAAAAAGGGCTCTGTGCTTATTACTCACAAGTACTTACTTACGTTTCAATCACTCCTGACAGTTGACTAAGCAATTTCTTCACCTGACAGGTACACTCTCCACTCTGGTTGGGAGCCCCACTTTTTGCAATCTAACAGACTTGCAGTAAGTTAATTAGTTATAAATAGGTAAGTGGTGCAGTGGATAGAATGTTGGAGGTGAAATCAATTTGAACTCGAGTTCAAATTCTCCCTTAGATATCCCTCGGCAAATCTTTTAATCTCCCTGAGCCTTAGTTTCCCCATTTGTAAATGAGGGTGACAGTAGCATTATGAGGATCAAATGAGATAAATTATATTATAGTGTTTTGCAAACCTTAAAGCATTATATAAATAAATGTCACTATATATTTTGTTATTATATTTTTGTATTTGTATATTTTGTTACTAGATATTTTGGACACTAAGTGGCTATTGCCTCTGACTGCCAGCACACTTAGTGGTCAGTGTAGACTCCCCTAAATGCTGATCTGTGTAGGAGTAATCTACTTTCTCCTCCTCTGTATTTATAGAGGTAAGGTACTTAGGGAGAGGGATCCAGTCATTTCATCAGTATAGGTACAGGACAGGTTCGGAACCTGTGGCTTTGAGGCCATTTGTGGCCCTCTAGGTCCTCAAGGGCAGCCCTCTGACTGAATCCAAACTTCATTGAACAAATCCTTTCATGGTTCTTCCTCTATCAAGCCACCTTCACTATAATTTATCATCTTAGAGAATTTCATGACAGATTAAGTGATTTGCCCAGTCACACCACCGGTATGTGTCAGATGCGGGTCATTCTTTTTCAGAAACCAGCTCCTCTATTCACCAATTCTAAAGGTCAAAAATAGAGGGGAAATGTGACAGCTACTGCATGTGAACTTTTTCTTTGAGGTTTTTTTGCCACAGTTATTGTAACGAAGAGTTCAATCAGCAAATTTAAAATAAAGAAACCTATGACAGAAGGTACTTTAAAAAAAAAAGCAACTTTATTTTAAAAAATAGTAAAAATCTTTGCTCTCAAACACTCAGTCCTGCTTTGGTCTTCTCATTCACCGCTGACCAACCTCATTTGATAGGTTTGAGCAATTTACTTTTTAAGGGTCACCTGATTTTCTTTTTTCTTTTTGGAAGCACAATATGGTAACTCTAATGCCAGTATAATGACACTGTAAAGATGCCTTCAAGTAGAAAGTGGTAATGAAACCGATGAGTTTGGTTAAGTCTGCTCCCTCTCCTCCTCGAATACATACTTTCTCCCAGAGACAGATGGGGGAGGAAGAATAAAGGGCAGATATTGTGGATTTAGGAACTCTCTGCAGTTGACAAACATTCTGCAGAGACCTAGGTGGGGTAGGGGAATGCTACAGGTTGCCATCACATCCCAGAGGATCTAACAGTTACTGGGAGAATTCACAGGGCAATCTGTCCAATCTGTCCCACTAACTCCTCTCTACTTTGGTCTGGAACCCACTTCTCTACTCTAGGTTTATAGAGTTCCAGGTCAACTGCCAGCTACAACTGCAATGCCAGAGGGATGCCCATTCTGTTCCAGTCACTTAGAAGGAATGGAATGGCAGTCCAGGGTTTCTAACAGTAGATGGGGCATTGCCATCCCTTGGGCCAGAATCTCTTCCTGCCTCCCTTAATGCCTTGAATTCTTGCCCCTAATTTCAATCCTTTCTCTCTCAGCAAGCCCTATTCTACAACCGCAACTGCTATGGTGTGGGGGGAACACCACCACCCATCTCAGCACCCTAGGTCAAAGCCCTGGTCTTCTCATGGTAGTTCAAGCTCAATCAAGGTCTACTAAGTGTAGATGATACTTTGAACCTCAGCCCTCCAGTTGCCTCCAAACAGTGGCCCACACCCTAAAATCTGACAAAATTGACTAGGGGTACAACTTCAGGTGCTTCCTAATCCAAACTCCTACACTCGTTGTAAGAGCATTTTGGCACATGTATCTTTATACCTCTGATGATGCACCTTCCACCGGGATGAGGCTAATGATCTCATTTCCAAAATAGTGTAATGGAAGCTCATTGGAGGGAATATTCTGTAAAGGTTCTATCCTGCTAAAGTGTTAAAAGCTTTCTCAATTAGCTCCATCATCAGAACTGAAGTGACCAAAATGGCATCAGCCACCATTTTCTCTTTAGCTGCTCACTCTTGATTTGACTCCTTTACTGATGGCATCCATTAAGTTAATGTTTTAAGAGGAAAGATCTTGGGTGGTTTTCTTGCTGAGGCCAACACGGAATTTCGTGAAATGGGTCTCTGGCCCCAGGCTCTATTTGTAAAGGAACTGGAGCTTCCAAAAGATTAGGACTACTAGTTCCTAGGACCCCAGAATCCCACCATCTAGATTTTTGGACAGTGCTTTGTGCCTCTGAAATGCAGCCCTGCAATGCATGAGATGAGGACTTATCTGAGTCATGCTACATCAGAATGTATGAACTTGTTGGGAACAATGTCATGTGCTAAGAGTGAATCTCTGTCATTCTACACTTGTTTCCTTATCTGTAAGTTGAGGGAGTTGGCTTTCTATGATCTCTCCCACCTTAAATTATACAATCCCCTGTAAATGTGATTTCCACCTCTCCCATAACCCTTCCCCTATGGTCAAGACACAATACTCCAGTATTCTTTGGTTACTGTTCAGCACACTTCCTCCAGGCACCTTCTAACACAGGAATTCCTAATATTCTGTGTCCTGGACCCCTTTCACATAAAGGGTCACCAAACAGATGAAACTTAAAATCAGCGGGTCCTCAGAAGGCAGAACATGAACAATGTGTGGAAATTTATAGAGAGACAAGCTTTGGCTTGGTACAAGGCAGATCTTTGGAGATGTCCCAAAGGGGAACAAAAGTTGCAAGCCGTGGAGTTTTCTAACACTTGAGGCTGAATTACGTCAGTCTTGTTGTACCAGGCAATTTGAGATCTCTCCCAACTTGGATTTTACTCATATTTAGGGGAATTCATATCTAACGAACAGAACACCATCTTTCCCTATATGGCCTCCCATATGGGAGGTGGGCAAAAATTCTCCTGAATCCCCAAATCTACTTCATCTCCACTTTTCTTCATGGTTATCCTTTCAAGTATCTGGAACTTTCCTTTCCCCCAATTGTAACAAAAGACTTCTACCATACTGATCCTACAGTAAGTCACTCATCTCCCCAATCCAATTTATAGAAATCTGTGGAATACCCGCATTTGCTGTTATTTTTGACAATCTGTAATATATAAATTGTTCCAGTTTTATATGCAGACATTCATATGTCTATGCATGTGATTGTTGTATGTATACACGTGAATATATACACACATACATATTTATATGCATGTGTGTGGTCACAAGTTGTACTTTGCCTAGACTCAGAACAAGGTAGTCACCCACACTTAACATGGGTTTCTGCTCTCAGGTCTCTGCTCTTAAGCCATATGTCTAACTAAGGAGTAGTAGGGGTGGGGGGAAGGTAAGGAAACATTTTATGCAAGAATAGGGGGCCTATAACCTAGGGCTTACTGGAGAAGCTCTCCGAGCCCCTTGTTCCTTCTTCAGCAAACGTGAGTAACAACACGACCCTTCCTTCCATAATTCCAAAAGGGGTATTTTGTGGATTATGAGAGAAAATGCACAGGTTACCTATAAACTGTCAATCACTACAAAATATGGAAACTATTATCAGCAGCCCAGTATCTGTGGTCTGCTCACTCCACAAAGACCCCATGTATAAGGCAAAGACAAAGACACAAGAAACTGCAAAGTTACAAATTTATTGGTCGGGAAATAAATACAAACATCTCATTAAGAAACCTTTTTGGCAAGACGTGACCCCACAACGGCCCCTCTCGTTCGCAGCCGCTCCTGCCGCCCTCACCACCCCTCCTGGCAAGGACTGTGCAAAGCCCCCAGACCGGAGGCTCCCAGCTGGTCAAATGACATCGCCCTAGGCCAGACATCCTCCCAAAGGTTGATTTGCAATTAACATCCTTCCAATAGGAAAATACATTAATGAGCTAAAGCCACATGAAAACCCCCATCGTAACTGGTTGCTTTGTCTGACCGTGCTTTCTCCAAAAAGGTGGAGGGGAATTAATTGAAAAATGTAGCAATTCCAGAATCCTTACATCTTACCAGCTCCCATCACCACCACCCCAAACCCCAAGGGTTCTCTCCACCGACCACTGGACCAAAAACCCTCCTTTCTGGAAATGGTTCTAAACAACTAACAACATTATGCCAAAGTCAAAATTCACAGCTATCTTTTTTTAAAGGCCATGCCAACATTCTAAGACTTCTTTACAACAGTATTGAGAGGCAAATTCATTTCAGGATTTAAGATTCCAGAGTGTAATTTTTTGGGGGGGAAGTGGACAAGGGATGAGGATGTTGGCTTCTTTAGCCAAGCTGATGTCAGAATACAATATTCCTTTCCTTCAAAGAACTGCAGAGGGCTGCATTCCATTTGATGTTCTGGAAAATCCAACAAGCTCTTCTCTTCCCCACCTGGCCCTGTACCCCATCTTTTAGGTATGGTTAGGTAACAGGACTCTAGGCCCCAGAGAGTTTACGTACTACTGCAACTCTCTTCTCCATTATACACATAAATGAAATTAAAACAGAATCAGTGATGTTGATGCTGGAAGGGCCTTTAGTTCTGAAAGCATGGAACAGACCGTCAAGAGCTAGAAAATATCTTAAAACAGAGAATAACAGACTTGTTCAAGCTGGAAGGGGCTTAGAAGATGGGATATTAAAACAATGAGCAGAGTTGGAAGGTTACCTTAGGGATCATTACTTCATAGATGAGGCAACTGAGGACCAGGAGGAGAAGCTGAGCTCTCAGCCTATGGGATGAAACTCTTCCCAGTGAAATTTCCAAGGAACGAAAATTCCTTTTAAATAAGGTACGAATCAAAGGGGGGAAAAAGGGAAGGTTCCTCATCACATTTTAAGGAGAGGTGTGGCAAGGCTGAAATCTCACAAAACATGAAATACCAGAAGCTCATCAATAAATTTCATCGTATTTAAAGCCTCATGTTTACATTGGCTATTTTAATTGAATGTTAATGGTCGAGAAAAAAAATGGGTTTTTATGCTTCAAAATTAAAAGGCGTATAAATGCACAATGTAATTTTAAAGTATCTACAATTATGATAGTTTGAGTTCACAAAAAAAAAATATAACAACAAAACCCACCAGCGTAAATGTGAGCTTCACCGTTTCCCTTGTTTAAAAAAAAAAAAAGCCACCCACAATGCACTGGACACTCCCTCCTTACATCCAAATAGTGTTACCTGTATTACAAACTGGGTCAGTTTTTCCTTTTGCTGCAAAGAAACACAAGTTAGTAGATCAGCTGTACCACTGATCAAAGGCCTATGCAACTTTCATTAATCAGGCCAGCCTGAGGGTTTATTTTTTCTTAAACACAAGTTTTTCTCTTCTCATATCTCTTTTCGGGGGCAAAATGCCTTATTTCAAGTCTGATGTGAGAGAAGACAGCAGCAACCAGAATTTTGTGAACAATTTAATCAAGAGACCCATCTCTGGATGCTTGCTTTAGACTGGTCCCCGTATCTTTCCACACTCCAATCCCCCCAACATCAAAAAGACTCTTCCTCAAATTCACCTCACTTTGTTCTCACCAGAGCTCACTCTTAAAAAATAAGCTTTGGATTAATACCAAGTTATGTGCAGTGTGATATAGGAGGGGTAGGATGTGGGGCAGGGGGAAGAGGGAAAGGAGGCAGCTACTTTAAACAGTTCAAACCAGAGCCAGGAAAGGGAGATACTGGGCTCCCAGGGGTCCCTGTCTAACAGGAGACTTCCATGGACTTGAGCCCAGCACTGTCTCCGGTGCTCCCGGAGTTGGGAGTGATCTCGAGGCGGGTGTCTGTGTGGGAGCGGCTGCGGGTGCCCTCACTGGTGTGGGAGCGACTGCGGGTACCCTCACTGGTGTGGGAGCGGCTGCGGTTGCCTTCCAAGGAGGTGACGCTGGAGCCAGAAGCTGTGCGGGACCTCATGAGGCGGGTCATACTGGCAGAAGGCACTGAGAAGAGATAAGAAAGTTATGGAGACATTCACGGTAGGTCCTTCTGGTCCAACTCATCTTGCAAACAAAACACCAGAAAGGCATGAAAAGAGGTAACATGGCTATTTAGCTACATAGTCAGAAATTCCCCAGGTTTATCATCTTTTCTTTGGGTCAATCTAAGTTTGAGAAGTTATCTCATCACAAAGAATTGTAAGACCATAAGTCTGGAACTCAAAGGAACCTCAGAGGTCACGGAGCCCAAGAACTTAATTTTACAGATGGCTTAATTTTACCTGAGGCTTGGGGGAAGCTAAATTACTATTCACAATTACTGGTTAAATCTCTCTGGGAGAGCTTAATCTGACTACTCTAAATCCCCTTCATTTTACAGAAATCAACTCTAACATTCTGTGAAGTCCTATGTCATTAAAAAAAAAAAAAGACTTCCATAGTGCAAAACCCCCTTAAACAATGCTATAAAATCTTTGGGACCCAGAATCACAAATCTGAAAAATTTGGACCTCCTGTAGGGGAAGCCATCTTGAAATGAATGTCCCCAACAAAATACCACAATGTTCAGTGTCCGCTTGAACACCTCTAAAGAAGAGAACCGACCATCTCTTAAGACTGACTACTCCACTCCTGGATGACTAAAGATTAGCAAGGTTTTTCCAACATTGCTTCTACAGTTTCCAACCCCACCCCTACCCTTTTCTGGTTTTCTCAAATAGAACAAGTCTAATCCCACCTCCAATATAGAACCCTTCCAATACATGAACAAAGCTATAATGGTCCTCCTAAATTTTTTCTTCCCCAAGCTAAACCTACCTAGTTCTTTTCACTGAACTCATAGGATATGGACCCCAATGACCTTCTGCCATCTTTAACACTCAGTCACTTATCAATGCTATTCTGAAACCACGACTCCCAGAACATGGTGATCTCATCTGCTCCCATGGATTTAATTATCATTTCTAGGTTGATGATCCTCCAATCTAGTCTAATCCAGTCCTGACTTCTCTGCTGATCTCCAGATGCCTAATGGCCATCTCGAATGAAATGTTAAGTAGATATTTTACATTAAGCAGGTCCAAAAGGTTCCCTGTCAAGGGCAACACAGTGCTCCCAAGTCCCCCAGACTCAAAAGGTGGATGTCATTCTTGTCTTCTCACTTTCTCTCCCCCCCATACCCAATCTGTTGCCAAGGCCTACTGATTTTAATTTGTGACATCTCTCACCTACATTTTCTCTTCTTTTCTGCCTCCATCCAAGTACAGACCTTTATCACCTCATGCCTGGACTACTCTAATAGTCTGCTGGTGGGTCTACCTGCCAAATCTCTGTCCACTCCAATCCATCCATTCAGTCACTAAACAGACTCTGCTAAAGAACAAGTCTGATCATGGTCACTTCTATATAAAAACTCCAAGGGCTCCTTATTGCTTCCAGGACCAAATATAAAGCCCTGTTCAGCATCCAAAGCCTTCATGACCCACCATCACCATTTCCCCCAATCTTTCTAGCCTTTTTACCTCATATCCTCCCTCACATACTCTTTGATTCAGTGACACAAGTCTCTTTGTCCCTGTACAAGACACTCCATTTCTTGGCTCTGGACAGTTTCTCTGGCTGTCTCTTAGGACTGGAATGCTCTTCCTCCTTAGCTTCCTTCAAGTGCCAGCTAAAATCTCACCTTCTACAGGAAGCCTTTTCCAATCCCTCTTAATTCCGTATCTCTCCTCTGTTAATTATCTCCTATTTATTCTGTACATGGCTTGTTTGTGGATCTTAGTTTACAAATAATTTCTCCTTTAGACTGTGCACTCCTACTGTCTTCTGCCTTTCTTTATCTCCAGGGACACAGGCTCTTAATCTAGACCTTTTCTGCACCCTCCACATCCCTCTAGGAAGTACCTCACTGTGACTAAAATTCAAACAGCCTGGGTACATGTTAGGTGCCCAGTGTTTGATGAAGCAATAAACAAATAAAACCAATCTGACACACAGGCATTTGGTGGCACCACACACTGCCTAATAGGGACACATGCTGCCATACTTGTGGGCACACCATAGTGATAAACCACTGCTGAGGTTGGTGCCCGGGCCCCACAACCTCTTCCCTCCTTTGGGATCACGCAAAAAAGTGTGAGTGAGTAGGTTCCAGGGGTCTTGCCTCTCCTTTCTCTCCATCCGTAACGGGGAACCTGGACTCTTGAGAAAAAGCACAGATGCTTAGTGAGGAAAATAAGTGCCTGACTCAGCTTTCCCTACTCCTCTCCAACTGAGAGCATACATCTGGGGGTGGGGGAAGGAAAAGGAAAGCCTACACTCGGCACCAGTTCCAAGACAAATCAGCCCTGATTCACGCCCTGCAAGGTAAACAAATGTGAGAGGCTTGGTGTGTCTCTCTGGTTACCTCATTTGCAAGCAAGTGCTATTTGGGGTTTCAACACTTAGCTCAAAAGGTTCAGGGGGTGACAGGAGAAGAGACAGAAACACACCTCTGGGAGATGGTACCACAGGACAAAGAGCCTGGGTCATGGAGAGGAGAATAAATGATACACGTGCAACCTTTAGGGAATGGGGGAAGGGGCACTGCACAATGCGGATCCTGTGTGTGTGTGTGTGTGTGTGTGTGTGCGCGCGCACATGTGTGTGTGTGTGTGTGTGTGTGTGTGTGTTACGTGTGGCTCATAGGAGAGGACCAGGTAAAAAGGGCAGGTGGGATGATAACAGCACCTACCACGCCAGACTGTTGTGAGGACCAAGGGAACGCAACACCCTGCAGACCCTGAAGAGCTACATAAACAGCAGCTATCTGTTATCAAAGCGGTCTGCAAACCTTAAGGAATTGCATAAATGAAGCTAGTCTATACAACGCATCCCCAAACCTTTAAGCTTATAAAGCTTTGTACTTAAACTGAACTAAGACTTTTGGGACACCTGTATACAAACCTAGACATGGATGCATGCACACGCAATCATGTGTGATTACACGTGTGCACACATACACTACACATATTGCATGTGTGCATACAACACACATGCATATGTATTTGCACATGCACACATTTAAAATAATACAAGAGCATGAGTGAATATATACAAATTCCTTTCTTCAATCATTGGATATTTATTAGAGGCAGATAGGTGGTGCAGTGGGTCAGGAAGACCCGAGTTTGAATTTGTGACCCTGGGCAAGTCACTTCATTGCTATCTGCCTCAGTCTCTTCAACTGCTAAAAGGGGATAACCACGACACCAACCTCACAGGACTGTGAGGATGAAATAAAATAGTATTTGCAAAGCGCCAAGCACAGTGCCTGGCTTGTAGGGGCCTTATTTCCTGCCTTCCCCGCCTATCATGTGTGGGAGGCAGTGCTGAAACAATGGCAGGAATGATGCACCTGGAGTCAGGTGACAGGGATTCTAATCCCAGATCTGCCATTTAGAACGTGTATAACTCTGGGGAGAAGTCACTTAGTTTCTCTGGCCTTCACGTTTCTTGTCTGCGAGACAGGGACTGTGTTAAATGACTTCCGAAGCTTTCCTAAAGCTATGCAAAATCATCTACAGATAACAAACTATAATACATTCTTTTCGCTCAAAAAGCTTACAGGATGGATGGAATATAAGGGAGACAGAATATAAGGCAGTCTGATCTAAGGGCTCAAATATCCTCTATCCACAAAAAAACAAAAACAAAAAAAAAAAACACACACCTTCCCTTGATCCTCTCACTCCATCAATAAGCTCTCCTCTCTTCCCTGACAACCACCAAAAGGCATCCCAAGGACCAGAATTTGTCTCAATGAACAAATGCCATCAAAGAAGTGCTATCTCTTTAGCATCTCAAAGGAGGCAGGAGGTCGAACTAGTTGATCTCTGGGGTCCCTTTCATTAAAAGATTCTAGAAAATGTGGCCCATGACTAGCTGCCACTGCCACGGTCCTAAACAGAGAATGCAGGAAATCACAGCATCTGTCTTGGGCACGAGCCCACATTCAAAACTGGGTCATGTGTGTGTTTGTCCTGGCTGAAGAACAAACTTTAGTCTCTGCATGGAAGACAGAGAGTGGCAAATTCATACATTCTGCTCCTGTTAGTCTTACTTTAAAATCGAATAGTTGAACTAAGGCCTTCTGCCTGATTATAGGTCAGAAGTAAATAATCAGAGATTCTAATTATACAGCACTTGACAGTTTTCAAAGTGCTTTTTTTAAATATTCTTTCTGGCACTTTACACCAGAGAACTAAACATTTTCATGAAGTCAGGGCTTGAAGCCAAACAGTCAGTCTGAAACACTTACCCCTGAGAGAAGAAACCTAAGCCAATACATAATTCACGAGTCTTGATTCCTCCCTCCTGGAGAGGTCAGCCAGTATTTAGGCTTTTCTTGTTCAATCATCAAAGATGCTGGAATGGTTTGTTATGTCCTTCTCCAGCTCATTTTACAGAGGAAGACACAAGGCAAACAGGATCAAGTGACTTGCCTAGGGTCACACAGCTAGTAAGTGTCTGAGGATCGGTTCTGAACTTGGGAAGATGAGTCTTCTTTACTCTCTGACACTTTGTGTATTATGGTGCCACGAGATAAATGGGACACAGGACAGAATGTATTAAATAGGAACTGCATGGCAGTGAGATGTGTTGGAAGGAAGGGCTGGATGTAGAAACAGAAAGGGTTCAAGGCCTGGCTCTCAGGCCACAGGTGAATTCACTTGACCTTTTTAAACTATCCTTTCCTCAACCCCAAGAGCAGAAATAATATTTGTACTATCTGCTTCGTAGGGTTGTTGGGTTCTAGAAGCATCTTTTTTCATAAACAGTAAAAAGTGCTATAGAAATGTGAGTTTATAATTCACATCATATTGCCTGCCTTCTCAAAGAAGGGGGAAGGAAGGAGGGGGAGAATCTGGAACTCGATGTTTTAAAAATCAAATGTTAAAAATTATTTACACGTAATCTGAAAAAATATTAAGTACTCATTTTAAAAAAGTAAAAGAAAATTTGAGTTATCGGTTAAATAAACGGATGGACTGATTCACTTGGAAAGGAAAATTTGGCAGGAATGATGCTATCGGAAGACCTGTCTCAGCCCCTGTTGCCTGTGTGACCTTGGATGTGGAGATAATGCCATTTCTATTGCATCCCTCACAGGATCGTTGTAAACTGTAACACACTCCACATAAGTGTACGCCGTTATTATTCGCTTAATTGTGCCCCATCTGGGGCCCAATTCTACGTGGCCCATAAATAGTCTATTTTTATATATGGGGCATTAGCATACTGTCAAAACCTACTCTTAGCTCCCTAAGTCTTCTAAAGTGGGATGGAATAAAACAATGGGATGAACAAAACCAAAGAGAAAAGGAGGTACACAACTTATCCAGAGTATTTAAGGCTTCTCGGCATCTGAAACAGCTGCCACAAACAAAGCCGCTGTGGTTTATTTTATAGGACAAGCGATCAGCTCTTACGCTATTCCTCAAGTCTTACTGACTCTGAGTTTACACACAATTCTAACAGGTTTGGTTGTTAGTTTCCCAGCCCACAGCAAGAAGTAATGACTGACATCCAATGAAGGGACGGGGAAAAATAGGCTGACTACAGGCAAAGCACAGCATCCTGAGACTATTTAGTGTAGGAGCAAAGTGCCCCACACCAGCTCAAGAAGACTGGGGGTACCAGAAATAACCCAATTCTGCTAAAACCTACTGCTTAAGGAAGCAAAACAAGTAGGTAATGGCTTCGGAAAGGTCTTTACATTAATTATCTGTGTGATTTCTCACAGGGATGCTCCTGCCCCAACAATAAACTGCCATCAATGGGACAGATCCCAGCCTGGTTCCCCTACACCAATGAGGCTGGAATCCTGACTCCTCAGCCCCTTGCACAAATGCCTTCCCCCTCCTTGACCACTTGGTTAGGTGAACAAAACAACTCCATCTGCTTCGGGGCATTTCTGAACTCTACCCTTTGGGCTGACTCACTCCCTTCCTCCCAATCCTGAATGAGGGATGCTCGGACACTCTTTCTGCATTATGAAACAAACATGGCATATACTTACTGTAGCCCATTCCCTGGACAAAGTACTTGAAAGCCTCTGCAAGCTTGGCAGGCTGCAAGAGAGGGAGAAAAAGGGAAAGCTTTGGTCAGTCTGGTCACTTCTCCAACCTGGAAGCAGGAGCCCTGAGCATCCTGTGGCTTCTGTTGAAACTCTAGAACTGGGGCCCAGACTTGGTAGTGTAAGATGTAAAAGTGAGGAAAAATAAGGGAACGGGGTCTCACAGCTCCTGAACATCCATTCTCTTCTCAAGCCCAGGAAATCAGATCTACAGAAGGCTGTGTGTTATATGTCCTTAAAGTCTATGCATGAGAGCTTGGCTGGCCTAGGATAGGCACCCAACTCCCAGAATCTGAGAGATAGCCAGGTATGGGGAACAGGGCAATGGACCTGGATTTGGGAAGACCTATGTTCCAATCCTGCCTGAGCCACAGACTAATTGGTCAAGTCATATACACACACAGACACACACGTGTCAGCCTTGGTCTTTTCTGCAAAACAAATCAGACTGTTTCTAAGGTCCTGTTCAAGATCAAAACTCTACAATACTATATGACCTATGATTATGGCTCTTATTAAGCCATTCACTGGCTTTGGGACCTTGGCTTAGGTATTTCCCCTGAGACTCAGTTTCTCTAAATGGATAGAAAAATCTATCAATCTATCTTTCTTTCTATCAAGCAGAATACATCAGATGATTCCTAAGGGCCCTTCCAGCTCTACTTAACATCTCTCTGGGGACCCTGTCCCAGTTACTCTACATATTTCAACATAGGAATTTCAAGGGGTGGGGCAAATGTGATTTCTGAAGCAAATTCATGATCTCCCACCCCCACCTCCTGGCTTTCTTCTTTGCCTCCAATACACCAATACAGTTATTTAGGGAAATTACACCATCACTAATTATTTCTTACAAAATAAAATGCTATAAAGAACTATTGGTTTTAGGGAATATAATAAAGTATTTAATTAGATCTCTTCCTCCTTTCAAATAGCAGGTCTGGTTATCCCAGGCCAGTGAGGACTTAAGGTTAACTCCTAGGCAGAGATACCCTCGGGAGGCTGCATTAGGAATGTGCCAAAGTGTGTAACTGGCGGGTATTAACATGTCTGGCAGCTTAGGCCTAAGCAGGTTTCTGTTTACAAGGCCATCTGTTCCTTCTGAGGATTGGCAAGACAAACGTTTTCTAGGTACTACACATCTCCCAAAACGAGAAGATAAATTATGTAAAGGATCTGAGAACTGGTCTTTTCGGGGTGAGGTTTCTTCAGAAAGTGAAAAGCCAAACTAAAAATGGAGTACAGGATAATTAATAGTATAGAATTGCAGAGCTTGGGTTGGAAGGGGGCTCAGTTGTTAACGGGTTGTTTCCTCATCTTTAGAATGAAAGCATCAGAATAGATTTCTGAGAAGGCAAAGAGGAAGGTCCAGTCAACGTGCACTCATTTAGTGCCTTCTGTGTTCCAGGCACTATGACAAGCAGAAAGAAAACGAAGAATAAGAAAGGGAGAGGGAAGATGAAGACAGAAAGGTGAGCAGAGAACTTAAAGAGTAGAGAAAGGAAAGGAGAAGATGAGGAGGAAATGAAGAGACTGTGGGAGGGGAGGAAGGAGATAGGAAAGGGGAAAAAAAGCAAAATTGAAACTAGGGATGGACTTAATGAGAAACAGATTGACTAAATGAGTTAAAAACGCAATTGTGCCAGTGCAGAGGTCTCCCTGGGAATCCCTGTGTGTTGCGTAAATGCTGAGGGCATTTACCATGGCTGGGGCTGGACAACAATAACGAGGTGGCAATCGGAAGCAGAGGAGGAAATGTGGGTACAGCTGGTGTTGCAAAACTATTCCGTAGAGAAGGGCCTGATGACTTCTGAAAGCAGCAACCAATTCCCAGTTTTGCAAAGTTCATTAAAGGCATTAAGTATTGTTTGGAAAACCAACTGTAATCCAATGTTACCTGAGAAATTTGTGGCAGGCCTCCACAATCCGCCATCTAGAAGGAAAGAAAATTCGGGTCATGAGGGAAAACAGCATGAAAATATGACACACATAAATTCTTTCAGGAAGGGCAGATCATCAATGAATTTCCTGGTTTTAAAATCAGGTGGCTCCCTAGCTCGTTCTTGGGGCTTATCTCCACGCTACTCTTCTCCCTTCACGGACTTGACTGTCCAACCAAACTTGCCTTCTACACTTGCTATAGGCATGGTATCCTATTTCCCACCTCTGGACCTTTGCAAAGTCCATCCCCTACAACTGGAACACATTCTCTTCTCTACCCCTGTCTTCAAATCTGATTTTCTTTCAAAACCTCCTCTTTCAAGAGGCCTTTATTGATTCCTCTCAATTTTACAGGACTCCTCTCCACCCCCTGGGAATTGCCCTGTATTTACTTTATAATTATGTTATTTACACATATAAAACATGCATGTGTATATGTATGTACATGTTATATACACACATGCCGTGTGTGTGTATATATAAAACTGTAAATATAACCATAAACACGTTATTTTACCCGAACAGAACACAGAGTTTACTACAGACGTTGTATTTTTCCCTGATGCCTTAACACAGTGCCACAGGGGGTACTTAACAGGTAGGTATTTCTTGATCAACGTGGGCAGCTAGGTGGCAGAGTGGAATGAGAAGGGGCTTACACCTGGTTACTTATTAAACCTATTACTTATTAAAACCATCTCTGGGAAGTAGCTGCATTTTAAAAGTACAGGAGGCCCTGGCCCTCCCCTCCTTGACCAAGTTCTAAGGATTCATGGCAAGGGAAGGTGACCTGTGGGGACTCCTCTCCTTTCCGCTCATGGAACTGCTTGCCCCTCCCCAAACTCAAATAAGAGTCTGATGATTCCCCCTGCCCTCCAACAGGAACCTACCAGAACTAGTTGTTACCAATTCATTATGTTACATCTGCTATACAGCAACAGCAAAATAAATCCACAGGCTGTTGGCTTATTGGCCTCCCCTTCGGGCTAGCTTTAAAAATCCATTATGGAATACATTCCCAAACAGACAGCGGAGCCCTTGGCTGGACTCCAGGGCCTGGGCCTGCCCTTCAGTGGCCTTGAGAGTCAAGGTCTCCCTCTGTCTCGCTTCCTGGGCCAGCAGCTGCCCTCCTCTATGGAAGGGGTGCTGAATCAAAGGGAACCCTTCCCTGAAACCTGCTGCACTGCTAGGGAGGGGTAAGTTACGCAACCTGTCTGAGCATCAATCATCTCATCTGAAAACAGAGATAAATAATACGGGGTTGTGGTGAGGAAGCACCTGGGGAGCCTGAAAGGACATAGAGGGCTGTTCTTCTCTCTCCTAGCATCAAAGGTCTGTATGCTGGGGAAACAAAGGTCATGCAATTGAAGGCTGAGACGATCTGAGTGTTACAATGGTATCCAGAAAAGAGTACAATGAATGGAAAAAATATTATATTCTGACTAGGCAGTTAGGTGATGCCCAGTAAGCTGATGCAGCTAGGTTAGAGTGCTGGGCCTGGACTCTGGAAGACTTGAATTCAAATCTGGCCTCAGATACTGACTAGCTGTGCGACCCTGCGTGAGACATCTCACCCTGTTTGCCTCAGTTTCCCCATCTGTAAAATGAGCTGGAGAAGGAAATGGCAAACTACTTCAGTACCTCTGCCAAGAAAACCCCAAATGGGGTCACAAAACATCAAAGACAAATGAAAAAACAACTGAACACATGCAGGCACTATACTAAGCCCTAGAGATATGAACATGACTGAGTAAGGCAGTCCTGGCCTTATATTCTAATCTGAATAACATAGGATATAATATAACATATTATAACATAATTGATATGGTAGACTAGACTAGACTAGAATAGAATGGAATAGAATAGAATGGAACAGAATAGCTTATTTTCTAATTTGAAGCAGCTGGGCCTGGAGCTAAAAAGAGCTTAGTTCCAATCCAGCCTCAGACACTTGCTAGCTTTGCAACCCTGGGCAAGTCACTAAACCCATTTGCCTCAGTTTTTCCATCTGTAAAATGGCACCTCTCTCGCAAAGCTGTTGTGAGGCTCAAATGAGTTAATAATTATAAAGCACTCAGCACAGCGCCAGCCGCAGAATTAAGTACTATATAAACATTAACTATTATAAGCTATCAGGAAAATAAACATGCCTCCATAAGGTGGCCTTTTGGTGGAAAACTTATGGAAGAACAGAAGACAAAAATGCAAGGGCATCGCGGTGATCAGCACTAGTGTGCTGACAAGCTCCACAAAACAGGGCCCTTCTTGACATGCTCCTTAAGGACAAAGACTGTCTCAGTTTTATCTTGCCATCCTCAGCATCTAATACAGTACTTGACGTAATGCTTGTGCATTGATCGGGGAACCCCTCCCCAAATCCTGTTATTCCCTGATCTAGACTTGAGCCCAGTGTCCTCTGGATACCCAAGAGAACTTGCATTTATAAACCCAGTAACCTCCTCACCCACTCTGTCTGCCCATCACCCCAACCCAAGCTCCACACCTGACTCTATGGACTCTACGACCTCAGTTCCTGGAACTTTACCCACCCTGAAGCATTCATCCACCATGCGGGCCCCCTCATCCCACTGGTAAGTTGCTTCCAGGAGCCTTCATTTAGGACACAGGCCTGGGCTGACCCATGTTTCCTTCTTCTCCTGGCTATGCTCCTGGCTCTCTGGCCCTGGCTTCCCACCCCTCCACCCCCATGTTATCAGCTCCCTTTTATAAGTGGTCTTTGAAGCTCCTTGTACAGGCACAATACATGGTGTTTAATAAATGAATGCTTCGGACCTGTCTTTCCCTTCCCTCCTTCATCTTCCTTTCCCCCAACATGCCCATTCATTCGCCATGTTACCTTTAGGAGTGTGGTCTTGGTCGGATCCAGTTTAGAGTTGCACTCCACCTATGTAAGAGGACAGATTTGCATGAATTATCTCTGATTTCAAAGAGATCCCATACCTAGAGCTGAGACTAAAAAAAACCTCCTAATTCATGTCCTCAGTTTCTAAACATATTGGGTAAACCATTACCATATTCTGGGCATGCATCCTCTTCATGCATAAAATGGAATGAATTACCTTCAGAGTCCCTTCTGTCTCTAAAATTCTGCAGAATAACATGCTTAAGAGCTAGAAAGGATGTTAGAATCCCCAGGCCAGCTCGCACCTCCAACTAGTGCTGGGGACCCTTCTATAAAAGCCCCTACAAATCATTATTCAGCCTTTACGTAACAATAGCTTAAGGGACAGGGGGACTCACTACCTCCTTCTACTTCTGGTCCTAATTATGATGAAATTCTTCTATCCATGGAGGTAAAATCTGCCTCCCTCCAACTTCCATCCACTGGTCTTGGTTCTATTCTGGAATCACACACACAGACCTACTTTCTGT
Source organism: Pseudochirops cupreus (assembly GCA_028627135.1). Taxonomy (NCBI): domain Eukaryota; kingdom Metazoa; phylum Chordata; class Mammalia; order Diprotodontia; family Pseudocheiridae; genus Pseudochirops; species Pseudochirops cupreus. The sequence continues at coordinate 507,812,100 of CM053580.1, forward strand.
TTTCTTTTTCTATGTGATAGCTCTTTACCCATTTCACAGATTCTCTGAATTGGAAGAGACTTCAGAGTTGCCTCAGAAGCTACTTCCCTTTTGGTGTTCTCATTAAGCATTTGGCTGGGACTCATATTCCACCTACTTCTTGCCTTTTCTTCTCTAGATTAAACATCTCTAGTCTTTCAAATGTTCCAAATGGTACCTGCCTCTGGATATGAACCAGTGTGTCAATGTTATTCCTGAACTCAACATAGTACACTTCACCATCATCTGAGCAGCTCAGGGGATTATCACATCTCTTTCCAGACACTGTCTTTCTGTTAATGCAGTCTGAGGTCACACTAGCTTTTGGAGTAGCTGCATGATAATCAAAAAGCACTTATTGATTACCTACTGTGTGCCCAGCACTAGGGATACAAACAAAGGAGGAATGAATTGCTATTCTCAAAGAGCTTATGGGTTTTTAGTTTAAAAGAAAAAAAAATACCCCCAACCCCAATCTTTCTCATGAGCATAAAGAGGGAGCCAGGACTCACTTATGTTACATTAGGGCAATATAAGTTTCCAGAATCAACAACCTCCAATTCTCTCCTTAGCCACAGAGTACATTTAGGACCACATTCCACATAAGAGATTTTTCTCTTCAAATGGGGCTTCTTCTCCTCCTTACTCACCCCAATCCAGAATCCCAGTAGAACTCAAGAGATTAAACCCACCTGCTGGGCATTCATCATAATCACCTTCCTTGGTTTCCCCCCAACAGCCCTGAAAAGAGGGTCAAGCACCTCCAGCTCTGGCTGTGCCACCCAAAAGCTTGGCAAGCCACTTGGAGGCCCAAGAACAAAGTGGCAAACATGCCCACAAAAAAACCAGCAGATAAAAAGCAGCCAGGAAGATGTGGAGAAAGCAGATGCGGGGCCCTGTTGCCAGGCAACTGAAGCCTCAAGAGGATGGGCTGTCCCTGCTGAAGGGGGCAGCAGACAAAGATGTCAGCTGGTTTTCTGAGTTAAGGCTGAGATGGCATTTAGGTGAAATCACCCAGAGACTGGTGGGGGGAAGGGTGGGGCTTCAGTGGCAGAGTGGATGAGCAGCCCCAGATGGATAGCTGAATTTAATAGCCAAGTCTCAAGATCTTGGCTCCTTCTCCACCCTGGATAAGAGGTGGCTGGCAGGGTCCTGTGGCTCTGACTTCTGCCAAAAAATGACACACACTATGTGGACCCGCCTTGGAGCAATTAAAGAGTAACCAAACCCCCAAGAAACCTTGGAAAGGAACGGAGGACCCTGGGAAGAGCTGTCTGGGAGAGGGGCAGAATCTGCTCTCTCCTAGAGAATGGCCAAAACCCTGATAGTCGAACATTTATCAAACACTAGGTAAGGATAAGGTGCTGCAGCATCCTAACAGCCCAAGATTTTGAGTTGGAGGAACTGTGTTCAAATCTCAGTTCTGTCACCTCATATAATCCTAGAAATCTCACCTGAGTCACTCAACCCCAGTCCATTTTTCCTGGCTGTTCCCCAATATCTGGAATGCTCACCCTGTCTGCCTGCTGGCTTGGAGGCCCAGCTAAAATCCCACCTTCATCAGGAAGCCTTTCCTAATACCCCTTAAGACTAGTGCCTTTCCTGGGCTGATTACCTCCCTTTACCTAGCATGTATCTTGTTGGCACAGAGTCGTCTGCAAACTATTTTAGATTGTCCTTTGTCTTTCTTTGTATCCCAGTGCTTAGCACAGTGCCTGACCCACACTATACACCAAATAAAGTCTTATTGACTCACTGGCACATAATAAGTAAGATCTTTATAAATATTTATTGACCGATTCACTGAGTTCCTTTAACCATTCCTCATACGGGGGCCCAATCCTTCCTTACCAGGGCATGAAGAGCATATTCTCAGATTTTTAGATTCTGAATCTCTGGACCTCAGTGTCTATAAAAATAAGATGAACTTTGAAAAAGACAGAATAAGCCAGGGGGAAAGACGGTTTCTAGAATTCTAGCCCTTTATTAGAAAGGGTAGGAAGAAGAGGGACTTCTTTGCTTCCCGGGGCCTTTGTAAGTAATAGTGAATCATGTGTGTTATTCATAGACTCTCAAGAGTCGTAAAGGGCCAGAGACCAACCATCTGAGGTATAGTCCCTACCGTGACAGTTGGCAATCCAGTAAACCCCTACTTACAGTACTTTCAGGGACATACAACTCACTCACTCTCTCCCAAAGCCAGCCAATTTTATTTGGGGCCGTTCCAATCACTAGAAAGTGCTTCTTCAAGCACTATAAGAGTCCTACCTGAAGCTTCCGGCCACAACGCAGAGCAAAGTAAACAGAACCAAGGGAACAATTTGCACTGTGACCACAATTATGTAAAGGAAAACAAGATTAAGAGATCTCAATGTAGTGATCTAGGGCGATTTCAGAGGATGGCTGGCTAAGCCTGTTAGCAGCCTCTTAGCAGATTACAGGTGTGTAATGGAGCATACTTTGTTATTCACGGACAAAGTGTTGATTCATTTTTCTTAACTTATTCCTTTGGTACATGGGAAAGAGTAAAGGTTTTATGGAAGAAAAGGGAGGAAATTGTCAATGGCTTGAGTGACACATATTTTTTAAAAAAGAGCATCAATAAAGTATTTTTAAAATTCCATCCAATAATTCTATTTTACTCTCAAGAATTAAGTCTACTCTCTCTTCTACCAATACCTCTTCAAATACAAGAAGGGATAAGATCATGTTTCCTGTAAGTATTCTTTTTCTCCCCTAGGCTAAGCACCCTTTGCTTCTTGTAGTCCTCTTCACTGGGCATAATTTTTAAATTCCTTCACCATCTTGATCACCCTTCACTGAACTTTGTCCAGCTTACTCATGCGCTTCCTGAAAGATGGTACCCAGACTTCAACACAATACTCTACGTGTGTCTGATGGGGGCAGAGTACCATGAGATTCTCATCTCCCTGTGAGAAACTGTACCTCTCTTTAGACTATAGTTTAGACTAGAGCACAGGTTCTCAAAGTGGGTGATACTGCCCCCTGAGGGGGGCGCTGCAATGACTAAGGAGGGCAATAGTAGCCTCAGGTACAATTGTGGGGCACTGGATAAAAATGAGAGGGTGGCGGAAGTATAAGGAAAGAAAATTTTGAAAAACCCTATGTACATGTGTCATCTATCATGTAACAGAGTTAAAGTTGTAGTGATTACATTACTTTCCAAATGAACACACAAAATCCAAGTTATAACTGATCAGTGATCAAGTCCACCAACAAGTCTTAACAAGCAAGTATTGGCAGGTGAACGTGTAGACACATTGTCTAGGAAGTCCAGCATGCATCAGCAGGAATATGTGCGTGTAATGACTTGTTTACAACATGATACTATATGGTTACATATTGTGTCATCAAAATTTCAACACAGGAAAAAACCCCCACAAATTCATAATAAATTATTAAATTTAAGATGCATCATTTTTTTAAAAAGTATTTTTCTAAAATGATACAATCTTAAAAAAACAACATTAAATGGCTAAAAAAAGTAAATTTCAGGGGGTTGGGGGGGGGATGACAAATTTTTTAAAAGGGGGCAGTAGGGCAAATAAGTTTGGGAGTCTCTGGTCTAGAGAAAAAGTGAAAAAGTATTTGGAACAATATAAATTGACCATTTTGTAAACTAGCTAGCACACTGCACCCTACTCATGCTTTATATTCTGAGCCTTTCCAACACACCAGATGATAAAGCTCTTACTTTATAGCAAAGCTGTAATTACAGAAAACTAAATAGTACATACCACAGCATCTACCGCAGGTGAATTGTCTCCAACCACTAACAATGCAGGGCACCTAAGCATGGTCAGAGAAAGGAAATATGTCAGTTGTAGGGGCCAGCAGTAAGAAATGCCAGAGTCCTCTCCTGGTACATTCTCCTCTCCCTACATACCCCCCTCATCATCTCTTTACTATTTCTTCTAATACCTGTTGACCAAGCTTCTTCCTCACTTTCTTCTGCTCATCAAAAATCATCCACAAGGTTCAGTTAGCAATCCAATAAAATATAAATTAAGTGGACCTTACCAGGGACAGCTTCATTTTGAGTTTTCTAATACCTGACTACAAAGTCTTGTATTAAGATGAAGCAGATTTCACCCATAGGTGAATTTAATGCATCTCAGTCTAGGAGCTGAGCATTCTGGTCAGCCCCTAAAAAACTACCAAGTGGGCAACTATGTGTAAGTCCAGCCTCTATGGACAAAAGAAATTAATTAAAACTACCTGGTGGACATTGTTCTGTTTTCCTTAATTAGGAAAAGTCCCAGAAAAAGCTAGCTTTATCCCACTATCCTGGCAGGTTGGAACCTGGGGTATGTGAAACTGTATGTAGTTCATTCTCTATCTAAATGGCATGGCTTGTAGGGGGGCTACTGTCCCAGGTACTAGTCCCAGAAAAACAAATGGCTACTCCAGCAAAAAAGGGACCCAAGATATGTATCGCAGAAAACTCTTTGTTTGTGGCTGTCATGATATTTGGCCAAGCTTTTATGTCTGCTCATTGGGAAAAAAACTGGACTATAAATCAGAAAACCTAGGAACACTGCTTAACCTTCATCCTATCTATCTAGCTATCTTTTTTGTTTTAAGGCTTGCAAAGCAATTTCCAAATGTTATCTCTTTCAATCTTCACAACAACCGTGAGGCTGATCCTACTGTTATCCCCATTTAATACATGAGGAAATGGAGGCCCAGGGTCACATAGCCAATAAGTGTCTTGAGGCAGAATTTGAACTCAGGTCGTCTTCTGCACACTTTAGTTCCAACACAATATTCATAGCACTGATGGTGACTGTAAATATGCTGGCATAGTTTTCAATTGCAAAATGTAACAGATTCTCCATATAGAAGACAGAAGCAAAACTTTTATTCAGACACCAGAAAACTGAATCCCCAAACCAGAAAGCCAAATCCATCACAGTAGCAAAAAAATTAATAGACCATAACACCAGAGAGCCACACCATCCTTTAGTCTTCCCACAAACCAATACTCCCAAGCCTAGCTGTCTCCCTGGGTACTTGCTCTCCTCCCTCCAGCTCTAACTGCTTTGACTCCCAGTTTCCTGTGGGCTCTGCTCCACCCTTCAGCAAACTCTTCCCACCACAGGCTTCATGTGATTACATTTAGCCTATCAGGGGGCAGGGAAGATCTTCAAATTCTCTTAGGCTTAGTAAGGGGCATTAATTGTATGGTAAGCTCCATTACCACACCTAGAGTTTGAGGTTCAGTTCCCCCCTGAGAGGATGATTTCCCTCCACTGGGCTAGTTCCTACAATAATAAAATGGAGAGAACATGTACCTCACCAAATGATAAAGGTCAAATGAGATAATTTAGTATAAAGTGATTTACAAATGTCAGTTTTGGAAGAGATCATGGGAATTCTAGGAAAGGCTCAGTCTCAGCAAAGAGACATGTGGAAGACAGTCACTTACTGTAGGGTGACAGCATTGGTTCCAGGGAGAGGACGCTCGATTTCTAGATCCCGGCGACTGTGGAAATAAGCCAATGTAATTAACAGATGCTGCCTCCCCAGGGGCAGGAGAAAAAGATCAATAGCAGGAAGGACCTGGGAGCAGACTGCCTCCCCTCTCACCCGACTCCACATGCCACAAAACCAATCAACATCAGCTGGGGTGCTAGGCCACAGAGTCCTCTTGGCTCCACTGACTTAGGTGAAAACATGCCTGGTGGAAACAGGGTCTGCCAGGAGACCATGGGGACAGGGAAGTAATAACTGTTTGGAAGATTTGCTAACCAAATTTTAGGTCAGATAACCTCTAAGGTACTTAAGGTACAACTAACAACTCTAAAATTCTCAGATCTAAGGTCCCTTCTGGCTCTGACATTTTGTACATTACATCCCAAGGTTCCTACTATCTCTAATTTTCTAGCTTCAGAGGCCCTTTTCAACACTGAGACTCTATGCTCTAAGATTCCTCTCAGGGCTAACATTCTATGTCCCAGGGGTCCTTCTAATTCTAACACTGTAGGTTCTAACATTTTATATTCACAAATGTCTTCTAGCTCTGACATCATAGGTTATACATTCTATATCCTATTAGGTTTCCACCAGTTCTAATGTTCTAGGCCAGGGTAGGGAATCTGTGGCCTTCAAGGCTACATGTATCCTTCTAGGTCCTTGGGTGTGGCCTTTCACTGAGTTCAAGTTTGACAGAACAAATCCTTTTATTAAGGATATTTGTTCTGCAAAAGTTTGGATTCAGTCAAAGGGCCCCACTTGTGACCTCGAGGTCACAGGTTCCCCGTATCTATTCTAGGTTCTAACGTTGTATGTCCTTCTAGGTCTCTTCCACCTCAAATACTCTAGGTTCAAACTTTCTATGTCCTATTGGGTCTCTTCCAGGTCTGATGTTCTAGATTCCAACATTACGTACTATTAGGGCTCTTCCAGTTCTGTTGTTCTAAGTTCTAACATTCTATGTACTACTGGATCTCTCCCGGCTCAAACACTCTAGGTTCTAACATTCTATGTCCTACTAGATTTCTTCCAGCTCAAACATGTTAGGTTCTAACGTTCTATGTTATACTGAGTCTCTTCTGGTTCTAACATTCTAGGTTGTGCTGGGTCTCTTCCAGCTTGAACATTCTAGGTTCTAACATTTTATGTCCTATTTATTAGGTCTCTTCCAGCTCTAACATTCTAATGTTTCAGACATCTTCCAGCTCTAACAATGTAGGCTCTAACATTGCATATTCACAGTTCTCCTTTAGTTCTAACATTCTAGGTTCTAACATTCATGTTCCACAGACCCTTCCAGTTCTCATCATCCTACGGCTCAAAGATTTATCAATAAATCTAGTATTCGTTCCAGGGTATGAAGAGGTGTTTTGTATCTTGTGCTTTGCCCTGGGCACACAGCAGGGTGAGCACATGAAAAATATGGAATATGACTCGGACCTCTGAAAGATAATCCTATACATTTATAGCTGTTGGGGACCTTGGAGCACATCCAGTTCTGCCCCCTCATTTTCTAATGAGAAAACAGGAGGGCAATGAGAAGAAGTGCCTTGATGCAGGGTCATGAAATCGGTTACCTGTTGTAGGCATTAATGAAGAGATGGAGATTGCTTGGGTTCATGTCATTGATGATATGATGACGGTATGTGTGTACCACCTCTATGTTGTTCTGCATTTCTTCCTGAGATTAAGACAAAGGGGGGAGGGAGAAGAAAGATATCAATGACCTCATCACCATAATAGGCCCTACCAGGAAGAAGGAATGGGAATGGAAAGCCAGAGTCAAGTTTGGCCCAACTAGGAAAAGTATCAGGGCAGGGTTTGCCTGGGATTCTAAAATGGTGGTCACAGTGGAATGGGCTCTGCATTTGGAGTCAGTAGCCCCAAGTTCGAAAGCTCGCTCTGATATTTACTAACTGATTGACCTTGGGAAAATTCACTGCCTCTTTAAGCCTCAGCTTCCTCATCTGTAAAATGGGTATAATGATACCCATAACACTGCATACCCCAGTAGGCTGTGGTGAAGATGGCGTATTGTAAACATTAAGACATTATAAATACGTAAGCCATTAGGGCTGGAGGGGACTTTGGGGATCATCCAGAGGGATACAAACAATTAGAGACAGACTCAGGAGTAGCCTTCAGAATTCTTGGCTACTGGCTCAGTCCTCTGTCCACTGTACTACCTACCCTGCCCTCTCTGCTTGAAGGCCAACAGCATCAGTGGAACACATGACATTTTTAAGTCACAAAGCAGGGGTCAGGGGAGGAGCATTTCAAACTGCGTGAAGCTTGACCCCAAGTCAGCACAAGCCCAGTTTCTTTTTCCTTTCTTGCTGATTTTCGGGAAGGGCCAATTGTTGGCCAGACAACAACTCAAAACATCACCCCCTCTACCTTGGGGGCCCTAGGGATGAGCATGGGCTTGGAAGTGTTAGCCTAATCAGTAACACCCAGAGCTAGAGAAGGCAGAAGCAGAGACCCTGATGAGACCATGCTGAGCCAGTGCTGTTGTCAAAACAGAGTCTGGGATTATTTAAGGAAGAAAAAGGTCAATCAGCTATAAACACTACTAGAAGAATTAGTCTGTGAGTAACCCTCCAGTTATTTCAGATTAAAACCATTTGGCAGAAACTGGCAGCTGAGGAGCAAGCTGTGCTGTCCCATGTGTGCTCACAGGGGGACAAATCAGCCTGGCATCCTAACTGATAGGCAGGGCAATGTTGTGGAGCTTGGGATAATTCTAAGAGGTCTGTGAATGTGTATTGTCATTAGCCTCTAACCGCAATCAACCATTCTCTTCTACTATAAATGTAGACCATTACTATTCTGAGAAGGGGTCCACAGGCCTCACCAGACTGCTAATGGGTGAGGCCCCACAAAGGTTAAGAAGCCACCAGCTACCTCAAGGACATTAGGGGCAACCAGAGCAAAAACGTGCCTTGGATTTAAGTGAGACTTGCCTGAAAAGTGGGAGTGGAATGGTGCATAGCATGTCAAGTTTTTCCAGGCTATTGATTGGCTTCGAAGAATTTTCTTCTATTCACTTAAAAAAAAACTTTACTAGGGGTGGCTAGGTGGCGCAGTGAATAGACCACTGACCCTGGAGTCAGGAGGATCTGAGTTCAAATCCAGCCTCAGACACTTAACACTTACTAGCCATGTGACCACGGGCAAGTCACAACTCCAACTGCCCGTACAAAAAGGCAAAAAAAAAATCTTTACTATCTAAGAGATAGTTCACCAGGAGGGCTAAAGAAGGGATGCAAGGGGAAAATCTAAGTGATTAAATAGATATCAATAAAAATTAACAAAAATGGATGTGATAAGCCTGACAAAGAGAAGGTATATCACAAAATAAAGTCACACCTATGAGCCAGCTTCCATAGAAATGTAGCTTCTGCCCCTGGTCTTCAGTCTCCTCAAGTGTACTTGTGGTATAAGGGCAGGGGAGTGATCAATATTCTCCTTAGATACCACATGGCTTGGGCTGGTGTCATGCTTTCTCTGCATGGAGCTGATGTGTTCTGAGGAATGTGATCCGACTTTAGGGTGGAGGTTGGGTACTTACTACTACTGTAGGATTTCACCAAATGACTCACCTTCCCAAACAGATGGGACACCACCATATCTGGAAGAGCTTGGGTCCACCCAGAGATCTAAACCAGATAAAACAAAAACATTAACAAGAAGAGAGATAGCCAAGTCACTGAACTGTCAGTACCCCTGGATTCGGTGACCCCACTTCTGGGCATATGCCCCCAAGGAGGTCATTGAAAGAAAGAAAGGTTGTTCACAGCAAAATATTCAGAACAACACTCCCCAGGGCAGTAAAAACTGGAAATAAAGGGAGGACCTATCAACGGGAGAAAACTTCAACAAACTGTGGAATGTGAATGTAATAGAATACTATTATTCTATTATAAAAAAATCACAACAAACCAATGACTAAGCGGAATTCTGGGAAGCACAGATGCTCTGATACAGAATGACAAAGGAAGACAATGACAATACAAGCAAAAACCACACTAAAAGGCAGTCAAACTCAGATTAATTGCAATGAACAATCTCAGTGTCCCCTCCTAGGTAAGTATGTAACTACAGGGTATCATGGATGCTGTCAAATTATCACACATGGTCATTTGTCAGTTGGGTTTTGCTTAATTTTTCTTTATTACAAAAGCAGAATGATGAAGAAAGTGGGATGTTGGGAAATGACGCTGGGTAAAAAGAAGTCAAAATCCAACTTTTTTAACCCCCCGCAAAAATGATGGGGAGAAGCAACTATTCAAAACAGAGGTGAAACTTAACAGGAAATGTGACCCAAGGTCACTATCAGAATGCTGCTATGAACTAAGACCCCTGGCTTTTCTCACAAACCTTCTGAGAGAGCAATCTTGCCTGGCTTTAGAGTTGCGGTTTTAGGCTACATTTAGGACTAAATTACTTAGTCCAACCCCCTCTGATTCAGAGGGGAGGAAACAGAGGCCCTGGAGGCAATATGAAGCTTGGTAGGGTTCTTTCCACTACCACATACTGCTGAACTGGGATTTAAATAAGCCTGACCCACTGTGAACGGTCTCAGGCTGGTAAGAGCTCAGGGCCTGACACAGTCATAACTCTATAGAGACCACCCAGACCAGCCCCTTTCTGAACACTGAGCCTCTCCACAATATCACCAGTTATGCAGGCTACATTTGAAGACCTCCAGTGAAGGGCTGGGGGGGGGCACTCCTCCACCCCCTCACCCATGCTTGAGGGGAAAGAAGGAAAGATAGCACAGATGAACTCAATGTACCAGTAGCATTAAGCCTTCGGTGGTAAGATGACTTCACTGACTCCATGTCACTTGATAGCCACCCCAAGTTTGGCAAAAACACATTTTCAAAATGAAAAGTCAGAACTGCTCCCAGACTGAAAGGCTATATAATCTCATTTCATCTGGAACAATTTATTTTCTCCTTGGCAAAGATGTGAGATCCTTCCAAAAAAATATTTTTTTTAAAAAAACCAATAAATGTCTAGCTAGGAGTTGCATGGGTCAGTGCTAGCTTAGAGGGACTCTTGTTGCCTGGGGAAGGAGCCGGCTTCAGAGACCAGTGCTGTCTGAGGCTATTCCCACCCACATTTGCTGAGAACTCCCAGCTGAGGGGCAGCAGAGGCCAAGGAAAATGCTTTTTTGCAGGAATAAGACAGAGCTTGAGGTGCTGCTTCCTATCAGGGCAGATCGTGGCTCCCTGCCTGCAGATCTCCTTACAGAAAACACATGCACGTTTCCAAAGCCGCATTTCTTTACCTTGGTTGCTGCCCAGTCCATCCACCCTTCAGCACAAGGGTTCACGTTGATGAGGACAAGTCCTTCCACCATTTCTGGGTGGTTTAGCTGCAAAGGAATACAATAAAGTCAGAGAGTATACCAGACAAGCAGAAATACTGATTTGTACCCAGAAGGGTCCTCGGGGGCCAAGAGACTAGAGGACCTTATTTCAACTCCTTGCTCGGCTAGCTATAGTTATTTCTGGTGTGACATTAAAGTTACCTCTCTAGGTCTATTTCTTCATCTGACAGATCAGGGATAGATCATTTCTGATGTCCCTTCTAACTATAAAGTCAATGATCCCATTTACCATAACCTACCAAGTGTCAGAGCTGACATCTGGACCCAAAGGTAGGTATAATTTTCCCCTCTCACTATAGTTGGAAGTTGGAAGGAAATCTCAGTGGCCATCTGAACCAACCCCTACCCAAAAGGAACTCTTGCTATAACGTAGCCAGCCAGCTTTTGCCTGAAGACCACCAATGAGGAGGCATTCACAGCTTCCCAAGGAAGTTCTGTTAGGGAAGCCTAAAATGGACACTTAGCAGCTTCCATCTACCACTGCTCCTGAGCAGCTAGGATTGCTAGGGAAATGTCCTGTTGTCATTGTTGTTCAGTCATTTCAATTCTATCTAACTCTTTGTGACCCCATCTGGGGTTTTCCTGGCAAAGATACTGGAGTGGCTGGCCATTTTACAGATAAGGAAACTGAGGCAAACAGGGTTAAGTGACTTGCCCAGGATCACACAGCTAGTAAGTGTCTGAGGCCAGATTTGAACTCAAGAAGATACTCCACGCCCAGATTCTGTCCTCCTAGCTGCCATCTTTTTTACTTCAGCCTGCATCCCCACTCCACACAAAAGCATCATTTAGCTTTAGTGGAGACCATGGACCATGGTCCTACTCCTATTAGACTCAAATTCTTTTAAGAAGTTCTGGAAATTGAGCAGAGAATGCAGATACCTTGTCTGCCAAGGCCAAGAGGGATGCATTTCATCTTTAAACAAGATACAATTGTTATAGAGAAAAAGCCACCCTCCACCCACTGGAAGTGGGGCATGAGAGGATAACGGTCTGTCTGTTTGTGGTCTCATGTCCACTGAAATGAGCTCAAATATTTCCAAAAGGCCAGGAGACTTACAGCAAATCGAGTTAAGATGTAGGCACCAGCTCCGGTTCCCATTCCAATCACGCTTTTCAGTCTGTAGCAAGAAAACAAGCGCCCCCCGAAAGCGAGAGGACCTCCTGTTAAATGAGACCAAGAAACCCACAAATAACAAAAGCCCAGTTTCTGCTCCAGTTACCTGCCCCCTTCTGATGAGGTCAGATTTATTTCAAGTTGACAGCTAGCTCAACAGCCACAATGGTGTGCCATCAAAATAGCAAAAAGCTCTCCTCTCCCCTAAACAAATCACTGCTTTGTAACTAGACAGGGAACAGTGACCTCTCCATTGCTGTGGCTTCATGCCCGTCCTTCCCTTCATCCCAAGTCTCTGAAAGCCAGACTTTGACATTTACTGGAAGGACTATTACGACACAGCATCTTCCTGCTTGAAAACCTTAATTCTGTGTTTGGTAAAAAAGAACGTGGCCCTGGGATCCATAGGTTATGGAGGCAGGAGAATGGATGCAAAGAAAGCTCTTACTGAATGATATTTCTTTAAGAAGGAAGTAGTCTTAAATAAAATAATAGGAGGGAGGAGACAAACATCAAACGACCATTTCTACTCAAAAGGCAAGCTGGATCCAGGGTGAAGACTGGAAGTAGGGGAGGTTCCCCTACTAGCTGCTACCCTTTAACCCTTCCGTGTTCCTCCAGTCTAACAGCCCTGTAATGGCCTAATCTCCTTCCCTTTTTGGGTCTTGAATCTCTAGGTCTTTAAATAAATGCCTTCTCTTCCATATTGGGCTCCTCTGACCCCTTCCCTTTTCTATCACCGCTACCATGGCATGTCTCAGTGCTGGGCACATAGTAGGTACATAATTCTGGTTAACTGAATGGACACCTTATACAATCTACAAACTTTACTTCTACGCTTCCAAACAGCTGGACACAATGGAAGAAAATTAGGATGACTGAACTACAAGAAGCAAACTTTTTTTCAGTAGCATTTTCCAATTTCTTTTTGTTTCTATTTTATTTTTAATTTATGGAATAAAACAAGCATTTCCAAAGCAGAATACAATAAAAAAGATAGTGCACGTGAAACTGTAGAAGCAAATTTTTCAGAGAGCCTTACAAACGCACATATGCATACCTCCTCGTCTGACACACCAAAACCTACCTCTAAATTCATGTGTATTTTGCCAAAAAAGGATTAAAACCAAAGGCACCATTTAAAAAGACAAAAATGGTTTTCTACCACCGACACATTTGTTTTTCTTACCCAAACTGGTGGAGAATTCCAGGAATCATTTCAGCCAGTTGATCCATGGAAGGATACATGTACCTGTGGGAAGAGAGAGTATCACCTAATAACAAAGTTCAGCTACCCAGAGCACATCACTCCACTCAATCTGACTCAGTTTCCTTATCTGTAAAATAAATGGGTTGAACTAGGCACTTTCTAAGGTGCCCTCTAACTCCGAATCTATGATGCTGATCTTTCCTATCCACAACAAAAGCAGGGAATCAGAAATCGAAGTCTTTCCTAGCAAGATAATGTCAGAGTCCTTGGAGATCTTGGTCATCCAGGGTCTGGAATATAAGGCTTTGTCACAGTAACGGTGGTGGTGATGTTTGGCTTGGGGCACCACATTTTTGAAAGGACACTGACAAAATGGAACACATTTAGGGGAGAAAACTAGGATGGTGAGAAGCCAGAAGACACACATATCCAAGAATCAGCTGAAGGAGCAGGCAATTTTTAAACTGGAAACGACTTAGGGGGAAGATGAAACGGCTGTTTTCACATACTTGAAGAGGGAGTAGTCTTTTTCTACTTGGCCCTGGTGGGCAGAATTAGTATGAAGCTGCAGAGAAGCAAATTTTAGCTCAAGAGAAAGAAAAATCTCCTAATAAGAGGACTCCTCTAAAGGTAAAATAGTCGACCTCCAGAATCAAGACCTCCCCCCACCCCAAGGTTTTAAAAAGTGAGGCCGGATCATCATTCTTGAGAGTTGTAGAAGGGATGCCTGTTCAGGAATGGATTAGAGCGAAGCCCTTTTAATTCTGAGGTGCAACTCTGAAAGTCAGAGGACAGAGCCCAGTACCAGAAGCCAGGAAGGTCCAAGTTCAAATCCGACTTCAGACATGTACTACAGGGTGTAGGTAAGTCACTTAATGTCTAGCTGCCTTAGTTTCCTCAACTGCAAAACAGGAGCAATATTAGTACTACCTTATAGGGTTCTTAATGAGGATCAAATGAGATAATATTTATGAAATGCATATTTAGTATTATAACACCAGGCAAACAGTTGTCACTTAATAAATCTTTGTTTCCTTCTTCCCTCTTCCTTAATTTCTAACTGCCTTAATTTCTGTAAAAAGAAACCTCACAAGACTGTTAGGAGAATCAAATGGGATAATCGTTACAAAGCGTTTACTCAGCATAATGTCTGGCAAAAAGTTAGTGCTTAATAAATGTTTGTTTCCTTCCTTAATCTCTATCTATCTCAGTTTCCTCAACTGCAAAAAGGAAATATTACTATTACTTCACAGGGCTGCCATGAGAATCAAGTAGGATAGTATTTATAAAGTGCTTGCTTCTGCTTCCCAAAGAGTTGGCTGTCATTCCCTTCCTTCCTAAAGAAATTGCAACTAGAAATAGCTCAAAACCTTCCAACAGGCTCCAGCCTCTTAAATGGAGAGAAGCCCTAACATGTGCAAACCTTTTTCCTCCTTCAAACCTGGCCCTGAGCTAAATGGAAACCAACAGGACTGACTCTGGCCCCCCACTGATCTTCTCCATTTCTGAAGATGATCTGGTCCGTGTTTCACTAATATTGGTGTACCAGACTGAGAACGCAAGGCTCAAGATCCAGTTCTTCTACCACTTCCAAACTATGTGACCTTGGCACTTCACCGGGCCTCAGTTTCTTCTGGTAAACAGAATAATGTTTACAACACTACCTCACAAAGTGAGGAAAGAGCTTTGTAGACCACATGCGCCTCTGACTCCAACTGTAACCCTAATCCTAAATGATCGCCTCCGACTCTGATTCAGAGCCATTATGAACAATCGCTCTGAGAAAAGGAACTTTCTTCCCCGATCATCTGCTGATTGAGCCATCACTGGACACAAAAACAGTCTCCAATGAAAATTAAGTACTCTCCAGGCTCTTAACAGGTTAAAAACCAGAGGTTGGAGATGAGAGGATATTTAGTAGGAACAGATGTAAAGATCTATACGGGGGCTCAAAAAAACAATTGCCTAAGTATGATGATAGAGTAGGAACATAGAGACATAGCTAGGTTCTCTGGTGGGAACTTGAGGGTTTCACTATACGGTAATTTCATTAAAGTCAACAGGAAGATGTTACTGCCAAAAAGAGCATCTTCGGCTATGGAATGCCCAGAAAAGCAGCTCTCACTTTTTTTTGGTCTTGGGATGCATTTACACTCTTAAAAACTGAGGACCCCTTCAAAGAGTTTTTGTTTTATGTGGGTTACATCAATTGATATGTTAGAAATTAAAACATCTTACTATTACCACGAAAAGTTTTGACCTCAAAGACTTTCAGAGACTCCCAGGGACCCAAAGATCACATTTTAAGAACCACTGGTCTAAAGAAAGGGAGAGGATGTTCCTGTTAGTCACCTTGGTCATGGATACTGGTCTCCAGTACCATGTGTGGCAGGTTAGGAAAATGAATCAATTCAAAATAATATAGAATGATCAGTTGAAAGCAATGGAGAAGAATGAAGAGAATTAAGCTGTGTCTAAGTATCTGAAATACCCTCATTTGGTAAGAGGGATCAGACTCTTTCTTTGCTATTACTTGTTTCAGTTGTGTCTGACTCTTCATGACCCCCTTTGGGGTTCTCTTGGCAAAGATGCTTAGAGTGGTTTGTCCTGCAGCTTATTTTGTGGATAAGGCAACTGAGATAGACAGAGGTTAAGTGACTTACCCAGGGTCACACAGCTAATAAGTGTCTAAGGCCAAATACGAACTCAGGAAGAGGAGTCTTCCTGATTCCAGGCCTGGCACTCTATCCACTGTGCCACCTAGTTGCTAAAACCTTGGTAGGTGGTGCAAATATTTTCATCCCCATTTTATAGATGGGAAAACTAACGAGGATCAGAGATGTCAAGTGACTTGCTCAGTTGTTACACGGCAAG
Organism: Pseudochirops cupreus; assembly: GCA_028627135.1. NCBI lineage: Eukaryota > Metazoa > Chordata > Mammalia > Diprotodontia > Pseudocheiridae > Pseudochirops > Pseudochirops cupreus. The sequence continues at coordinate 507,828,213 of CM053580.1, forward strand.
TTAAGTGGGTGAACCGGGATTCAAACTGAGTTCTTCTGACCAAGTCTCATATTCTATGTGCCAGGGAAGGTGTTATCTCTTACAGATAAAGATACTGAATGAAGGTCAGAGAAGTGATTTATCCAAGATATGAAGTCAGGTCTCAGTAATCCTGGATCACAGACCATCAAAAATGTATTTTTTAGAGTAGTCACAGAGAAGGGGCACCCCAAATACCATGACACAGCACGAAGGCCTCAAATTTTTAAAGAGGCCTTTTGAGTGAAAGCCACTGAGTTATCAACCCAAGTGGTTCTATCCTGCCAAAGGTAGATTTACTGACCGCTCATTACTTTAACAACTGGTTAATAATTAACTTAAGTCCTTGCTTTTTCAGCAGGCTTTTTATCTCAATTATTTGGCCAGTGTGGGTCCCATCTACTTATGAGTTAAGGAATAAATGTCCATTTCTAATAATATCAGAAGCCCATTTTTAATCCCTAAAGCACTGGGGCAGCTCCTTCCCCCCACCAATATCTCATTATTTGATCATACAATCGGAAGGGGTGCTGGGAAAGGAAATAGCCTCCAAGAGATCAGTCTCCAGCAGTGGATAGCTCCCTGAACATATTTCTATCTGTCTAAAAAATTGAACAGGTAATACAATACTGTGGTGGAGAAAGATCATGTTGTTTTAAGTCCCAAGGACTTTGATAAAAATTAAACCATAGGCGTGGTCCATTTAGTGGGGCAGAATGCAAAGCCCATTCCATTGAAAAGAATCTTCCTCTACTGAAAGAGTTGGGAAGTTGGGCTTCCGCTCCCCAATCTGCCACTAACTAACTAGGTATACAGCATTAGGCAGGCAAGTCACTTTATCTTTTCTGGGCCTTAATTTCTCATCCAAATTCAGAAGGCTTTTATTAAGTGTCTATCAGATGCCAGGCACTGTTAGGTGTTGACATACATCCCTGCCCTCTAAGACCTTATATTTCATTTCTAGGAGATGTACACAGATCAAGAAATGAAATATATTCAAAAAACAAAAGAAATCTCAGGGAAGAGAGATGTTAACAATAAGGGGAATCAGCAAAAGCCCCCACGTTGTAGAGCACCTATGGCTGAGTCAGGAAGGGACTTCAGGAATCATAATTTCTTGAACTAGGGGACACCCTCCCTGGCACACAGGACCAGGAGTCAATAAACTGTGCTGAAATGAAGGAGCCCCCGTAGAGCTTCATGGAAGTACTGCTAGGACCCTTTGTTAACCACTTCCTCCCTACACACTCCACATCTCACAGAACCTGAGAAACAGCTGTAATGTAATCACTTTCCCTTACTGGAAGAGTAGCCCCAGCTCTATCAACACATTTTGTACCTTGGACAAGTCACTACTACCCTATTTGAGGCTCAGCTTTTTCCAAGTATGAATAGGAAGGGGAGAGGGAGATATGACTCTAAAGGAATCCTCCTAATTTAATCTCACCAAATCTAACCCTGGAACTTTGCAAATTATGGTAATAATGGCTAACATTTATAATACAGTGCTTTCTATGTAAAGGCACTATGCTAAGGGGTTTGCAACCCTGGAGGTAGGAAAGCTATTATCATCCCCGTTTTACAGATAAGAAAACGAGTATATTTGGACTGAGCTCAAACCTCCTATAACTTCCACTAGTACTAGGCAAAAGTTAAGTGATTTGCCCAGGGTCACACAGCCAGTAAGTGGCTGAGGCCACATTTGAACTCAGATCTTTCTGACTTTAGACCCAGCCCCAGCTCTCTATCCACTGTACCACCAACGTGTCCCAAATGAAAAAAAGAAACAGCAACCCAGACATGACTTGTAGACACTGGATTTCAATCTGTCCTCCCTTCTTCATCTCCTCAAACAGGCTCCTTTCATTTCTCTCTCTCTTGTGTTTTACCCCAGGTCTAACACAGTGCATTAGAAAGGACTGGAAGACAAGAGAATACATGAGTTCTACTCCTGAGTGACCTTGGTCAGGTTTCTCCATCTCTCTTGCCTCAGTTTCCCCATTTGGCAAATGAAGGGGGTGGGGCTGAACTGGAGAGACAGATGTCCAGTCACTAATGGCCCTTTCTAGATCTAAATTTATGATGCTAAGATTCAATGATATTCTAAGCCTAGTCAGGCCATTCTCCCAACACCTTAACATTAGCTGAAGACACTACATCTGGAGTGAACAGACATCTATCCCTCAAACACTCACCCCACAGGAAAGGAGGCCGCTCCATCCTGTTGCCCAGGAGCATCCACATGGCAGACGGCAAAATGCTGGGTGATCTCCTGCATGTCCTCTGAATTGAAGAGAGGGTTGTAGCAGGTTTTGTCTGTAGGATGGAAAGAGGAGGGGAGAGGAAAGACAAATTAATTTTAAATGATCCTTGAAGGTGGCTTCTCTTCTTGCTCACACCAAGTAGGAGTTTACAAGATACACACATTCCCCCACCTACAATCACTGAATCACAGAACTAAAGCTTAGAAATCCTCTGACCCAGCCCCTACCTGAAGAAGCATCTCTTACAAAATCTCTGATCATGCAGGCCATCCTGGCACATAGCAGGTGCTTTACAAATGTCTATTTTATTAATTCCTTGAATGCCTCTATCTCAAATGCTGGACCAGCTCTGATTATCAGGAAATACTTTCTTGGACTGAGCTCAAACCTCCTATAACTTCCACTAGTCCTAGGCCTACCCTCAGGGTCACTGTCTGACCCCCTTCCAAACAACACCACTCAGATGTTTAACAGTTAATGATAGCTAACAATTATCCGCTAAGTTTGCAAGAAGTACTTTAGAGATATTAGCCCATTTAATTCTCATAACAATCCTGGCAAAGAGGTACTATTTTAAAGGAAACTGGGGCTGAGGGGAGTTCTAAGTGTCTTGCCCAGGGTCACCCAGCTAATATCTAAAGTGGGTTTCAGATTCAGGCCTTCAGTTTCCTCATCTGTAAGATGAGCTGGAGAAGGAAATGACAGACCACTCCAATATCTTTGCCATGAAGACACTGGACACATTCTGGACGCTGAACACAAAAAGGGTTATGAGCCTCTGCCCCAGCCCTAGCCTCTAAAAACCAATTTTCTCCCAGATGCTTACTGCATTCCCCCTTGTATCAATTACTTGTGTAAATCAGTCATTAGTCTAGTAAGTGAGAAAAGACTGATTTACACAAGTGAAACAACTCCTTGAGGGCTAAGTCTTATCAAGTGTGGTGTGCTATAATGGGGTCAGGTAGGTGACACATCAGATAGAAAGCACAGCCTGGAGTCAGAAAGACTCATCTTCCCAAGTTCTAATCTGGCCTCGGACACTCACTAGCTGTATGACTCTGGGAAAGTCACATCCCCTTTTCTACCTCAGTTTCCCCATCTGTAAAAGGAGCTGGAGAAGGAAATGGCAAACCACTCCAGTATTTTTGCCAAGAAAAGCCCAAACAGGGTCACAAAGTGTCAGATGTGACTGAAAAATGACTTCACAACAAAGAAAGAGAGAGGTCAGATCGGTTTAGGAAGGACCACCACCACCCCTAGATTCAGTTCATCATCCCAGCTTTGTGATCCTGGGAAGTCTCTTAGTCCCAGGTTTTCTTCCGACTTCATTTTCCTCACTTCTAAGATGGGGAATAGTGATACGCCCCAATGGGATTATTGTGTTGCAACAACAGAGGTTAAAGCATAACGTAAATGTTGATGACTGCTTTTAATAAAGCATCTATTGAGCTCCATTTGAACCGCGGCAGAAGACAGAGAGCCTATTGTGTTCCCAATACGGCTACCGTACAGTAGGAAGCAGACAATTTAATACAGAATACCAGGAACTCTAGGCCACGCCACGCATACCCCTGCTATTCTAAGAAGAAGGGATTGAGAAAGAAGGCCCTGCAGAGAATACAGTGGGACTTCCTCTTACCCCGCTCTACTCACTGGGGAGGGACACACAAAAATGAGAATCATCCGATTCTCAGAATCACAGAATCTCCCACTGTTGGAAGGGCCCTCGGAGGTCATCTAATCCATCCCCTACACGAACATGAAAGCCCCTCTACAAGACCCCTGACAGAGGGTCACACACCACCTACTTGGAAGGCCTTCGGGATGGGGAACCCACACCTTTGGAGCAGCCCACTCGGGGACAGCACCAGCTAGAAGACACTGGTCTTGGTATCAAAGATCTGCCTCTTTGTGAATCTGCACCCACCGCTCCAAGTTCTGGGGCCAAGAGCAACAAGGTTTGATCTCTCTTCCTCAAAGCAGCCCTTTAAAAATCTAGAAAACAGCTGTCGGGCTTATTCTGTCTCCTCTTCCCCAGGCTAAATAACCTCAGTTCCTTCTGCTGGTTCTCATGACAGGATCTCCAGCCCTTTCACTATTCTGATAGTGCTCTGGATTTTCTGTCATTGACACTGTCACTGACATTGAGACATGACTGCCCCGTGGGGGTATTGTTGTTGTTCTTCAGTCATTTTTCCAGTTGTGTCCGACTCTTTATGACCCCATTTGGGGTTTTGTAGCAAAGATATTGGAGTGGTCTGTCATTTCCTTCTCCAGCTCATTTTACAGATGAGGAAACTGAGGCAGGGTTAAGTGACTTGTTCAGGGTCACACAGCTAGTGAGTGAGGCTGTATTTGAACTCAGCTCTTCCTGACTCTAGGCCCGGCATTCTATCTACTGTGTCACTATCCTAGCTGTTTCCTCCTCTGGATACTCTCTGGTTTATCTAGAAAATTGGTGCCCAGAGAGGAACACAACACTCAACAGGGTCACAGGATTTAGAGTCAGAACGAGCCACAGCGATGGTTAGTCTACTCTGCCCATTTAACAGATGATAAAATGGAAATTCACAGTTAAGTGCCTAACCCAGGGGTGGGTCACCTGTGGCCTCGGGGTCACATATGGCCCTCTACGTCCTCAAGTGTGGCCCTCTGATTAAATCCAAACTTCAAAGAACAAATCCCCCTAATAAAGATTTGTTGGTAGGTCAGGTAGGTGGCTCAGTGAATAGAGCACTGGCCCTGGATTCAGGAGGACCTGAGTTCAAATTCGGCCTCAGACACTTAATACTTACTAGCCGTGTGACCTTGGGCAAGTCACTTAACCCCAACTGCTCTGCCCTCCCCCCTCCAAAAAGAAAAAAAAAAGATTTCTTGGGCCCTAGTGCAAAGGAAGAAAGGCAGCAAACAGCATGAGCAAGAACTTTAACGTGGTACTGGATTCCAAATCCAAATGCATCCCCCCCACCTCCCCACGTCAACAGTGCCACTGATGTGCTCCTGCCAGGGCAGCCTACAAGGAGCCCATTCCCTCTGCAGCTTGGGACAACAGTTCCTCTCAACGCAGCCTGATATCTTTCCTGGATTTCTGAGAGACTGGCCGGGCAACTTACGGTTCATGCCAATGTCATGGTATGTGAGGATGATAGGACGGTTCCCCTTCGGGGTTCCACATACGGTGACATGGACTGAGCCATGTAAAGTCTCGATGTCCTGCTCCTGTAGAAAGAACACAGAAAAATACTTTTCACCAGGAGCTCCCACGTCTCCAGATTCTCCTGGATGAGGGTTTTGGCTGCTGGCAAGCCTATCTCTGGGCTGACTGAGACCTAAAATTTCCTTCACGTTCTTCACCGACGCTACAGCTAAACTCAAGTCATCATGAGGAATGAAAAGGAATTTATTCTCTGACCAAGGGACACAGCTTTCTGTCACCCTTGTGCCAAAGGGCAACAATTGTGATCAATGCTACATGTCTGAAAAAGATTCACCCACTGTCCTTGTAGAGGCATTCTCTAGATAGCACGCCCATTACCAGGCCAGGGCTTCATCCCTGAGTCTTACCATGACACCACAGGGCCAAGCATCTAGAGCTTGAAGAGAATGCAGAGCCATCTAGCAAGCCCCTTCATTTTAAAGACAAGGAGATGCAGGCTCATGGAGGTGAATTTACTCCACCTTCATTTTCACCTCCCTCTGAGATCCTTAGTCTCCCTCAAAGCTCAATTCAAGCACCACTTTCCACACATGAAGTCGTCTTTGCCTTCTTTCAAACCCAGTCTATTTATAGATAGTTTTCACTTTATATAAATTCATATTATGCAAATCTGTCAAGAGTTCTGAAAGAAATCCACATTCTAAAAAAAAAAAAACCCAAAACCCAAAACCCCTCTGTTAACTTTCCTGTACAGTACTGCCTCTGCTCCTGCCTCTCAGCCTGGCACTCTGCAAACTCCCCCTACCACTGCCCCTCCCAAGAAAAAAACCTAATTAAAAAAAAAAAACCAAAACCGTAAAAAGATTCCTCCAAATGAAAGCAGAACAGACTCCCCAAGAATCTGCCACTGCCGCAGATCTGGGGCCTTCGCTTGAGAGAAAGGAGACCTCTGCCCTGCTCCACCCACCCTCCACGTGTCTATCTTCTGCCGTCCATGCTTGGATACCTCAGGTTTGTCCCCGGCCCCCGGGCATCACCCATCCAGCTTCTCCATTGTCTGTGTCCAGGCCCCATGCATCCATTCACTACATGTCCTTCCTCTTGTTTCTGGTCAGTCCCCCATATGGCTGTTCCTCCTCCTGTTTAAGATTCTCTGTCCCTGACCTCCACATGTCCTTGAACAAAGTGACAGCCACCTTCCTAAAGGTGTGTGGCTCCCTTCCTTATATCCATGGTGGCAAATTCACATTATGTAAAAATACCTTTATGCAGTGGTCTGAGGAACGGTCCACTTACGTCAGGTGAGAACAGCCTGTATTTGCTACACTGCATATCTGTGTATGTGTAGCCTCCCCTGGTAGAATGGGAGCTCTCTGAGGGCAAAGTCTTTCACTTTTGTCTCTATGTGCCAGCACCTAGGACAACACCTGCTATGCAATAGGCACTTAATAAATGTTTACTGAGTGAGTCACTGATTGGAAGTCCCAAAGGTAGGGGACTGAATGATTGGACTATGAGCATAAATCTTTTGATTCCAACCCATGCTGTGCTGGGGACTAGAACTCAGGTCTTATGAAAATAAGTCCTTGCTCTTTCCCCCATACTACACTGCCTTGTACACTGTATTATCATCATCAATAATGAGCTTTTATTACGCACTTTCTTTCTGCTAGCCACTGTACTGAGCACTGAGGATACAAAGACAGGCAAAAACAGGCCCCTGCCCTCAAGAAGCTTACGCTGAAATGGTGGAACAACATACAAACAACTACATACAATATAGGACAAGTAGAGTAAATTGAAGGCCACTTAGAGGAAAGGCTCTGGCTTGATTGATGGCTAAGGCAGCCCCTTTAGGCCAGTCACCCAAGCCACACTACAGATTGCTAGGCTGGGCCCAGCATCCCCTGGTCATGGTTCTGAGCCAGATGCTAGCACAATGGGCCAGTGTTGGATCATGATATTCTCCATTGTCTCCTGACTTCCCAGAACCCTCCCTCCTGCAGATGTGTATGCCTCTATCCAAAAACAGAACAGAGAGCCAAACAGAAGGGGACTTTTAACTCCAGAGGGCATGGCTCCAACCTTTGTAAGAACCAAAGTGGCTCAATCTCTTTACCTTTACAATGGGGATGACAAATTAGATGATCACTGAGGTCCCCTTCTGGTTCTAACCCAATTTAATGCCAACATTTATTAAGTGCATATTAAGAGTAATGAATGCCCTGGGCTAGGTGCTGAGGATAAAGAGGCTAAAAACCTTAGAACTGTCCTCGACCTCAAACTTAACCTTTTTTGTGGGGGGGAGGGCATGGGGGTGTGGGAAGGGGTGGGTTTACGTGACCTGCCAATAACTATCATGGGCCAGGGCCATACCAATGAGCATCAGGGAGGCAGGGCACGAATCCAGACCTTCCTGATCCCTCTGCAGTAACAGGCACTCAACCAGTACCATACTTAAGGAAATAAGTAGAATGTAAGCTCTGTGAGGGCAAGGATGAGCTTGTTTTTTTCTTGTTTCCCAAGCACATAGGCCAGTGCCTTGCTCTGCTGGTGCTGAACTGAGTCAAATCACATTTTATCCTTATTACCCAATCACCTGCCTCATATTCTCTCCCTGTATATCATGGTTACATTAATATTCCTCGTGTACACCTCAGAAGGACATCACAAAAGGCAGCTAGGTAGACTGCCAGACACAAGTCAGAAAGTTGTTGCTGAGAGGTATCTGACTCTTCGTGACCCCCCTCCCCCGGGAGTCAAGACCTGGGTTCAAATTCTGATCCAGACACTTAGTAGGTGTACAACCCTGAGCAAGCCATTTAAATGGCTGTCTGCCTCAGTCTTCTCCTCTGTAAAATGGGGGCATAATAACAGCTCCTAAGCTCCCAGTGTTATTCTAAGGATCAATGTTTGTAATGTGCTTTGCAAAGCTTAAAGCACTACTTATAAATGCTAATCTACTATGCGGCTATTCTCAGGAGGCCTAGAATATTCAGAGCCTCAAAAGAAGGCTTCTGGGGTGTTAAGTGGATCTCCTATGGAGGATATTTATAAACAGAAACAAAAATGGCACAGAATGGAAAGAAACACTGAATCAAAAATCTGTATAATCTTATGGAAAACTAACTCTCCCAGATTCAAAGTTTAAAAAAATGGAGCAACGTTCAAAAGAAGACTTTTCTTGCCTCATTCACTGCAAGAAGGTGACCTAGGTTCTCAAAAGTTATGCCAATGAAACCCCTGGGGAGGGGTTACCAACCTGGATCCAGCTTTGAGGATGGAGCAGACTGGTGGCTCTTAAGGAACATCCCAACTTAGGCGGGAGGGCTTATCACCAGAAGGTTGGCCATAAAGAAGCCAACATGTAGCCACACCATCTCAAAACTATCTATGGAAGCCAGATCAAGGATGGCAGACAGAATATTGCCCACAAAGATGGAGAATACACTGCCTTCTTTAAAAACCTTGAAGGGCTTCTCATTGCCCACCCAACATCCAGACTCAGTTTCCTCATCTGAAAAATGCGGATCATAACACCACCCACCTCCCAGGCTTGGTATTAGGGCAAGATAATACCTACAAAGCACTCTACAAATCTTAAAGCACTAATTAAATACTAGAGATCATTAGAGATATTCTAGCTCCTATTTAAGGTTCTCAACAGTCTCACCCTTCCATGACATTTTGCATTCCTAACTCACACTACTGCCTTCTCCACATACTGTATTCTCTGGCCAAATTAGAACTAATTTTGGTCTATCCATGTAAGATTTTCTATGTTCTCCCATCTTCTAATTTTTGCTCACTATGCTTTTCTTTAAGAATCAAATAAGAAGCATTTATTAAATACTCACCATGTTCCAAGCACAGGGCTAGGTAGTGGGTGATAAAATTATAAAAATGGTAGAAGCCCACCCTCAAGAAGTTTATATTCTATTAGAAACAGTCTGCCCTATGACTATCTGATTCTTTTTAGGATGAATCCTAGATTTTCAAGAACCATATCCAAATTCACAGGATGAGGGACAAGGCACAGACAACTCAATTTCCTCCCCCGAGGTAGTCTAATGAAAACCATGGACCTCTTTTCTCAGAATGATCAATTTTCTTTTTAAAATAAAGATCACAGACTCTCAGGTAAGAACCCATGTCTTAAGGATAGTTTTCATGGATCATGGGAGGCAGAAATAATCTTCTCCTTTCCCCAGTGAGTATTTTATAACTCACTGATGTGTTTATTTTCTTTTGGAATTCTTTTTTTGATAGATAAGTCATTGGTTAATTTGTAAAAGAAAACCAAATATCCAGTATCAAAAAAGAAAAGGGTGGAAATCACCATCAATGAAGAAGGAATTAAAGCAATCATTAGGAAATATTTTGCCCAATTACATGTCAACAAATTTGACACTCTGAGTGAAACTGATGAATATTTATGAAACATAAATTACCTAGATGAACAGATCAGGAAACAGAACGCCTAAATGATTCTATCTTAGAAAAAGAAAATGAACAAACCAATAATAAGCTCCCTAAGAAAAAATCCCCAGAATCAGATGGGTTCAAAAGTGAATTCTATCAAACATTTAAAGAAGAATTCCAACACTACATAAACTATCTGGGAAAATAGTCAGAGAGTCCTACCAAACTCCTTTTATGACCTAAATATGATGCTGATACCTAAACCAGAAAGGTCTAAAACAGAGAAAGAAAATTATAGACCATTTTCCCTAATTTCCTAAAAAAGAAAAATGATAAATGTTGGAAAGGATGTGGGAAAATTGGAACACTAATGCATTGTTGGTGGAGTTGTGAACTGATCCAACCATTCTGGAGAGCAATTTGGAACTTGCCCAAAGGGCAATCAAACTGTGCATACCCTTTGATTTAGCAACACCACTACTAGGTTAGCATCCCAAAGAGATCATAAAAAAGGGAAAAGGACCTATATGTACAAAAATAATTATAGCAGATCTTTTTGTGGTGGCAAAATATCAGAAATTGAGGGGATACCCATCAACTGGATAATGGCTAAACAAGCTGTGGTATATGAATGTAATGGATTACTATTGTGCAATAAGAAATGATGAGCAGGTAGATTTCAGAAAAACCTGTACAAACTGATGCAAAGTAAAATGAGCACAACCAGGAAAATATTGTACAGCAACACTATGGGATGATCAACTATGAATGTCTCACTCTTCTCTGTAACACAACGATCCAACATAAGTATAAAGGACTCACAAAACAAAATGCTAGAACTGATGGACTCTGAATGCAGATCAAAGCATTTTTTTTCACTTTTTTTTGTGTGGTTTTTTTTCCCTTTTGATCTTTCTTCTTTCACAATAGTGACTAATATGGAAATACATTTTACATGACAGCACATGTATAACCTATATCAAATTGCTTGCCATTTTAGGAAGAGGGAAGGGAACAAGAAAAATTTGGATATCTTGTAAAAATGAATGACTAAAATTGTCTTGATATGTAATGGGGGGAATAAAATACTACTAAAAATAATTTTTTGTGTTTATTTTTTCTTAGAATTATGTGTTTATACTGTCTTGTCCCTTCAATTAAACATACAGCTCTATGCAGACAAGGAAGGACCTGGTGCTTAGGACAATGGTCTCATGCATATTATAGACCTAATAAATGTCCACAGAATGCTGAATGACAACCACCTTGGTATGATGTAGTCAGTTCCCCACTACTAGGTCTTTGAGTGGCCTAGGAATTTTGTAGGAGGGCTCTTTATTTAGGTTCTAGCTGTTTGAAATGGCCTTGGGGGTTCTTGTTCACTCCTATATCCTGTGGTTCTCTGTTGTGAAGCAAATTTTTTGTGGTGTCCTCATACCCATTACCACAACTGATGCCTCACAATAGATAACAAAAGTAAAATCACTTTGTAGCTCCTAACCATACAAGTATAAAAGCTAAAAACAACCCTATCTAATTATATGGATAGTCCTAACAAACAACACAACCTTCTCCCAACCTTCCAAGAAAACCACACAGAACCCAAGTGGCCAAAAGCACCCATTCCAGCCCCCATGAAGCTCTTCTGCCTTCTTCCTCAAAGCTATATTCACCAACCCCTCTGACAGGGATGCTTCCCAAACTTCAGATGACCTTAACCTCACACATCCGTCCAGTCAATTCCCAAACCAGCTGTCTTTCTCCGGCCAGGAGGCATGTCTGTATTCAGGCTACTGTGAGGGTAGCTGAGAAATAAAGATGGAATTTCCTTTTCTGTCATCTCACCCCATGGCCGGCTCACAACCCTAACGGCCCCTTAGGAAAACCAGCCACAAAACCCCCACAAAGTCTGTGGTCAATTGGAGCACTTGAAAACATTGGCTGTTTTGTTATGTTTGTGTGGGGGTGGGGGAGAAGGAGGACATGGAATGAGGAATGAGGCCCAGAACAAAATTCCCCTTTTACAAATGAACTTCAAAAAGAAAACTTAAAAAAAAAAATTCACACCGATCCAAAGAGATTCTAAATCACCCTCTCCTCCACTGCTTGCTTACTTATTTCCTCACTCTCCCAACAAAAGCATGGGGTCTCTCCTACAACCACTGCACAGCTACACCCGGGGGTACCTGGACAAAGCCCACTCAAAGCCACCCCTCTGACTTTCATGAAGGCTGCATTTCTGCATGATTCTATCGTGCCCAACTGCCCTCCACTCTCGTAGCTGCCTCCTCCTCTGATGGGTTCTTCCCAACACTTCCACTTTGAGGTGGACACCCAGGCCAGCCATGTCTTCACTTCTCTCCAGATTTTCTCTACCATGCCCAAGAGAGCTCTCCTGGAATTTTAAACTTCCTTCTACATTCTGTCTTCTCCTATTAGAATGTAAGTTCCTTGAGGGTAGGGACTATCTTTCTATCTGTATTCCAAGAGATTTAGCATAGTGCCTGGCATACTGTAAGTGCTTAATACACGTTTGTTGCCTTGATGACAGAGAAAACTCTTTTCTAGGACAGCTGGTGCTAGTTCAAGTAAGCTTTGTCTGCCTCCCCTCCCTGCCCCCCACTGTAGGAAAACTGGGACAACCCAAAGAACACAATCCCGTTCAACATGTAGGATAAAAAGCCATCTCACCTCCCTCTCCGCTCCCCATCCCAGGCTTGGCAAACACCAAAACTAATCAGAGTTTAGAAGAAATAGGTGTTGCTTTGAAGAACAGTGGATGGAAAACATAGTGAGAAAATGGATTAACTGGGACCCAACCAACCTGGACTCCCAAATTAATGTTATTTCCCTTGCCTTACATTTTTAGAAGCCAATAAACCATAAGAAAGTAGGCTTTTGTAGGGATCATTTGATATAGACACAAAGGATTATTTCATGGGGCCACTGTACATTCAACTTTCTACACCTTTCCCACTGGTATACATAGTCCTAGGTAATGTTTATTCCTTATTAATGGATATGTAAGATCCCTTCTAGGGCAGTGGATAGAACACTGGGCATGAAGTCAGGAAGACTCATCTTTCATGAGTTCAAATCTGGCTTCAGACACTTCCTAGCTGTGGGACCCCAGGTAAGTCATTTAACAATGTTTGCCTCAGTTTCTTCATCTGTAAAAAGAATTGGAAAAGAAAATGGTAAACCACTCCGGTATCTTTACCTAGAAAACCCTAAATGGGGGTCAGAAAACGACTGAAATAGTAAACAACAAAATCAAAGTCTCTTCTAATTCTGTGATCTGATATTTCTACAACTGTAATTTTATCTGCGTGGGCAATACCTCTCCCTGTCAACACAGGTCACATCCTTTCAATCCCATGAACGAAGATCACAACACAGAGCACACCCCCTCTACTGCCATCAAGATATCATAGATACCCTTACTCTTCCAATTCCTGAGTAGTACGGATTTCTGACCCATCGTTAAAATTTTATCACTGTGACCCACCTCTTATAATAAGCCTGTCCAAGATAGACCAATAAGACCAAGCTAGTCTGGTCCCCAGATGACACACAAAGAATCCATCATTATACCCAAATCCAATGCCTTTCCAGCTTGGAAGAGCTCTATTCCTGTAGTCTCAAGAATCCAAGTTCACCTCCATGCCATCATGAGGCATCAGGACAGGATGGTAGTCTTCCTACTAGGCAATAAAAATTATTTTAATGAAACAATGAACAACAGAGTGGTTGCCAGGTAGTAGTCAGGAGACCTGCAAGTTCCAATTTTTAGGCAATTCACTGAAAACTGTAACTAGGCAACATCAGATGTAAGTCTCTACTAACTTTATCATATTTAAATTCAACCCATTATCTTGGCTTGGCAGTATCTTTTTGGAAGGGTAGGCGGGTAGTGTAGTGGATTAGCATGCCAGGCGTAGAGAGTCAGGAAGACTCCTACTTCCTGAGTTCAAATCCAGCCTTGGACACATCCTTACTGTGTGACCCTGGGCAAGTCACTTAACCCTGTTTGCCTAGGTTTTCTTATCTGTAAAATGAGCTGGAAAACGAAATGGCAAACCAAGTAAAACACCAAGCATTGAACACAACTGAACAATTCTGTAAGAGGTCTTAGGAATCAATTGTTGAGTGCCTTTATGTCTGGAAGAGACACTAGAAATTTCTTAGCCCAATTCCTCATTTGATTGTCAGGAAACATCAACCTAACCAAAGAAGTGGTTTGCCCCAGTTATTCAGGTAGTAAACTAAGAAACAAAGGGGATGAAAAACTAACTTTTGATCAGATCTCCTTGTTGGTTTTTTTCTAAGATGTCAGACCAGACACTGCACAGAAGCCAGAGCTGACTTCAATTAAGTTCTTCCTGGAAAGAATACTTAAGGCCTATGCAATTTCTTCACTGTGGTTACTCCCTTGACAGGACAGCAACCCCTCTCTACCTTTGTAGACAGATGGTCTTCAAAAGTTACGGACCTAAAATTCAGAAACCAAGCTGCTGATGAGTTTCTCCAAACTGCTAGGGTGGCCTCATATGATACCTAGGTCATTACTCTGTCCAAACATAAGGCCTTTCCAGCTTTGGAAGGCCTGGCAGACATTGCGCATTAGCATTAGCCACTGAAAACCCAAATTTACCTACACACCACAAAGAGACATCAGAGGATGGCAAAAGCGTTACTCGGTTTAGTCCACAGAGGTTAAAGATTTTATCCACGAAAGTAAAGGCTAGAGCTCTGAAATTATGTGAGGCAGGCCAGAGAGAAAAGTCCATGATCAAATTTTAATTAAATATGTGTTCTTTTAAGAGGTTCATAGAAGGGACAAGTCAAGATGATCTTTTTATGAAGAGATTAGGATGGTTTTTTTTTAGTCACCAACAATTTTGTTAGAAGCACCAACAGTTTGTTTTCAAGGTTTAGGGATAAATGCCTCCTTGTACTGTTTACCCTATTCGGTTGTCTTATCTTTTTTATGGATGATCGAAAGGGCAACCTCAGGCCGGCCCTGTCCAAATTTTCAAATACCATTCTGATTCTTTAAGAGATCAGGAGATTCCAAGGTTCTTTGGAAGAATACAGTGGTAGAATTACAAATTATAAGTAACCCAAAGGGAAATGGAAAAGTCTTGAGTCTAATGAAAGACTGTAAAAGGCTATGTATGAATGGAAAAGAGGTGGTGGAGTGAGAATGAGAAACAATGAATGGTATGGTATAACCCCTTTATGGTAAACAAATCAAAGGTAGGATTCTCGTGCATTACTTGGATCATCAGGCAACTGGATGGCTCAGTGCACTGAGCACTGGCCCTGGAGTCAGGAAGACCCGAGTTTAAATCAGATACTTACTAGCTGTGGGACCCTCGGCAAGTCAAACCCGTCTGCCTCAGTTTCCTCATTTGTAAAATGCATATAAAGTTGCAGTTTGCAAAGGTGAAGGCTCTATCCAAAAACAGGATCATAGCATCATCCATCCAATTTTGATTTCCAAAATCTGATCAGGCTGACAACTTATCCTTTCTACAAATCTTCCCTAGGGGTGAAATGAAGCTCCAAGCACTCCTAAATTAAGTCCTCCCTTCCTTTGACAGCATCCCATTTCCTGACTGATGCACCACATGATCCCTGAAGACAAGCTGGATGTTGAACATGGGGTGGAGAAGGGGTAGGGAACAATAGGGTTCAAAGATTTAATTAACCCTCTCCTACTCATTACTAGGGGAACCCATAAATATCATCAGTATATCCCACAATAAGACTACTTCTCACATCTCACCTGTCCGGCTACCAAGCTATGTGCTTATTATTCATTGAAATATTTACTGAGCACATTAATTATTCTCAGTAAAAGCTTCTGAATGTAGGGACTTTAGATTTGCTTTTGTACCCTCATTGTTAAACACATGGTTGTGTCCATAGTAGGCACTTAAGAAATGCTTTTTGAATTGAATATTGTATCCCAAGCACTGTTCTATAATCTGCCACCAGAGACTTTTTAACCTGTGGTCCAAAGACCAGTTCATGGTTTAGATTTCTAGTGGTTCTTAAGTTGGATAGAAAAGAATCTTTATTTTCACTACCTTCTAACAAAATTTACCTTCCTTCAATTATAAATGTGGGCAACAAATGCTATCCTTGGTAGAGGTCTGAAGGCTCCAGCAGGTCAGGTCCAAGACACAGAAAAAGGCCAACAACCCTTAGTCTAATCCATTATCTCTCCATCTAACTGCAGCATCCTAAGCACCTGGACTTGGACAAAATCCACACCTGGGATTCCGTATCTCCCTAATTTTGAAAGCATCCCTTTTGGGAGTATTTTCCCTGATTTCACCATCCTATGTAGAGACTGACTCATTTTTAACACATGCCAGCAAACTCTTATTAGAGTGCCTATTATGGGCAGAGGACATTCTGTTGGACACCCTCTGCTAACACATCTTGTCCAATGCTTCATGGAGGCAACTCTGGACTCTTGAAGGCTATGCTACTGGGGCACAAGCTCTGGCAGGCCCTACTAGCTATGCCTGAAAAGCTTTCAGTTCAGGCCCTACTCACAGGCTCAGTCAGGCAATCAGCATTTATTAAATGCCTACTCAGTACTAGGCACTGGGGATACAAAAGAGGTGAAAGACAGTCCCTGCCCTCAAGGGGCTCATAACATAATGCAAAAGAGAGAAAAGCAAACTTATAAAAACAATAATAATAAAAATAAGCTATACATAGGATACTTTAAAGGATAAGAGAGAGAAGGCACTAGAATTAAAAGGGGTAGGGATATCAGATTGGCTAACATGACAAAACAGGAAAATGATAAATGTTGGAAAAGATATGGGAAAATTGGAACACTAATGCATTGTTTGTTGGTGGAGCTATGATGTGATCCAAACATTCTAGAGAGCAATTTGGAACTATGCCCAAAGGGCTATAAAAATGTGCACACTCTTTGACCCAGCAATATCACTCCTAGGTCTGTATCCTAAAAAGATCCTAAAAACGAGAAAAGGATTCACATGTACAAAAATATTTATAGCAGCTCTTTTGGTAGTGGCCAACAACTGGAAACTGAGGGGATACCCATCAATTGGAGAATGGCTGAACAAGTTGTGGTATATGAATGCAACAGAAATCTATTGTGCTATAAAGAAATGATAAACAGGCAGACTTCAGAAAAACCTGTGAAGACATATATGAACTGATGCTGAGTGAAATGAGCAGAACCAGGAGAACACTGTACACCGTAACAGCAACACTGCGTGATGCCTAACTTTGATGGACTTAGCACTTCTCAGCAATGCAAAGATATAAGACAACTCCAAAAGACTCATGATGGAAAATGCTATCCACATCTGGAGAAAGAACCATGAAGTCTGAAGGTGGATTGAAGCAGACTATTTGCTCTTTTCTTTTGTTGTTTTGTGTTTATTCTTTCTTGTGGTTTCTCCCACTGGTTCTAATTCTTCTTTACATCATGACTAATAGGAAAATATGTTTAACATGAATGTATAAGCAGAGCCTATATTAGAATGCATGCCATCTTGAGGAGGGGGAGAAAATTAAAACTCAAAATCTTATGGAAGTGAAAATTGAAAATTAAAAAATACGTAATAATTATATATATATATACACACACAACGCATGTATACATATATATATATATATATATACATACATATATATATATATATATATATATATATATACACATACATATACACCTATATGTAGGGAAAGGCTGTATATTTGTTGTGTAAGAACTAGACTAGCTGCACTGGCTACCCTAAAACTATTTTGTTTTTTGCTACAGCAACACCATTGTCTTATTTATTAAAACACAAGGTCTTGAGATCTGTTTTGAAAGGAATTCCTACAATGATGAAACAACAGGTCTTGATATAGGGCACTGGACTTTGGGTCAGGAAGTTCAAGTACTACCACTTCCTAATTGTGATGGAAATAATGACATAAGGGAAATCTTAAAGGGTTTACATAAATATTTTTACATAATATTGATAGCAAGATGGTATGCAACAGATGATAGAACACTGGACCTGGAGTCATTAAAACCTGAGTTCAAATTTGGCCCATGTGTGAGCCACGGCAGGTCACTTAACCTGGATGCCTCATTTTCCTCATTTGAAAAATAAGAGTAATAATAATATCCACTTCCCAGGGTTGTTGTGAGGAGAAGGTATCTGTAAAATGCCTTGCAAACCTTAAAATGCTACAGAGATGCTAGCTATTATTAATTATCATCACTGCGATGACTGACTGAAGAAAAGACTTGAAAACAGAATGGCCTCAACTCTAACTTCCATTCATTCCTGTGTGCTTTTGAATGCATAGAGAGAAGGGGGATGAAAAAACTAGTATCTCCAGGTCCATCCTGGCCCCAGAAGTTCATGATTTCAGAAGTTCTGCGATCTTTAGTCTCTAAGTCAATCTTATAAAAGGAAAGGATAAGATGGCCTTTCTAGATTCTTCTGGGGAAGATAAAAATCATAAACACTTTATTTCTGTCAAAGTGCCTTCCACCTATACTGTGAGATCTAATAGAGACAAGACCCTTTAAGAGAGACAGGACAATTACTACTTAGACTTAGGGGGAACTGGAACCACTTTGTGAAAGCAACTTGGCCAGGGTTTGTGCCTTGGTATATACACCTTAGGTTCAGGAGGTCTGAGCCAACTCCACTGTTACTGAATTCTGTGACCCTAAGGTACATTCCTGATCTCCATTCTACTGAGTCACAACTATAAAATAAAGATGAATGGCTTAGAAGACCTAGAGCCCAGCCTAATTCCAAAACAAACTTTTTAGACTCCCAGGGCAATGCCCTACCCACTGTATCACACTAATCTCATTATTAAGGAGAACCTGAGAAGAAGCCCCAGCCTACAGAGTATCTCAAAAGGCTTAGTGCAGTTTGGGGACACTGTATTTGATAAGGAAGAATAAAATAATTTAGAGCTTTGTTGTTGTTGTTGTTCTGGGAAGGCAGCCAGGGGAAGAGGGGAATCACCATAAGTGAGAATTGGATCCTTCTAACTACCGATTAATTCCTTTTATTTTAGAGATAAACCATGGAAAAACTTAAGTGTCCAGGTATTATAGTGGAAATGCTGGGTTCAGAGTGAAGAGACCTAAGCTTAAAGCTCCTTCTCCTACACTTACTAGCTGTGTGACCCTGGGCAACCAACACTTGCCTCAGTTTCCTCATCTGTAAAATGGGTGTAATAACCCCTCCCAGGGTTGTTATGAGGATCAAATGAGATTATAACTGTAAAATGTTCAGCACAGTGCCCGGCACATAATATTAGCTGGAAGCATCTCTTGTTTATCTTCCTAAGAGAAGGACCTCAGAAGAGCAGGTGGGAGGAAGAGAAGGCTGACTCAGTAGGATTCTGGGCTCCTCGGAACAGCAAAGCTGATGGATAGAAAATGCCAGGGTATGAGGGGCTGACGAAAACCACATAGGAGAGGAGAAATCATCATGATGGAGAGAGAGTGAAGGATGGCTCAAGGAGATGATGTCAATGAGAACCACGGGCTGTGCTAACTCCTTAACAGCACAAGGCTGTCCCAAAGCCCTGCTGCTGAGCACAGGGTCCTGGGTTCCTAGGACCCAGCCAATTTGAAGTGTTGCTTGGTTGATGGATTCAATCATATAAATGTTCTGGACAGGGCTGGAACAATTCTCACTGTGCCTGCTGCCCTAGCCTAATGACCAACATCAAACCCATTGATGCACGGGCCACCTTAATGACAAATTTCTTGTCAAAGTCCAGTGGCTTTTCTTTGAATGGGGGGAAAAAAAAAGGAAGGTCAGCAAGATGGGCAAGAGATAGGCTGGGAAGGAGGAGGGATGGCTGGACAGATGGACAAAAAAACCAAAAGAACTCCCATCATCTCCACTCTCAACAGCTCAGGGCTGGACTTGGAATGACCAGAGACTGGAAGTTTAAATCTCACTCCTGACACATTTACAAGCCACACGATCATGAGTACGTGGTGCAGTGGACAGAGCTGGGACTTCAAATCTCTAGCTCTGTGTGACCTTGGGTGGGTCACTTCCCACTCCCACTTTCAGCTTCCTTGACTGTAAAATGGGGGTCACGGCACCTATCTCACAGGATTCTTCTGAGCTTGAAATGAAACGTTATCAGTAAAGTACTTAGCATGGTGGCCGGCATTTAATAAATTTAATTTCCTTCCTCCGTTATTATTATACTTCCTTCTCATTGTCTCTGTGAAATGAGGGGTGTAGATTAGATGATCCCCAAAGGATCCTTCCCAGTCTAAACCCTAGTATCCTGGACACTACAGGCTGCCACCTATATAGAGTCCCTGGAGACCAATCATGAATACTGAGGGCTGATGATGAAGTTTCATTCCTGCCTCTCAACAGAGGGGCGGTAAACTACAGATGAGGAATGGGGCACATTTCCAGACACAGCCAATGCACTGACTTGTTTTGTTCAACTCTTCTTGTTACAAGGAAGGGTTCTTATTGGGGAACAAGGAAACGGGCCAATTGGCAAACGAATGTATAAAAAGACTAAGCAACAAAACTTACTTTGAAGGCACTGGAAAGGGAGTTAGCAAATTCAAGCCCTAGTAACTCAGGCACTAAATAGCTGCGTGATTGATCTTGAGAGAAGCAGTGTGGGAAAAGACCTGGATTTTCTCTTCCACAGATTACCAGTGTATATTTGGGCAAGACATTTAGCCTCAGTTTCTTCATCTGAAAAAAAGTGAAGGTACTGTGCTAGAACACCTAAAGACCCTTCTGGCTCTAAATCTATGACCTTATTAATTGTCTAAGCTTAAAAGGTCACTAAGTGGCCATGACAAGACTCTGGCTCTGCCTGAATAAATCCAGGGTCTAGTTGTATTTTCATATTTCCAGCCCCATCCCACCCCCAACCACCTACAGGAGTTCTCCTTCTCCCTCTCTTCAGGCTTCCATTTCCTCATCTATAAAAAGCTCCCTAAGGACCTTCCTGGCACTATTGTTAAAAAAAAATGGATTCCTATAGATGCTCAGCTGATTGATTTAATCAAAGTTGGCAAAAACAGAACAAGGAACTATAGATGAGGTTATACTGCCCTGGGTATGATGGAAAGGAAGCAAGAAAAGATATATAATATAAAACCTCACTGTTCTAGGGAGAAGAAATACGAAACTTCTCCCTTACTTCATGGGAGTGTCAGTCAAGGACTGAGAATTCCATCTATCTCTATGGGTTGCCCAGGTATCCTCCCCCTCTCGCCCTCTGGAGCCATCTTATTTCCCAAGAGGTGGGCAAAGACCGCTGGGAGATCTCCTGGCTACTGCCTTAAAGTTCTGAAATGAAAGGGGTAGGGAGAAGAGACAAATTGAAACTGTGCTAAGATGGTAGACCTCATTCTTCACTCTTTCAAATACCAGTGATTCCCCCATCACCATCACCACCTACCCCCAAAGGAAAAGTATTCTAAATGTGAATAAGGTTACAGCTTTTCCTCCAGCATTTCAGGTCTGACTGCATTCCTTTGAGGTCATTCAAAGGCCCTTAGGGGAAGCAAGATCACAGACAAGCAAGCATCCTACTGTGGCCCCACCTGATGTGATGGGCCTGTATCCATTACCAAGTTCAAGGTAGGGATGGTCACTTACTTTGACCTAGCTAATACTGGAGAATATCCTTTGTGTAAAAAACAAAAACAAAACCCACAGCTCAAGGCTGCTACCCTTCTCTTGACAGAAGGGTGATGGCCTTCAGACACAAAGGAAGACAGATTTTTCACAGTTAATTTCTCCCAAGGGCTTTGTGGAAAGGAGGAACAGGTAAGGAGAACATGATAGGAAAGCAAAAAAGGTCACGTTCTTTCAAAAAGGGCCATTCTTCTTAAAAAGATAAAAGTCATCGAGTCATTTTTTAATGAAGAGAGCAGAAGGAAACCAGAAAGAAGCAAACAGGATAACTTTGAAAGCTATAGATTCAATTCATTACATATTAATTATTATATACTTTAAAAGTATTTTTTTTAACTCAGGAAGATGAGTCTGACTCCACTGCATCATCTAGCACCCCAAATCCTTGTTTTAAAGATGAGGAAATGGAAGCAGTTAGTTAAGTGGCTTGCCCAAGATCACACAGCAGAAGTGTCTGAGGCTAGATTTGAACAAATGATTTTACTGATTAAAGGGAATTCAGAGGTGAGGAAACTCCTACCAGTTCAAGCCTGTACCTTCTTTCTTGGGGCAACTAGGTGGCACACTGGATAGCGCCTGAGTCAGGAAGACCTGATTTCAAATCTAGCCTCAGACACTTAATAGCTGTATGACCTTGAACAAGTCACTTAACCTGTTTCTTCATCTTTATATGGGGATAATAATAGCACCTGTCTCTCAAAGTGGTCATGAGGATCAATTGAGATAAATGTAAAGCACTTATAGTAAGCACTTTATCAGTGTTAGTTATTATCATTAGTTATTATAAATAACCCAGTGCTGGGTGAGGGGAATGTTCAACACTATTATTCTGTTTATGATTCCTGGCACATAGTAGGCACTTAATAAACGTTTGCTGACTAACACGGTCTACTAGAATAGGGAGGCTGGGAAATCCTAACTGCATTCCTGACATTTGTTCTCTACATGTCCTTACTTGCAAAGCAGAGAAGATGTTATAGGCTCTCCTCCTTGCCTCCTAGGGGTGAGAAAAAGTAAGATTATAGAGACTGAGAGAACCCCTCCTAGACAATCTGCATCATGCAGGGTGGTCATTATCCTCTTCGGTGCTCAAGGCCTCCCTATCCCATTATCTCAGTATGAGCAGAACCATACAGCAACAAAGCATATAATTAACACTTTCCAAAAGCTGGTTATCATTAGGGAATCACCAACAGCCCCAAGAGTGGCCTCAGTAATGTGTAGGTCAGCTAGGTGGTCCCACAGCACATAGAGAGCTGGGCTCAGAGTCAGGAAGACTCGTCTTCCCGAGGTCAAATCCAACCTCAGACACTTACTAGGCTGTGTGACCCTGGGCAAGTCACTTCACCTTGTTTGCCTCAGTTCCCTCATCTGTAAAAAAAAATGAGTTGGAAAAGCAAATGGCAAACCACTCCAGTATCTTTGCCAAGAAAACCCCAAATGTGGTCATAAAGAGTTGCACACGACTGAAATGATTTAACAGTAACAACAACAACATTATAAGTCATGGGGCCAGGAACAACTCAACAGTAACAACATATAAATGACTCAGGCTTTTCAGAACTAGAAGAACTTGAAGATGAACCAGTCTGCTAGTCCAAGCCCCTTTACCAGAGGGGGAAAGCTGAAGCCCCAAGAGGAAAGGTCAGGCCTAAGGAAAGCACTGGCCAACCATGGTTACAAAAGATTTGAGGGCTGCTGAATTTAAGGCTGCTTTAAATCTTTCCAATTTGTACTTCTGGCCTAGAGACAGCTACTACTTCTGTTCTTATCTGTATTCCCAGCATTACACACATCTATCTATCCAACCATCCATCCATCCATCTACCTACCTTCTTACCTATCCATCCATTCTTCTTAGAGCCAAACACAACATTATGTGCGTGGAAAGTAACTATGTGTTGAGTGATTGAATAAAAAATCTGAAATCTCTGTCTTTTCTTCAACCGGCCCTGCCCATCCATCACTTTCTACTGCCCTGTTCCCATAAACAGGAGGAGGAAAGCCAATTCTGCACACAGCTTGTTCCTGGAGGCGAGTCCTGGAGAACCATCCCAGCACAGAGGGGAAAATGGACTGATTTCCACTCTGGGCCAAACAAACCCAGAAAGATGTTTCACTTTTCTGTGGGGCTGCCAAGACTAAAGACCCTCCAGCCATGTTCCCTTGCTGGGAAAAAGGTCTGAACTGAAGCATCTCTGTGCCTTTCCTTCAGCACACAGTCTTTTCTCCAGACTCCAAAGTATCCCCAACTTGGGATGTTTCCCCATTTTGCTTCAAGGGCTAGCGAAGGGCTTTAATTTCTTTGGACAATATTCAAAACATTTGACACTTTTTCTGCCCTGGGTGGGGATGTAAGCTTAGTTTGATTTCTCCCCTCCCTGCAGCGGTTTTGAATAGTGCTCAATTTCAAAGCAAGGGAAAGAAAGGAGAGAGAAGAAGGAAAAAACCATTTTCTACTTGCCTGAACGTCAAACTCTTGCAGGAGGCCAGTGATGGTCTGTAAAGAGAGAGTCATGGTCAGTTTCCTCCAAACATACCAGCCATGTGGGGAAAGGCACAGAATTCAGGTCTGAACTTTCCAAGGCGAAAAGGGTCTAGTCTGGGAAAGTTGGGCCCCCAGAAGCTCTCCTACTACACCTGAGAGAACATCTACCCACTAAATTCAGATGGGACCTGTGGCCTGCGTTTGGTTTAAAAAAATGTTACTTACTGATCTCCTTCCATGGGTCAAACCAGGAAACTGAACTGCTGCAAGATCCAGATATAGGCTATACATGCCACCGGGGGAATCACATCCAGAATGCTAGGGACTGTTCAAGGACTTCATCAATTAAGTTAATAAAGATGACTTCTCCAAGGTCACTATACCTGCCACACCCCAATTTGAGAATTCCCCCAATGAAGGGGGAAGGAAGCACTACACCAAAGGGTGGCTAGGTCTGGTGCTGGTTAATAACAGTGTCTGCCCTTCTTCTCTCTACATCCTCCTGAATGGAAGAAGGGCCAGATGGTGCAAATGTTCTACTGAGCAGAGGAAGCCATCAATGACTTCTTCTACCAGCAATTCGGCAGGGAGCCTAGCCATTCGTGGAATTATCCTGCTACCCAACCAGTGCCTGTTTGATGTACAATGTTCAGGCACCAGGAAAGACTTTATACACATACAATGTGCCAGGCATTGTGTTAATTACTGGGGTTTTTTTTCCTTTTTTTTTAAACAAATATTATCTCGGGTGATCACGGCTAAGTGATGTCATACACTCTGCTAACAGCTCAGCTATGGTTTTAAAATCCACACGACTTTGAAAAGAGGCCCTCATACCACATCAGCAGAGCTGTTTCTCTGCGAATGATTTTTACAAAGCCCTGAGGGAAGTGACTGTTTGGAGGAAATAACAAAATCCACACTCTGGGAATGGGGCCCCAGTTGGGACGGCCAGAGGCAAGAAAAATGGATTTTTTTTTAAATTCAACTTCTATCAAAAATGAAAATAGTTTTATATCAACAATGCCCTCTGACAAAAAAGCAGAGTTAGGGAGGTTAGGTTAGTTGCAAAAGTTACTATCTTCAAGTTGTTGCTTTTTGATGTGGAGGAATAGGCTGGGCCTTCACTGAAAGGCAGGCAGTCTCTCCCCTTTTAGGTTGGGGAATGGGTGCAATGGTGGGGGAAGAGGGGAGGACACGCCACAGCAATGAATTACTGTGACAAATCTGAGGAAGCAGATTTCTTTTAAACCATTAAGGAGAAAATCAATCTCTCCCAGCCCCAACAAAGTACAAATGTGACCAAAATTTGACAAGACTGGGAGGCTTATTTATTTCATCTCCAAGATTCACTGTGAATTGTAGTGCGAGACCTTCACAGATGCCAGAGCATACTTGTTCTGAGTTGTGTATCTAATAAGTTGTGTATTCAATAGCAGTGGAGTTGCTGTGAACCATCCATACGCTGGACCTCTCGTGACTGATTAGTGGCATGTGACTGGAAGACAATAAGCTGGGGTCAGAGGTACTGTCTTCAGCCCTGGGGCTGAAGGAATAATTGGTTCCAACAGAGATGGCCTACTCTGATGAGCAGGCAAAGCTGGGAGAGATATACATACCCCAGGATACAAAACATTTCAACAAACTGCAATACAGGCTGAAACCAGCAAGAGAAAATTTAGTTGGGCCGGAGTGAGGTGGGAGTGGGGGATAAATCAATACACTTGAGTTTAAAACATCGACTATGGAAATAATCTCCAGATGCCCCATTTCTAACAAGAGGCATTGATAAGCTGGTTTCCCAGAGGAGGGTACACAGGATGGTGAGGGGTCTAGAGACCCCGTCTCAAAAGGATGGGCTAAAGGAAGACCTCTGTCAGGGGGAAGGAGGCTGTTTCCAAATATCCAAAGGGCCATCACATGGAAGAAGGGGAAGACTTGTTCTCCTTGGCCCCAGATAACAGAATTAGAACCAAAGGGCAGATTTCCATTCAACAGCAGGAAAAACTCCCTGGAATCATCCAACTTTGGTAGCAAAGGGAGTAAGGTAAAGCTGGACAATCATTTGTTACTGGGGATGGTGCAGTGGCAATTTAGGCTTTGGATAGGAAGCCTAGATCTCTGAGACCTGAGACCTGTTCCAGCTCAGCGATTCTATTAATATTACTGTGTGGTTACTTTTACAGGTCATTATTAATTAAGTAATTAAATAAAAAAGGAATTAATAAAAATACTTCCTACTAGACTCTTGATAGATTAAAAATGGCAACCTCTAAGTAGCTTTTCCTACAGAATTCACTAGTTTAAAAAAAAACATTTCACAAGGGTAATTAATTAATGGTAATTAACAAACGAAGATACATCTGGTTCTCTGGACTCCCATTTACAAAACTTATCACTTCACAATTTCTCTCACAGGACGTCTTTTGAGATTTCTAATAGCTAAGAGTTTAGGACCTATGACATCCCGAGGCTGAGCCTGAGCCCAAGATGGAAAGTCACATTTACTCTTCTTACCTCTTCTCTTTCCACCAGAGGCTTGACCTCTGCAAGGTCCACATCCTGGAGGTCTTTTGACATGGTCCCAATCTGTTATCTGAAAAGAATAAAAACAAAGGGTCAGTGATGCTTGCCCCAGACTTTGATTCACCACCACCCCGCCCCCAGTAGAAAGCTGTAAATGAAATGTACTTCCCACTTCACCCCAATCCTGGCAGGACAAGGCCAACAAATGAGTATCAGAAATCACAGGGAATGGGAGGTAGGAAGCAAGTCTGAGCCCTGGTTCTGTCTCATTAAGCCAGTTAATTGCTGTCCCTGGGCCTCAGTGGACAGAGTCAGGATTTGGGTCAGCTCCCAACCCCACTACTTGCTGAACATGTGACCTAAATCAAGTCACTGAATCTCTATGGCCTTTGGTTTCCTTATTTATAAAATGAGAGGGCTCAAAATCTTGTGGAAATGAATGCTGAAAACTAAAAATAAATTAATTCTAGAGTAAAAAGAAATAAAATAAAATGAGAGGGCTGGACTAGATGGTCTCTAAATTTCTGCTTCCATCACCTGCAAAATGAAAGGTCCAGACTAAATGATCCTGGGTCCCCACCAACTCTAACATTCTGTGACTGTCTAATGCCTTAGAGGTGCCCATTGTTAACTCATAAAGCAATGGCTTTTTCTGGATTCAAGGTGGGGGGAGGAGGGTGAAGAGGGGAGGGCAGTGCAGGACAAGAAAGTCTCCCACCAACATAACCTCTCACATTGTATAGCACTTTATACTTAGCCCAAACGGCTCTCACTCAAGTGCCCTCAACTGAGTTTTATAACTATCATAGAGAAGGAATCCAAGTTATTATCACAGAAAGGTGAAAGGCTTGGCTTAAAGTCAACCTGTCTACTTTATGGATATTGCTAGACCTAGAATCCACATCCTCCTACTCCAAATGTGGGGCTCTTTCCTCTGTCTGTCTCATAGTTCCTACAGTCATCTATGCCTCAGGGAACTTAAAAACAGTCTGTCTCTGAGCAGAGATATTCCTGTAAACACCATCTCTCTGACAGACCAAAACCTCCCTGTGAGCAGGCAAGTCTTAATACGTATATTTTAAGTCTCCCAGTACCTGATACAGGGTTCTACAAAGAGTCTACTCAGCGAGTATTCATACTTCGTTCATTATTTATTATTTAACTTTAGTCAAGTCTCCTTATCTTAAAAAGAAAGAAAGAAAGAAAGAAACAACGCAGTTCCAGAGAGGCTAAGGCATCTTTGCCTGAGGTCATACGCCCTTATGTACTCACACCTCCTTCCAGTAACTGGGAGATCAAATCTAACACTTTGGTCACTGTACCATGAATGGATACAGCAAGCCTCAAAGGGCAAAACAGGTACGTGGAGACCCAAGTACAGCTACCGATGTCATTAAGATATTAAACCCAAATCCTCAAGTTTCCTGCTTCTCTCCCACCCCCGAAGTCTCCAGTTTCTTTTCTGCTCAACCTTGTTCCTGGGGAATTAAAGGACCTCGATAACACTGTTTAACCCAAACCTTTCTTTTCACAGGCCCAGTTATTAGGTAGGATATGCCTGCGTATTATCTAGTCCCAAATTTGGCAATGTAGCTTCAGAGAAGGGAGAAAGAGAAAAAAAAAAAGACAGAGAATTGGGCCCTTGAGGACGTGTAGGCTTTTAGGGATGGGGAACATTTGGCCTTGAGGTCACATAGGGCCCTTTAGGTCCTTAAGTGTGGTCCTCTGACAGAATATGAACTTCGAGAAGACCTTGGGGCCACAGGCTCCCCACCCCTCCAAGTTTAGGTGGTTCTTAACCATTTGTGGGTCATGGACCTTTGCGAACAGTCTAGGGAAGCCCATGGACCCTGTCCCTTTAAAACAACTGCAGGAGATTCTAAACTTCAGTTAAAGGCTGGTAAAAATGAAAACTCTCTTTTTATAATATATAAGCACAAAAAAACTGACTACTTATGCATATGCACAGAGAGACAAAGAGAGAGGGCAAGAGAGGGTGTATGTGCTTCTCATTCAAGTTCACATACACCATGAAATCTATGCACAAACCCTGAAGGACCATGGACCCCAGGTTATGAACCACTGCCTTAGCTAAAAAGCAAGAAACAAAAGAGGAAGAAGGTGCCCTGAGGTGCATGGCATTGAGGGAAGTCTAAATATGGGATCTGCCACACAGTATAGAGCCAGCCCTATCTAGAGCTGAGGCTACCAGAAAGAAGAGGCATTTTCAGTATTTATGGCCAATGTCTTTTGGTCCAGGCATCTGAGGGAGGGTGAACAGCCAGTCCCCTGGTAGAAGACAGAGACTAACACTAAAAAACCCTCAGAATGACTCCCCAACAGTTCCTGGCCATTCCTCCCCACCATGAGCCATCCGATTAGAAACAAGGAACACAGACAGGGCTGGGAGGGTCCTCAAAAATCATCTAATTCAATGACCTCATGTTAAAATCGGGAAAATCCCAAAAGGCTCAAGAGAAGTGGTTTGCTTGAGTCATATAGCTTAGCAAGGGGGTACAGGTTGGTCTAGAAATCAGGCCTCCTGTGTCCCAAGCAAGGGCTCTTAATACCACGCCACCATGATGCCCACAGAGGCTAGGTTCTGCTGGAAACTAAGCCCAAGCCAGAGAGAGAAAGGGAAAATATTTTTGTTGTCAAACGCTGTGAATTTTTTCCTGCCTACTCTCATCCTCTCCCCACCCCCAGAAAGGCAGGATTCCTTACATACTGGGACAAATGAATGTCTTCTTGTTATTCTTTTTACTCTGCAGGTTCTCAGAGGAAAAAAAGCAAGAGCTCAAGTTGGAAGTAAACTGAATAAATAAAGGTTAGGAGCTAAAAGCAATGCCTTTATTTTATAGGTGACAAAAAGAGAGCCGTGAAAGTTGGGGAAAGTTCTTGCTTAGAATCAGACAGCTAATAAGTGACTAATTAGGTCTTCAGAGGCTCCACATGGACCTCTCTGATACTGAATTACACATCGTAACACCACCCTCCTTCCATATCTCCCTTCTAGACCCTTCCCCTCAACTACTTTCTAACCCAGAACCTTCCCTCCTCATGCTGGCCTTCTCCCATTGGCGAGTTCCTTCCTGGACCTCCATTTTGGAGGTAAGTACAGATCGGCCATGCTTCACTCCCTTCCTAGCTGTGCTTCTGACTTTCTGGACCTTGCCACCATGTTTCTGGGCAGGTACCTCAACCCCTAATAGTTTCTCCCATTAGAATGTAAACTCCCTGAGGGCAAGTCGACCTTTTTAACTTGTATTTCTATTTCTAGTGCTTCACACAGTGCCTAGCACACAGTAAGCACTTAAAATGCTTCTTGTCTTGCCCCCACTGCCTCCCCACCAAAAGTTAAACTCCTGATGCTGGCATTCAAGCCCCTCCACGGCACCATACTACCCCTTTCAAGCTTTGTCTCAGATTACTACCCCCCTACATTTTTACTGCATTCACTGCCCCTATTTCAACGTCTTTGCTCATCCATGCCTACAATGTGCAAAATTCTCAGTTTCTGCCTCTTGGAATCCTGCCTGTTCTTCTATTCTCAGTTCAAATCCTACTCTAGAAATCCCCCAGTTATTAATGGCCCAGCTCCTCTCTTTCCAAATCAGCCTCCCTAGACTCTTAAATTCTTCAAAATTAGGAACCACACATCAACATAGAGCCCTAAAAACACTTTGTAGACAGTTAATTAAATGTGTACTGAACTGAATACCCGAGACAGGGAATTATTCAGCTTATTCAAGAACTCTTTACCTTTTGGGGCAGCTCATTCCATTTTTGGACATCTAAATGCAGGTCAAGACCTGTTTGCTTTAGTTTCTTTATCTGTAAAATGGGGGTCATTATAGCACCAACTTCCCAGGTCAGGAGGCTCAAATGAGATTATAGTTGTAAAGTGCTTATTAGCACAGTGCCTAACACACTGTAAGCACAAAATAAATGTTATCTACTATTACTAATTACAATTAATAAGATTACTACATTTGTTATTATTGCTATTACTTAGTATAACATAGTCTACACTCCAGGCCACACATGGCCACACATAGCCCCAAGGCCGTAGGTTCCCCAGCCCTGGCACTCTTGTAATTAATAATGTATTAATCATTGGTTTATTATTGTTGCCACCATTATTTCCCTGGTTTCCTTAGCTCCTTGTGCCTTCTCCTACCCTTGAAATTTCTTTGTATTCACCCTGACTTCTATATACTGAGAGCAGTGCCTATATGTTTCTGTTTGTCTCCAGAGCCCACCAAACGTGCCTGGGACACACTGGACACGTAAAAAATAAATGACAAATGCTTACTAACTGACTGACCTCAAAGAGCTTCGCTTCAGGTAGGGGTGGGGCTCTGAAGACTGAGTTTTGAAACAGGCTAAGTCACTTGTCTGCTGAATTCTTTCCCAAGGTGCGAAACTGAAAGGAATAAATAAGTGGCATCTTCCAGCTCCATCCCTCTCCATTCTAAGTACGGCCCCTTCTAACTCGGACCCTCTGGCAGTCTCCTTCAGTGGTACTGTCTCCCCAACTCCGTGAGAATGCCCAGATAAATAAAGCCATCTCAGCAACTCCACGGCAGAACAAGCTGATCTCAATGCAATTCCTGACAAGTCAATGGATGCCAAAGTGGACACTGGGTATATGCATGTGTGCTCACGGCTCTCCTCAACTCCTCAAACCCCCCAAAACAAACAACCCACACTGCTCTGGGCTGTGCTCCTTCATACTGACAGAGCAACAGCCCCAATTCACCAGAAAGACAACCCCACTGACTTTTCATTATTTATCTCTCAGGATGTCCTCCAGGGCCATCCCAAAGACAAAGTTTGTGCTGGATAGGCAAGTTTTTCTATTAACAAAAAGGGGGGGAGGGTGTAGGGGGTTTGAGTTTGAAAGGAGAGGGAGGGATAGAGAAAGGGTGGGAAAGAAGGAAAAGAAAACCCAAAGATTTTTTTCTGTTTGGGCTTTGCAAAGTCAGCGTGCCAGTGGTCATGAGAGCCCAGCCAGCAGAATACCTCGCCTACACAGTCACAGGGACATTCCAAAACTTGGGGGCCTGGCAGTATTCCCCTTGACCTCATGAGCAAAAAAAAAAAAGTCCTTTTGATCCACACTGCTTAGATTAGGGGTCCTTGACAAACTGTCTAAAAAACAAACAAAAACTCACTTATGAGAGATGGAGGTAGGATGAATCATATGCAAGGTTTAGGTTCTAGCTAGGCCTGCTTCTGCTGTTTTTCTGGGGACATGCCACTTAAGTCTCTTTGGGTCCTTGTTTCTCTAATCTTACAGATGCCAAAGAGCTGCGAGACCGCCATTTTATATATAAAGTTATTTCTATATTGTCTCCTCCATTAGAACTTGCTTTGGGGCCCCAGCACTGAGCAGGGTGCCTGGCATTTAAGAAATGCTTCAAAAATAATAAACGCTTGTTGACTTGACTGTACGTCAAGTTCTAAAGAATTAAAATTGTAGGTCACCCCAAGGATAATAGGAAGGCTCATTCATGGTGGTGGTAAGGAGAATGCTACAAGTTATCAGCAAAGAGAATCAAGAGAAGCAGATAAAAGATATATCAGAGTCATAGGACCACAAAACACAAAAGGAGGCAGGCTGGCTATGCTTCCAGAGCCAAGGATAATGGATGGGCCAGTCTCTAGGCCTGTGGTAGTGGTATCCACATGTTAAAAGATCTGGGGACAGGGGCCCAGTCAACACATGTTGGACCCATGTTTATGGATCAATCATTTATTAAGTGCCTAATATGTGCCAAGCTTTCTGTATCCCCAGGGCTTAAGACTGCCCCTACCTTCAAGGAGCTTGTAATCTAATTAATGGGGAATTTAGCTGATTATAGGAACAAGGTTATGAAATCTAGAATGGGTTTCTAATCCAAGTGAGGGGAGGAAACCCACTGATTTTGGAATGAGAAGCCCTGGTATAACTTCCGAGGCCCAGTTTACCAGTTATTGGTAAACAAAATGATATACATCCAAAATAGTTTTTTCACTGGTCTTTTGGTGGCTCTTCTTACCCACAAATACTGCTTCCCTAAAATAGACATTAGGGCTAGGTGGGTGGCACAGTGAATAGAGCACCGGCCTTGGAATCAGGAAGACCCAAGTTCAAATCTGGCCTCAGACATTTAACACTTGCTAGCTGTGTGACCTTGGGCAAGTCACTTAACCCCAACTGCCCCCTCCAAAAAGCAAAAATAAAAAAAATGGACACTCCTCAGAAAAGAATCAAGAAATGATGTCCAAAATGTGAGAAATATGACTTCCAAATGAGCAAACTTCAGCTTTCAAATTTCTGCCGCCAAAGTTAAGGCCATTCCCTCCCACTACTCATACTTAGGAGTCTCTACATCACCAATACCCCTTCTAGTTCTAAAGCCTACGAAGATTTGGCCTCTCCCCTTGGCTTCCAATTTTGCATTATTCCTGCCTGACTTTACAGGAGGGTTGTGAGAATCCACAAACAGAACATCTTCTAGGACAAATTCAGTCACGAGAAAGACGGAGCCCAGTAAGGGCCTTCTAGACCCACATCATATTCATTGTATGTTTCACCCCAATCTCCATCCCTCCTAGGTTGTAAGCTTGTAGAGTCCAGAATCCATATTTAATCATTGCATATTACAGTAATCAATGTTTGCATCTTATCCTATTAAGACTAAGCTGCATTAGGCCAGAGACTACATCTTAGAGCTAAGAATTGTACATTGGATAAATAGGTATTTAATTAAAAGGTTTGCTGAATGAACATGTGCAATTATTGATAGTGTTAGGATTGGATGAGGAATTTCCTTTCCAATTTAAAAAGTGATGGAACTATTTCTGAAAGTATCACAGGCTCAGAATTTCTCACCTGTAAGATGCCAGCCAGTATGGCCACACTGTAGAGGTTCGAATAGGGTGCCTACCTTTCAGCTTTATTTAAAGCTCAAAAGACAAGATAGGAACTAGCTATGAAAAGCTTTAAAAGTCAAATAGAAAAGTTCATCTTTTTTATCCTTGAATCAATAGCGGGACACTGGAGTTTACTGAGGAGGAGACTCGGCTGCAGGAGGATGCCTCAGAGTGAGAGAGACCAATTCGAAGGCCTGAACAAAGATGGCAGCTATGGGAACAGAGAAGGGGTCAGCCACATAAGACGTTGTGGAAGATGAAAGAATGAGAATGTTTATTTGTGTAGTTTATTAGTATTATATTAAGAGATGTTTATTAATATTAAGAGATGTAGACTCACAAGGCAAGTTCAGTACAGAGGCATAAACAGAAGGGTTTAGTGAAGTCCCAGGAGAAAGATCATTACTACCACTGATGGGAGAGAAGGAAGGAAGGAGGGGTGGAAAGCCAAGAGGTCATGAGGCAAAGAGGACAGAGGACATCTGAGCACAAGCAGCAGAAAGACCCAGGGCTCAGAAAACACCAGCTGAAGCACAGAACACAAAGGAATTAGTATGATGTGAAGGTGGAGAGGTATAATTGTGGGATGTCAAATCTTGCTCTGACCCTTGCTTACTTTGAAGTAAGACTCTGTCACTTTAATAAAGCCAAGTCCCTTAATCTTTCCAAGGCCCATTTTCTTCATCTTTAATAGTGGGTAACTACTTTATGGAATTCTTGTCTTTGTTTTTTGCACACACACACACACACACACACACACACACACACACACACACACCCGGCTTTCATTCTTATCTTTGTACCAGCCCAGGGCTTGGCACATAAGAACTCTCGTTGACTGAATGAAGACCAGCAGAAGGTTGGAGGAAGGCCACCATTTTAGGAGGCTAGACCTGAACAACCCAGGCAGGACCTTGGGAATAAAGAGATTCCAAGAGACTCCAAAGGATACTAAAAGACCAGCAAACAACAGGATTTCAGTCTCCTCAGAAGGGAGAGGGAAGAGTTAAGAGGCAGATCTGCCATATACAGCACAGGAGACTGGGCTGACAAACAGATGGCGGCTTGACTGACAGAAATAGGGAAGGGAAAGAAGGAGTAGCAGGAGGAGAGATGGTGGGAGCTATTATTGTCTTTATAATGGAGGCAGCTGGTGGACAGAGAACTGAGCCTGCATAAGGAAGATTGTCCTAGCTGTGCGACCTTGGACAAGTCCTGTCTCAGTTTCCTCATCTGTAAAGTTATAGCTGCTGTGAGGAAAAAAAGAGTATTTGCAAAGCACTTTAAAAAGGCTAGCTATTAACATTACTATTTTTTTTGTCCTGGAACTCCCACCTCCCCACTGCCTGCCCCTAGTAGCCTCTGAGTAAAACCCCACTGGCTACTATTTGTGATTAAGCTGCCTTCTTTCTACACCAGCAATCAGGAGCACATACATCACAGTCCCAAGTGGCCCCAGGAAATACATATGTGCTCAGGACTGCCCGGAAGATAACGCGGCCACCTGGAAAGTTCTGTGCTTGCCATCCTCTGTCAGGGACCCAACTCGGAGGGGGACAAACTCCAGGTTAATGAGTGTTGGTTCTGAAGGGCTGCTGACCCCAGGGGAGCCACTGTTCAGCTATGTGTCTTGCCCAACAAGACCTGGACAAGGAACAGAGGGGTTTGAACTGCTCTGAAAACCTCAAGAGTTTATTCACTCAACCAGAAAACCTGTGTCAAATTCCTTTAGACACCAAATCAGCCAACCAATTATCACTGACTTAAGTGCGGTCTGGGACAGGGAGCTGGGTGACTTTGAGGGTCCTTCCAATTTGGAGTGCAGGAAGATATTCCAAGGCAGCAAGGTGGTGCCAGTGGACAGAACGCTGGGCCTGGAGTCAGAAAGACAAGTTCAAATCTAGACTCAGACATCACGGGAATGACCCTGGGCAAACCCCTATCTGCTTCAGTCTCTTCATCTGTAAAATGGGGTTCATAATAGTGTCTATATCCCAGGACCTAATGAGATAATAGTAAAGTGCTCAGCCCACACAGTGCCAGGTACCTTGTAGATGCTTAATAATCTTTAAAATATGTGTTTATTTCCTTCCTACGACTCCATATTGGTGCAAATGCAGCTTCAAAGGAGCTTAGTCTAACCTTTGTTTTTATAGATTTTAGACCCAGAAGGGATCATATACAGGGTTTTCTATTCTAACCCCACTCCCAATTTTACATAAGAAGAAACCCAGTCCAGAAAAATCGGGCTCCAAGAGATTAAACTTTCTCATGGTCAAATAAGAAGCAGTCCTGGGATCCCACTGCGCCACAATATGCCAGAATGGGCCAGAAAACCAGTCTTTTGGAAGCTTTCTGACAACAACCAGCTATCCTTGATTCAGGTGTCTCGGCTGGGCAGAGGATGACTTCAGGTTTATTCCAACCTGGAGTGTCTTAAGAGTTCCGGGGTCCTGTGATTCTTTGTGTCT
This sequence comes from Pseudochirops cupreus, assembly GCA_028627135.1. Lineage (NCBI taxonomy): Eukaryota > Metazoa > Chordata > Mammalia > Diprotodontia > Pseudocheiridae > Pseudochirops > Pseudochirops cupreus. The sequence goes on from CM053580.1 coordinate 507,864,191, forward strand.
AGCAGGGGACTAAGGGATAGGAAGGGGGTAATAGAGACCCCAGTTCTCAAATAAGTTAGTTTGGTTGGGGTAGTCTTGACTAGACTTCATGAAACACAATGTCAGAGGTCATCCTGTCCAACCCTTTTTACCTGAAGAACACATGCTCTGTCCACAACATCCCTAAGAGTGGCTGATATACCTGCATGCATACTTTCAGTGACAGGGAACTCACTACCCCCAGGCCATTCTATTCAAGGGCAACTATAATTAAGGCAGTCTTCCCTACAGTCTGTGGCTATCAGGGTCATAAGGATTTTAATCCTGGAATGGATCACATATGGGACTTTCTAGTCTAAACCCACCCCCAATTTTACCTAGCAGTAAAATGAGTCCAGAAAGATTAAAATGACTTGGCCAAGGTCACCACTGGGAATGTCAGACAGAGGGAGGATTCTAACTCAAAATTTCACTGTAGTTATTTATGCCAGGGTGGAAAAGATGGGCAGTAACATGAACTCTGCCAAAGGATGTGCTCTCTAAGCCAGTGATGCTGCTGGCTTCCACATGGCTGGGTGAGGAAGAACTCCACACAAGCTGGGTCATGCCCTTGGGAGAACCCAGGCTGTGAACCACAAAATGGGAAAACCAGAAGCACTGGTGACAGCAGCCCAGAAACCAAAAGGATGCTGATCAGGCCCTGATTATTCTGAAGCACTTTCAGTACAATTATCACCCCCATTCTACAGATGGGGAAACTGAAGCAAACAGGTGACTCCCCCAGGGCCACACAGCTAGTCATCGTTTGAAGCTAAATCTGAACTCAGGTTCAAGGCTCTTTGTCCTCTGCTATTTTTCCAGTACCGTGCGTTCATCAGAGTTCTGGAGGAAGAAGAATGTTTCAAATTGAAGATGAAAGCCTTGAACCCAAAGGTCAAGTTACCTGCTAGTTGCAAATTCTATGATTTATGAGAATCTAGGCTACCCCCCTCACTTCTCAGACAGGACTTACATGAAGTCACAGAAATAAGGAACAGGCCTGGTCCCCTCCAGCTATGCATGCCTGCCTTCTTCCCACCCAGGGCACATGCACGTGCTGCAAACACACTGCCCGACTCCCCCTGCCCCTCCCCTTAGAATATACGTGTCCTGAGGAGGGGTAATTTAACAATAACATTATTATTAATTACACCATTATTACATCATGAAAATGATTATTAGTACTAAAGAGCAGCATTTACAGAGCACCTACGTGTCAGGTACTGACCGTGCTCAGCATTTTACAAATGTCTCATCTGACCCTCAAAACGACTCTGGAAGGTAGGTGCTGTTATGATCCTTGTTACATTTACAGTAGAGGCAATTGAGGCAAATAGGTTAAGTTACTTATCCAAGGTCACATGCCTAGTAAGCATCCAAGGCTGGACTTGAACGCAGGTCTTCCTCACTCCAGGCCCAGTGCTCTCTATCCAAAGAAAGGTTACTTGCCTTTCTTTGCATCCTCAATGCTAAGGCACATTTACAGTAGGCACTTAATATATGCTTGTTAACTGACTTACATAATTGGGAGAGAAGATACAAACAACCCCACTTTTCTGCTATCTTTTTGGAGCGGGGAAGGTAGAGCAATTGGGGTTAAGTGACTTGCCCAAGCTCACACAGGTAGTTTTTTGTGTTAAGTGTCTGAGGCTAGATTTGAACTCCGGTCCTCCTGACTCTAGGGCAGGTGTTCTATTCACTGCGCCACCTAGCCACCCCACTTTTCTGCTATTTTAATAGTCTGATTACTATATTCTTAGCAGCACAGGTCTCCCCAAATCTATCTTGTACAAAGTGACTTCAAATTCAGAGCTCTTTTTACTATACCATGAGCCCCAAATCTCCCAGGAAGAGTAGAAGGAAGGGTGAGGAGGGGCTGGGGAGCTCATGTCACCAGACATACCCTTTGGCTGGTTATCAGTCTCCAGTACTTTCTACTTTCCATAATGGCCCCCTCCTCCCATCCATTCCTTGCCTCAACTGTCTCTCACAAATCTCCCAGGAAGATATGGAAGACAAGAAGAAATCACGTGCATTAAATAGTTTGAAATGTACAAAGCACTTCACATACATTCTCATCTGTTCCCATCATCATTGCCATGGGGCAGGTATAATTGATCTCCACTGCAGAGATGATGGAACCAGAGCTCAGCGTAGGACACATCTAGCATCCAAGTTGGGATTCAAACACAGCCCTGCAGTCTTGGGAGTCAGGAACATCTTACCAACACAATACTGTCTGTGTGCCCCAGATCAGTAAGGCTACTAATAAAGGTAGGATGGGATTCCCAATCTGTCATCCAGGCAAGCAATTTTCACAACTGAGAAACCCCCACTGCCCCTACCTCACAATGAACACCCAGGTCTCAACATGCATGATGCAAGGAATGATATTTTATCATCCACTCCTTCTCTCCTGTCCATTCTGTTTTCTTCCACAACTTCCTACAATCTTTTAACTTTTTTTTTTAAACCACCATATGAGAAGAACAAAAGGTAAGTACATTTGGGCTGTTAAGACAGAACAGACTTGGTGGGGGTTGGAGGACAGATAAGGCTACAGTGGTGGGGGGGAGGGGCTCATTGAATGGGGACAGAATTCACCATTGATGGTCACTGAATTCTTCCTCACAAGCCACAGCCCAGCTGTTTTTCATCCTTATTAATAAGCATCAGCGCAGCTGCAGATCCATTTCCTAATGGCCAGCTTTGAGGAGGTCCATGAGGGCTGAGTGGGTTCTTCAGAAGATGGATTTTTTAGATTCTATTGATTTATTACATATTATTTAAATTTAACTACCATCCCTACCTATCTCTTCCTCCTCCCCTAAAAGGATGCCAAAGGGCTTCCTGGAGAGTCCAGCCCAGGGTTAATCACATCACCTGGAATTCCTCAGATCTCCTACTTCACTTTTCTGCCCATGGTTAGGTGATAGAGACTACATCCAACTGCAGCTTCCAGGATGCTTTCTTGGCCCATCTTCAGCCCCAAGCCTGGAAGAATGTTGGCAACCTGAATTTTAAAGGCTTTCTTACATAAACCATAAACAGAGAATATGGGTCTGTTATCTGTTAGGTGAAAAGTGTTTCATTTTTTAAAAAATTTGGGGAGAGGGGTGGTAGTGGTGAGGGTATATTTAAAGTATTAAACAGTAATTAATTAGTAGCTGAGTGAAGTTTGCTAAATGCCATTAAAACATCCAAAGCAAACTCCACTGCAAAAAAATCTCTGCCACCCTCTCAGTGATTTATTTTGCTGTAGTGAAATTTATGTCTTATTCACAATAATGGGATTAGAGTACTTGAATTGTGGTCATAACAACCAGCATTGTTTATTACTGAATTATGGAACCGACTTTTTACTGAATTTGCAAGCAGAGCCCTGTGGTTAGGTCATTTGGTTCAAAGCAGCAGATTCAGAGCTGAAAAGGGACCTTGGAAAGGGACCATCCCGTCCAACCTCATTTTACAGATGAAACCCAGACAAGCTCAGGGGTCAGTCCAGTAATAGGAGCATGGCCAGGATTCCAACTCCAGCCAGGTCCTTTGGCAGGACTGCTCTTTCCACTGAGGTGGGGGGTTCCTGAATCCAAGGAGTGTCCACTATGAGCCAGGTTCTAGAGAATACCAATATTAAAGTGACCAAGTTCCCCTCTTCAAGAAGCTTACAATCTCATTAGAGTGTATGTACGTGTGTGTGTGGGGGGGGGGTCCTCTTAAACTTTTGATGTGGCCTGGACCCCTTCTCAGAATGATGTTTTTAAATAATTGAGATGAAAATGTCATGTATTTCCTACAGGAAATCTACTGGAAGGGTGGTTGGTGGACCCAGGTTAAAAATGTCTGA
>CM053580.1:507868555-507886883 GCA_028627135.1 Pseudochirops cupreus
ATTTCATCATTTGTTATATTTAACAAAAAGTCGCCTTTCTCAAAAATCTCATAGGCTAGACTCTCTTGGAATCATGTACCACAGCAAGTTCTTGGATTTTCCATTGTCCATCTTTTTTTCCTTTTTAAATGAAAAAGGATTTATTTCATTTTTTGTATTTTTAGGGTCTCCTATTTTTGTCGTTCTTTTCCCTTCAACCCTTATCCATTTTAATGCCTCTTTGTAAAAACAAAACAACAGCAATATTTAAGTTAACTGACACACCATCCACAGCTGACAATATATACCACATGCCACATCTGCGGTTCCAACTAAAGGAGCATAAATGGTTGGCTAGAAACTCTATTGTATTTTATACTTGAATCATGTATGATGCAAATATTACCAAATGTCTTTTAAATCTGAAGTTTCCATCCAAATGGTAGGACCATGATTAATTTCAGCCAAGTGCAAAAATCTTTTAAATAAATATTCACCTCAGTTATGGACCCAAAATCAAGACAAAGAAAGTAGACACATAAGGCCTTAGGATTCTTTAGTCTTTTAAAATTTTTTTATTTACTTATTTGTTTTTAGTTTTCACCATTCACTTCTATAAGATTTTGAGTTCTAAATTTTCTTCCCTTCCTTCTTCTCCTCCCTGCCCAAGATGGTGTGCATTCTGATATAGGTTATACATGTACAATCATATTAAACATATTTCCACATGAGTCAGGTTGTAAAGAAGAATTATAACCAAAGGAAAAAAATCATGAGAAAGAAAAAAAGATGTACTAGATGCTACTATCTGCATTCAGACTCCATAGCTCTCTCTCTGGATGTGGATAGCATTTTCCCTTGTGAGTTTTTTGGAACTGTTTTAGATTCTTATATTTCTGAGAAGAGTAAAGTCTAGCAAAGTTGGTCATTGCCCTATGCTGCTGTTACTGGGTACATACAATGTTCTCCTGGTTCTGCTCACTTCACTCAGCATCATTTCAAGTAAGTCTTTCCAGGATTTTCTGAACTCCACCTGCTCATCATTTCTTATAGCCCAATAGAATTTCATTACATTCATATACTACAACTTGTTCAGCCATTCCCCAATTGATGGGCATCCCCTCAATTTCTGATTCTTTTGCACCACAAAAAGTACTGCTACAAATATTTTTGTACATGTGGGTCCTTTTCCCATTTTTTATGATCTCTTTGGGATATAGACCTAGAAGTGGTATTGCTGGATCAATGCCCTTTGGGCATAGTTCCAAATTGCTCTCCAGAATGGTTGGTGGAGTTCACAACTCCACCAGCAATGCATTAGTGTTCCAATTTTCCCACATCCTCTCCAATATTGATCATTTTTCTGTTTTGTCACGTTAATCAATCTGATAGGTATGGTGTGGTACCTCAGAGTTGTTTTAATTTGCATTTCTCTAATCAATAATAATCAACAATCAACAATAACTTAAAGCATTTTTCATATTACTATAGATAGCTTTAATTTCTTCATCTGAACACTGCCTGTTCATACCCTTTGACCATTTACCAACTGAAGAATTATTTGTATTCTTATAAATTTGATTCAGTTCTTTATATATTTTGGAAATTAGGCCTATATCAGAGACACTGACTGTAAAAATTGTTTCCCAGCTTTCTGCTTCCCTTCTAATATTAGTTGCATTGGCTTTGTTTGTGCAAAACCTTTTTAATATAATGTAATCAAAATTATCCATTTTGCATTCCACTAATTTGTTTTGTGTCACCTTTTATGTCTAAATCATGTACCCATTTTGACCTCATCTTGGTGTACAGTGTAAGATGTTGGTCTGTGCCTAGTTTCTGCCATACTGTTTTCCAGTTTTCCCTACAGTTTTTGTTAAATAATGACTCCTTAATCTTAGTGCCTTCCCTCTGAGACTAACTTTAATTTATCCCGTATAGATCATGCTTATATATCGTTGTTTGCCTGTTGTCTCCTTCATTAGAGCTCCTTGAAAACAATGACTACGATTTTTTTTATTTTTGGTTTTGTTTTTTTTTTACATTCTGCTTTTCTTGGTAAAACCCTACTGCCTAGTCCAGTGCCTGCTACATTTTGTTCAGCTGTTTTCAGTCATGTTCAACTGTTCATGACCCCATTTGGGATTTTCTTGGCAGAGACACTGCAATGGTTTGCTATTTCTATCTCCAGCTTATTTTATAGATGAGGAAACTGAGGCAAACAGGGTGAAGTGACTTGCCCAGGGTCACACAGCCAGTACGTGTCTGAGGCCAGATTTGAACTCAGAAAGATGAGTCTTCTTGATTCCAGGTCTGGCTCTTTAGCCACTGTATCACCTTACCTGCTCACTTGGCACATGATAGGCCCTTAATAAATGCTCTCTGACTGACAGATTGACCACAGCTCTTTCTTCCTCCCCGCCCCCCCCCGCCGCCCCCCGCAACCATTACATTGAGATGTCACTGAACTCTGGGGAGCACCAAGTTAGACATGCTTTAGATAACATGCTTTCCTAGTGACCCCTCTACATGAGAAGCCAGAGAGACACAGAGTCTACCGCTGATTACTCAGAAAAGCCTGAGCAAAGCTCTCAGTGAAGTCCCTTGTTGGGCCCCACAGTCACAATGGCCCCTGAGGTTTATTAGGGAAGCAATTTGCTAATATCAGGCCTAATCATATTTATGATATTAAATATGTGAGTTCAGTGCCTACTTGGCAGTTTCTCAGGGCACTGAAGTTGTGAAACCAACCTGAGAAATGGTTCCTGAGAATCAGAGTACTTAGTTCTGAAGTGATAAGATTGTAAAGAGCTAGGAATCACTTTGAGGCAGAAACTCTCTTTTGTAACTGGAATCTTCAGCCCCCTCCACGACTCCCTTCTCCTCTCTCTCCTCCTCCGGCTCTCTTTCTTTCCTTTTCTTCTCTCTCTCTCTTTCTCTCTCTCTCACACACAACACATTCATATACAGAGTCCTCTCCCATTTTTCCTTCACCACAATGAATTCATCTTTTAATCTCTTCATTCTGCCAATCCTAATAATCTAATTTGACCTTAGATATTAATGGCTGCTGATGGCTTAATGTTCAGTCCTTCATAGATTATCATTATAATAGGGGACATTTCTCCACTACTGTTCTCAATCTCCTCATCTCACATTTCACTCTTACAACAACCTTGGCAGGCAGGGGTACAGATATTCTTATCCTCACTTTAAAGATGAGGAACCTGTACAATCGGGAGAGTGAAAGTCCTGCTCCTATCAAATGGCAGGAGTTGATGGAATCCACACCCCATGTCCTTTTCACCATGCAACAAACTCCCTCTCTTTCTAAATGCACATTTTAAAAGGTGTTCTTCAAAGTCTTAACCCAACGATCTTAGCAAAGTGGCATTGCCCAGCTTGGGTCATGGCCAGTAATGGAGATATTTGGGGCAGGGGAAGCCTCTTCCAGAACCTCTAAAGTCATGCCTCCTTGGCATAATAACAACTCAATTGAAGGCTGGCAAAGCACTTTTCTCACAGAAGCCCAGTGTAGCAGAAGTGCAGATTCTGTTAGTGCTGATTTATAAATGAGGAAACAGAGACGGAAAGCTTGATTATCGCAGGCACAGAATAAGAGCTTAATAGTAAGTACTTAATGAATACCTATTGACTTAAAATGACTTGACCATATTGACATAGCTAGGAATAATAATAATAGTTAACATTTATGCAGCACTTCCTATGGCCAACATCGTGCTAAGAGCTTTACAATTATCACCTCATTTGAGCTTACAACTACCCTGGGAGGTAGGTGCTATTATTATCCCTATTTTACAAGTAGGAAAACTGAAAGTGAATTATAGCCAGTTACATAGCTACTAAGTGTCTGAGGCTAGATCTGAACATGAGTCTTCCAAAAGCAGCTAGGTGGCCTGGAGTCAGGAAGACCTGAGTTCAAATCCAGCCTCAGACACTAGCTGCCTAACCCTGGGCAAGTCACTTCACCCTGCTTGCCTCAGTTTCCTCATCTGTAAAATGAGCTGGAGAAGGAATTGGCAAAATACTCCATGATCCCCGCCAAGAAAACCCCAGATGGAGTCACAAAGATTTGAACATTACTGAAATGACTGAACAACAGCAACAACTTCCCTCCATGCGCTGTGCCACCTAGCTTCCTGGTAACCATCTCAGGCAGGATTTGAACCCAGGTCTCCAGAATCCAAGCCCAGCATATTACCTGCTACACCATGTTGCCTCTTAGCGGCTCAAGACCAAGTCTGGTCATAGACAAGAAAGTTAGGATATGCCCTTTTGCTTGGTGTACATCTTATTGTTCCTAAAAACTGTCACTGTAACTTTTAAGTTACAAAAGATCAACAGGCTTCTCGTCTATGTGATGTGAGGATTAAGAGGGCTTTGGGGTGTTCTGGGCAGGGGTGGAAAGGGGGGACGCACTGAGGCTTCATGCACATTTATTGATCCAAGAGCTGGCTTAGATTCTATTGGGGGGGGGGAGCATCAGCACAGGGGACCTCTGATCACCTCTGGCACATAAGCACATGCAAAACAAAACTAATGAGGGGAGTGGGTGACACCATAACAGTAGTTAGCATTTGCATGGCACTTTAAGCTTTTCAGCAGTTTTACATTTATGATCTCGCTCGATTAGCACAGCAACCCTGGCAGGTAGGTGTTTTTTATTATTATCACCATTTTACAGATGAGGAAGCTGATGCAGACAGGTTCAATGACTTGCTCTGTCACACAGCTAGCACCCATGTCGGGCCTCATGCTCAGGTCTTCCCAACACCAAGTCCAGTTGTCAACCTGTGGGTTATGTTCAATTCGTAATAATGAAAATACATCCTGCATATCAGATAGATTCATAACAGTAGCAAAATTACAGTTATGAAGTAGCAACGAAAATAATTTTATGGTTGGGGGTCACTACAACATGAGGAACTGTATTAAAGGGTCACAGCATTAGGAAGGTTGAGAACCACAGGAGAGATTGTCCTCAGGTGGCTCCCTTCTGCAAGGGAGCCAGAGGAGACAGGACAGAAGGAACCAGCAGGGACCACAAGCAGGCTCTCACAACCCAATCTATGGAAGAGATCACCAATGGTTTCTTTGTCTCCAGTTTATCCAGAGCTGGGGAGTAAAAAGCCATATGATGAAAAACCCACTTCTGCTTTTGAAGAATCTGGTTCTTTGACATAAGTTTCAAATCCCCTTATCAACCTCCTGTTCACACATACATTCTTTCCCACTATCTTCCAATCTAAATATTGTTCATCAGAAGATAGCTCCTAGTGGGCCAAGCACGAGCAGAGGTCACAAGTGACATTAGTCTATTAACCAAAAATATTTATTGAATACTGTGAGAAATGCAGTGGAGACATAATACAATCAACCACCCAATCAGCAATCATTTAGCAAGTTCTTACTCTGTGTCAAGCATTGGTTTAGCACTCAGGATACAAAGAAAGAGTGAGAAGGATCTCTATCCTCAAGAAGCTAACATTCTAATGGAGGAGAATACAGTGGGCATCAGGAGGGCTGGATTCTCATTCTAGATCTCTTGCTAACCAGCTTTGTGATTTCAGCAAGTTCCTTAACCCTCCCAGAGTTCCAGTGACAGAGAGCTCCCTATTTCATACTTTAGTAAAGCCATGGCTCCTCTCTGTACCTCAGTTTCCCCATCTGTAAAATGAAAGGGTGAACCAGATGATTTCCAAGGTTCCTATCTAAACTCATCTACCTTATGGTCCTAGGGCTGTTGTGAACAGAACTTTTCCCCAAAGGTAGGGGTCACTTTTCCTGAGTCCAGTCCTAACACAAAGGGGCAAACAGACTCTAACAGAAGCAACAGGCATAAAATTTCTTTGTCTCTCCAAAGAGCAAAGGCCTCATTCCCATATCATGTGGAAAATATGTAATCTAAATTACGGTTTTCTATCACCTAGAGCTCTGCAGCCCTTAGGACTTTCCAGGTGGTTCCCTCCCAGGCAGGTATTCAATGCTTGTGTTTCAAACTGTTTCCCCAAGGATTTTCTTCCAGCCAACACCTATACTAAAGTCAATAATTCTTTAAGGATCTAATGGCTCCAATCCTAGTTCCCACCTCATTAATGAGCAACAAGAGTCACAGATTATCAGTGCTGGAAGAAACCATAGATAAGATTCGGGTTTGGGGTTTTTTATTCCACATTTAGGGTGCTATACCTTCTCCTGTCCAAAGAAAGGTAAATTTTGATGGCCAGAAGCTTCGGGCTTACTGGTTAGATTCTTTCCTTTCTTCACCCTCTCCCTCTTCCCCTCTCTCTCTCCCCCCCCCCCTTTCTCCCTCTCTCTCTCTCTCTCTCTGTTTCTCTCTGTCTGTCTGTCTCTCTCTCTCTTCCTTCTTTCACAAAACCTGAAACCCAATTTACTCTGTAGCTCATAGACTGGACCACTATAGGTCCCTGCCCAAGCTCCACTTAATGGCTGTATTTTGGGCCCTCCCGGATTGCAGTGAATGTCAATGGTAACTGTTTCTCTTAGGAACAGCAATCATGAAGGTCTTCCCCTCCCACCTTGATTTTTTTCTTCTTTTTTTCTAATTAAAGAGTCCATCCCTTGACTCACTTCTTTAAGAGGCCTATCTGCTGAATGGGCATTGCCTCACTCTGAGTACATGAAAAGGCCTTAGTCTAAAAAAGGGCCAGGATCTCCCATTGCATCCTGGGCCATCTCTATTAGTCCTGATGAATATCTGGCCACTGGACTCGGATGTCTCTGGAGGAGAGAGTGAGGCTGGTGACCTTGCATAGCCCTCTCTCACTCAAATCAAAGTCAATTGCAAGTCATGTCATCAGTTCCCTGATGCCATGGTCCTCTTTGAAAATGAAGGACAAACACAACAACAACAGCAACAGGGAGAAACTTCCTAACCAATAAGCTGTCACAGAGTGGAATGGGGTGTTCTGAAGGGTAGTGAGTTCCTTGTTGACGGAGGTCTTCAAGAAGAAGCCGGATAACCATTCTCACCAGGTGGGCCATGGAGGGAAACTCAGCTCCGGTCTGGGTTGAAATCGGTGACCATCTAACTCTGAAATTCTTCAAATCCAGTCCAATTCTCAAATTTTATAGAGAAGGAAACTAAGGCCCAGATGAGTGAAGACACTTTCCCCAAGTCTTCCAGGTAGAAAGCAGAGCTCTAGGCCTAAGGTCAGGAAGACTGAGTTCAAATCTGGCCTCAGATGCTTCCTACCTGTGTGACCCTGGGCAAGTCATTTAATCTCTGTCTGCCTTAGATTCTTCAACTGTTGATAACAATAATAATATCTCCTGGGGTTGTTGTGAGGATCAAATGCCATAATAATTGTAAAGCACTTAGCATGGTACATAGGACATCACAGGCACCAAATAAATGCAATTATGGTTACGCTGATGAAAATGAAGAGGATCTAGTGGCAGCCCTAGGCCTAGAACCTGACTCTTTGGTCAGGCTTTCCAATACACTAGAAAAGTAAGAGACAGTTTTCACCCCCATTTTATGCACAGGAAAACCAAAGTTTCAAGTTACCCTCTAGGAGTCTAGGTTATTAGAGTTCAGAACGGATCCCGATTTTTACTGTCTAGAATTCAGGATCAACCTTCCCCAGAGGTGGGGGATTCAGTGGGATTTTAAGGCTTCCTGGAAGATCTCCCTCCTCCAGATACCTCTTCCCAGTCCCCTGTCATACTGTCTAACATTCTATCATCAGGCTGGATGAAATTTCAAGCTTCAAGAAGGATACAGGAAATGGGAGCTGGGAAAAGAAGAGAATCCTTTCCTGGGTCTCTCAAATGGAACCACTTTTTCCACTGCATTTTTCTGCTCCTCAAATCAATCTGAATCTCAAGAAAAAAGACAACAATATTAAAGAACAAGGTGGTACTCTTCCTCACAATAAACCCTGAGAGGTGGGTGCTATTATTATCCCATTTTACAGATGAGGAAACCAAGGTAAATAGAGGTTAAGTGACTTGTCCAGGGTCTCACAACTAGTAAGTATATGAGGTTGAATTTGAACCGAGGTGCTCCTGGTTCTAGACCAAGTACTCTATCCACTGTATCACATACTTTCTATCTCCACCTGCACATCCCCCCTGAATGACTAATCCAGAATAGTACACAGAGCAAGTCCTCTACAATGCTATTGTAATAAAGATGGAGCAGTTGATAGAAAATGGATCTATTTTTAAATGTGACTATGGGGGGAGGGGGAGCACAGCACAAGGAGGTCTGGATTCATGATTTTACTGGTGGAACTACTATCAAAGGGACTCAGTCTACCAAAGCACACTTCCACTTGTTCTGTCACTCAGTCTCCAAGGTTGTCTGATGGTCCTGCAAGGTTAAACAAATCACTTGATGTCACACACCCAGCATGTGTGAGAGATTTGAACTCAGTTCTTGACTCCTAGACCTTCTCTCATATCCACTATCCTACTTAACACTACCTCTCCTACAGAACGACTGTAATGTTATATAATGTTAATGGAATATGAAGATCTTCCCCATCCATTAACAGGCATATGTGACCACGTGTTCAATCACAGATGTCTTGCTGCTTTGAGCTCCAGCCCAGCTATGATACATCCTGAGTCACATAGAGCCCACTGGAGGAGGAACTTGCCTAAAAGGAATTTGCCTAGGAGGAGGCTTGCTTGTAGGAAGGCTTTCACACTTTTTGATACTAAGATAATTGGGTACTGAGACAAGAGAGTTGTGATGCCTTCTGGCTCTGAGCCTATTAACCAAAAGTGTATGTGTATGCTGAGGTGAGTTTTTGTTTTGGGGTTCACTTATGAGAAGGACCTTTTGATTCCCTGAATGGAACACTAAGTAGCCATTTGTTAAAAGCCCTCCCACTACTCAGAGGTTTGTGCTCTCCTGATCTGGTCGTGTATGTAGGTATTACTTTATTCAGACAGTAGGATCTCTGTCTGTTGAATCTCTGTACTAATTTCTCTGCTTATATTTTCTACTTATCTGTAATTAAAGTAAAATTGTTGACCCCTTTAAAAGTTGTCTTTCCTTTAGAAAAGCAGATCAAAGAACCTGTGCTAGCAGGCCATCCTGAGTATGCTAGGGTGCTTGCTTCTACAACAAAAGACACTTATCAAGCACACATTGTATGCATAGCACCAAGCCAAGCTGCTTCATTACAAGTTTGTGAGATCTAGATGTTAAATTTTCAGTCAAGAAAGTGATGGCAAACTTTGAATAATGCAAATTAAATGCAAAAGTGTGTCCTGTGCATACTTTCTTCAGAGATACAACTGTTAAACTTTTACCAGCAAATATTGTCAAGGACAATGTAGAAGTGACTGATTTACTAATCATCGCTTTTAAAAAATCTAATAAAATGCTTTGAGGAAACTACGGAACAAAAGGAAACTGACTGAATTACTTGTTCAACTAATATTCTTTATCAAGCAGATCTGGACATTAAGGAGAATTATCTCTCAGCCAATGAAGAAAGTCAAAGATGAAAAAACGAAAAAGTGAGTGCTTACAAGGCTGAGCCTTCTAGCAGAAAAACTTAACAGGCTTAAGGCAGACTCTTTAGAAGATTTACAACAAGGAAATACTAAAAGAAATTTCGTGCTTCGATCAAAATAGCATTTCAGATGTCATTCACTTATTTTATCATGAAGATGATATTGTGCAGAAATATATTCCAAAGGAGTATTAAATTGATTTGTGTTGTTAAAAAAAAATGAACATACTGGTCATTTGGGATGGGAGGTGGGCAGATGGCAACAAAAAGTTCAGATAAAATAGAGTCCCTGCATGCAATAGAAAATTGAGATCCAGAAAACTTGCCTATTATGGTTGAATAGCTAATAAGGCTCAGAGCTGGTATTTGCAGCATAGAAACTCAAGAGTTAGAAAGATATTTAGATGTCACCAATTCCAACCTGGCCTTGAAGGAGAAATACTTCTTTACATCCCTGATGGGTGCTCACCCAGCCTTGGATTGAAAACTTTCAATGAGAGAGAACCCAATACCTCGCAAGGCATCCCAACCCATTCTATTTTTGAATAGTTTTAGTTGAAATCTACCTCCCTTCTGTCGTTCTGCCCCCTGGGGCCAAGCAGAATGGGTCAAACACTTTCTCATTGGGTAGGCTTCAAACTCAGAATCTCCTTAATCCAAGTCTGAGGTTCTTTCAATGACAGAATCCTCTTTGTTGCATGGTGCTACTGGGGAAATAGCCTTGACCAGTGAAATCCTAGATCTAGAATAACAGCAACAAAATTTAGATTCTTAAGCAGAGGAAATATTTACCTACCTTAAGAGAGGCTTTGTGAGGAATATGTTGGAAAAACTTGAAAATAATAATATAATTATTGTATAAGGTCGTCAATAATAATAGGTCATAATACAAATATGACCTATTATTATTACGACTGGACATCTAGACCTTCTGGTCAAACTCTTGACCCTGGAAGGCTGGACGTGAATACAACTGGGGTTTGGGTTACCCAGCCCAAAGCTGGATTGTCCTCAAGTCTTAGTGATAGGGTGGGGCTGGAACTGAGTATTTCCTTGTTATAGGTATTCCTACAGACTTTGCATTTGAATAGGTACTGGGGTTGCAAAGCTTCTGCAAACATGGACTCTTTTGATCTTTTGGGGAGCCCAGGGAAGTGTACTCATCTCCAATTTATAGCTGAGGCCAGCCCAGGAGCTGATGATCCCACTCTGCAGATGTTCACTCCAATCAAACCCCCTGCTAGAGTACTTACTGTGCCCAGTACTGGGCCATGAATTTTAGAAAGGACAGTAACACACCACAGGAGATCCAGAGATCTGGAGGTTGTGTAGGGAAAAATGACATGGAGTTCTCCCAAACTCAAAGGGAGCTGATTCAATTGTGTTGTTATCTTGAGACCAGTAGTTTGTTCTGTCTCAACCAATGGTCTTTTTCTGTACTGAAACTAATGTTGCCTCCATCCCAAAGATAAATAGTTCAATCTCATTTACCTATCTCAGAACAGAGGTAAGTGATAAGCCATAAACCCTTTGGTGAATTAGGGGGGTGCCTACCCCAAGCATGTGAAGACTTCCCCAGGTGGAATAGATGGATGAGAACAATTTGTTCCAATAGTCATGAAGGTGGATGAAGAAGGCACTGTGGAGAGCTTAGGGCTTGGTCAGACATAGAAGTCATGAAGGTTATCCAGTGCAACCCAGGTCACTGCCAGTCATCTTGAATTCTGTCTTGCCATTGGACTTGGAAGGCTCTGGAAGAGAAAGTGAGACTTGACAATTTTGTGCTTCATTTAAATCCAATTCCCCCATAAGTCAAGGCATCACTGAATGATGTCACTGGACCTCTTCAAAAATGAAAGACAAATAATAACAACAATCCTAAAAAATAAGAGCTCACTCTTTTGCCCCTGAAGTTGTAGGCCTCATGCTGTGCTCTGGCATGACCCATCTCCACCCCCTAGAGAGAGGTTATCTGCACTGCCACCCTGTTCTTCTCCTCCCCGCTTTAAAACAACCCTAGTTTCAGAATGATGGAAGAAGTTTTTATGGACATACGTGAGTCCAGGATTAAAGACTTGCACACTTGGCAGCAAAAGTTCCAAAGAGATGCCATTTCAGCAGGATTCTAAAGCTGTCCTTTGGTGGACCCAACTGCCAGAGAGTAGGGAGGGGTCCAGTCCATCAGGCACTTTGGGCAGCACCTCCAGGTCCTGTGAATGGAAGGCCATAACATGTCCAGCAATAATCCAACATATTATACAAACAAATGAAGAGTTACATAGGAAAGAATAAGGGGTGTGAATTCTGGGGTTCTCATGAGTCTTCTATAAACACCTCAAGAAAGTTAAAGCAGGTTTTCCTATTGCCTCAGGTGGATGTTGTACTCAGAGGCATCTGTCCATTTCAGACCAATTTCTAGCACATATTCTGGTCAGTTTAGTTTTCAGTATACTGTTGTGTCTTTACTGTGCCTGATAACTGAGGGTAATTATGGCCATGGGAGGTGCTTTTGAATTTGGAGAGTTACAGACATTTCATTACCTGATCCGTGTAATGAATCCCTGCAGTCATTATGGAAGAGAGATTGTGGCCTGTCAAATTATAGTAGAAAGTCCAACAATGGTTTAATAATAGTCATGGAGTCTACTTTGGCAGGCAGAGTATGCTTCAACCCATCTTGAAAACATAGCTATGATAAGAATGTATTCATAATTACATATAGGTGTTGAGTAAATTAACTTGCATGTGTTAATGAAAGGTCTCCAGGGAGTGAAGTACACTGCTCTCTTTCTTTTGATTGACCTCTCAACATTACGTCCTAGGCAAATAGGCCTGGTGACATTTTCTCAATCCACTGGAACTCAGTAGCCTTTGACCCTATCAGTCATCCTCTTTTCCCTGCCACACTCATCTTCAGGTTTTTAGGACGCCACTTTCTCCAGCTTCTCCTCTTATCTAAGCCTTGTCTCTGGGTCATATCCACCACCTGGAGGTGGCCCACAGGACTCTCTCCTGGGTTCTCTTCTCTCCTTCCTCCTTCTACACTATTTCACTTGGTGATCTCATCAGTTCCCATAGATTTTCATTATCTCTTTGCCAGTGATTCTCAAATCCACTTATCCAGCTCTAATCTCTCATCTGACCTCTCATCTCTCATCTCCCAACTGCCTACTAAGATATTTTGAAGCTGGAATCCTGTAAAACTATGTCCAAAACTGAACTCCTCTTTCCCACCAAACCTTCCCCTCTTTTTTACCTCCCTTTTACTACTGAGGGCATCATCAACTTCCCAGTCACTCAGGCTGCTAATTATCCTTGCTTCCTTTCCTTTCTACCCTCTTCATGCCCATATCCAATCTCTCACCAAGGCCTGTTGATTTTCTTCTTAACATCTCTCACACATGCTCCCTTCTCTGGTACTGTCACTGTCCTGGAAAGGGTCCTCATCACCTCACACCTGGAATACAGTAAAATCCTACCTCCCTCCTTACTCCAATCCACCCTCCAGTCAGTTGTTCAAGTATCCTAATGTACAGGTCTGATCATGTCACTTCCCTACTCAAACTCCAGTGGTTCCATATCACCTCAAGAATTAAATATAAAATCCTCTGGTACTAAAGCCTCTGACAATTCACCACCACCACCACTGCATTTACAGTCTTACCCCTTGCTCCTCTCTATTTATGTGAACCAATGATGCTGGATTCCTCGCTGTTCCTTGAAAAATTCGATCCAATTCAATAAATATTTATTAAGCACCTACTATGGGACAGCTAGGTAGTGAAGTGGAGAGAGTACAGGGTCTGGAGTCAGGAAGACTCTTCTTTCTGAGTCCAAATTTGGCTTCACATACTTATTTACTAGCCACGTGACCCTGGACAAGTCACTTAATCCCATTTGCTTCAGTTTCCTCAAATGTAAAATGAGCTGGAAAAAGAAATGATAAACCACTCCAGTATCTTTGCCAAGAAAACCTTAAATGTGATCAGACACAACCGAAAAATGACTGAACAAAAACACGTGCCAGGTACTTTGCTAAGTTCTGGGGATACAAAAGGAGGTAAAAGCCAACCGCTGCCCTCAAGTAACTTGAGATCTAATGGGGGAGAACAAGACATTTCAACTCTGGGTATTTTTTGTGGCTGTCCTCCCTGCCTTGCAAAGCTCTCTATCCTCATCTTGGCCTCTTAGCTCTCCTGGTTTCCCTCACATTCCAGCTAAAATCCCACCTTCTGCAGGATGCCTTTCTCTATTCCTCTTCATTCTAGTGCCTTCCTTTAGTTTCCTATTTGTCCTGTATGTAACTTGTATACACAGTTACTTGTGGGTTGTCTGCCCCCTCCCAATGCCCTTCTTTATATCCCCAGAATTTAATACAATGTCTGACACACACTAAGTGCTTAATAAATGCTTAATGACTTGACCGACATGAAAGCATTGGTGAAGGGACTCATGCCATGAGGTTGAAGGATCTGAGGACATTTACCCTGGAGAAGATCATAGGATCAGAGCTGGAAGGAAATTTTAGTGGTTATCAAACCCAACCATCTCTCCTACTTTTTTTTAGAAAGAAAGGCCACGTGACACTTCTCTGAGGTCCACAGGTAGTAGGTATCTGAGAGAGGAATCAAATCCAAGTCTTCCTGAAACAAAGTCCATTACTCTATTAACTATACCAAGTTTCCATGATCCTTCAGAGAGATTGTGACTCGTCCCAGGTCACACAGCTAGTAATGAATTCTTCTAACATAATTTGTCACTCTCCTCCCAACACCCAACATTCCTCCCCCCACATACCCTTCTATCCCCCACTCCACTTAGGTGGACTAAATAACTCCTAATGGCTCTGCTGGCTTCAAGTATTAGATTAGTATATGATTTGTTCATATTTGTGTGTGTGTGTGTATTATATATGTATGTGTATGCGTATATGTATGTATATATATGCTAGATTGCTGTCTATATATCTATATCCAAATCTCTCTCTCTCTCTCCCTCTGTTAGATTGCCTATAGTTTCCAAAGAATGATTAGACTGGAAAATGATGTGAATGGGTCCCACCCATCTTTCAAGGCAGGCTCCCAGAGGCAGAGCTTGGGTGGTCCAAGTTTAAAAAAAAAAAAAGGAACATGGTGTATATTTCCCAATCTCCCTAGTATCTTTTTTTTTAATAGACTGAGGGCCTAAGGTTTCCCCAAGACACAATGAAACCTCCCCACTAATAAAAGAAAGAAATTCTGACTTGAGTTTCTTTTTAAAATTGAGGAGTCAGGGTAGCTAAGTAGTGCAGTGAATAGAGCACCAGTCCTGGAGTCAAGAGGACCTGAGTTCAAATCTGGCCTCAGACACTTAACACTTACTAGTCATGTGACTTTGGGCAAGTCACTTAACCCCAATTGCTCTGTCTTCCCCCTCCAAAATAAGTGAATAAATAAAACAAAACAAAATAAAATTGAGGAGTCCTGAAGGTTAATTGTTTTTGTGATTTCCTGCTATAGGATCATAGAAAAACAACTCCCTTTTCTATGAATACTAAAAGTTTACAAAGCACTTTGCCATAAAAATAATCCTTAGAAGTGGGTATTGCAATAATCTAGTATTATTAGACCCTTTTTTATACGTGGAAAACTGAGGCCCAGTGACTTGAAGAAAGTCTATCATTTTACAGCCCAAGTTTCCTGAGTACAAGCCCACCTCTCTGTTGGACGCTAAGGCAGTGAGGAGGAGTAGGAAAACTCCAGTACCATATTTTTCATAGAGAAAGTACTTAGAAAATATTTACTGAATTGAATTGACAGACCATTAACCTAAGAGAGCCAGAAGATATGGAGTTTTACTGCCCCCAATTAACTGATAAGTGACAGAGAAACTTTTGGTAACCTCAATCTGTTTAGATTTTATCTCCAGAACAACCTTGGGAGGTGAGTGCTCTTGTCACAAAAGTCACAAATGCTAGCTATTATCTAGGTTTCTAGACATCGCCTCTCCTGGCTCTCCTCTGACCTTCTGACCACTACATTTCTCAGTCTCTTTTGTGGAATCTTCCCTCAGATCACACCCTCTAACCACAGGTGTCCATCAGGATTCTGTCCTGGGCAAAACCTTCGCTTGCCAAAAAGACTGTTTTGTGGAGAACTCAAGTGTTCATATGGTGGGCAGAAGAAGTAACACCAAGGACGCTCTCAAGGTCTGTCTTAGGAACTTTGGAGTTGATTGTGAATTGAATGGGACGGCTCAGCATGATGTGCCCACATCAAAGAAGGCACCTTGCTCTATGAAGAAAGCAGAAATGAAGTAGATCAAAAGAAACGCAAGATGTGCAAATTTAGAAAATCCACCCCAAATGTTCACATGGCCTATTTGTGCTCGACCTGTGATAGAGCATTCCAAGCTTGTATTGGTTTCATCTGCCACAGTCAGGCTCACAATAACTTGACTGTAGCATAGTGATGTCATTTTGATCCTCTTTGAGAACAAGGACAACCAACTAACTTCACTTGGCGATGTCATCAACTTCTGAGGATTTAAAGATTATCTCTATGCTCATGATTCTGAAATCTACCTGTCCTACCTCTGCTGACCTTCATTCTCACCTCTCCCAACTACCTCTAACATATCTCAAACTGGATGTCCAACAGACATCTTAAACCCAATACATCCAAAACAGAATTCGCTATCTTTTCCCTTAAACCCTCCCCCTTCTCACCACCTTCTATTTATCAGTAAAGGATAAGAACATTCTCCCAGTCCTTCAGGCTCACAAACCTAGGAGTCACCCTGGATTCCTATCTCTTACCCAAGTTGTTTCCAAGACCTGTTGATTTCACCTCTGCAATGTCTCTCAAATATCCCTCTTCCTCTCCTCTGACACTGCCATCGATTTAGAAGAGGCCTTCATCACTTCACACCCAGATAGCTGCAATAGCCAGCTGGTGGGTTTGCCTTCCTCAAGTCCCTCTCTACTCCAATTTGGCCTTTATTCAGCCACTAAATTGATTTTCCTAAAGTCCAGGTCTGATCTTGTCATTTTTCCCCTTCTCAATAAACTTCAGTGGCTCCCTATTGCTTCCAGGACAAATAAAAATCTTTGCTCTGGCATTCAAAGCCCTTCATAACCTTCCACCTTTTCCCTCCCATACCATTCTTCAACCTTTCCAGTCTTCTTCCACCTTACTTCCCACTTTGCTATTTGATCCAGCAACACTGGCCTCCTGGCTGTTCCAGGAAAGAAGCATTCCATTTCTTGGGCCCGGGTATTCTCTCTGGTTGTTGTCCATGCCTGCAATGCTCCCCTCCTCCATTCCAACTACCGACCTCTCCAACTTCCTTTAAGTCCCAAATAAAATTCTGCCTCCTATAGGAAGCCTTTCCCAACTCCTCCTGATCCCCGTGCATTCCCTTTGTTAATCGTCTCCTATTTATTCTGCATTCAGCTTGCTTTTATATATTTGTTTGCACGTTGTTTCCCCTATTAGAATGTAAGCTCCTTGAAGTCAGAGACTGTCTTTTGCCTTTTTTTTGTATGCCCTGGCATTCAGCACAGTGCCTGGCACATAGTAGGTACGTAATAAATGTTTATTGAATTTAACAGAATTATTATTAATATCTGTTCTGCCTTTCTCACATAACTCTTGTGCAGATTAAATGTTATACAAACCGGAAAGTTTCTAACTAGAAAAAACTAAATGCATTTTGGAAAAGGAAAGAAGATTGGATCTGAAGTCACCAGGAGCTGTAATCCTGCCACTTACCAGCTATGTGGCTTTTGGCAAGTTAAATCTCCTCTCTGAGCCTCAGTGTTTTGCTCTATGTAACAAAGATATCAATACTTGCCCTTTCTTCCTCAAAGGAATATTGTGAATAATTATGAGTTATTGTTATTGCTATTATCACCTATAAAGTGTTCATAGTTGGGCTAAATGGTCCTTAAGGATCTTTAAAGTCAGATGCTTAAGTAGCTGTGTGACTTTGGGCAAGTCACTTAATTTCTGCCTGTCTTAGTCTCCTCACCTGTTAAATGAGGATAATAATAGCATCTCAAGTTTGCTGTGAGACTAAATGAGATAATATTTGTAAAGCACTCTACAAACCTTAAAGTAATATATATTATCATCATCATCATTAATATCACCATCATCGGTATTACCTGTTATTACCAGTAAGGGCTGGAGTGTATCCGAAAGAGTACCGCTGAGGAGTCATTCCATTACCAGCTAAGGGGATTGGTATGTTTAGCCTAGATAAGAGAAAACTAACTGGGGGGAAGGGGAAAGGGGGAGAATAACTCTTTTCAAATGTCTGAAGGACTATTATTGAAAAGAAGAATTATCTTCTTTTGTTCTTCTATTATTGAAAAGAAGATGGTCTGTTTAAGCCCAGCAAGCAAAAGTGGAACAATGGATAGAAGTTATAAAGAAACAGATTCAAGAAAGGAAAACTTTCAAACTGTTAGAGGTAACCAGAAGTGGAAGGAGCTTGCTGTGGAGGGGGCAGAAGTCCAAATGTAGGGCTTCCAGAAAAGGGTGGATGACAACTTGTTAGAGGATGTTGTTGAGGGGATTCCTATAAAGCAGAGGTTCTTAATAATAACAGATGGCATACTGGAAGGTTTGCGAAACACTCTACATATATTTTTTCTTATCCTCACAACCATTTTATAAGGCAAGTACTATGGTTATCCTCATTTTACAGATGAGAAAACTGAGGCAGGCAATGGTCACGCAGCTAGTATGTAAGAGTCTGTGGCTGAGATTTGAACTCAGGTCTTCTTGATTCCAGGGTCAACTTTCTATTGACTGTACCACCTAGCTATCTTTTAACATTGTTTGAAGCAA
>CM053580.1:507887383-507907050 GCA_028627135.1 Pseudochirops cupreus
GTAGTTTGCTTCAACCTGCATTCAAACTCTGTGATTCTTTCTCTGGACGTGGATAGGCCCTTTTGGAGTTGTCTTATAACCTTGTATCACTGAAAAGAGCCCTGTCTACCAAAGTTAGTCATCACAGATACAATGTGTTTGTAATTGTGCGTAAAGTTCTCCAGGTTCTGCTCTCCTCACTCCTCAGTTTAAATAAGTCTCTCCGTATTATTATGAAGTCTGTCTGCTCCTCATTTCTTATAGCACAATAGTATTCCATTACATTCATATACCACAACTTGTTTAGCCATTCCCCAATTGATGGGCATCCCCTTGATTTCCAATTCTTTGCTACTACAAAAAGAGCTGCTATAAATATTTTTTTATACACAAGTCCTTTTCCTACCTGTATGATCTCTTTGGGATACAGCCCTAGAGGTGATATTGCTGGGTCGAAGGGTCCGAACGTTTTTATAGCCCTTTAGGCATAGCTCCAAATTGCTCTCCAGAACAGTTGTACTTTATGCATTTTAAAACATTATTCTGAGAGGGTCCTTAGTTTTCACCAGGCTGCCCAAGAGGATCATCTTAACAGAAGTTAAGAACCCCTGATTTAGATGCTTAGATGGATCTTTGATCCCATTAATGTGGGTATTTCTTCCATGGCTGCTTGGAACTCATCCACACTTTGTTGGGTGCGATATTCTGGTCATGTAAATTCTCCAAGGGAATTCTACCCAATAAACTAGAGGCTTTCTTTCCTCTGATTCTCCATCTAGTTCAGCCCTGACTTTGTTCATCTTTATTCTCCACCATTGCTATGTGACTGGTCTGCACATCTCCTTTTATGATCAGTCATGTCTTTGGTGATTACTTTTTTTTCATCACTTTTCATACATAAAGCATTGTTAGTGACAGTTCAAAACCAGCTGATGACCACCATGTCCTCTGGGTCACATTATAATGCGGGGTATCTCAGTGTAGTTTTAAGCTTTGATAGCTTAACCATTGCTGATCTTTCTACAATGACCAGTTCGTTATCTTTTTCACTGAGGATTTCTCTGATAATATCCTTTATTCCAGAGGTACCTCAAAGTGCCTTATTTGTCACAGGCTGCAGCCTGCTCACACATGCTGCTCACACCATGCCCTTCTGTACTGCTTTGTACGATACTCATTTTTAGTTCCTTAGAGGCTGTTGTGTGTCATGACTTATAGCCATATGACAAGTGGTAGAATATTGGTGTTTAAAAAAAAATAGATCATTGGGACAGCTAGGTGGCAAAGTGGATAGAGCATTAGCCCTGGAGTCAGGAGGACATGAGTTCAAATCTGCCCTAAGACACATACTAGCTGTGTGACCCTGGGCAAGTCATTCAACCCTGATTACTTCCAAAAAAAGATAGACTATCTTTTGGTACCATCTAATGGTAGCCATTTCTAGGATGGGGAATGATAGGGGGCCAGGAAGAAAAAAAAGGAAAAAAATTTACATGCTAACTTTATTTATTTATGTGAAAGGAATAGCAAGTGGTACACAAAAGATTTGCAGTTTCAGAGGCAGAGACAAGATGGTGGAATAAGTGCAGGGACTTATCAATATGAAAGTATTTGCAGATCCTATACTTGATTGTATGCCACCATGGGGGTGGGGGGGAAGGAGGGGAGAAAATTTGAAACTCAAGGGACTGTGGAACTGAATCTTGTAAACTAAAAGTAAATAAATAAATCAATTAAAAAAAATAAATGCAGAGACTTACCTAAACTCTCCCCTAAACTCCTCTAAATGCCATTTTAAAAATTACTCTAAACAAATTCTAGAGCAGCAAAACCCACAAAAAGATGGAGAGAAACAAATTTCTAGCCCAAGACAACTTAAAAGGTCAACAGGAAAGGTCTGTTGCACCAGAGTGAGAGAGGAGTGCAGTTTAGGCCTGGTTGTGCCAGCACAGACCTGGCCACAGAAAAATCAGGAGCAGGTCTTAGGAGTGACTGAATCAGCAGTAGTAGCAGCAGCAGCTGCTTCCAGAGCTCTCAGCCTGCAGATGGTAAGGGGATTGAACAACTGGTCAGAAGGAGATTATAGAGGTCTCTTTGCTAGCACTAAGTTAGGACTCTGTTGCTTTGCCCTTACTCAGATCCAGGTCACAGTCCTAGGTTGCAGTCCCAGGGTGAAGAGGAGTACTAGTACAGCAGAGATTGAGGCCACAGTGGAGGGTGGAACCTCCTCACAGTTCCAGGGCAGAAAAGATTGCTTGTGATTGCTCACAGACCAGAGCACAGGCCAGGGGAAGAGTAGACACCCCTCCTTAGATCATACCACCTTGGAAGAACTAAAAATTTACATGTCCCTAGAAGTCTCTCTGAAAAAAGGCTGCACAAGGGGCAGCTAGGTGGTGCAATGAATAGAGCACTGGCCCTGGAGTCAGGAGGACCTGAGTTCAAATCCGGCTTCAGACACTTAACACTTACTAGCCATGTGACCTTGGGCAAGTTACTTAACCCCAATTGCCCTGCATTCCCCTCAAAAAAAAAAGCTGCACAAAACCTCTGAAGCTAGGGACAGTAGGCCCTCCACACTGGAAGCAGAGTCCTACTTCAACAAAGAATTAAAAATCAAGTAATAGGTTGGGAAAATGAGCAAATAACAGGGAAGAAAAACTCTGACTATAGAAACTTACTTTGGTGACAAGGAAGACCAAAACATATACTCAGAAGAAGACAGCAAAGTCAAAGCTTCTACATTAAAAGTCTCCAAGAAAAATATGAATTGTTATCAAGCCATTGAAGAACTCAAAAAAGATTTTGAAAATCAAGTAGGAGAGGAAGAGAAATAAAAGTGATGCAAGAAAATCATGAAAAATGAGTCAACAGCTTGCACACACACACAAAAAAAACCTGAAGAAAATAACACCTTGAAAAATAGACTAGGTCAAATGGTAAAGGAGGTTCAAAAAGCCAATGAGGAAAAGAATATCTTAAAAAGTAGAATTGGTCAAATGGATAATGAAGTCCAAAAGCTCAGTGAAGAAAATAGTACCTTAAAAATTAGAACAGAGCAAATGGAAGTTAATGACCTCATGAGAAATCAAGAAGCAATAAAACAAAACCAAGAGAATGGGGAAAAAAGAAGACTATGTCAAATATCTCACTGGAAAAACAACTGACCTAGAAAATCTATTCAGGAGAGATAATTTAGAAATTATCAGACTACCCTAAAACCATGACCAAAAAAAGAGCCTAGACATCATCTTTCAAGAAATTATCAAGAAAAACTGTCCCGATATTCTAGAACCAGAGGGTAAACTAGAAATGGAAAGAATCCACTGATCATCTAATGAAAGAGATCACAAAATGAAAACTGCCAGGAATATTATAGCCAAGTTCCAAAATTCCCAGGTCAAGGAGAAAATATTGCAAGCAGCCAGAAAGAAATAATTCAAGTATGGTGGAGCCACAGTCAGGATAACACAAGATTTAGCAGCTTCTACATTAAAGGAGCAGAAGGTTTGGAACATGAAATTCTGAAGGATAAAGGAGCTAGGATTGCAAGCAAGAATCACTTATCCAGCAAAACTGAGTATAATCCTTCAGGAGGAAAAATAGACCTTCAATGAAATAGAGGACTTTCAAGCATTCTTGATGTTGAATAGAAAATTTGACTTTCAAATACAAGCATCAAGGGAAACATAAAAAGATAAAGAGGAAAGGGAAATCATAAGCAACTTAATAAGATTAAACTGTTTACATTCCTATATGGAAAGATGGTATTTATAACTCATGAGATGTTTCTCATTATTAGGGTAGTTAGAAGGAGTATATATAGGGTACAGGTGTCAGTTGAATATGAAGAGATGATATCTAAAAAATAAAATTAAGGGATGAGAGAGAAATGTACTGGGAGAAAGGGAAAGGGAGAGGTAAAATGGGGTAAATTATCTCACATAAAAGAGGCAAGAAAAAGCTTTTGTAGTGTAGGGGAAGAGGGAGGTGAGGGAGAGTGAGTGAACTTTATGTTCATCAGAATTGGCTCAAAGATGGAATAACATACACATTCAGTAGGGTATAGAAATCTATCTTACCCTACAGGAAAGTAGGAGGGGAAGGGGATAAGAGAAGGGGACATGTGAGTGTGTGATAAAAGGGAAGAAAAACTGGAGGAGGGGGTAGTCAAAAACATTTTTGAGGAGGGACAGGGTGAAAGGAGAGAGAGCATAGAATAAATGGGGGGGGAACGTAGGATAGAGAGAAATATAGTCAGCAATAGTAACTGAAAAAATTTTGAAGCAAGTTTCTCTAATAAAGGCCTCATTTCTCAAACATATAGAGAACTGAGTCAAATTTATGAAGATAAATGATCAAAAGATATGATCAATTTTCAGATGCAGTAATCAAAGCTATATATATAGCCATACGAAAAAATACTCTAACTCACTTTTGATTGGAGAAGTGTTAATTAAAACAAGTCTGAGGTATTACCTCATACCTATCTGATTGGCTAATAGGACAGAAAAGGTAAATGAGAAATGGTTGAAGGGATATGGGAAAAATGAGATATTAATGCATTGTTGGTGGAGTTGTGAACTGATTCAGCTATTCCGTAGAGCAATTTGGAACTATGCCCAAAGAGTTATAAAAAGGGTTTTTACCCTTTGACCTAGCAATACCACTCCTAGGTCTGTATCCCAAGAGATTAAAAAAAAAAAAGTAAAGGACGTATACGCAAAAAAAATATTTATGACAGCTCTTTTCTGAGGGCAAAGAATTAGAAATTGAGAGGATGCCTATGTATTAGGGAATGGCTAAGCAAGTTGTGATATGATGGAATACTATTGTACTGTAAGAAATGATGAGCGGGATGCTCTCAAAAAAACCTTGAAAGACTTGCAAAGTAAAATGTATAGTGCACAAAGTCACAGCAATATTGTAAGATGACCAGCTGTGAATGACTTAAACTATTCTCTGCAATACAACAATCCAAGACAACTCTGAAGGACTTATGATGAAAAATGCTATCCATCCCCAGAGAAAGAACTGATGGTGTCTGAACAGCATTTGAAGCATACCTTTTGAAACCTGATTTTTCTTGAGTAATTTTTGTCTGTTTTCTTTCACAACATGACTGCTTTGGATATGTTTTGCATGACTACACATGTATAACCTATATCAAAATGCTTGCCTTCTCAAAGGGGGAGGGGGGAGTGAGGAAGAGAGAGAATTTGGAACTCAGTTTTAAAAGCAAATGTCAAAAATAACTTTTACACGTAATTGGGGATAAATAAAATATTAAATCTAAAAAAAGAAAAGAAAAAAAGATTTGCGGTTTCATGTGCAATCATCTTTTTTTATTATGCTATTATGAAAATGCTTGTTTTATTCTATAAATTAAAAATAAAATAAATATTTTTTTAAAAGACAGACCTTTGCTTCTGAGAGAAATTTGGGGTCAAAAAAAGGATTTTTGCAATTTCTTTTTGTTTTGGGGAGACAATTAAGGTTAAGTGACTTACCCAGGGTCACTCAGCTAGTAAGTGTTTGAGCCTGCATTTGAACTCAGGTCCTCCTGACTCCAGGGCCAGTGCTCTATCCATTGAGCCACCTGGTTGCAAGAAATCTAAAATCTCTTGAAGGCAACATGGCCTCCCTTCCTCTTTCTGTTTAATTTTGGACCTGATTCATTGTCCATCAGTCCCAGATATTTATATTATGGACAAAAGCTATAGGTTGTTCATCCAAATAGATAATCTAGGAATGAGTCATTTTTTATGTTACTTGGCTTTTTCTATGGGGCTAGTTAAGTGAAAGTCTTTTACATGGTCACAGACAACGGATATGGGGCTCTGAGGTGTTTCAGAATTTAATGCTACAAACAGGAGCACCTAGAGGACTTCCTCTTTTGGGGACACTTCCTCTCCAATCTGGTCCTTGTGACTACAACTTCTCCATCCTTGCCAAAAGCATGCAGTGCCTCCGTATTTTATACCTTGTCTTATACCTACCAGAGAATGGCTGAATGGGCTTATCTCTGCTATTTTATCTGGAGGGAATCTTGCATGATTTTGATGTAGGGGCAGGGGATATTTTGTTGGAAAGGAGCCATTAAGGCAGTGTTTGGTTTTACTGAATCATATGCTTAAAAAATAGCCAACTAAAAGAAGTGCTTTGTGATCTTGTATCTTCTAGACCAGAAGAGTCATATGGGTTGCCTCTGAAGTTCTAAGAAGAACCAGATTAAAATGTGACTGGGAAATGTTTAGCAAAATGCATAAAAATACACCATAATGTAAATTTATGGTTTTCCAAATCAGCATGTTGCCAGCTGACATTCTTTCTATTTGAGCTTGAACACTACTCACTTCTCTACACCTTTAAGTTAACTGCGTGATAGTAAAGATGTGTTTTTCTGTGGCAAAAGCCCGTTTCCTACCCATGCCCTCAGTGAGCATGCTCCAAATGTAGAGATGATTCTCTTTAAAATTGTATGTAAATAGGAAAAGAGGCATATTTTGTAGCTCAGTCATTTCAGTTGTGTTTGACTCTACATGACCCCATGTGAGGTTTTCTTAGCAAAGATACTGGAATGGTTTGCCATTTCCTTCTCCAGCTCATTTTTTTTACAGATGGGGAAACTGAGGCAAGCAGGATTAAGTGACTTGCTCCAGGGTCACCCAGTTAGTAAGTGAGGTCAGATTTGAACTCAAAGAGATGAGACTTCCTGACTCCAGGTCACTCTGTCCCCTAGGCCACTCAACTGCACTGCCCCACCTCCCAAGAAAAGAGGCATATGGCTTTTTCATCATCATCTCAATGGCTTTTTTTAGTATTAATAAACCCTGGATTATTTTCTCACACTCTAAATCTTTTCCTCCTTCAAATACCTTTTGAATCAATCCTTTAGTGATGGCATCATTGTCTCCCCTCCAGCACAGATGATCTCCATGTATACTAGGTCAAATCCAGCTAGAATCAAAAGTTGAATTGAATAGGATAGAATTTAATTAAATGCACTTGGGTTCAAAATATCACCTGCATAAATACAGAACAAGAGAGACTAGACTAGACAACATTTTGCATGGGAAAAAAAATTCAGGAGTCTTAGTGCGAGCTTCATATGAATCAACAATGTGACATGGTTTAAAAAGTGAATTTAACCTTATAATTCATGGAGAGGCACAGAGTTCAGAATCAGTCTTATTGTGTTTTCCTCTTGTTTGGTCTCCTCTGGAGTTTTGTTTCCATTTCTGGGCATCATATTTTAGAAAGACCATTAATATGTTAGACCATGTCTAGTGAAGGACAATCTGGATGGAGGCCTAGTGAAGGGGCCAGCTGAAGACTGATTAAAAAAAAGTGGATATGTTACATCTAGAGTAGAGGCAATTTAGAGTAGATAGGATCTTTTTTATATAAATACCTGCTGAAATGACTGGAGATTTTTATCCTGGAAAGAAAGATTGATGGGAAACATGACGGCCATGTTCAATTTCTTGAAGTTCTGTGGAACAGGAATTAGATTGGGAGGACTGATGGGTGGAAGCAAGAAGTGAAGCAGGTTTTGGCTCAATGGAGGAAGAACTTTCTAACAATCAGAGCAGTTTAAAGGGAAATGGGCTGTTTCAGGAGGTAAAGAGTTCTTCTAAATGAGAGATCGACAATCAGAGATTGGCGAGTCATTTATTGGGGATATTATAGAAGTGATTCATGTCTCAGTAGCTAGTCAGTAGAGTAGATTGAATGACTGTCTTGGAGGCAAAAAGGTTTGATTGTACATATATGACCTATATCAGACTGCTTGCTGTCTTGGGGAGGCAGGAGGGAAGGGAAGGAGAAAAATAAAAAACTCAAAATTTTACAAAAATGGATGTTGAGACGGAGAGGTTGGGGTTCAAATCCTGTCTCAGGTACTTCCAAGCTTTGTGACCCTGGTCAGGTTATTTCAGCTCTCTCTGCTTCAGTCCCTTCATCTGTAAAGGAATCACTCTAACAGCACCTGCCTCAGAGGGTTGTTTGGGAATCAGATGACTTAATACAGGTGTCCCAAAGGTCTTAGTGCAGTTTAAAGAGGTCTTAAAATAGCACTAAGACTTTTGTGACAACCTTTACCTATAAAGGGCTATACAGTGATCCAGTGCTTAGCACAGTATCTAGCACAGAGTAGGTACTTAATAAATGCTCATTAATTATTGATTGATTGAGATAATCGATAATATTTATATAGATAAAATTATATATATTTATATATATATATATATATATATATATAATTTTATTTGATCCTCACGACAACTCTTTGAAATAGCTGCTATGATTATTGTCCTTTTATAGATGAGTAAACTGGGGCTGAAAGAGGTTAAATGACTTATCCAAGGTCACACAGCAAATGAGACAGAACTCAAACTCAGGCTGTCCTGTTTCTAGGTCTAGCACTCTATATGTTCTTTCTATTATTGGAATTGGATTAGATCTATACTTCCCAACACAAAGTACCTTATGGACCTATAAAAATATAAATTCTCTACTGTAAAAAACACTAAACCTTACAGGAACCAAAAGTCAAGGAAATTAAGAGGGTAGGATGATGGGAGGGGGAGAGAGGACACAACTTCAAGGAAGATTGTTTTCCTTGGTTTTGAAAAATAAAGATCTTTAGTAGTCAAAGTTGTGTGGCCCTATGAAATGTGGCTATGGCTTGGCAGCTGGGAAGCAAATAGATATTCACTGAGGCCCCTTAGACCTCTGAGATCCTGGGATTCTCTGAAGAAGTCTGTGAATTCTGAGAGCCTAAGATTAGATAACTTCTTATATTTCAGAGCTTTTGAGCTCTGAGAATTTCCTAGCCCTGATTTAATTCCTTGTTCTCAAGGAAGAAGTTCATCTGGGGTTCTCGTGGATTCCCTAGAGGCAGAGAGAGGGGGATTTGTTGGGCTGGGAGAGCTGGATCTCTGAGAATTCTGTCTCTTTCCCTTTCTGTCTCTCTGTCTTTCTCACACACACACTCCTGGGTCTCTGAAACCCTCTCCCTTCCCTCTTTCTTACACACACACACACACACACACACACACACACACACACACACACACACACACAATTCTTCTCTGTCTCTGTATCTTTCTGCCCCTCTGTCTCTGTGTGTCCAACTTTCTTTGTCTCTGTCTCTAATACACACAAATTCTCTGTCTCCCTGTCTCTGTCTCTGTCTCTGTCTCTGTCTCTCTCTCTCTCTCTCTCTCACACACACAAAATTCTTCTCTGTCTCTGTATCTTTCTGCCCCTCTGCCTCTGTCTCTGTGTGTCCAACTTTCCTTCTTTGTCTCTGTCTCTAATACACACAAATTCTCTGTCTCCCTGTCTCTGTCTGTGTCTTTCTCTCTCTCTCTCTCTCTCTCTCACACACACACACACACACACACACATTCTGACTTTCCCAGTCTTTCACACACACACACACACACACACACACACACACACACACACACACACACACACACACACACACACACACACACACACACACACACACACACACACTCTCTCTCATTTCATTCCATAGTACCTAACTCCCTATTCCTGGCTCTTTTCTCAAGAGATGAAAACACTTTAAGACACTCCTTTCCAGTCTGGATGAGCAACTCAAAAATGTGAATATGACCATGTGGTTTTACCCCCCCCCCTTTAAAAGTCCCTGCGGAGCCCCGCCCATCATTCCCTACCTCTTCCCACCTCTTGCTCATGATTCAGCCCCTGCCTATGTACACATTATGCCTGGGTTGGGGCCAGAGTGACCTCGCCCTCTGCATTATAGCCAGAGGAGCTCAGCTGATCTAGGAGAAAGAAGTCTGGGTTTGAACTCTTAGCACCTGGGTTTGAATTCTTTTTCTGCCTCTGTGTGTGTGACTTGGGAGAATTTTTTTTCCCTTGTCTGGGTCTCCTGCTCCTCCTCTCCAAAAGGCAGGCTTAGAACAGGTGTTTTTAAATTTTGGTCCATGAACTTGTTCTTTAAGATATTTAAGTAACTGTATTTAAATATAATTGGGTCACTTTGTAATCCTGTGTATTTCACTTTATGTGTTTAAAAATACTGGCCTGAGGAGGGGTCTAGAGGCTTCATCAGCTTGTCAAAGGGGTCTGAGATACACACAAAAAAGGTTAAGAAGTCCTGAGATAGAGGATCTCTAAGTTTCCTTTTCAGTTCAAGATGCTAGGATCCTAGAATCAGGAAAACGCTAGAGTTGGCAATCCCAGAGAGAACAGAGAAGGCAGAGAGGGGGAAGAAAGATTGGAAAGCGCTTACTTCCTAAGGCCACTAAATTGGGTTGTAAAGAGGGAAGACCTGAAAGGACAGTCAACTAATGGGACCTGGGACAGGAGAGGGAAATTCATTCAGATACCAGGAGGGATGTAGAAGGGGAGAAATGAGCATTCCCAAAAGCAAGCAAGCAAGCAAACAACCCCAAAACCAAACCAACCAAGTTTCACCTCCCACTATCTCCAGTTCCCCTAGAAGCTCACTGGCACACATATATTTCCCACATTTAACAGAGAGGGTGTTAAAGACACCCAAAGGTACAGCGACCACATATCCCAGATTTTCCGGGACAGTCCCTTGTTTCAAGGCTACAAAAACACTAGAGGCCGAGGTGGCTCCTGGATCAGGTGTCTGACGCAGAGGGATCAGGGATTGTCTGGCTTTAGGGACAGATTGCAAATCTCCTAACTCCCAGCCTCGCAGACAAGCACCCTCTGAAAGCCCCTAGCAGGATTCTGAGTCAGCATAGTCTGTGCCTCTACACGTAGAAAGCTGCCTTTCCAAAGGTAGAACGTGGCCACCGCCATGTAGGACTGAAAAGCGCTGTCTGGACAAAACCTGGGGAGTTGGCCACAGAGTGTTTGATGATTATCTGCCTGTAATCACTGAGGAGAGGACGTGGGGTGCGTGATTCTCCACTGAATACTTCTATGAGACCTTCCAGCTCTGACACTCCATATTCTGATATGTTCTAAGGTCCTTTCCAGCCCTGACATTCTATTATTTGTGAGGAGGTTCTCAATGTTTGTTGACTGAAAGTATTAAAAGAATTGATGAAAAGAATTCCTATCGTTTTCACTCGCCCCAACTCCATTTTCCCTTTTTGTTCTTGCTGGAATAGCCTCTTAACTGGTCCCCTCCTTCCACCGGGGAGAGTTGGTCAGTCAATAAGCGTTTATGAAGAGCCTACTATTTGCCAGTCACTTTGCTACAAAGAATGGCAAAAGACAGTCCCTACTTTTGAAAATCTCTCACAATCTAATGGAAGGGAGCTCTGCAGGGGTCAGAGAAACTCGGTTCAAACCCTCTCTCTGCATTGTATTACTTCTGTGACCCTGGCCAAGTCACTAAATCTCTGTCTGCCTCAGTTTCCTCATTTGAACACCTACCTCCCAGGATTGTTGTGAGAATAAAAGAGTTAACAGTTGTAAAAAGCTTAGCCCATAGGAAGCATTTTATAAATGTTTATTATTATTATTTCTTCATCTGCAAACTGGAGCAATTGGTCTAGAGATCCCTGAGATCTCATCAGCTCTGGTTCTACATTATTTTCCCTCTGTTATAGCACTTAAGCTGCTCCATCATTCTTCTCTGTGTAAGAACTTAAGTTAGCTTGTCAAGGAAGTATAACAATGAACAAGAAACAGTCCCTATCAGAAGGAATTTATAGTCTAGTAATACATGTGTTTAACACTAAACAGTTTACAATTCACTTTCATATCCATCATCCCTCTGATCCTCACGACCTTGCAAAATAATTGGGGCCAGGTGGCATTCTATTATATCTATTTCACATACTAGGAAAATGAGAGTCAGAGAAATTAAATCATTTACCCACAGCTGCAAAGGTAGTAAGCATTTATAAATTTTTCAGGAAGATGAGCACCTTTGGTGTGAGGGCTTGCTGGGCCCTATTCAGGGTCACTCGTATATCTTTGGTATCCACTCGTCACCCAATAGCATGGATATTGGAAACATTCCAGTAAACCATCTCAGCAGATGGGCTAAACCAGGCTGAGGGTAATCAACAGGCCTCAAACCCATTGGTGAGTTAGGGGGATGTCTACCCTAAGCACGTGAAGATTTCTCTTGGTGGAATGGGCAAATGAGAACAATTTGTTCTGCATCCTGGGCCATCTGGAGCTATCTCGACTTTTTTCTGCCACTGGAAGAGAGTGAAGCTGCCAACTTTGCACAGCTCTACCTCATTTAGATCCAATTCATGCCTGAGTCAAGACATGGGCCCATGATGTCATTGGTCCTCTTTGAGAATGAAGGATGAACAACAGCAATTGGCAAAGGTGGGACTGAAATCTCCAATGGGTTTCCTGACCCCATGGACAGGAGAGGAGCCAGACGTGTGATCTCATTGGCATAGAGAATTCCTAGTTGAAGAAACTCCCCCTTTTAGTGCAGGCCGACACTTTCTCTTCAATTTAGTCTTGCCTGAGGGCACTGAGAGTTAAGTGACTTGCCCAGGGTCATACTACCAGAATACTTGTTAGAGGCCTGGGTCTTGGTTCAAAACGTGGCTTACAACTCACTCCAAGGCACCATGGACGAACTATCAGAGGCCTGACTGAATGCTAGTCCTAAAAGGGATGGATCTTTGAGGACATTTATTCCAATACCCTCACTTAGCTGATAAACCAAGGGAAAGCTTCCTAACAATTAGAACTATCCCAAAGTGGATGAGCTTCTTCAGCAGGTAGTGAATTCCCCCTCTTTGGAGATATTCAAGCAAAAGATGGATGGCCCTTTGTTAGTGTGTTGTAGGGGAATGAGGGGCAAAAGGACTGGAGTCGATGAAGTCTTTTCTAACCCCAAAATTCTATGATTGTGATGTTTAAAAAAATGAAATAATGAAATAAACACTCACTTTCTATACCTGTAAAACTGAGATAATAGTACTTGAATAATCTACTTTTAGGGTGGTTTAATATATTTTAAAGTGCAATCAAACCTTGAATTATTACTAATCCCTCTGGTCCTCAGTCTTCTCACCTGTAAAAAGGATATTATGATACTTGTACTTCCTACCTCTGAGGATGACTAAGAGGAAAATATTTCTTAAAGTTCTATGTAAATAAGAAAGGTTAATGTTATTTATTTCTGAGACTACTTGTTGATATTTAGGAGGCTCCAGAATTCTTTGCATTATATCACATCCTCTCTCCACTTAACAAAGTGCATATTATTTCACTAGTACCCTTCTTTCCCAATGGATGCTTTCCTAGGATCCACACTGAGCAACCAGAAAGACAAAAAGGAGTTCCCCTAAGAATCTGTTTCCTAACTCTGCCTTTTCTTCTGATTAGGAGGGCTCTTGCTCACATTCATTTTCTCATAAGCCCAGCTGACTCATGGTAACTTGCATCAGAAAAAAAAAATCATCATCACCACCACTATTCACTCTTATCCTATTCTTGTCCAGCCCTCATTTAGGTTGTTTGCTATGCCTGCATTAGACTCTTCCCACTGTTCTACTTGCTGAAAGACCTCCTTCCTTAAAGACCCAGATATAAGTGATATTTTATACTTATAAGTAATATTATTAATCCAGTCAATCCAATCATTAATTATTACTCTTAGATGTCTCAGAATGATAGATTTAGAACCTCAGAGGTCATTTACCACAACCCTCTCATTTTACAGATGGGGAAACTGAGCCCAAGTGAGTAGCCCATGGTCACATAGGTTCTAAGAATCAGAGCTGAGATTTGAATGCAACTTCTCTGATTCTAGGCCTTCTTCTATTTTCCCTTTACTCTATCACACTTGGTCATCTCATCATCTCCCATGGGTTCAATTACCATCTCTATGAACGCAATTCCCTGATCTATATATCTAGCCCTAACATCTCTTCTGAGCTCCAGTAATCTGTCACCAACTACCTTTTGGACATACCAAACAGGATGTCACATAGGCTTCTCAAACTCAACAGAACCCATTATTCCCTTCCATACCCTTCCTTCTTCCATATTTCCCCATTTTTTTTCAAACTTCCTCATTGTTGTTGAGGATACCACCATTCTTTTAGTCACCTGAACTCACAACCCTGGTGTCATCCTTGACTCCTGTCAACATCCACTCTGTTGCCAATCTTGTCTTTTCTACCCTGGCAACACCTCTCGTATACATAGACTTCTCTCCTCTAACACTGCTATCAATCTAGTATGGACTCCCATCACCTTACTCCCAGCAGTTGTCAACCTGTGGGTCACGACCCCTTTGGGGGTCAAACAACTCTTTCACAGGGGTCACAGAGGTCACCTAAGACCATCGGAAAACACATATTTCCGATGGTCTTAGGAACCAAAACACTGCTCTTCTATCCATCTCCAGGTGGGTCCGCCCACATGCAGATACGCCCACATAAGAATATTAAAGAATCGTGGCATTAGGAAGGTTGAGAACCACTGTGAGACTATTACATAGCCTTCTGGCCAGTTTCCCTGCTTCAAGAATCTCCCCACTCTAAAGTGATTTTCCTAAAAGCGCAAGTCTGACCATGTTACCTTCTTACTCCATAAACCCCAGTAGCTCTCTATTACCTCCAGGATCAAATATAAAATCCTCACCTTAAAGGCATTCAAGTCCTAGACAATCTGGTCCCTTCCTACCCTTCCAGCCCTCTTACACTTTATTCCCCTTTTATACATTCTAGCATCCAGCTGTATTGGCTTTCTTGTTGTTCCTTGCACATAACACTCTATCTCTCCATCCTTTGCCTTGACGCTGGCTGTCCCCATACCCAGATTGTTCTCCTCCCTCCTTACCTCTGCCTCTTAGTTTCCCTGTTTTCCATCAGGACTCAACTCAAATCCCACATTCTGCAAGTCTTTCTTGGTCCCCCTTTTCTCCCACTCCTTTAGTTCTTTTCTCCGATTAGTTTCCATCAGTAGCATATCTAGTATATCTGCCATCTGGAGTCAATCATTTTTAATACCTTCCTCCTTTATGGGATGAAATTATTTTCAGCAGTTATCATGAAATGAAACAAATAATAGTCGTGGCCAGAAAAGAAATTCAGTGAAAAATTTTCCTTTAACAAACTTCACATAAATTCCAGTAAAAAATTAAAAATAAAATAAATGCTACAGTACAAATTAGGAAAATGTAACAGATCAATGCTTTTAAAATTATATTAATGTATTTTTTAAAAGGGGAAAAA
Source organism: Pseudochirops cupreus (assembly GCA_028627135.1). Classification (NCBI taxonomy): domain Eukaryota; kingdom Metazoa; phylum Chordata; class Mammalia; order Diprotodontia; family Pseudocheiridae; genus Pseudochirops; species Pseudochirops cupreus. The sequence goes on from CM053580.1 coordinate 507,902,563, forward strand.
TTTATACCTAATATTGGACCATCATAGTAATGGATAGTAACATTACAGTTTGTTTTCAAACCTTAGCTTCTGTAATTTGTCAGACTGTCAAAATTGATCCTCTGCTCATATTCATGTCCAATAAACAATATGACCAGATTTCTCCAACTATCTTTGCTTTAGCTCAGTGGTTCTCAACCTTCCTAGTGCCGAGACCCTTTAATACCCGTATGTGGGCGTATCTGCATGTGGGTGGACCCCCCTGGAGATGGATAGAGGAGCCGTGTCTCAGTTCCTAAGACTATCGGAAATATGTGTTTTCCGATGGTCTTAGGTGACCCCTGTGAGCCCTGTGAAAGGGTTGTTCGACCCCCGAAGGGTCGCGACCCACAGGTTGAGAACCACTGCTCTAGCTGATAGAGGAACACATTTTATTAGTTTTAATTCCAAAAAGTTCCATATGGAGCAACAGATATACAAACAGGAAAAATCTTAAACAAAAGGATAAGTTTGGCAGAGATTCATTAAAACCCCATTCCCCAAGTAAATTTTAATAAAACCAAAACATCCGCAAAAGATGCAATTTAGGCCAGTACTAAGTCATACCACTGATGTAACATTTTATTTTCTTGATCTGTTCTTTAATTTTAAAACAATTAACAATTTTAAAAGAACAGATTTCAAATTTAACGATATTCTTCAAAATCAGTAAAAACATTTCATGTATGTTTAAAATTCACACAACAAAACAATTACACCTTGCAGTACTTCATTGTTTTAAATTTTAAACAGAAATAAAAATTCCAGGTGGTCACATATAATAATAGTAATTTAAGTCATTTCCTCATCTTTATAATTATCGTGTCATCATTGTTTACTTCAAATTCACTGTTTAAATGCAAAGGTTAGAGACACAAGCTTCCCCAAGATTGAGCTCAAGTTATTCCAAACCGTTCTAGGTTTACTCTCGAAACAAACTTGTATAGCTCGGTCTGAGTATAATTGACTCTGCATGTCAGAGGTCACGTAGCAGTTGTTTAGAACTTAGACCAACAAAAGGTTTTTTCAAGAAGGAGTATTTTTTTATTGATGCTGTTTAGAATTGCCTCAGCATGATCATAAAAAAGCAGACTCACTTTTAGTTGGATTGTTGTTTTAAAATTCTTTGTAGACAATGCAGTGGATAGAGTGCTGGGCCTAGAATCAAGAAAACTCATTTTCCTGAATTCAAATCTGACCTCAGGCACTTACTAGCTGTGTTACCCTGGGCAATTTATTTCACCCTGTCTGCCTCAGTTTCCTCATCTGTAAAATGAGCTGGAGAAGGAAATGGCAAATCACTCCCGTATCTCTGCCAAGAAAACCCTTAATGGGGTCATGAAGAGCCAGATATAATTGGGGAAAAAAAAAAAACCTCAACAATGACAACAAAACAGATAATGCATCCCCTTAATGCTAGTACCTAGAGGTGTTGTTTCCAGCACCCAGTCTTGCTGCACAAGAGCTTTCTATTTATACTGTATATATCTTTTATGTACCCACTTCTCTGTCTCTGTCTCCCCAATTAGAATGTGAGCTCCTCGAGGGCAAGGGACCATGTTGTTGCCTATCCCCAGGACACAGCACAGTGACTGATAACATAGACTTAAAAAATACCTGCTATCATCATCATCATCAGACATTGTTGGAGCCTCAAGACAGGCAACTATGACCAGTGGGGAGAAAATTACAGGAGGAAAATTTTGGCTCAATGTAAAGAGGAATTCTTAATAATGTAAGCAGGCTAACAAAAAGATGCAGAGATAGGGCAAGTCTTCCTGTAGGAGCTCAAGCTTGAGTTGGGTCTTAAAAGAAATACGGAGTTCTACCAGGCAGAGAAGAGAAGCGAGTGTGTTGTGGGCACTGAAGATGGCCAGTGCAAAGGCCTGGAAATGGGAGAGAGATGGACTGCCAGCTGTGAGGAATAACAAAAATCGCCCATTTGCTGAGGAATAACATACAAGGAAACTGGAAAGATAGGTTGGGTCCTGGTTTTCACTAGAGGCTAATAGAAAATGAATGACTAGACCTGCACTTAAAGAAAATAACCTTTTTTTCTTTTCTTTTCTTTTCTTTTTTAATCCTCAAGGTCTGGCCTGGTACCTGAATATAGGTGGCAGTTGATAAATGAATGCTGAAGCAAATTGGATTGAACCCTTGGAAATCCTCTTATTGGCAGGCCGGAGAATGGAAAAGGCAGAGCAGATGCTAGCCTGTTGCAACCAATTATGACAACACGCAGAGGTAGAAGGTAAACCTGGCTCAGGGTAGCAGATCTCTGGAGCCTGGGAGGCAAGCTGAGTAAGGGATCAAGAATGTAGAGATGCTGATTGCCTTAGGCAGGGTTTCAGAGATCTTCAGAAACTTATAATTTAGTAAAAGGGAAAAAAAAACCCAAACAAACAAAAACCTAGGGCCCAGAACTAGCTACCTGGGGATCCATTCTAAGAAGTCTTTGCCTCTGGAAACATATGTCAACATGGTCTAAGGTTCGAGGGCCTTACACAAAGTGGGAGCTTTAAAAAACACCACCTGTTAAAGGTTGAAATGAATGACATAGAAAAGAAGGGGGAAGAAGACCAGATCCTTGTGGTGGAAGAGTTTCCAACCCAGTTGAGATAATAGAACAACTATCCACCCTATCTCTACCACCCACCCCAAGGAAATGATCTCCCAGCTTATCCTAACTTTACCTGTTCCTCTTTTATCACTCTACTTTGTACCAATTATCATTTGTAAAGACAACATCATGGGATTTGGAGCTGAGAAATGACATCCTGGATCACCCGTAAGTCTCCCCCATTTTACAGGTGAGGGAACTGAGACCCAAGCAGATAAAGGTCATGACAACATTAAGTAAGTGAACTGGGATTCAAATCTATGTCCTCTGGCTTCATACCCAACCATCCAATTTAATTCAATTAACATTTATTAAGTTCCTACTAAGTACCAGGCACTGCACTTTGAATGGGGATTCTGAGAGGCAAAAGATAGTCCCTACCCTCCAGGAGCTTACAATCTAAGCAATAAAAAAAAGCACTAAGTGCTTACCAGGGATCAGGTGCTGTGCTAAGCACTTGTAGGGGAGGGGGATATGAAGAAAGGGAAAAATAGTAACTGTCTTCAAGAAGCTCACATTTTAATAAGAAAGAGTATATAAATAATTAGGAAAATACTACATATATAAGTATATATGCATATCTATGTATTTATTTATGTGTATACATATATACACATGCATATATGTCTATATTAAGAGTAGATATAAGGCAACCTAGATAGTTACAACTATGTCTACGTATAATATATAACTATATATAATATATATAACTGTAAAATAACTATATGTAGTTATATATATAAAACTAATATAACTATATATAACTAAATATAATATAAATAATTAGGAAAATGCTACATATAGAAGTATATATGCACACCTATGTATATATTTATGTGTGTACATGTATACATATGGATATACGTATATATTCAGAGTAGATGTAGGATAATCTGAAAGAGGATGTACTAGCACTGGCAGAGGGGGAGCCTGGGAAAGGCCTCCTCTCCACAGTGATACCTGAAGGATGCCAAAGAAGTCAGGGAAGTCAGAATTGCCTGGTGAATGGGGATGGGCAGAGAGCATCCCAGGCATGGGGCAGAGTCAGCGCAAACACACAGGCTTGGAAGATGGAACGCCATATGTGAGGAACATGAATTAAGCCAGTTTATCTGTATAATGGAGTAAGTGGAGGGGTGTAACGCATAAGAAGATAGGAAAGGTATGAAGGAATCAGGTCTTTAAAAGCTTCAAAAGTCAAAAAGAGGGGCCTGTATTTGATCCTGGGGATAACAGGGAGCTACTGGATCTTAGTTAGCAAGAGGGTGACATGATGAGATGTACTTTAGGGAAATCATTTTGGCAGGTGAGATTGGAGAAGGGAGTGTGTTAGAAGGCTATTGTGCTGGTTTAGGTGAGAGGTGAGGAAAGCTTGAATAAGGGTTAACAAGAGTAGAGAGTAAATGAGGCACACAAGAGATGCTCTTACCTTGGAAATGACAAGATTTGGCAATGGATTGGATACTTGGGGTGAGTGAGACTGACAATCAAGGATGACACTAAGATAGTGAACATGGGTGACTGCGAGGATGGTAGTGCCCGAATCAGCAATAGGGAAGTTCAGAAGAAGAGAAGGTTGTGGGGGAAAGATGAGACTGTAAGCACCTTCTCTTCTGCTAGACCCCCCAACTCCTAGCACAGTGCCTTGTACATATTAGATGGATCAATACATGTTTACTGAACTCAACCAAGTGGTATAGACCAGGGCTTCTTAACCTTTTTCCACCTGCACCCCCTTTAGCACATCTTAAACTGTGGGTCACAACCTGTAACGATACTGGGATTTGAAGATCTTCCACGCCCCTTGAGCTTGCTGATGTAGCAGGAAGGGGTGGAGCAAGAGAACGCCG
>CM053580.1:507907550-507935590 GCA_028627135.1 Pseudochirops cupreus
CAGTTTTCTGGTATTTAAATGAATGCACTATCTATATTTCTTATGTAGAGAGCCTGTTCCATTTTGTGATTAATAACTATATCAGCATATTTATAGTTACTGTAGGCATTGTGAATACTGCATTGCTGATACACAACCCCACATGGGGTCTCTCTCAGTTCCGATTGTGTCCTTACTCTCCATCCTGGCAATATGTATTTCTGTAAGATCACATTAGCTGTTAACTCATATGCTAACTTGTGGCCAAGATGCCAGAAAATATGATCATAGGGAATGTGTGCCCTGCTGCCATCAGAGATAACACAGTGTAGAGGAAAGGACAGATGATTGGGGGTCAGGAGTCCTGGGTACAATTACTGCCTCTTTCACTGAGTCACTTCCTTTTCTAGGCTTCATTTTCCTTACCTGTTAAATGAAGAGGTTGGGCTAGGTGACCCCTAAGGTCCCTTTCAGCTGTGTTGTGTCTCAAAGACTGTGTTTTAAGGTCCTGCCCAGATCTTACACTTTATATTCTAAGGCCCCTTCCAGATCTACCATTGAGTGTTGTAATAATCTATACTCTACTGCTGCTCTTTCTTCTACCATTCTGTTTTAAGGTTCCTCCTAGCTCTGTGTCTCCATTTTTCCTATTCTAACATCTTATATTCTAAGGTCCCTTTTGGTTCTAATGTCCACTTGTTCTGAGGTCTCTTCCAGTTCTAAGATTCTACGATATTAATTTAGCCCTTATCAAATCACACTTGCCAGAATATTATTATTAGGAAAAATTTTGATGCAGAACAAATGAGGAGAGAGTTCCTGTTGGGTTGTGTTGAAGATATCACTAGTGTGGAAGACATTTCATTTATCAACCAATATTGGATTGGATGATGTACAACAGGAGGAAGGTAAGGGTGAGAAAACTTGTTGAAAGCTTTGAGCCCCAAGTAATCCAGGAAGACACTCAATGCTCCCAGGCGCTGAGAGATGAAGCAACCCAGAGATGACATCATTTTGATGTTTCAGGAGAGGAAGATAATACAGCCAACTTGTCATGCTAAAAAGCCTTGTGTGGGTTGCTCAGCATCCACACCTTCCTAGATTTCTATTAATAATAAGCAACAGGAAAACATCTTCCCCGCACCCACCCCCAACAACACTCCTGGTTACTCATTTAATCATGAATCACACCACTACTTTCCCAACAGATGCAACACCTTTTGTGGCTGGGGTTGGAGTGACATGGGCTGAGCTAATGAATAATACCCTTCTTCCCTTTGGGGAGAAGTTAGGGTGAGGAAGGAATTTATGTTTAGTGTTCTCTTTGGCAAATATCATATATTGGAACAAGTGCTAGAGGTAGAGTCAGAATCCACGGATTCACGTTCTGGTTTAGGAGATATACTAAATAGTTGGAGAGTCCTTGGGGAACCCACTCAATCTCATTTTTAAAAAATTTAATTTAATTGTTTTGTTTTATTTTAAGTTCCAAAATATCTCCTTCCATCTTTCTCTACCCTGCTTTAGGGAAGGCCTCCATTTAACCCAGATAGATATAGATATAAAACCACATAATGCATATTTCTATTTATCAGCTCATTTCATTCTCCATTATTTCATGCAAGCCTTTCAATGTTTTTCTTTTTCTTTTTTTCTTTTCTTTTCTTTTGGAGGGGGGAAGGAAGGGCAATTGGGGTTAAGTGACTTGCCCAAGGTCACACTCGAGTAAGTGTTAAGTGTCTGAGGCTGGATTTGAACTCAGATCCTCCTGACTCCAGGGTCAGTGCTCTATTCATTGTGCCACCTAGCCGCGCCCCCCCCCCCCCCCCCCCGGAATCTTTCAAGCTATATTTCAAAGGAGACAATCTGGCATTGGAAGGAACATTGTGGAAGAACAAGGTGGAAAGAACATTGAATTTAGAGTCAGAAGATTTGGGTCCAAATGCTGGCTCTTCCTCTCACTTCCCATGTATAAGACCTTGGACAAGTTGTTCCCCTTCACCATGTGTCCTCACCTGTCAAATAAAGCAGGGTGTGGGGGGGGGGATGGATTATGTGATCTCTGAGGTCCTTTTCAGGTCTAAGTGCTATGAACCTATGAAATGTCACCTTCTGCTTGAAGACTTAGGGACATAACTCTTATTAACTTATCACATTCTCCCTTGTACTATTCTATACTGTATAGTGGAGAATATTGGATGGGGGCCAGTAGCTAGGTGATACAGTAGATAGAATGTTGGGTCTGGAGTCAGGAAGTCTCATCTTTGAGTTCAAATCCAACCTCAGACACTAGCTGTGTGACCCTGGGCAAGTCACTTAACCCTGTTTGTCTCAGTTTCCTCATCTGTAAAATGAGCTAGAGAAGGAAATGGCAAACCACTCCAATATCTTTGTCAAGAAAACCCCAAATGGGATCACAAAGAGTCTGATACAGTTTAAAAATGACTGAACAACAACAAATGGCTAGGGGTAGAGTACTGTCCTGGCATATAAATGGGGAAGAGAGATAGACTGAGGAGAAAGGAGGGAGGGAGAAAGAAAGGGAGGAGAGGGGGAGAGAGGGGGGGGGAGAGAGAGAGAGAGAGAGAGAGGTCCCTGTTCCCTGTGACCAGACCCAATAACCACTTACTAGTTCTACTTCCAAAAGGCAGAAATACCATAGTTGCATTTCCTACTGCTGAGGGCCCAGGGTGACTATTGATTTTATCAAACAAGCCCAACTGAAACAATGGAAAGACCCTGAACTGGAAGAAACCTGTTTGTGTCACTCTCTATGTGACCTGGGGCAAGTCACTTCTCCCTCTTTCTGGGTCTCAGTTTCCTCACCTGTCAAATGGGTATAATAATACTCATACTGCCTCCCTCATTGAGGGTATTTGGGGGATTAATTGAACTAATGAAAGTGAAAGCATTTTGAAAAGTTAAAAGTATTTTGGAAATGTCAGCTATTATAAATAAAGGAAACCTCCCTATCCACTCTTCTTCCCCTTTTGCACCTGATTTTGCATTCAGAAAATGACTAATTCACAGTCCTCACCACATCATTTCACTTCTCCTTCTTCAGGAAAAGGATAAACGTTCCCTTGTCTCTCTTTCTTGTATTTCACAGATAGCTCTGGCTTCTCAATATTTGGAGAGGGACGCTGTCCATTTAAAGAGAAAATGACCTGAAAGATACACTGTTCAGTAAGTCCAATAGAGCAATCAAGATCCCATTCCAATCCGATTTCCTTCAGCAGACATCCCCCTCTGTTATCCTCACCCTTTCACTTACTTTCAATGTCTCCCTGTCTCCTGGCTCATTTCCTACTGCCCCTACAAGCAAGCCCATGTTTCCCCCATCCTGAAAAAAACAAAAACAAAAAAACCCAAAAAACTCTCTATCCCTGCTAACTTTTATCCTCTCTCTCTTCTGCCCTTTGTAGCTAAACTCCTTGAAAAGGCCTCTACAATTGGTGTCTCTACTTTCTCTCCTCTTACTCGTTTCTTAACCTATAATCTGGCTTCTGATCTTAATCCACAGAAACTATCCCCTCCAAAGTTAATGATTATCTCTTAGTTACCAAGTGCAATGGCCTATCCTCAGTCTTCATTCTCCTCCATGGCCCTGCAGCCTTTGACACTGCTGACTGCTCTCTCTTCCTTGATATTCTTTCCTCTGAGGTTTTCAGGACACCACTTTCTCCTGGTTCTCCTCCTCCCCATCTGACCACTCCTTCTCTGTCTCCTTTTCAGTATTCTCTTCCAGATCATACCCTCTAATCAGAGGGTATTATGAATCTGAACTGGGCCCTCTTCTCCCTCTGTGCTACTTCAATTGCTAATCTTATCAGCTACCATGGATTTAATTACCATCTCTATGCTGATGATTCTCAAATCTACCTTTCCTGCCCTTATCTCTGCTGAACTCCAGTCTTGCATCTCCAACGGCCTTTCAAACATTGACCTGGATGTCCAGTAGACGTCTAAAATCCAACACATCCAGAACAGAATCAGAATATTTCCTTCCCCTTAAGCCTTGTTACTGCAGAGGACAACACCATCTCTCCAGTGCCTTGGGATCATAGACTAAGAGCCATCCTGGACTCCTCACTCTCTCTCTCACCTTCCACATCCAAGCTATTGCCAAGGCCTATTGAATTCACCTCTGCAACATCTCTTGAATATGCCCTCTTCTCTCCTCTGACCCTGACACCCCTCAAGTGCCCCCATCATCTCACACCTTGATTACTGCAATAGCATACTGGTGGTCCACCTGCCTCAAGGCTTTCTGAAACAATCCATTCTCCATTCTGCCACTAACATGATTTTCCTAAAATACGTTTTCGATCATGTCACTCCCTTCAACTCAATACACTCCAGTGACTCCCTGTTGCCTCCAGGATTAAATACAAAATCCTCTGTTTGACAGTCAAAGCCCTTCATAACCTAAGCCCCTTCTACCTTTTTCAGGCTTCTTAAACTTTACTCTGCAATTCATAATCTTCGACCCAGTGACACTGGCTTCCTGGCTGTTCCACCAGCAAGACACTCCATCTCTCAGCTCCCAGCATTTTCTCTGCTGTCCCCCATGCCTGGAATGTTCTCTCTCCTCTGCTGAAAATGCTGACCTCTCTGGCTTCCTCTAAGTCCCAACTAAAATCCCACCTTCTATAGAAAGCCTTCCTTAACCCTTTTTAATTCTAGTGTCTTCTTTCTGTTAATTATTATATATATAGCTTGCTTTGTATATCTTTGCATGTTAGCTTCCCCATTAGACTGTAAGCTCCTTGAAGGCAGGGACTATATTTTGCCCTTTTTTTGGTATTCCCAGAGTTTAGCATAGTGCCTGGCAAATAGTAGGAGCTTAATTAATGGTTTTTGATTGACTGATTAAGGTATGGCCAGTTGGAGCTATCTCCCTGGCACACAAGATGGGCAGGAAAGGAGTGTAAAAAGCTCCTGGTGGTTTAGTATTGACTTAAGGAAATTCCCAATGGAGGAAGTGAGTGGCTCTACCTATTGCTATTTCTAAAATACCTGAGATTCATACATATTGTTAGCCCATAAACTCCCTTATTACTATCAAGAAAGACTCCTATTCCTCCTCAATCTTTCCTTCAGTGATTTCCATTCTGATCCAATCCATCAAATATTTATTTAAAAACTTACTATGGGTAAGATACAATGCTGGGATTTAGAGACACAAAGGCAAAAAAACAAGTCTCTGCCCTCAAAGAGTTTATACTTTTGTAGGAAGTTATCTTGGATATCTTGTCAGGTCAAGCATTTACTGAGTACCTACTATGTTCCAGGCACTGTGGTAAGCGCTGGGGAAACAAAGGAAAGATAAAAACAGTCCTTTCTCTCAAGTTTATAGTCCAACAGGGGAGACTCATTGAGATGCAAGCAATTACATACAAACAATGCTGTCATTATTGTGCAGTGTTTTTCAGTCCTGTCCAACAGACAAGATAAATTGGAGATCATTTCAGAGGGAAAAGTGGTAGCATTAAGGGAGATAGAAAAAGCTTCCTGCAGAAGGTGAGACTTTAATTGAAACTTATAAAAAACCAGGAGGGAAACACAGGCAGGAGGAAATTCCAAAAATGAGAGACAACCATTGAAAAGGCAGAAATTTGGGAGATGGAATGTCATGTGTGAGCAATAGCAAAGAGGCCAGCATGGAGTACATGGAGAAGAGTAAGAAGACCAGAAAGGTGGGAAAGGACCAGAGAGTTTTATATATTTGATTCTAAAGGAAATAGCGAGCCACTGAAATCTGTTAAATGGAGTGTGTGTGTGTGTGTGTGTGTGTGTGTGTGTGTGTGAGGAGAGGGGGAGAGAGAGAGAGAAAGAGAAAGAGAGAGAGAGAGAGAGAGAGATGGTCAGACCTGTGCTATATGAAGATCACTTTGATATCTGGGTAAATGATGGATAGGAATGGGAAGAGACTGGAGGAAGTGATCCCAACCAGCAGACTACTGCAATATTCCAAGTGTGAGATGATAAGGGCCTACACCAGCATGGTGGTGATGTTGAGGAGAGAAGAGGGCCTATAGCAGAGATGTTTCAAAAGTAGAATCCTTAGGACTTGGCAACAGACTTGATATGGGCATAGGGGTGCTGTGAGAAAGTTGAGAATGACAGGAGCCTGGTGGCTGAGAGGATGGTGATACCCTCTGCAGAAATAGGGAAGCAGAGAAGTTAGAAAAAGGGAAGTTTTTTTTTGCGGAAAAGATAATGAGTTTGGTTTTTGACACGTTGAGTTTAAGCTGTCTGTGGGACATTCAGTTTAAAGGGTTTAATAGGCAAGTTAGAGCTTCAAGACTAAAAGTCAAGAGAGAGGCTAGGGTTGGATGAACACATCTTAGAATCATCTGCAGAGATGATAGAAGGCGATAAGCTCACCAGATGCAGCTTAATAATAAGGCAAGAAAATGGACAAGGATATTTTGAGTTCTATTCAGCAACCCTTCTCCCCCCCCCCCCCCAGATTTCCCCACTCAGATTTTTCAGTACTTAAACTTTGGGGTTGTGATGTCCTGGCTGGTGAAAACCCCCTATAATTGGCCAATGCTTTGTGTAAATTTCCATTGAATTCCATGCTATTTCAGTCTAACCCATTGTTCTAGCTTTTGGTAACTTTTTACACCTTGACATTACCTAGGTTGTGAAACTGGGTGACTTGAAGGATGGTAGTGCCCTCAACAGTAATAGGGAAGGTAAATGCTTAATGAGTATTGAATGGATGAATAAATAATTTAAATGAATGTTAGAGATGGAAGCAACCTTAAAAATCATCTGGTCCAATCCCATCATTTTACAAAGGAGGGAACTCCGGGAAGACAAATCCTCTCTTCTTAACTTCCCTGCTACTGTGGATCATCCTCTTAACAACCCGGGACTTGAAACCTAGGTGTTGTTTTGACTCCTCATTCTCTCTCACTTGTTCAGTCATTTTTCACTCTTTGTGACCCCATTTGGGGTTTTCTTGGCAGAGATACTAGAGTAGTTTGCCATTTCCTTCTCCAGCTCATTTTAGAGCTGAGGAAATTGAGACAAACAGGGTCAAGTGACTTGCCCAGGGGTCTTACAGCTAATGAGATTCTGAGGCTGGATTTGAACTCAGGTTCTCCTGACTCCAGGACCCACACTATTACTACTACACCACCTAGTTGCCCCTCCTCTCTCACATCAGTTGCCAACTCCCGAGGAGTCTACTTCTGAAACATCTCTTGAATAGGCTTCCTTCTCTCCTCTGACACTGCCACCACCCTGGTGCAGGCCGTTATCATCTCATGCATAGCCCACCGGTTGGCTTCCCTGCCTCAAATCTCTCCTCACTCCAATCCATCCTCCACTCAGCCCTCAAAGTAACCTTTCTAAAATACAAGTCTTTCTATTTACCCGGTATATAGCTTGTTTGTATGTAGTTGTTTGGGTTGGATTGTGAGGTCCTTGAGGACACTGAGTGTCTTTAACCATTTTTTTGTTACGACAATGCTTAGCACAGTGCCTGGCACACTGGCAGGTGTTTAATAAATGCTTATTGAGAAACTGAGTAGTTAATTCTCCCTGTTGTCTCCAGGATCAAATATAAAACCTTCAGTTTGACTAATAAAACCCTTAGGAGTTTAATGACAGATGATATGCTGAAGCAAATTTTCTTGCTCAGGATCCCAAAATTTTGGGCTAGCCTTACTCTTGGATTTTTTTCTTCTGCACTTAGAAGTTGATGTTTTCAAATCATAGTGTTAGAAATGGATGGGATCTTTCAGTCAGTCAACAATCCACCCTTTCTACATTTCTCCCTTATACTCCCCCCTCCCCAACCCCGCCTTCCGCACACCTAGTCTGATGAAGTGATGGTAAGTAACCTCCTTACTGTTCCTCACACAGGACACTCCATCTTTGCCCTCAGACTGTTTCGCTAGTTGTCCCCCATGCTTGGAAATTGCTCCCTCCTCATCTCCTCCTCCTGGCTTCCCTGGCTTCCTTCAAATCTCAGCTAAAATCCCATTTTCTGTAAAAAGCCTTTCCTGGTCCTCCTTAATCTTAGTGTTTTCCCTTTGTTAACTGTCCCAATTTTATCCTGTTATTCACTATAACATTATCACTATAAATATACCTGCATGGTGCTCAATCACAAAATATAACAGATTCTCCATATAGAGGACTGAAGCAAAACATTTATTCAGACATCAGAAAACCAAATCCCAAAACCAGTAAGCCAATTCCATCATAGCAGCAAAGAAGTTAATAACCCATAATGGCACAGAGAGCCACAGCAACCTTTAGCCTTCCCACAAACCAACATTTACTCACAAGCCTAACTGTCTCCCTCGGACGCGTCTCTTCTCTCTCCAGTCTCTAACTCCCAGCTTCCTGTGGGCTCTGCTCCAGCCTTCAGAAAACTCCTCCTGCCACAGCCTCCATGTGATTACATTCAGCTTATTAGGGGCAGAGTATATTTTCAAAGCAGGGAAGGTCTTCAAATTCCCGTAGGCTTATTAAAGTGCAGGGAAGATCTTCAAATTCCCGTTACCATTACACCTCTTATATATTGTTTGCACATAGTTCTCTGCACATCCTCACCCTTGTTAGAGTGTAAACTTCTTAAAGATGGAATTTTTTTTAAAAATGGTATTTCAACCCCAGAGTTTAGCACAGTACTTGACACACAGCAGTGACTTAATAAATGCTAGCTGACTGCCAGAGAGACAACAAGGGAAGGAAAGTGTTTTGCCTAAAGAGAGTTAGCGACCTAGCCAGGCCTAAAACTCAGAGTTGGTTTCTCTCAGTTAGTATTCTTCTCATCAAACGAGGGAAAATTATTAGAGGAGAAATAGGAAGCATGCTTTGCCCTGGGTACTGTCCCAATGAACCAGTTCTGAATGCAGGGAAGCCAATTAGTGTCCATAGTCTTGCTGCAGATGTTGCCCGGATGAGAAACATAGGTTATCAGTTGCCACTGCATTATTGGCTCTGGGTTGTCTAGAGAAAGGTTACAAAAATCTTTCCCACATGCTCAAAGAAAACAGTCAGCACTATGAAAGCAGATAGAGGGGAATAAGAAAAAGAATCACAGCGTTAGCACTGGAAGGCTCTTGAATGCATAGAATGTAAGAACTGGCAGAGTGCTTAGAGATCATCAAGTCTAACCTCACTTTACAAAGAAGGAAACAGGTAAAGTGCTTCACCCATGGTCATATGCTCATTCTAGGGCCATGTATAGTACAGTGAGAAGAAGTGGGACTGGTCTCACAAGATCTCAGTCTGAATTCAGGCTCAGCTAGGTACTACCTCTGTGTCTTTAGGCAAATAAATCACTTATCTTCCCTGGATTCTCATTTTCCTCATCTACAAAAATGTCAGGGGGAACTGGGGAAAGTTGTAGCTATGTGACCCTGTGTAAGTCACTTAGCCTTTCTGTGCCTCAGTTTCCTCATCTGTAAGATGAGGTAGTTGGACTCGGGGGGGTCTCCAAGGTCCCTTTGGGCTCATGACAGATCTTATGACCTCTATGGCCTCTTCCAGCTCCCAAGTTCAAGGCCCGCAAAGGCAAGCAGAGCCACAGAGATTTCAGAGAGCGATGGGGAAAGTAGGCAGGTGTCACTTTTTCTCCAGGAGCTGGCCCCACCTCTAAGCAAGCTCATTATAAAAAGGCGTGTCCACCTCGAGACTGATTATAGCATTTGACTACTTGGTCATGTGCGTGTGGGTGGGTGTGTCAGTGGAGGGACCAAGGCCAGTGCCAGTACCTGCCCCTGAGTTATCTCACTAGGGGAAAGAACCTTGGCCCTGATCTACTTACAGGAGACAAGGTGAAAATTCCCTGCTGTTGAAAACTTTCCAAAGGTGCTGAAGCTCTAACAACAGTGGTAGAAACTCTTACCCAGAATTTTAGGTGTGAGATTATTTTTAGAGATGGGGGATGGAAGAAGAGAGATCCCTTGAGCTTTTTTTTTTTCCTTTGAAAGATAATGGTAAAAAAAGAAAAAAGACAAGAAAAGAAAAAGATTCACGGTGATGGGGTACGGGCTCCAGGAAACCCCTTGAACTCTGAATCTTCCCACTTGATGAGGCTGAGGCCATAAACCTTTTTATACCTAGGCCCAATCTTTGTTACTCTTAACCTAGCCTGGCTCTCCATTGTCTGTCATCCCCAGGTAGTCTTCAGCTATTTCCCATCCTTAATTTCATTACTGGAGTCTGACCTCAGTTCTATCAAAGATCCTCCTTAGATTCCTCCTCAAGACCGTCCCCAAACTCCTCCTCTAGACCACCCCTAGAATCCGCCCACAATCTTTCTGTATATAAGCTCCATCTTGCCTCCATGAGGTGGCTGAGAATTCAATCTAGTGCAGACTCATTCTGTGTCAGATTATTCTGGCCTGCTTGTCAATACAAGCTTCACATATATTTAGGCTCCTTAAAAGTCTACCCATTAAGGTGAATCTTTAATAAACATTACTTTGCCTAAAAGAAGACTTGAGTCAAATTCTTTAGGCAGAACCTGGCGTGTTGATATTTTGGGCTCTTGAGCACTCCTAATCTAAACCTTAAACCTCAACATTTTATGGTTCCCTGACCAGGAATGACTACTAATCTCAAATTCTTCTCTAGTCAGGAGAAGGTAGATAAGAAGGTACATAAGCCTCTCTCTCTCTCTCTCTCTCTCTCTCTCTCTCTCTCTCTCTCTCTCTCTCTCTCTCCCTATTCCCTTCTTGCTCTTCAAGTACCTTGGAGGTGCTTTTTGGGCCTGACCTCTCAGGTCCCATTAGGTCAGACAGCTAGGAGGCTGTCTCATACTCAGCCTGATGCTCTTAGGTTCTTGGTCCAGTTCAGTTATGTTGGAGGTCATGGACCTGGGCATAGCTTCTGAAGCATGGAGGACAAGGAGAGATGCCCCATCTGGAAGTGTAAGTCCAATTCTTTCAATTCTCTCAGTGCTAGGGGAATTTGGAAAACTTCAGGTACTTTTTTGTGTTTTGTTTTTTGTCTTGTTCTGTTTTGTTTGTTTTTTGAGGCTTACTCCCAGATCTTCCTTTATGGAGGAAGGGACTTTCAGCCCCTATGCCTATAACGGGTCAATCCTTTTTAGTTCCCAAAAGTTTGCCTTTGGGTTGTCTTTTACAACATTGGGAAAAATTTAGTTTCTCTAAAGAAGTTAAAAAGAAAAAGCTGATGTTCTTTTGCAACACTGTTTGCCCTCAGTATCACCTAGAGGGCCAGAAGCATGGCCTGTTTTGGGGCCTTTAAAAGATAATACTCTCTTGCAGTTACAATTACACTGTCACCGAGAAGGAAGATAAATAGAAGCTGCCTACATAATGGCCTTTGTCGAACACTCTCTGAACACGATTCTCAGGAAAGACTGTAAGGTACCTGAAGGTAGAGCCCCTCCACAAAGTGGCAACGGGGGCCAATTAAACAACCCTCTTCGACTCCAGGGCTTCGACTCCAGTCCCTCCCTCCTTGGCCACTCCCACTCAGGTCCCAGTCATGAGTCTCACGGAGATAGCTCCTCCAGCCCCTCCTTGCTGCTCCCCAACCCTTTTCCCCTTGGTTTCCCTTCCCTTTTCTTCTAGCCCAACACCCCTCATTTCCTGCCTCCTACATCATCCACATCTCTTATCCAGTATTTCCCTCTGTGGCCCCTCCCACTGAGGCAACACCCACTCAGGTCAGAGGCCGTACCACCACAGCAGTCTTTGGGGTATCTCCTCTTCTGACCCCTTCTCCTCCTTAGGTACCAGCTGATCTTCCCCCTTGCCAGCTGGATCCCCCAGTCTTGCAGTCTGATCCAGTTCAGCCAGCACCCCCCAGCAGCTCCCTCACAAGAAGTGGGACTTCCTATCTCCCTTCCCAAGCCCCCTTCCTCATGGAGGCCTCAGGGCTTTTTCCCCTAAGAGATATGCCTGTCTTGCCCAGTGGGACAACTAGAGTGCATGTTCCATTCTTCATTTTGGATCTCATTCAAGTTAAAGAGAAATTGGGGAGACACTCCAAAGATCCCACAAAGTTTACTGAGGGCTTCAGAGACAAATCCCCACAATTCTAGCTTTCTTGGGGTGATTTGCATATCCTCTTCTCTACCTACTGTTCCACTGAGAAGAAGAGGAGAATCTGGGAACAAGACAAAAATTTGGGTATCATTTGGCTAGCAATGACCCAATCAATGGTATCATAGAATCCCAGCATTGGAAGGGACCTGATCCAATCCCTACCTCAGTAGGACTCCTCTCTATAGTGTGTCTCTGACAAGTAGTCTTCTAAGACTTTCAGTAACAGGGAACTCATTACTTCCTAGCACCATAGTCCATTGTTGGCTAACCATTGGTTGATCAATAGAGACACACTCAGCTCAGAGGAGCTGGGTTCCAATCCAGCCTCTGATATCTGGATTTATAACCTTAGGGAAGTTACTAAATCCTAATGGACTGCATTTTTTTTTATCTGAAAGCTTAGGTTGGATTAATAATAATGATAAAAAATAATTAGCATTTAGATAATGCTTTAAGGTTTGCAAAATGCTTTGTATATTGTATCCCAGTTTCTTACAACAACTCTGGGAGGTAGGTACTATTATGATCCCCATTTTACAAATGAGGAAACTGAGGCAGAGGTTAAGTGACTTTCTGAAAGTCACACAGCTAGGAAGTGCCTGATACAAAATTTGAATTCAGGTCTTCTGTCTCCAGTGCTCTAAGATTGTACTGCCTAGTTGCTTTTAGCTTTAAGAGTCTCTGAGGTTCCTTCCAGGTCTAATTTGATAATTCCATAAACTTTAATTGTTAGGAAATTCTTTACATTGGTCTAAAATTGACTCCTCTGAAGCTTATCAGCCGTTGTTTTTAGTTCTCCCTTTTGGGAACCATAGGATGTCACATACCGTTTTCATAAACATCAGATATCGGGAGGAAGGGATAACATTCTTCCCAAGTTTTCTCTCTTATGTGCTAAATGCCACCACTTGTTTCGAATAAACCTTGTATGCCAAGGGTTAGTCAAGGGTTTCTTTGGTATTTATACTAAGTCCCACGGAGAATGCCAAGAAG
Source organism: Pseudochirops cupreus (assembly GCA_028627135.1). Taxonomy (NCBI): domain Eukaryota; kingdom Metazoa; phylum Chordata; class Mammalia; order Diprotodontia; family Pseudocheiridae; genus Pseudochirops; species Pseudochirops cupreus. The sequence continues at coordinate 507,920,573 of CM053580.1, forward strand.
CATAAAATATGGCCCCTGACCTTAGGAGTTAATGGCACATGACATTCAGAAGCAAAGTATCCAACCCATTCTTCTAAAACTATTTATTTTCTTGCTTATTTTACAACATTCTGGGATAAATTAATGCTAGGGTTTTTCTCCCTGCATTTAAATTAGAAATTGATGTTTTCAAATGATGGAACATTAGAGATGAGAGAGATCTTTCAGTCAGTCAGTCAGTCAACAAGCATTTTATTAAATGCTTGCTCTGTTCCAGGCCCTCTACTAAGTTCTGGGGTTCAAAAGCAAGTAAAAAAAATTCCCTGCCCTCAGGGAGTTTACATGCCAATGGAGGCAACAACCAGAGTTAAATGGAGGGAAATTTGAAAGAAGTCCTTAATAGAAGGAAAGACTGGGGAAGTTCTTTCACAGAAAGTAGTCTGAGCTTCTTGAAGCAAGTCAGAGAAACAGTGTCTGAGGTGATAACAGGAGGTGTTTCAGCCAAAGCAAAGTCTAGAGAAAGGGGATGAGATGTCATATCTGAGGAAAGCAAGAAGTCTGGTAGACTTGTATCAGAGAGTGTGGACAAGCTTAAGGTGTCAAAAGACACCTTAGGTGAGGAGCCAGGCAAGGAAAATTGTCCATCTTTGAGCACGGAATAGTAAGACCAGAAGTGAAAAGAGAAAGTCGAAAATCAGAGAACATAGAATGTCTAAATTGGAAGAGGTCTGCACCTTTGCATGTATGTGATGGACCCCTATGGTGGAGCTTACTATTATTACTGTGTTTGTTGCCTCCATTAAAAAAAATTTTTTTTGGAGGAAATTGGGGTTAAGTGATTTGTGCTGAATTTTAAATTCTCTCTCTCTCTCTCTCCCTCTCTCTCTCTCTCTCTCTCTCTCTTTTTTCCTGTTTTCTGGTACTGACCCAAGTGTCTCAGGGGTCAGCAATGGCCTGGCAGTGATTTGGAATGAATCTACTTGCCTTGTGGGATCATCCTCAACCTCTGGAATTCCCTTCTGATCCTACAAAGGAGAGGAGGAGAAGGAGGAAAAGGAAGAGCAGGAAGAGGAGGAGGAAAAAGATGAAAAGGTATGAAAAGAAAGAAGGAGGAAAAAAAGGAAGCAGGATGTGTGTGGGGGTGGTGAGGGTAGAGGGTGAGGGTGGGTTGAGGCTGAGTGCTGGGCTTGAAGCCAGAGTGGCTTGAATTTAAAATCCAGCTGTGTGATTCTGGACAAGTCACTTAACTGCTTTCTGCCTCAGTTTCCTCAACTGTAAAATGGAAATAATAACAGCACCTCCCTCCCAGAGTTGTTGTGAGGATCAAATGAGATATCTGTGAAGCAATTAGCCCAGTCCCAGGTACACAGTAGGTGCTTAATAAATGCTTGTGCCTCCTCTAGAAAGCACTTTCCTCACAACAACCCCGGGATGGGTTCCTGGTGAAGTAGTCAGAGGGTTGGATTTGGTGTCTGAAGCTTCTAGATTAAAATCTTAATTTATCTTAATTTGTCCTGTCTTTTCTCTGTGAAGTGACCTGGTTTTGCCCTTGGTTTTTTCAAGTCCCTTTGCCATGATAGTACTGAATGTGAAGAGAAAAGAGGGAAATCCAGTAGGGCCAGTCTTCAGAGGAAGAATTGCAAAGCAGCTATAATACCTCTCCATATCCTGAGAAGAGACGGTATTGGCCATAGGCACCATTGCTGTCTACTCAACCCAACGTATGGCACTAAGAAGGCATTTCACTAAGGGATGATGTCAAGAGCATTAGAACAGAGGTTCCCAACCTTTTTGAATAGGAAGACCTTCTCCCCCTTTTTTTTGGAGGCAAGTGGGGTTGAATGACTTGACCAGGGTCATGTAGCTAGTCTGAGGCCAAATTGGAACTCAGGTCCTCCTGACTGCAGGGCCAGTACTCTATCTACTGTACCACCTAGAGGCTGGGCCCCTTTTTAACAGGAATGAACTTTACTATACCTTCCTCTTCTCCTCCCCCACTTACCTCACTAAAGTAGTTATACCATTAAGAACATAGGTTTAGAACTGAAAGAGACTTCAGAGGTCATCTAGTTCAACTCCTTCATATTATAAATAGGGAAACTACGTCTCAGAGACCTTGAGTGATCTGTCCAAGATCAACAGCGAGTTAGCGGCAAAGTCGGCCTTCACACTCAAAACCTCTAGACTCCAAATCCTGTTCCACTGTCCCATGCTGCCTGATATTCAAAGATGCTAATATAAATTCTGGACTGCTTTGCAATTAATTTGCAGTTTGTTAATCAACCACACAATCCACAGGGATCTATTAAGTGGCTACTATCAGGCACTATGCTAGACTCTATAGAAACAAAAGGGAAACATCTCTCAGGGCACTTATATTCTACTGGAGGAAACAAAATATGCACATATAAATTAATATAAAATAGATACAAAGATGGAGGTGGCTAGATGGCTCAGTGGATAGAGCATAGGATCTAGAATCAGGAAGACCCAAGTTCAAATTTGACCTCAGACACTAGCTGTGTGACCCTGGGCAAGTCACTTAACTTCTGTTTGCTTTAATCCACCGGGGAAGGAAATGGAAAACCACCTTAGTATCTTTGCCAAGGAAACTCCCTGGATAGTATAGTCTATGGGTCACAAAAAGTCAGGTATGACTAAACAACAACAAGATACAAGGTAATTTAAGGCAAGGAATAGGAAAAGCCTTACATATAGGATGTGGGGGTTGGGTTTTGCTTTGAGAGGCAGTAAAGACTTTTTTAAGAGGCAGGGGTGAGAAGCAAAAGTAAACCAGATATAACCTCTACCTTGAGAGTTACTTTCCCAGTGAGGACTCACACCCACAGGCTGCATCCCCAAAGGCCAGCTGGCTATAGGATTTCAAGTAGCCTTATGGGAGGCTGATGTTTCTAATACTATTATTACCCATGGGTCCCCACCAGTGTGCCTCCATCAGCAAAGCCGAGTAGCCTGAACTAGCTGCTAGAAAAAGGAATTACTGAGCTTGTATAACAAGAACAGATGGCAGAATATTGGTCCAAAATACTCTTCTTAAACTAGGGGTTACCCATTCTTTCTATAAAAACAAGGTCCCTGGAGAAAGTGGGCAAATACTTAGAGTATAACAGAAAAATATAGGTGGCAAAGGGTGACCTCACAGTCCCTGGTTACTGGAATTCCTTTTTTCTCTTTAGGATCTACATGAAGTTCCCCTTGGATAGAGGGCTCTGTTGGCTCTGAGGGTTGATATCTCTACTGAGTCCATAGGCAATATCTCTCTCTGCCACTGTACTTCCTGATGCTGTCAAAGACACTGTCAACATCTCTCTGTAGGTGTCTCCTCTGTCATTGGTCACTACTGCTCTAATGAGACCTCTGGATTGCCGGACAATGAAAGGGGGTGGGGGGAGGGAGAAATTCTCTCTTTCTCCCTCTCAGGGGTTGCTCTGCTATTACACTTGCCAGTTTCTGGACATTTGAGATTGTGAATTGCTTTGCTATTTTTATAGGTAGCCCCAGAGGTGTGTCTAATTCTTTCATCCAATCTCAAAAAAATATTTCCTGTATGGTTCTATCTTTTTCAAAGCACTGGGTCATTTTTCAAAGTGATCAAAAATGTGTTTATGTTTTCACTTTTGATTGAATAAACCTGGACTCAAGAAGGCCTGAGTTCAAATGTGGCCTCAGGCATTTTCTAGCTGTGTGACCTTTAGCTTCTGCCTGCCCCAGTTTCCACTACTGTAACATGGAGATCATAATAGCACCTACTTCCCAGGGTTGTTGTGAGGATCAAGTGAAATAATATTTGCAAAATGGTAACAAAAGCTGGCACGTAATAGGTGCTATATAAATGCTAGCTATAATAAGTGACAATGATAATTATTATTACGTGATTATGTTAATGGAGGTAGAGCTAGAAACCTCATCCTTACACAGACAAGTGAAATAGACTGTGCAAAGACATGGAGATGGGAAATATTATGTTGTATGTTAGGAATAGCAAGGACACCAGTTAGGTTGGAATATAGAGTACATAAAGGGAAGGAATGTGTAATAAATCCAAAAGTATAGGATGGAGACAGATCATGAAGAATGGTTTTACATGTCAAACAAAGATGTTTATATTCTACCCTAAAGGTAATAAGGACCCACTGAGGAAGTGAATGATAGGGTAAAAGTCATGCTTTAGAATGTCACTTTGCTATGTGGAGGAATATTTAGAGCAGAGAAATTGAAGGCAGAGAGACCAATTAATAAGTTATTGGGTAAGTGTAATGGTAGGTCAAGGGACTGAGGGAGGGATCAAAGTGCTTTAGAAGGCTGGGACCATAAACAGCTGGGGAATGCAGTGGGGAGGAGGAGGATGGGGGAAAAGTCCTTTGGAGAATATGATTTGAGACCAGAAGGGAAACAAGGGTTCTGAAGGGTGGAGATGAGGGAGTGTATTTCAGGCCTGGGAAATGACCTGTGCAAATGCACCACTGCTGGAGATGGAACATTGAGTCTCAAGAACAGCTCTGGTAGTCCAGTTCAACAGCAAGTAAATGTGAATTGAATGGCAGTCATTCATCCTTTTTCAACTTATGCCTCATGATGGTAAGGAGATTTGCAAAAACTCTGTGTGCAGAACAGAAGTTCCATCATTGTTCATTTGTTTCAGCCCTGTCTGACTCTTTATGACCCCACTGGGTGTCATAGTACATGGTACAGCTACAGATAGATAGACAGAGGTATACGTATATATACACACACATATATATACACACATACACACACACGCACGTATATATGCATATACATATATACACATGTATACACACATGTGCATATGTGCGTATACATATATTGTGCTAAGCCTGGGATACAAGGAAAAGCAAAATAAAATTCCTTATCTGAAGGAGCTCACAATTTGAAAACGTGATGCAAACAACTACGAAAAAGCAAGATGCCGTACAAGAGAAAGTGTTTAATGTCCAAAAGTGTAATGTAACTCCTTTGGAAGGTAATAGGAATTATACACTTCATGGAGATTTTAAAAGTGAACGGAGAACAATTGGTTTTACTACGTGCCAGGCACTTAATTAAATGTTTCTTTCCCTCCTTCCCCGTAGAGAGCATTCTTGCATAGTTAACTGGCTGGACTAGATGGCTGAGGAGGGAAATGAGATTGTTGGGTTGAGGAGGAAGTTAGAGGGTCACCGTTAGAGAAAGAGAGACAGCTGAAAGGGGGGAGACAAATTGGGTGTGAAAAAAGTTGGGAGGAAGACTTTGGAATCCGGGGCACTTCCAGGAGGAGCGAACGGTAAAGAAAATGGAGAAGACCCGGCGGCAGGATGGCGAAATAAGGCTAGCCGAAGCTGGCGTTAATAAGCCACCCAGCAACCGAGAAGGGGTGTGGAGGCGTGCACGTTCCCAACTCCCATATGGTGGAAAGGAAATTAGCCACAGCGCGTGCACACACATACACACACTCATGCACACGCACACCACGCAGCAACCCCTCCGCTTCCACCAAACACAAAGATGGGGGGGGCAGGCCGGGGGCGGGGGGGAAGAAGTGGGTGGCCAGCCTGGAGCCCCGAGGACGCCCTAGCCGAGCCGCTCCTCGCTTACAAAGCATTGCGCAACAGGCGGCCGCGGCTCGCGGAAGAAGGCGGAGGAGGAAGAGCTGGAGGAAGGAGGGAGGGCGGTCGGGGCTGCTGCGTGCAGAAACAGCAGCTGCGGGGACTGTCGGGGAGAGGAGGGCGGGGCCGCAGCGGCTATAAAGCGTCCCTCGCCCGCCAGCGCTGGACATAAACAAACCTCGCCGTCAGCGCGCACGCTTACTCTGCTCACCCACGCGTTCGGGCTCTGAATTCCCTAGCTGGACGAGAGAGCAGGGCGCGGCTGAGTGGTTTCCCTTGGACCCGCGTTCCTCATCTTCCCCCAGGTAAGGCCATGCTCTCGCCCCCCAGCTCTACCACGTGGACCAAGATGGGGAGCCCTGGGGTCGTTGGTTTTCCCTCCGGGAGGCCGGACGTGGACGCGCACCTCGGGGCCCTGGGACGCCGTGGTGCGCCCCGGGCGCAGTGGGATCCTCGGGGTGGGCGGGGCTCGCCTCGCTGCAAAACTTGGGGATGGTTTGATTAAAGAGGGTAGCAGAGATCGGGATTTGAGGGGGAGGGGAGCGCTGGGTCTCCGGTTTGGTTCAGCCGCTGCTTGGAGGTGAGAGAAGAGGGCTTAAAAAAGGAAGGGCGTGCTCCACCCAGCTTCTCTAGGATGACCCAGAGAGCTGAGGATGGGAGCTGGGATCCCTTCTGATGGACATCTGCGAACCATGGGTGTATGTGTGTGTGTGTGTGTGTGTGTGTGTGTGTGTGTGTGTACGTGTACACACACGGGAACGGGAGGGTTGTGAACACCTGGCACACTTCGTCCTGGTTCCATGCCCAACTTCACAGCTGGCGCCTCTGCCCGGGGGCTTCATGCGCGACGCGGGCGCTTTCCTGGTTTGGGCCAGAAGAGGGAGGCGGGTCAGGGGAGACCAGAAGCCCGGAGTAGGGTCCTTCACCTAAAGGACCCCCTTCTCTTGCGTCTTCGCTGAGACAAGCAAAGAGGGGAGTGTGTGGGCGTGGGTGTGCTAGCTTGCGTGCATTTGTGTGATGCCCAGTTGTGAAAAAAGGGAATGCGAGTGAGTGCCCTGACAAAAGGGGTCGACAGTGGGCTTGGGCCTGGGAGGTGGAGGAGAGAAGTAAGATAGAGCCCGCGGAGGGAAAAGAGGGTGAGTGTGGGTGGGTGTGTCTTGCGGCCGTTGCGGCCGTTGGGGCAGTGGTGACTGGAGTGGGAAAGCTAGTCGGTAATTTGATTCGTCTCGGACTTTTAAATGACTTGGGGGCGGTGAGCAGAGGTTGAGAGTGAGCCTTAACTACCCCCTCCTCCAATCTGCCACCCCTGGCCGACCTCCCTTTCTCACCCTCAGTCCGGCCAACCCCTTGTGCTTACAAGTAGTGGAAACAGCTGGAGCCGCGCAATACTTCTGCGAGTAGCCTGCCGCTGGCTTGTTTTGATTCGACTGTGATTCCGCCTCTCAGAAGAGGGCAGGCTAGGTAGGAATATAGACATTGCCCTCTCCCCGGAAAAAAGGTGCCCGAGCCCGCAGCAGCAGCGTGCGGTGGATGCCTGCTCTCCCTTTGTGATTCCAGTCTGTCTTCCTTCCCCATTCTGTCTCCTTCAGGGCTGCTCTGAGTGCGTGGGGTGTTTTGGAAACAGAAGCAGGGTTTGAGAAGATGCAATTGTGCCCTCTTGCTTCTGAGATTGGCATGGGAGGCTGAGGCAAGAAGCCAGGACTTGAAAGTCGAGGCTCGTTTAGCCATCTCCCTTTCGCTTCAGTTCAATGACTGTAAATCCTAAGCCTGAAATGCCCTCCTTCTTTTGCTCTTATTCCTGGCTTTTTTTTTTCAAGTCCCAACAGCAAAAATCCCGCCTTCTACATAGAAGCCTTTCCCAACTCCTCATCATTCTAGAGCTTCCCATGTTTCCTATTTATTCTGCATACAATTTGCTTTGTCTCCCCCATTAGACTGTGAACTCCTTCAGGACAGGGACTATTTTTGTAACCCCAGCACTTAGCACATAGTAGGTCATTAATAAGTGTTTAATTGATCAAAGTGAGGGGCTTGGACTAGATCAGGCTTTCTTCACGGACCTCTGAGGGTTAATGGATAGATTTCAGGGAGTCTATGAACTTCAATGGGAAAAAAACATTGGATCTTTGTTTTCACTAACACCTGAATCACAGTATTTTCTAAAACGTTATTATTTTTTTTAAAACCTTTTTTTCTGAGAAACGTTCCAGGGGCTTCACTAGACTGCCAGGTTACAGAGGGAGGGTGGTCCATGATACTAATAAGGCTTCGGGACCCTTCCAACTCTAAATTCTAAATATGCAGGGTGCTGTGTTAACCACTGGGGAGATTATAGGAAAATGACACCCCATCTCTGGTTCTGGGTAGATGGCTAACTGTTTTTTCCTTTACTTTCCCGGGGCTGACTCTTGGAGGGGAGAGTGGGTGGAGCTTTGGTTCTCTTTCCCTGCCTTCCTAGGACTGGGGAGACAAATTAGAGGCACCCTATAGTTTTCTGGCTTTCTCTTTCTTGAACGTCTTTCAGATGAAGAGCTTACTTGCCCACTGATTTTAGAGAATGTATTATTTTAGTCATTTTAAATAAATTGTGTGTAAGGGTTTTGAGTTATTTCCCCTCTACCCTTAAAGCAACATCTCAGAAGACCAAAAGTACCTCCTACTTGGCAGAGCTGGGGCGAGTGTCTGTGGAGTAAATGACATTTCCTTTATTGATTGTTAGCCACATTTGCCACAGTCCTCAGTAGGCACTGTGGAGGCATTGGCCGAGGTTACCATTCCCATTTTACAGATTAGGAAAACAGACTGAACTAGAGTGACTTGCCCAGGGTCACCAAGCAAGGGGCTATAATTTCCTGATTCTAAATTCAGTAGATTTTTTTTTCTTCATAATACCATAACCCCTAGCCTAACCTGGCTTGCTTTCTCATTTTTCTGGCCAGGGGCTAGACTGGATGACCTCTAGAGTGACCTGGTTTACTGAACTCTGAGCTTCAAAGGGCAGTTGAAAGTGATAAACTTAATGGAAGAACATGGGACTCAAGATGGAGTTGGAGGAAATTCTTAGAATTTAGAATGTTAGAACATGGCATGTGCCATACGAAATATTATTATTAATAACAGATGGCATTCATAAAGTGCTTTAAGCTTTTCAGGTATATCTCATTTGATCCACACAACAACCCTGGAAGGTAGGCGCACATTTTGCAGATGAGAAAACAGAGGGAAGGAGCGGTCAAGTGATTGACTTGTCCAGGGTCTGGTCCATACAGCTAGTAAGTGTCAGGGACCAGATTTGAGTCTGGTCTTCCTCACTTCATGCTCAGGACTCTTTCCACTGCTTCATATAACTGCCTCCTAGAAAGATAAGGAAATTGGACCAGATCAGGGATTCTTAACCTTTTCATTGTCAAGGACCTTTTTGGTAGGTGAAACCTATGGATCTCTTCTCAGAATAATGTTTTTAAATGGATAAAATGAAGTCCTTAGTATTATAAATGCAGCCAATTATATTGAAGTAATGATAATTATAAAGCATAATACAAAATAAAAATAGTTGTTGAAATGGTTTTTTTTAGATTTATGGATTCAAGGTTAAGAATTCCTAGACTAGACCAGATTGTCTCTGTCTGTCTCTCTTTTAGAGGCAGTTTGGGTTAAGTGACTTGCCCAGAGTCATACTGCTAGTAGGTATCAAGGGCTGGATTTGAACTTGGGGCCTTCTGATTCCAGGGCTTATGCTCTATCCACTGTGCCACCTAGCTGCCCCCACACTATCTCTTAAAGGCTATTCCAGTTGGAAATTCCATTTTTCAGTAAGTCAACAAGCATTTATTAAGGCCCTGCTTTGTGCTAGATGCTGTGCTATGTACTGGGGATAAGAAGAAAGGCCATCGCTCCTTCCCCCCCAGACAGCAGCAAAAACATCAAAACCAAGAATTTATTCACTGCCCTAGTGCTAGGCAGTGAAGACCCAAAGAAATGGTCCCTGTTCTCAAGAAGCTTGTTCTTTACAGGAAATAATATATACAAGATAAATACGAGGTAATTGAGTGGGGGTCTGGAAGACCTGAATTCAGAAATGTGCTCAGATGCTCACTAATTGTGTGACCCTGGGCAAGTCACATAACCTCTGTTTGGCTAATCCACTGGACAAGGAAATGGCAAAGCACTTAAGAATTTTTGCATCCTGGGGTCATGAGTTGGACACAACTCAGCAACAACAAAGCTATTTACAATCTAGCTAAGAGGATGGGGAAGGGTTTCATGTAGAAGGTGGTGTTTGAGTGGAGCTGTAAGAACCTCTAAGAATTCTGCTAGGCAAAGGTGAGGAGTGAGTGCATTCCAGGCACGTGGCAAAGAGCCAGCACAAAGAAAGAAAAAGATTCAGGGGAAGGAGATACGGAGGACACAGTATGAGAATCACCCTGAAAGCCCATTTGACTACATGCTAAGAGAGGATGAAAGGTACTAACTCATGGAAAGGTTCATGGATGGGGTCTGGCCTGGAACAATAGCATTTTATTGCATTTATATGCTACAGCTTGTGGAACCTAGGTTTTCTGAATTGCCAAGGTTCAGACTTGGTGTTTAAAGCCTTTGCCAGTTGCCCACTGATCCACTTGGGATGGAAGGTTAACACATCTTTTCCCTTTCTGATAATAATTTTTCCCTTGTTGCTCAGAGTGGGTGTGTAGACAATAGTGGTAGAAATCTAATTTTTGTGAGCTTCCCAAGAGATGAGGGAGGGATGTTGGAGGGGAACAGTCTAAATCATACGTTCATGAGCAAAACAAAGTGGATGACAGTGGGAGAGGCTGGAAGGTGGGGTAGGTTAGTAGGATTCCAGTTGCTCTTGTGATGGGAAGGCTTCTGAACTAGGACTGTTTACCCCTTTGCTTTAAAAAAACCCAAAAAACCTTTGGACATGTGACCTAAAGCACACCCAGTGGGAAAGAAAGATAGTATTGTCTGATAATGCCTTCACAAAGGCCAAGCATGCCTGGAAAGAACAACAAAGGGAACGAGTCAAAGATTTTGTACCTTCTGGACCCCCAAGATGATTCAGCGTTGGAAATCCTTAGATTTCGACATGGATGGGAGTTTAGAACGGAACTGGAAAAGGAGCTTAAAACTGTGTTGGAACAAAGAATGTTAACATTTGCTGTGACCAGCACAGAAATATGGCCCAGCAACCAGCTGAATAAAAGAGAGAGACAGGGTTGTATTAGATAGTCTGTTTATTACAGAACCATTTCATACAGGCCCAAGATACAAGAAAATCATAAGGCTTATATTCCCTATAACAGGAATTCCTGGAACGCATGGTCCCTTCTTGGAATGGACCATTCCTGCCCCAGCCCAAGGATAATTATTTATTAAGATTTTATCCTAGGCGGCACCAACAGGGAGTCACAAACAAGACTTGCTAATTAACTCCCCTGAAACTTCTTTAATTATTAAAGACCCAAGGAAAGCATCCACCTAACAAGATTATACTTTCTTCATATCTGCCTCATAGAAGAGGGGGAAGCATGAAAGTCTGGTCTACTACAAACATTTGCAACAATGAAGCTAGGGAATTGGAAGGGTTCTTAGAGTGCTAGAACAGAATCTTAGAATCTATTAGTTGGGAGGGCCAATCTACAAAAGGCCATCTGCTGGTTGCTACCTGACCAGTAATCCTTTCCACTACCTACATTCCTCTTTAGTGACTCAGAGGATGTGTAAATCTTTGGGAGATTTAGTCTTCTTCAGTTTGCCTGAAGGAGCAGAGCCTGGAGCTATGGGTTAAAGTTAGACTAGAGCAGATTAAGCTAAAACACCCCCCGCCCAAGAAAACAAAACAAAACTTCCTAATAACTCGAGCTATCCAAAAATAGAATGGGCTGCCTCCAAGGGAGTGGATTCTTCCCCTTCCAGGAGGCTTTCAAGTAGACTGGGTAGCTGTTGTTGGTGATGTTATAGTGGGGATTGTTTACTAGTTAAGACTGGGACTAGATGGCCCCTGTAGTGTCTTTGGGCTCTGAAGTTCTGTGATTTCTGGCTATCTAGACTCTGAGAACAGACCTGGGATGAGAGCATTCATTTGCTCATCCTCTCATTTTAACTATGGGAAACTGGGACCCAAGTGACTTGGTTTAAAGGTAACTTAACTAGTAAATAGGCGGGATTGTCCCCCTATTCTTCATGATGCTAAAATTTTATGCAATTAAATAGCAGCCTGACTTGATATTTAACTCTTGGAGACTAGCCAGACCTATATAGCATGTGTTTTCTTTGCCTGGACCACAGTAATGACTCAACCACTCTCAAGAGCTTGAGGAATGTTTTTGGTATTTAAATGCAAAGGGTGTTTTTCTGACCTGAATCTCTTTCAGCTTTGTATTTGGCGGGAAGAGCCTTGTTGATAATCTGCTTTGAGAGGCTTCCCAGTAGCCGGGGTCCTCTTTATCTGAGAAGTAGGTCTTAGGGATTCTTCTAACTCCTCTTCTTGTTTCCCTGACACCCAGCCTGGCCTGAGGCCTGTGCATTTGTGGTCTTGCCTACTTTTACTCTGACATTTCTAGGGTGAGGCATGTAACAGAATCTAGTTAATATATACATTTAGTACTGGAAACACTGAGTACCTTACAGTACAGTTTGTAGAATTAGGAGCCTGGAGTTGGGTCTTGCCTTTTACTAGCTGTGATGTGCTGGGCAAGTCACACCAAGACTCAGTTTCCTCATTTATGAAATGGAAATTTTAATACTTAAACTGCTTTACCTCATGGGGTTCTTCCAAGGATCAAGTAAGATGATGGATATAAATTGGGGGTGGTGGTGTAAATGAAGTATGCTTATATAATCATAAGCAATTATAATGGAATATAAACCAAAAGGAATAGAAACTCAGTAATTGCCCTCAAGGAGGTTATAGTCTAGTAGGAAAGCTTAAGTCATAAATACTTAAGTGGATTTTTGAGTTCCTTTCAATGAAGCATCTTTCAAACCATCTGTACCTGCCCATCCTTTGTGACTCTTGTCCATGTTTTTCCATGAACTTTCCACATGGAATCCAACTACACTTTCCTTAATTTTCCCAATTTTGGAGAAATGGGGCAACCTGTGCAGTATTTAGGGGGCCATCCAGCCATGGTACTCTCACTGTTGTCTCTTGGACCAGGCCATCTTTTTCTCCTTAAACATTTCTCTGAGATCCCAGCTATGAATTCTTCAAGTTCCCTTTCTGGCCAAACCTACTCTGCATTTCTTCAGTGTCTACTGGGTCATACTCTGTTTTAGTTCTTCAGAACCTGTCAGATTGCATGACTCACAGCCATTCAACAGCAGGAAAATACTAGTATTTTCAAAGGTGAACTTTTGTTCACTGGCTGAAGCTTGGGGTCATTCAAAGAAACTTAGTGATTTCCTGAAGGCCATCCAGTTTGCCCTTCTCTTTCCTTTTCCCCCCAAGGTATTTGCTGTTACAGTGGAGAGTCTCAGAGTCCAAATTAAAGAGGAATTATTCCCTGTGTATGGTGATGCGCCAGATGCTTCTGTGGGCCAATGGTGGCTTACTGGTTGTTTCAAGCCTACTAGAACATTGTAGATCATCCTGGAACAGATTCATAATTTCTCAAAAGAGTGTGGTCTAACCATCTACACAGGAAAAATCAAGTGGATGAAGAACCGTTAATGGCCAGGGTCATGCTAAACCTTCAAATGGACAATCTATAGAGCTTTTCTATCAGTTATGTGTGTATATAGATATCTATACAAATACATATCTATGCATGTGTATGTGTGTATATATAAATGTGCATATATACATACACATATATATGTCCTACAGAGAATATAAGAATATTTATACAAATAACTAATACCAAACAGTGTGATCAGAGCTATAATGGTATTACGGAGAGAACTCTGGCCCAGGAGCCAAAGAACGTGGGTTCAAATTGCTGTGATACTTATTACCATTGTGACTTAACTTTTCTAGGCCCTTTGTTTCTTCATCAGTAAAATGAGGGGTCAGGATAAAAGTTCTCTGTGAGCCCTATGATCTGTATGGATATTGGATCCTTTTCCAAATAATCTCTTCTTTTTAGTGCACACTAATTATACCTTTAAAGGAAATCCTCCTGTTACAGTGAATGCCATTATAGCCCAGGGGCAAATACCGGTTCCAGATAAGTTTCTTTTTTTCTTCCATGCCCTACAATAGTAACACTGGTGTCCTTCATAGGATTACAGTGAATTCTCCAGTAGCCACTGGGCAGATGATTGCCCAGGTCTCAGGTTCGAGGAATAGCCCTCCCACAAACTAAAAAGCTCTTCGATTCCCCTGGTGGTTATCCTTCAGGTCCCCTCTGCTCCGATGTCTCCATGCCAGGAAAAACCTCAAGCCTGCCAAAATACCATCCAGACAAAAAGACCTGCTCCAAGATCCAGGAACTCAGCAGAGGGGAAAAGGTGGGTGGGGTGCAGGGCTCTTCCCTCTGTCTCCTGCTGTGAGCAGAACAAGTTCTCTTCCCCTTGTGTGGTTCAGTGCCACATTTAGAGCATGGTGGCGGGGAGGGGGGGGGGGATCTTGTCTCCCAGCCCCCATAGACTGTGAATGTGCAATCAACTGCATTCCCTAGACCCGGTGATACTGTTACTGCGATGATCCTGACATTCTCCATCCTCTGTAACCTCCTAATGTCTCCAGAGGTTGGGACTTCCAGAGGAGAGGGGCTGTTTTTTTTTTTTCAAAGGTATCAACCTTTAAGGAATAGAGAGGTCTTACTAGTAGAAGTTTGCTGTTAAACACACATTTGCCTTGCGCAAATATTGAATTAACTCTGCCAAACTCAGCCTGAAATCCTCATCCTCTCTGGCTATACAACCAGCTGTGTAAACAGGGGAAAGTTGATGCCTTAGGCCTTGTTTTTTTAATCTGTAAAATGGGTGGAGATTGGATTGGAGGACCTTAACAGAGGCAGATAGGTAGTGTTCTAGGCCTTAGAGTCCAGAAGTCCTGAGTTCAAATCAAGCTTCACATATTTCTTAGCTGTGTGACTCTGGGCAAGTCACTTAACTTCTGTTTGCCTCAGTTTCCTCATCAGGAAAGTGGGGATATTAATATGGCCCACCTACCAGGAATGCCATGAAGATCAAATGCTGTAGTATTTGTAAAATGCTTAGTACAGTCCCTGGCATAGTACACGCTGTATAAATGTTAGTTATTATTAACAGGGCCCCTCCCGGCATTAAGGAGTGAGCATGCCAGTCCTCTTCTCTAATGCCTCACTGTCCCCCTCAGATAATAGCATTTCTTGCTGTTAGTTTCTTTCAAAAGTCAAGTTGGTCCATGAGAAACTTTACCCATGCTTCTGGTGGTTAAATGTTCCCTCCCTCTTCAAATGCTCTTGTAGTTACAGGATTAAAT
>CM053580.1:507936090-507967892 GCA_028627135.1 Pseudochirops cupreus
TTTTGACTTTCTCTGTTCTGTGAATGTTTGCTGAATAAATGGGGTTTACTATGCTGTTAATCCAAACCTTGGAAGTTGCCGTTGCTTGGCATTACAGAGACTTTATAACAATTGGCACTATTTAACAATGAAATGGGCTGCCTCATCAAGAGGCAGTTCCAAACAGTTTTGATGATTACTGCTTCATAGTATAGTTTGAAATCTGGTACTGCTTGGACTCCTTCCTACCTTTTTTCATGAATTTCATTATTATTTTTTCATAGCTCTATGAAATAATCATTTGGTAGTTTGATATTGCATTAAATTAATTTAGGCATTTAAAATTTTACTCTATTAGTATAATCTAACCACAAATAATCAGCATTTTTATAGTTAGTTAGATCCATCTTTATTTAGTTCTCTAAAAATATTTTTGTAGTTGTATTTATATAGCTCTTGTGAATGAATTGATTAGTAGACACTGAAATATTTTCTACTTTCTACAGTTCTTCTGAATGGAATTCCTCTTTTTAGTTCTTCTTGTTGGGTTTTGTTGGTAGTATACAGAAAAGCTGATGCTTCATGTGGGTTTAATTTATATCTTGCTACTTTGCTGGTTCCAATGAATTTTAGTTGACTCTTCTGGTTTCTCTAAATAGGCCATCATATCATCCACAAAGGATGATAATTTTGTCTCCTCTTTTCCTCTGCTTACTCCCCCAATTTCTTTTTCTACTGCTATTATCAAATAATAGTGGTGATAATGGACAGCTTGCTTTGCCCCTGCTCTTACTGGAAAGCCCTCTCATATTTCTCTATTACATATAATGTTATCTCATTGTTTTAGATAGATAATACATGTCCTATTAAGGAAAACTCCATTTATTCTTATCCCTTTTTGATAGTTCCTTGTATTTCAGCTTCATTTGTAGTAAATTCTCCTTTTTAGTTTTTGATATTATCAATTTTGTTTTCTCTTGATTTTTTTTGGTTAAAATCAGATTAGCTAATTATTTATTAGAATTTAAAAAAAAATCAGATCCTAGTTTTACTTATTCAATTTTTTTTTTGCTTAAGATTTGTTAAATTCTTCTTTCTCCCTTTCCACAATCTATCCTTCCTTGAACTCCCATAAAATTGGTTGTAAACTCGGACAGATCCTCAATGCTTCTTCACTCTCTTATTCCATTTACTCAAATGCTGCTCCACCCCTACCCCCCCCCCCCAAATTGCATAGTCTTGTTGGATCAATGTACACATTTCTTGTATGTATCCTGCCCTTCTCTCCATACTCTTTACTGACTCACTAATTTAGTCTTTTGTCATCTTTCATTCTTGCTGTTCTGGCTTAGGTCTCCCCCCATCCGATTCATCTCATGTACACAACTGGTAAAATGACATTCCAAGGCAAATTATGATCATGTCAGTCCCCCTGTTTAATAAGTTCTAGGGGCTCCCTCTTGACTTTAGGATCAAATACAACTTCTTTTGTTTGGTGTTCAAAGCCCTTCACAGTAAGGTTCCAGTTGACCTATCTAGGTTCATTACACCATGACTCACCTTCATGCACTCCACATTCTGACCAGACCAGGTAGACTTGCTCCTTCTTGGCAAAATTATTCTGTGTCTCTTTTGCTCTTCCACATCTTCCTTTGCATTGACCCTGCTCCATGCCCAAGCATGTCTCAAGGCCTCTTAGAATCCCCAGCTTTCTTTAAAGCTCAGCTCTGATGCCATCTTTTACATGGAGCCTTTCCTGAACTATCCCTGCACTCCCCAACTGCTTATTTCCTTGCCAAGTTAATTTTGCATTTATCCTGTATGTACTGCGTCCACTTTGTATGGACTCCTGTGAGTACTTGTTTTTCCCCATAATAAGCTCTTCAAAGGCAGGTACTATTTCTTTTTTTTTTCTTTTTCTTTTTTTTTTTTTAACATCCCTAGAACCCTAGTACAGTTGGTAGTATGTAGTGAACATTTAATAAATACATCTTATTTGATCAAATGACTGCTTGGAAGAAACCTGGGAACAAAGAACATTAAAGCAGAGAATTTAAGAGAAAACTAGAAAAAACTTTAAAACACAGGATATTAGGAAATAAAATGTTAGGCATAGAAGAGATCTTAAAATATGGAATTTTAGAACCGAATGACAAAACTGAAAGAAATCTTAGAAAGGGGAGGAGGTAGAGAGAACAAGCACTTATTAAGTGCCTACTGTATACCAAGCCCTCTGTTATACATTTTACAAACATCTCATTTGGTCCTCACAGCCACCCTGGGAAGCATATGCTATTATGATTCCCATTTCACAGTTGAAGAAACAGAGGCAGAGAGAGGTTAAGTGACTTGCCCAGAACAACACAGCTAGTAAGTGTCCAAAGTCAAATGGAAACATAGGTTTTCTTGACTTCAGGTTCAGTGCTCTCTATCTGCCAGGCCACTTGGCTTCATTAGAGATGATCTTGTCCATCTACTTCCTTTTACAGATGAGGAAACATGAGGGCAAAGGCAGTGGAGTAAATTGCTTGATGTCACTTAGCAATTTGGCTAATAGGATTAGAATCCAACTCTACCAAATCCCAAGTAAATGTGTTACTTCTATCACACTAAATTATTTCAGAGGTCAACTAATCACCAGGTTTTTTTTTGCTTTCTGAAGGGCAGTTGGAGTTAAGTGACTTACCCAAAGTCACACAGCTACTAAGTGTGTCAAGAGTCTGAGGCCGGATTTGAACTCAGGTCTTCCTGACTCCAGGGCCGGTGCTCTATTCACTGCACCACCTAGCTGTCCCCTCATCAAATATTTATTGTACATTAACTATGTCTTTCCACTGATCTGGGTCTATCCTAAAGCTTTCCTTGAATCCCCTATTCCACAAAGATGCTTTCTTCCTGCAATATCCTTCATCTATTCAATTCTATCCAACTTTCACTTGGGGCTGCACTCTCTAGTTGAAAGGAACTTGGATGACCATTATGACCCACGACCAGGGCCTCTGTACTCTATAATATCCCCAACAAGTGGGCAGTCTGCCTCTGCTTGAGGGCTTCTAGCAATGAGGACCTCCCTACTGCCCAAGGCAGACGATTACATTGTAGGACTGCTCTAGGAAGATCTTCCACATGAAGTCAAAATAGACCTCCCTGTGACTTTAACCTGTTGACCCTATATCCTAGTTTTGCCCTTGGATTTCAGGATAGCTAAGTTTTGTCTCCTGAATAGATCGTAAATTCCAAAGAACAGGCAGAACCCATATCATCTTTTGGCCCTGTTCCCCTCTCCCAGCACTTAGCCTGCCATTGAACTCCATGGTTAGACTTCGGCATTTTCAGAACTAGGTTTGAGTCAGGAGGATAATGGACAGCTAGGCTCATTTTCTACCTCTAGGGTAAAAAAAAAAATGCTGCTTAAGTGTGTGGACATATGGAACCAGGAAAGGGCAGATTGTTTTTGAAATGAATTGGTCTTCAAACTGGTTGGTTTTCTTCTAGGGCTCAGGCCCAAATGAAGGTAAATATTTAACCAAGAAGAGAGGTCTCATTTCTCATGTTCTCTCTCTAGTATTTGATGATTCAGCCCTGTATTTTATCAGATCCCCTATCAGAGGAAAGCAGGTGTCCTGGAGGAGTCTCTCTCCTCAGGAGGTCCTCTCTCTCCCCCCACTCTATCTACCACTTCTACCCCTAAGTCATGTCAACATTTCCAAAGACCTCCTGCCATATAATCATAGAATGTTAGAGTTGGGAATGACCTTAGAACAGAACAGGTTAGATCCTGGCACATAGAATGTTAGAACACGTTTGCTTGACTCATTTTATTTGTTATGGGATGGGGATGGGGGTGGGGAGGTTCCTATTTGCTTGAGGAGCAGGAGGATGTTATGGGACAACAGATAAACTGGAGAATTTTGTCAATGATTGTGTCAAATTTAACACGCACTCTAGAAAACTCTCCAGGGGCAACTAGGCAGTGCAGTGAATAGAGCAGGGGCCTGGAGTCAGGAGAATCTGAGTTCAAATCCACCCTCAGACACTTGACACACTTACTAGTTGTGTGACCTTGGGCAAGTCACTTAACCCCAATTGCCTTGCCTTCGCCCCTCCAAAAAAAAAAAAAGAAAAGAAAAGACAACTCTCCATAATAGAAGTTACTGTCTCACATAAAGTCCTCTTTTTCTGTTCTTTGTAGATTGAATGTCCATGTTTGTTAATGAGTTCAAGTTCATAATAAAAGCAAACCTTTTTTAAAAAGAATGTTAGAATACAGAATCAATCAATCGATCAACATTTATTAAGTTCCTATTATATGCTTAGTGCCAGGGTTACAGAAAGAGGTAAAAAGACATTCCTTACTCTCAAGGAGCTTACAATTGAATGAATAATAAATAATAATAATTATAATGAAACTGAAAATCTTAGAGATCATTCAGTCCAAACCTTCCATTCTACATATGAGAAGAATTGAAGCCTAAAGATTTGAATTATGTTGATTAAAGGCTGCACAAGAAGTGAATAGGAGATCTGGGACTCAAACCCATAGCCCACTACCTAACATATAAGGTGTTAAAGAACGAAACAGGTCTTAACCAGAGAGGATGAGTAGTTGTCTTCATTGTAGAAATTCCAGGAGCAGCAGAAAGTTCTCTCAAAATAATAATAGCTAACATTCACATAAGGCTTTAAAATTTGCAATATACTCTACATGCATGATCTCCTTTGATCTTCACAATAATCCTGTGAAATAGGTGCTATTATTATTCTCATTTTATAACTAAGGAAATCGAATGTGTGTCTTGGCCAGGGTCACAGGGCTAGCAAATACCTGTCAGAATTTGAACTCACTTATTCTTGACTCCAAAGCCAGCAGGTTAGCCCCTAGACAGGCTGCCTCTTCTTCCCTGTGTCCTTTCCCCCTCTTTCCCTTCCTCTGTCCCTTACTTCTATTAGCTCAAGAGCACCTGAAGAGCAGGGGAAAAGGTGGCCTCAGGAGGGAGTGATGAGAGAGCACAGAAAGGGAGGAGAGAGGGCACTGAAGATAAACTTCACCTACTTCTTTCTTTGGCTCAAGCCTAGGTCATCAGTCACACAGAAAATCAGCCACGTGGGGTTCTTGCCCTCTACCTAACAGGGTTGTCTCGGGACATTACCCTTCGGTAGAAGCAAATATCAGCATTATATCATTCTTAAGTCCACTCATGCTCATGCCATGACCCCCCACCTTGAAAAAAATGCCCGTGTGTTTGATTCTAGAAATGGGTTAAAATATGACTAGGGGGTATACCTCTGTTTTTCCCAAAGATGGAGGAACTGGGTTAAGTGGAGCTATGCGCGGTTGGTCCTCCCACCTTCTAGCTCCCTGAATGGTGCAGTAAGGCTCAGGGAGTGGGAGGGGAATAAGATTTCTTCATCACTTCTTCCCTCTTCTTGGTATTGTGAATGTCCTCCTGGCTGATGTGAATAGAGTCTCTGTTCTAGGGAAGAATACAATTGGATTCAAGGCTGGTTGTATACCACAGTTCTCGTGGGCCCCTATTCAAAAGCTGTCTTTTTCAAATAGCCCTGTTTTTTTTTCTTTTCTGATTAGGGGCCATTCTGAAACACACAAAAAATACAGAGCTTCTCTGAGTCAGGGACCTCATAGCCTATAAGTTCTTCTGTATTCCTCAATGTGCCTAGTATAGGCATCCCTTGCTAGGTGTTTAATTAATGGATACTGGTAGAATAGAAGATAAACCTCTGGACTGGAAAACTGGGTTCAAGTCCTGCCTCTGTCATTGACTTACCTATAGTTGTTGATTTAATTATTGAATGAGTGTTGCCTCAGACAAACTGAGATCTGGGAGAGACATAGCTCTGCCTCATACAAATTCAATTCACTTGCAAGTCAATACATTATCCTTCTGATGTCATTGGTCCTCTGAGAATGAAGGCTGAACAATAACAATCTGTCGTTGACTGACTGTATGACCTGATGCAAGGTACTTCCCCTCTCTGACCTTCAGTCTCCTCATCTGTCAAATAGAAGACTGGATTCTATAATCTCTAAGGCCTTTTATAACTCTAGGCTTGTATGAGTTTAGAATTACAATAATTTTAGGAATTATTAAATGACCTTCCCTCCTGACCACTTGACAGACAATGAAACTAAGGCATATAAAGGCACACTAATATGCCAAGGTTACAAGGCAGGTCGTCATAAAGCCAAACCTGAACCAAGGGTTTCTGCATCCTCATTCAGTGTTCAGCTGTACCAAGTAGTCCAGGTCTGTGAATTGTGGGCTCTCTGAGGCTTAGCCAGTCTCTTCTCTACCAGGAAAAAAGTACACGGGAACCCTATGTTAATAACCTTCTCTGAGCTGTCTGATTGGGACCAGATTGTAATGAAGTACTTAACATCCCCCTCGTGACTAAGTCTCTCTAGCCAGGGATCAGGGTAATTCCCAGCTCTACTATGTGGGCAGTTTGAGGCGATGCTCCAGTGAATTAGGTCCCTTCTGTCCGTGGGTAACAAAGCCTTGCTCCAATTTAAAAGCCGACTGTGAGGATCAAAGAAAAACCTGTTTTCTTTTCTCTCTGCTTACATAGTCCTTTCTCTCCAGCTGCTTTTACTATGCAGAGCCAGCCTTACCACAGGAGCAAAGAAGGATGCGGAATAGAAGATTTGATATAGGGAACATATACAGGGAAGAGAAAAAAACTACCTTTTATTAAGTGCCTACTATGTGCCAGGCACTTTACAATTACTATCTTATTTGATCTCCACAGCACCCCTAGGAGATAGGTGCTATTATTATCCCCACTTAACAATTGAGGAAACTGTAGAAGAGAGGGGTTAAATGACTTGCCCAGGGTCCCACAGCTGGTACGTGTCTAAGGCTAGATTTGAACTCAGGTTTTCTTGTCTCCATCCCTAGAACTCTGTTGTTGTTGTCCTTCATTCTCGAAGAGCTCCATAACATCAGGGAGGTGATGCCATGATGTGCAAATGAATTGAATTAAAGTGAGGCAGGGCTGTGCAAAGTCACCAGCCTCACTTTCTCCTCCACAGTCATCTGGGTCCAGTTGCAAGATATAGATCAGTATGATTAGAGATGGCCTTGGATGCAATAGGAGACCTTGGCCTTTTTAAGCTAAGGTCTTTAACGGTCTCAGTATGCCTGAGGCCCACACCCATTCATTGATTAAGGCTGAGTGAGAAATGAGGCAAAGAATGGCCTCTTTGCCTAGTCAAAAAAAAAAAAAAAGAATCAATCTGGGAGATTCTCAGGATTTCTGGCCAAAACAGCCACAATTGTTATTTAAATTCACTCTGAGCCAATAAGAGCCCAAATGATGACCAAATGGGGCTTGACTTGTTGGCCAATCAATGAACTTACTTTAATAACACCCTGCTTCAGAAAAAGGCTCTCTGTTCCAGCCCATTTGCCTCAGTGCCAAAAAATCCATCCCTATTTGCCCTCAACTTCAATTAATTGAATCATAGAATGAATGTCAGATTTGGAACAGAATTTAGAACACAGACCTTCAGAAGCTAGACTTGTCAGAGTTTGAAGGGAGCTTAGAGGGTAAGATGTTAAAACGTAGAATGTGAGAGCTATGAGTGGCCTTAGAACACAAACTTTTAGAACATAGAATGTTAGAGCTTTCAGTGATTTTAGTACACAGAATGCTAGAGCTGGAAGAGACCTGAGAATGGGCAATGCTAGAATACCACACGTCAGAGCTGGAAGGGACTTTTAAACATTGATAGTTTAAACATTGATAGATTCTTTGTCTCCTTTCTTACCTAACCTTAATCACTGAATGAGTGTTGCCTCAGTCAAACTGAGACCTCTTAAAGACTTTATTTTAAAAAGGCCAAGGCAATAGCATTTAATTTTGTGGAGAAGGAAACAGAATTTTAGGGAGTTGAAATGACTTGTCCCAGGGCAGTCAGGAAGTTTGGGGCAGCCCAAAGAGCCTAACTCCCCAGTGAGGAACAGGAAGCATGACTCTGAGGGACTGAGGTAAAGGACTGGAGAAGTTTTGATGGGAATTAGAAGGGAAGGAAAGGCCTGGGATAGTGATTTCTGCAGCCCAGGAGGGAAGGATGAGAACCTTACCAGGGGTCCCCAGTGCAAGGACTAGATCTTAAATGTCCTATCTCCCACCCTACTACATTACACTGTCTCCTTCAATGACCATCCACTGTTGTCAATCTCCACCAGAACAAGTTTCTGAGGGAATGGGATACAAAGGCAGGTGAGATGAGGTGATGGGAGGCAATAAGGAAGGAATGGTCTAGAGCCAGTGGTTCTCAACCTTCCTAATGCCGCAACCCTTTAATATAGTTCCTCATGTTGTGGTGACCCCCAACCATAAAATTATTTTCGTTGCTACTTCATAACTGTAATTTTGTTACTGTTATGAATTGTAATGTAAATATCTTATATGCAGGATGTATTTTCATTGTTACAAATTGAACATAACCCACAGGTTGGGAACTGCTGGTCTAAACTATAGTCTAGACACATAGGGATAGATGAATAACTCACAGAGGAGCCATAAACATGAAGGCTGTCATGAGGACACAGGAACCAGGATTTGAGGGAGGAGGAAATGGGGTAGATACCAAGGCTAGGACCCAATAAAGATAAAGATGGTCCTATTCCACCAATCTCATGTCTGTATCTGTGCCTTTGTTTTTCCTGTTGATCTCAAAGTACTGCACAAAAGACATTTAGCTTCAGGGAAAGAATAGATGTAATGAAAAAAAAATCAGAGGGTAAAGAAGATGACCTGGGTTCTAGTCTGGCATCAGGAACCTCCTACTCTCTAAGGTTCAATGGGACCTTGTAGCAATCTTCCTGACTCTGGGGCCACTCCAAAGCTCAAAATAGTCCCTGCTGAGTGAAATGGGTGAAAGTATTCACATAAAATGGGAGCAACAGTCACCAGAATTAAGCTAGGTCCTAACCCCTTCTAGGCCTGAGTTTTGTTTTCCTGTAAATCACCTGATTTCCATGAAATCACCTCCCCCTTCTCCCTCCATAGCACTCTTTTAATCACCTCCCTTTGCTAAATAAGGAAAGTAGCTAAAATGTGTTTGCTTTGCATATTTAGAATATGAGGCCATACATCCCTCCAATGGGGGTGAGGGTCCAGATACTGGGGAGGGGTTTTGTGGATTTTTCTTATAATTGTTTGTGTAGGGGTATTTAACTATCTGCTTGATCTCTGTGCAATGCCTCCCTATACCAGCTTGCTCTGGGGTAGGTGATGCCCAACTCTCGCAAGACTTGACTAGGGAAATAAAGAACTTCTGTTTTTGCCTTGAGAAACCTCTGGTTTTATTTGAGTAGGGGTCTTGCATCCCACACGCTGCCTTTTGTGGATTTTTTACTTTCCTTAGTGGGCCAGTTGACTATTCCTCAGATATAACAGTGAAACTTTCTCCATCCCCTGTGTTATTTCCTGCTAACCAGGAGCAGCTAGATGGTACAGTGGCTAGGGCACACCAGGCTTGGAGTCAGGAAAATCTGAGTTCAAATCTGGCCTCAAACCTTTACTATCTGTGTGACCCTGGGCAAGTTACTTAACCCTTATTTACCTCAGCTCCTTGGCTATAAAACTGAGACACAATGGTGAAGGAAATGATAAACGCTATCTTTGCCAAGAAAATCACATGGACAAAAGTCCATATGGAGCTGGACACAAGTGAATGAATAAACAACAACAATAGTATGCTGACCTGGCCATTGTTGCACCCACAACACCCTCTTCCAGCTTCCCTCGCTCTCCTTGTCCTTTCTGCTCGGGTAGTAGTAGACTGCAGAAACCACACAGGATGACTCTATTCCTGGTTTTCATTCAATTGTTTCTCCTTCAGAATTATCCAGGAACATCCCCCATCAATCAGTTAATCAGACTTCATGCATCTCTTAAGTGTCAACTATATGCCAAGTAATGTGTTTGTATTAGCAAACACCCTAGCACATCCAGGATGGCCTGCTGGCACAGGTTCTTTGATCTGCTTTTCTAAAGGGAAGACAGTTTCAAAAGGGTCAACAATCTTACTTCAATTAAACATATATGTCATTCACTAGTTTAGGGGTGAACAACCTGAACATGGAGAAAATACAAGCAGAGAGGTAAAGAAGGTAAAGATCATTCATTAGTTCAGGGGAAGGAAAAGTACCCTGAATGTGGAGGAAAAAAAAAGCAGAGAAACATAGAGAAATTAACACAGAGATCAAATAGACCAGTGGTTCTCAACCTTCCTAATGTTGTGACCCCTTTAATACTCATATGTGGGTGTATCTGCATGTGGGCGGACCTGCCTGGAGATGGATAGAGGAGCAGTGTCTTGGTTCCTAAGACCTTTGAAAATATGTTGCGACCCACAGGTTGAGAACCGCTACAATAGACAGAGCTCTAACTGTCTAAACAAAGTAACAGACACATAATCACCAGACCAGGGAGCGCCAACATCTGGGTATTCAAAGCCAGGGGACTCCTTAACAACAGCTACCCGGAGTCTCATTTATACAAATCACAAAGACACATCCTTCCCATGAGTGAGCCCCAAAGTAAAATACCAGCCTCCCAGTATATATAGTTTTCAACAGGCTCAAAGCCAGAAGGCATTGCATCTTATGTGCCTCAGCACAGTTGTGAATTACCAGGGTTCAAAGGAGATTGATCCTTTGGATGTTTATAACTTAGCATGAGCCTGGGAAACTGAACTCCAGAAAGAAAAACAACAAAAATCCCACTCTGATTGTGTTTAAATTGTTAAGCATTGGGAATAAAAAAGAAAAAAGGTGAAAAAAACAGTCGTCACTGCCCTCAGGGACCTTAGATTCTAGTTGGGAGACAATATAAAGATAACTATAAGGACATAAAGAATATGTAAAGAGTAGATGGAAGTGGTCTAAAATGAGATTTAATTAGAAATGTTTCCCCCCGAAAGAACAGATGGGAGATAACCTCAGGGATGAAGTCTTGAGCTTCTGGGAGGATGGGGAAAGACCTCTTCAAAAGATGGCATTTAAACTGAGTCTTAAAGGAAGCTAGAGATTCAGAGTATCCCAGGTGTAGAGACAAGTAGTGGAAAGGTATGATGGACATGGGGAGAAGGAGAAAGTAGGGCAACGTGGCTGAATCATCCAGTGAGTGGAGGAAAGCAAAGTGTAAGGTTGGAAACATAGGAAGGGCCCAGTATGTGAGGGATCCCAAACACTCTATAGATCTCACCAGACTGGCCAGGTGGATTTTGTTAGCTCTTCAAACAAAATGGCTTGTTGGGAAGGGCATTAATCTGGGAATTAAGTGGACCTGGATTTTCATTCTGTCTGTCTCACAACTACTTTGGACTTAATTTATCTGGGATTCACTTTCACTATCTGTATGAAAAAAATGTTTTACTATTAAAATGCATGTTCTTTGTTTAGTCTGCTAGGATAACTCAAATGAGTTAAAAATAGATGAAGTATTACATATGAAATATATAAAGTATAATTTATAAGCTTTAAAGATATGTTGGAACGCTAGTTACAACAGCAACAAAAGCAATACGAATCATAATACAGACTGAGTTTGGATGATCCTAGAGGTTTCCAGCTGCAGATGAGAGGTATTAGGTAATACAGTGGTTAGAGCTTTGGACCTGGAGTCAGAAAGATGTAAGTTCAAATCCGGTGTCAGACACTTACCTAGCTCTGTGATCTGAGGCAAATCACTTCCCC
Organism: Pseudochirops cupreus; assembly: GCA_028627135.1. NCBI lineage: Eukaryota > Metazoa > Chordata > Mammalia > Diprotodontia > Pseudocheiridae > Pseudochirops > Pseudochirops cupreus. Next base: position 507,947,799 of record CM053580.1, read on the forward strand.
TATCTCAGTTTAGCTGTCTGTAAACAAGGATAATAATAGCACCTATTTTGCAAGGTTATTGTGAGGATCAAATGAAATAATGCTTGTAAAGCACTTTGTAAGTTTTAAAATGCTGTGTGAATAAGAGTTTTTGTGGAGTAGGGGAGTCACTGAAGTTTACAGGGTGTATAAGGACTCCAGCATACTGAAATACATTTATTATCAATGTTCTCCACACTGAATACAGCAACTCATGTGAACACAAAGTTCGGTGACATATACAGTATGTATAAAACAAGAGAGTTTGTACTAGAGAAATTGCCTCTTAGGTCCCTAAGCTGTAATATTATATGTCCCAACATTCCTTGGAGCTCTTAATTTCTATATTCTGGCATTAAAAAAAATCTAAAGTCTATTCTATCTTTAATAACCTATGTTCTATGTTCTAACAATATATTATAAGGTCCCTGCCAGGTCAGTGTTCTTCTATTCCTAAATTTCACCTATGGGGACCTGCCCTATCATGCTGCCTGCAGATAGCAGGGATGTCCAGGCAACTAGGTGGTATAGTGTACAGTGCACTTGGCCCAGAGTCAGGAAGACCTGAGTTCAAATCTACCTCAGACTCTTACTAGCTTGTGACCTCAGACAAGTCACTTAATCCTGTTTGTCTCAGTTTCTTCCTGTGTAAAATGGGCTGGAGAAGGGTATGATAAACCTCTCTGGTATCTTTGCCAAGAAAACTCCTGGACAAAGTCCATGGGGTCGTGTAGGGTTGGTCACTACTGAACAATAGCCACAAACAGGTATCTCCGCTTTTGTGGACTTTACCTCTCGCCCTTCCCCATTTGGAGAGCTGAGTTTGTAAAGGCTGGGGTGAGTCTTTTCTGGATGCCTCTCTTTGTTTCCAGTACAAAATCCTCCACACGCCTGCATTGTCTCAGTTTAAAAGGTTGGGATTTCATGTCATGCCCATCTCAGTGGCCAACAGGATCTGAGACTCATTGTCTAAAACTGCCCAGTGTTCCGTTTCTGTGTTTTTGCACATGATTCCCAACTGTATATTTAGAATCACAATTTTAGAGGGTCCAGTATGTTGTGTTAGCAGATTTATTCATTCTGCAAGCGTTTATTAAATGCCTACTATATGTCAGGAAATGTTTGGGGCTCACTCATGGGAAATTCTTTCTCCCGTGGTTAAAGTTGTTCTTTGGCCTAGGGCTTTAAAGGTGTGTTTTGAGGTGTCTCAGCACTATAAGGCAGAAAGAAACCTTCTATCATTCATGGTTGTTCTCCAAGTCCGGAATGGCATCCCTTCTCACTTGTTTTGTGGTTGTTCAGTCATGTCCATCTTCATGAACCCATTTGGGATTTTCTTGGCAGAGATTCTGGAGTGGTTTGCCATTTTCTTCTCTGGCTCATTTTACAGATGAGGAAACTGAAGCAAACAGGGTTCATACAGCTAGGAAGTTTCTGAGGGTGGATTTGAATTCAGGTCTTCCTGACTCCAGGTCTGGTACACTATCCACTGTGCCACCTAGCTTAGAATTCTTATCTTCAAAGCACAGCCCCAGGGCTACCTCCTACATAAAGTCTTTTCTGATAACCCCTCAGTTCTATGTTTTCTTCTTCCTGAGATTACTTTTCATAACTTTAAATATACTCTGCATTTACTTATCTGGGTGCTAGTGTCCCCCTCCCTCATGTAAGCTCCTTGAGGGCAGGGACTGCTCCCTTATTGTCTCTGTATGGTTGGTGCCTAGCACAGTACCTGGCCCATAGTTGACACTAAGCAAACTTGTCATTTTAGTTGAATTTAGTCTAACCCATATGGAAACAGGAAGAGCCCTGACACATGGTCCCTATGCCTTTCTGTGAAGGCCTTTGGGGGGAGGAACCCATTGCCTCCTTTTTTTTTTGGAGGGGGAAAGGCAAGGCAATTGGGGTTAAGTGACTTGCCCAAGGTCACAAAGCTAGTAAATGTGATCAAGTGTCTGAGGCCAGATTTGAACTCAGGTCCTCCTGACTCCAGGGCCAATACTGTCTTCACTGTGCCACCAAAATGTCCCCAAACCCTTTGCCTTCTGAGAGAGCCCACCTCTGCTCAGCATAGTACTAGTTGTTAGAAAGTTTTCCAGTGCATCAATTCTAAATCAGCCTCTCTGCCTTACTTCTAGGTCTTCTCTCTGGGGCAGTTAGAACATAATTCAAAGGTGCAAAATATTTTCCCAGTAGCATAGACAGGGGCAGCTAGGATAGAGTGTTGGGTCTGGCGTTAGGGAGACTCATCTTCCTGAGCTCAAATCTGGCCTCAGACGCTTACTAGCTGTGAGACCCTGGGCCAGTCACTTCGCTCTATTTGCCTCAATTTCCTCATCTGTAAAATAAGCTGGAGAAGGAAATGGCAAAACCACTCTAGCATCTCTGCCAAGTAAACCCCAAATGGGGTCCCGAAGAGTCAGACACAATTGAAACAACTGAACAACAACAAAGTACAGGCTGCCAAACACCCCCGGCTGGGACAAACAGCTGTTAAACACAGTTCGATTCTGTTTGTCCTTGTTATTGATTTTCTTAAATGTGGCATTTATGAAGTCACTCTAGGGCACAAGTTGAAAACGTGGACTGACTTCCATTGACTGCAACATAGGAGGAAAATACATCATTGTGCCACATATTAAAGATATTGTTCACATTTAAATGAGTGTGACTTTCAGGGGAAAACAATAGCATTCCCAGGTAGTAATGGTAGCATGCCATTATGTAATAGTGCTTTCCTTCCAATAAACTTTCAAAGATGGGAATAAATTATTATTTCCCCATGTTTTACAAATGGGAAAAGTGAGACAGTGAGGGGAGTTAACTTCTTCATAATCAAAGGACTAGTAAGTCCCTGAGGGAGGGATGTGAACCTAAGTCCTTCTTGACTGACTAGTACTTCTCCCCCGGCACCAGGCAGCCCACCTCATTCCCTTCCCTCCCACTTTTCCTCCCCACAATTCACAATAAGGTTAAGAGCACATGTTACCATTACAATTCACAGATATTCAATATATGTTCACATATTTAAGATTCCCTCATTTACTAGTTAGCCTCCTCTTTTCTTTATCCTGTAAAGGGCAGGGAGTGGTATCGGAGATAAGGGTGGGTCAGTCACTTCTACTCACTAGGATGAGTCATAGGTTGGCTTAGGCCAGATATGGTCAGAAGATTGTGCCATTGGTCAGGTAGCTGGGACAGGAGAGCCCAGACCTTGCTGGTGTGAGTTCCAGTTCCACCAGATTCTATTCCATGAGTAACTGAGGTCCTGGCTCTAAGATTCTTGGCTTGGATCTTGATGGAAGCCAAGGATGCTAAGAGGTGGAATTGAGGAGCCAGTGTATTTCAGACATGGGAGATAGTCTAGGCAAAGGCAGAGAGATGAGAGATGAAATATAACATGGAAGTAAAAGCAATTATACCAGTTTGTTGGAATACAGTGTATAAAGGGGATTAATGTGCAATAAAAGGTAGACTGGAGCTAGGGGATTTTTTATGTTATATTAGAGCAATGGGGTAAATAATAATATTTTCATATTATTATTGTATTTCAATAATGATAATAATAATATCTAGCATTTATGTAGTGCTCTAAGGTTTTAGAAAACACTTTACCAATCATTTGATCCTTATAACAACCCTAGGAGGTAAGTGTTATTATTATTTCCATTTCAGATGACAAAACTGAGGCAGATTGAGGTTAAGTGACTTGCCCATAGATAGTAAGTTTCTGAGGCTAGTTTTGAATTCAGTTCTTCCTGACTGCAGGTCCAGTGTTCTAGCAACTGTGACACTTAGCTGCTCCTGTTTCCTTTGTAATCCTATGCAGTTATGCATTTAAAAATATTATTCTGAGAAGAGGTCAATAGGTTTCACTAGATGGCCAAAGGGACCTATGACCTCCTATCCTTGAGGCAATAGGAAGCTACTGCAGTTTTTCGAATAGGAAATGACATTGTTAGACTCGTGTTTTAGGAATATCACTTTGGCAGCTATCTGAAGGATGGATTGGAGAGAGAAAAAACTAGATGGAAGGAAGTCAATCAGAAGGCTATTGAAATAGTCTGGGTGACAATTGATAAATGATCAAAATGATCAAAACAAGTGATTTTCAGATGAAGAAATTAAAACTGTCTCTAATCATATGAAAAAATACTCTAGATCACTATTGATTAAAGAAATGCAAATTGAAACATCTCTGAGGTACCACCTCACACTTATCAGATCGACTAACATGACAGAACAGGAAAATGATAAATGCTGGAGATGTGGGAAAATTAGAACACTAATGAATTGTTGGTGGAGTTGTGAACTGATTCAACCATTCCAGAAAGCAATTTGGAACTATGCCCAAAAGGCTATAAAATTGATCCAGCAATACCACTACTAGGTCTGTATCCCAAAGAGATTATAAAAACGGGAAAAGGACCCACATGTACAAAAATATTTATAGCAGTTCTTTTTGTGGTGGCAAAGGTAGAAATTGAGGGGATACCCATCAGCTGGGGAATGGCTGAACAAGTTGCTGTGTATGAATGTAATGGAATACTATTTTACTATAAAAATGATGAGTAGGAAGATTTCAAAAGAACCTGGAAAGACTTACAAGAACTGATGCTGAACAAAGTGAGCAGAACCAAGAGAACATTGTACACAGAACCAAGAGAACATTGTACACAGAACCAAGAGAACATTGTACACAGCAACAGCCATACTGTACAATGATTAACTATGGTAGACTTAACTCTTCTCAGCAATACAATGATTCAATACAATTCCAAAAGACTTGTGATAGAAAATGCCATCCGCATTCAGAGAAAAAACTATCATGTCTGAATGCAGATCAAAGCAGACTCTTTTCACTTTTTTTTTCTTTTTTGTTTTTTTCCCTTTTATTCTGATTCTTTCATACCATGACTAATGTGGAAATATGTTTAACATGATTGTACATGTATAAACCTAAAAAAAGAAATAAAGAAATAGTCTGAGAGGTGGGTGGTGGCTATGTGAATAAAAAGAAAGTCATAAATACGAGAAATGTGAGAGTAGAATTAACAAGAATGGGCAGTTGATTAGAAAGATGGGTGAAGGAAAGGGAATATTCTAGGATGACTAAGGTCTTGAACCTGGGTAACTAGAAGTATGATGGTAAAGAAAGTTAGGAAAAAGGGCAAAGTTTAAGAGGGAAAGATAAAGAGTTCCTACAGGACAACCACCTGGTTTGGAAATGTTGCTTGGCATTTAAAACCTATTATTTAAGGCACAGCCTAAGGTTGGATATCAGCTGTATAAAGGTTAAACTCGCTGAAAGAGACAGAGACACACAGAGAAAGACAGAGAAAGGGACAGAGAGATAAGGGTGGGAAGGGGGGGAGAGAGAGACAGAGAGAGAGAGAGAGAGAGAGAGAGAGAGAGAGAGAGAGAGAGAGAGAGAGAGAAGACAGGGAAAGGGAGAGGGAGAGAGAGAGAAATCCAGTACGAGAGAGAGGGAGAAAAGAGGGAGAGGAAAGGGAGACTGAAAGGGGAAGGCAAGGGAGAGTAGAAAGGACAGAGCTCTGGATTCCACCCATGAATAGTGGGCAAGACATAGGTAATGGTCTAGCAAAGGAAACTGAGGAGTGGCCAGGTAGGAAGAGAATCCAGAAAGTTAAGCATCATGTAAACTTGGGGCCAAGAATATTTCAAGGAGGATGAGGTGGTCAACAGTGTCCAATATTGCAGAAGGGTCAAAAAGAATGAGAATTGAAAAGAAACCATCAGATTGAATAGTGAAGCAGTCATTGGTAACCTTTTAGAAAGTAGTTTTACTTGTGTGACATTGGAAAGCCAGATTACAAGAGGTAGAGAAGTGGTTGAAATGACAGAAAGTAAAGGCATAGTCAGTTTGTTTCCCCTAGGAGTTTTTTAAACTAAGGAGAGACATAGGAGGGGATGGTAGAGTCAAAGATAGGGGAAACCTGAGTATATTTGTAATCTAAGAGATTACAGGTGTGAGAGAGAGAGAGACAGAGACAGACAGAGACAGAGAGATAGAGACAGAGAGAGACAAAGAGACAGAGACAGAGGTTGATTATCAAAGCAATGTACCAGAAGGTACAGGAGGAAGTGAGATCAAACATATGCAATTAGGAGGGCTCACCTTGACAATCTCTTTGTCAGAAACTGGAGCAAAATAGGAACGAATAGGTTTGGTGTTATCATGGAGGTTGAGATGAAGAATATGGGAAAAGTTGCTTGTGGTGAAAGGCCTCTGATTTCTCGATAAAGTAAGAAGCTAGGTCCTCTGTTGAGAGGAATTGGATAGGAGATGATGTGAAAGACTGAAAGGGAGAAAAAAAGCTTTGGCATAATCTTTGTGGGGAGTATTATATATTTAATTAAGGATAAAAATGATTGCTGTGCAGCATGGTCACCCAGTTGAGACTAAATGGCATAAATTTGTAATGGAACCATTTGGTATGGTCTACAAAAGTACTGCATGAATGCTACACATTATTGTTATAATTATTGTTAATGTTTTGCCAATGAGAATATAGGTACAGAGGAGAAAGTGACATAATAGAAGGCAGAGAAAGTCTCTGATGTCAATGATGTCATCGTGGAATTAGAAGCAGAAGAGAGACTCATCCTGGTTAAAGATGCTTCCATAAATAAAGTGGGGAGGGATCTTTCATTACCAGTGGATTTCTTCTTTTAGAAAATGTTTAACCAAAGTTTTAGTTTAAATAACAAAATCCCTTTTTGCATTTAAAACAGCCATCTGTTTTCTATTTACTCGAAATTTTATTATATAATTGCAATAACAATTATATAGCGCTATTAGGTTTTGCAAAGTGCTTTACAAATATCAACTAATTTTAATCCTCACGATAACTTGGGGGGAATTATCCCTATTTTAAAGGTGAGGAAACTGAGGCAGATAGCAGTTAAGTGACTTGCCCAGTGGTACCCAGCTAGTAAGTGTTTGAGGTAGTATTTGAATTCAGATCTTCCTGATTCCAGCCATAGTGAGCTAGCCATTGAACCACCTACCCACTTGCCTATACCTTCTTAATAACAGTTATGGCCTAAAATTAGATATATCCATTTCTAGAGTAGAACTTACTTGTGAATAGCATAGATGGGCTGTCCTGTTGGTATGATTTAATTGAGGAGGGGAAACATACTGAACCAAAAAACCCCAAATTCTTTAAAACTGGGGGTAGGGGTAGGGGAAGGGCATGGAAGAAGATTAGACCAGTGATTTTAATGTGTAATGGTAACGGAATTTAAAGATCCCCTTGTATTAGCTTTGTTTTCGGGTTGAGTGTTAAAACCCAGAGCTTGTGAATCCCACTTGTGAGATGGACTTGTTGACATGAAGAGAGAGGGCTGAACTGGGAGGACCCGTGAACTGGAAGAGAGGCCCAAGCAGAGGAGGCCAGAGTTGCTGAGAGAAAGACTGCTGAGGTCCAGTTGGAGCTGCCCAGGACTTTTGAGAACTGCCATCCAGAGCTGCTGAGAACTGAGGAGGCATGGCTATGATGCCGGTATTTTGTCTGTCTGTTTTGATGTTGTTTTGCCAGATACACCTGCTGGTGAAGGACAGTGCTGCTGTTGTAGAGGTCCTGGAACCTTGCTGTTGGTTCAGAAGCCTTGAAGGAGCATTTTCTTGTTGTATGTTTACAGAAATCCTGGAAGAGGGCCTTGCTGATGTTTCCAGGGGTTCTGAGACTGTTCTGCAGGCAGAGAGTGACTTGATGAGGATACTGGCAATTGTGGCTTTGTTGAGCTTTGTCTCCTCAGGAACAGGGATTGTTGAGTACTTGCCTGTGTCAAGATGAAGACAGGACCTCTCCTTGGGCATTGAATGCTGTGATGATATCTTAACCTTGTTGTAGCTTAAGGGTGAATGGCCTTTTGTGCTCTCCTGCCCCTTTTGAGAAAGTACTTGGTGTTAATGGATGGTATTGTAATTCAGTTGTGATCCAGGGGTGGGAAACCTTTGACTTTTTTGTGCTCTGTGATTGACCAAATGAATGTACTTTGTTTATGATTGGAAACTAATCTCCATTTGAGAAGAGAGACTTTGACTGACTAAATGAATGTACAGCCCAGGAGTGGGCTACTTTGACTAATGTACTGGCCAGGGGTAGGATACTTGGACCTTGGTACTTTGCAATTGAATTGAAAACTTACTTGCTAAATGAATGAGTTACCCTGTATTTTGATTTTCTCTGTTCTGTGAATGTTTTGCCTTAATCTGTCACTGAATAAATGGGCTTTGCTATGCTGGTAATCTGAACTTTGGAAGTTGCCTTTGCTTGGCATTACATAGTAGTATGAGAAACTCCCTCTACCAGTACAATTTGGCACCTTCTCTGACACAACCTTAGAGAGAGTCCTAGGGCCTCTAAGAGTGACTTAATTATAAGGGCTTTATATCTATCATGTTTCAGAGGTAGGATTTGAACCCAGGTTTTCCTGACTTCTAACCATAAATATTTCACTAAATCCTAACAACTCATATAAAGAAAGTTTATTAAGTTCTACAAAACTTTTTCCTTGACAGCTCGGAGGTTAGTACAAATGCTAATATGCCCATTTTACTGATGAGAAAACTGAGCTTCAGAGAGGTTAATTAACTTGCCCAGGGCCACACAGCTAGTTTTGTCAAAGTCAGTGTCCACAATCAGGTCTCTTTTCATTGTGAATCCAGTGTTTGATGAGTCCAAGCTCTCTTCTAGCTTTAAATCTTCTCTGTGGCAACATTAAAGGGGAAAAAATCATGTCAACATAAAAAAAAATCTATGAAAATTTGAACTCATCTAATCGAACCCATTTCTTTTATAAGATGAAGAAAATAAGCCCATGATACTTGCCTTTGGTCAGACAAGTAGCAAATAACAGACCTACAATTCCAATCTAGGTCCCCAAACTATGGATTAATTTCCCTTTCTGCTGTGTCATTTTTTTGGCTCACTTCCCCACTATCATGGATGAAGTTCCTCCCATTAGAGTCATTCCATTAAATCAGAATGGCCTGGTGGGAGTAAATAGATTGGCCTAACCATCAGAAGACCAGAGTTCAAACCACAGCGCTTCCATTTGCTCACTGAGCAACTTTGGAATAGTCACATCATTGCTCTGGACCCATTTTCACTATTTGCAAGATGAGAATAACAATCTGATTTTTTCCCCTCCATCACCCATTCCCCCCCCCCTTCAATGTTACTAAGTCCTACATATTCTACTGATCCTCTCTATTCACTTGGCCGCTATCTTTGCTCAGGCCCTTATTATCTCATTCTTTTACTATTGTGATAGTTTTCTAACCCTGATTCTTCCTTGCCTCTTAGGCTCTGCCCAGTCTAGTCCATTCTTCACTCAGCTGCTGAAATGACCTTCCCAATACACAGATCTGCCACAGGTCCCCACTTGGCCACTAAATCCCAGGGTGACCTTGGGCAAAATCACTTTTTCTGGGCCCCAGTTTCACTACCGATAAAATAAGGGAGCAGGGCTAGATGAGCTCATTCAATTCAACAAAACTTTATTAGACTCCTACTATGTGCCAGGAACCCACTAGGTACTGGAAATACAACGAAAAAAATGAAAATCTCTACCCTCAAGGGTGTCACATTTTAGAATGTCAAAGACTGTGTCTTTCTCTGTATCCCTATGGCCAGATACATATGGGCCAGAAAGGGGAAAGACTTGTATTTTAAGCAGAGAATTTCCAGGCCAAGGTCCCACTTAGCAATCATTGGCTCAAGGGCCTCATTCAAATAATGAGTAGTGGAAAGAGCCCTGGATTTTGCATGAGGAGATGAAGCAATTTGAATTCTTTCGTTGCGTTCACAAATTCACAGGACTCTGAGGCAGAAGTAACCACTGGGATCACTTTGACCAACTCCTTCATGTTACAGAGAAGCAGAGAGATTAAAGGATTTGGCCAGTGATACACAGGCTGTAAGTAACATTGTCCGCATTTGAACCCAAGTCTTCTGAGTCCAAATCACAAGATTTTCCCACCCTACCTCTCTGCCTGTTACATCATGATTCAGTCAAAGAATAACTCAGATCACAGTAACTCAGGGTTAACATCTAGTTTCTTACCTGAAGACCTCCAGTGAAAGGAAACCTGTTACCTCTCAAGACTGACCTCTCAAGTATGTTTTTGAGTAACTCTAATCGTTAGGAATTTGCTTTTTGATTTTGACAAAATCTGACTCCCTGTAACTTTCACCCATTGGTCTATCTGGATCCAAGAAAAAGGAATTTGATCCCTCATTCTCTCCTACTGGCCCTGATTGCACTTTGGAGTCATTTCCTATTTAAAATACACACACACACACACACACACACACACACACACACACACACACACACAACACACACACACACACACACACACACACACACACACACACAACAATTGGGGGAAAACCCTTATTCCTTTTTTTTCTAAATATTGACTGAGGTATCTGTGCTTTTGCACTTTCCCTGCCACATGCTCTCATTTTGGACCCCCTGCCTGGGGGTCAAATACTGGGTAGAAAATTCTTCCCCAACTGGGCTTTATAAATAGAATTCATTCATTCATTCATTCATTCATTCATTCATTCATTCATTCATAGCCTTAGATACAGTTCCATAGACTTATTGGCTAAAGGTAATTTCTTTCCTGGAAAGGTTTCAAGAAGCAAAGATGTCTCTATGGGGCGCTGGGCCCAAGACTGTCCCTATGGTTCAAATCACATTATGTGTTGTTCTTTCCTTCCTCTCAAATTCCCCCCACTCCCAAGCCACGTTTACTTCCATTCTTTGGGGGTGCTGATTTCATCAGTATGGCTCCTCCTGTTTCCACAGATGCAGATTCCAAACCTTTCATGCTCTAGTATTGAGTTGCTGCAGCCAAAATAGTCCCTTACTTGGTGGTCAGCCTCCCAGGGAAGAGTCAGTTTGAACCTGACCAGACTGGGTCTTGAAGAATGGACACCCAGTCCTTGTCATTTTTTCCAACGGGGAAGGACTGGCCAGGGTTTGTGTCCCACTGACACTGACTTTGTGAATCTGGGTCAGTATAGAGCTGTGCTGTGACATGTCATCCTGGATGGACTCTGTCCCCCATGTTTATCCAGGTGGAAAGGGGCAAGTGTTCCTCCCACTTCCCCAAGCTTCCTCTCAGGTCCCTTCCAGCTCTAACATGCCGTGGTTCTCTAGGTCATTCACAGCATTTCTCCCTCCCAAAGCAGGGCTGTCCTCCATGCCCGGCGCTCTGCTCCAAGAAGGAATGGGCGCCACCACCAAAGCCTCACGTCTCTCTGAAATCTCTTCTGCTTGCACTCTGGCCTCTGTGAACGACTTAACTAGGAGACAACTAGTACAAGTTGCTGTTTGCTCATTTTTCGTCAGTGTCTGATTCTTTATGACCCCATCTGATGAACCTTCTTGACTCCAGACCTGCTGCTCTATCTACTGTGCCACCTAGCGACCCTTGAGTCAGGAAAACCCAAGTTCAAATCCAGTATCAGATACTTACTAGTTGTGTGACCTTGGACAAGTCACTTAATTTCTGTCTACCACAGTTTCCGCAGCTGAAAAACCAGCGATAATAATAGCACCTACCTCTCAAGGCTGTTGTGAGGATCAACTGAGATAATAATTATAAAGTGCTTAGTCCAGTATCTGGCTTATAGTAGGTGCTTTGTAAATCCTTATTCCCTTCCCTTCTTCTCTCTAGAGTTGTAGACTTAAGAGTTGGAAGGGACCTTAAAGTCCATTTAATCCAACCCCCCATTTTACAGTTGAGGAAAGTGAGGACTGGAGAGGTTAAGTGGTTTGCCCAAGACATTAAAGGAGAGAGACAGGATTTGAACCCAGGTCCTCTGACTTCAAATCCTTCACTCTTTCTCCTACCTCTGTCTCTGCCTCATTGCTAGATGAGATTTATCAAATCTTCTAAGGGAATGATGCCCTTATTTTTATAGATCTAGTCACCATAGAAATAGCCAACTCTATCTTAGGCTCTGTAAAATAGATTTAAGGCTATGAATTAAGTTAATCCTCCAAGAGTGCTCAGCAGGGACTCTGATTCTCCTTATCCTGTAGGCCCTGGTACATTAAAATCAATTCCAAGGGCCTTGATCTCTGTCCTGGGGCCCTTCACTAAACGACCCTGGACCATAACGATCTCCTTCTTTGTCTGCTCAGTACAAACACCTGCCTCAGTAGGCTTACACCCACTTGCTTCCATTCCTCACAAGTTAAGCAGCAAGTCTACACCTGTAGCCCTCTGTCCAACTAGGAGCTGGAACACCTGGTTTATAGCCTTCAACAGGCTGCACCATTGATCTTCACCTAATACAGGGGTGGGGAACCTGTGGCCTTCTAGATCCTTAAGTATGACCTTTTGACCAAATCCAAATTTTATAGAATAAATCCTTTTATTGAGGGGATTTTATCATTCTGTAAAATTTGGATTTGATCAAAAGGTCATTCTTAAGGATCTAGAAGGTCACATATGGCCTCAAGGCCACAGGTTCCTCACCCCTGACCTAATAACTCCTAGAAAAAAATGATGTTTTCAATAGTCTCAGAATCCAGTTAACAAACATTTATTAAATGCATTCTATGTGCGATATAAAGAGAAACAAAAGACAGTCCCTGTTCTCAAGGAGCTCACAGTCCAAATATGGACAAACAAGAGATAGCCAAGATAAATTGGGAATGATCAACAAAGGGAAGACATTAAACTGGGAGCCATTCAGCACATCAAAATGTTGCAGAATTTTAAAGCTGGAATGGACCTCAGGCTAATTAATGTACCCCAACTCCCTTCATTGTACAGCTCACAAGATCATACAGATCCAAAGAGGACTTTGGAGTTTATTCTGGTCTTGCTCCCTTCCATGTGATAAAGGTAGAAACTGAGGCTGGCCAAGAGAACCAAGAAGGTGAACCAAGTATTATTTTCAAGTCCTGATCCTCTGATCTAATGTCAGTATAGGCAGATTATACCGAGTCTTGCTCAGGGTCACAGAATGGGCAGGGCCAAAGCTAGAATTCCAGCTTCCTGATTTCCAGTCCGATGTTCTATTCCACCCTTCCCTATTTTACTGATATGGAAATTTAGACCCAGAGCATTTAAGTTACTTGCACAGGTCACCTTGTTAGTCCACACCCCTAAGTGAAAACCACAGAACATATCCCCCTTCCTGCTCACCTACCAAAAGTACTACAATTAGATTTTAAGCTCCTGAATTCATAATGAAGCACCTACAATGTTTAACAGTGCTGCCTCTAAGTATATGTTTGAAAGGGCACATATTTATCAGTCAAACCTAGATGTAGGCCAAGCATCCTCCTACTAAGCTAATAAATTGTTGGCTAGTATGCACCTGTCTGAGAGGCTCAAAGGTTTGTTCTTGATCTCCAGCAGAATATTTGCCTCTGCCTGCAGATTTTAAACAGTAAGCCATCCATGTCCTGCCCTACAGAGCTGTTACTACCAGTGTTTGCACCTAGGCCAAGTGGGGGTGGGGAGGCTTACCAGGTTAGTTGATGGGTAGATGACAGTATCCTGAGACGCCATGAAGTTTCTAACTCATTGAAAGGGAAATGTGCCCTGTGATGGATGTTGGTAACCCCTACATCTTCTGCCCTGGAGGAAATCTGTTACTGCACCCTAGTTATAGCTATACAGAGTGTCCCAAAAATCTTAGTGCAGTTTTAAGCTATTACAGTTATTAAGCTATTAAAGCTTTAAACTATACTAAGATTTTTTGGGGGCACCTCGTATTTTCCTCTGAGTCTCTATTGGACAGGACTTCCTTCCTTCCTTCCTTCCCTCTTTCCTTTCTTCGTTCCTTCCTTTCTTCCCTCCCCCCTTCTTTCCTCTTTATGTGACTCATCCCTTTCTTTTTTCCTTTGGCAAACGTTTTTTTTATTAAGCATCCCTTATATGGAATACACCATGCTTTCTGGGTTCAAGAGGATAGAGGGATGAGGAAGTCACAGTCCTTGCCCTTAGGGAGCTCTTAGCCAAATAAAAAAAAGATACTCCAAATGGCCATGATAAAATATAGAAGAAGAAATACAGTAAGAGAGATATAAATAAATAACTTTGGGGTTCAAAGGAAGAAGAGATCATTTCTGACTGGGGAAGGAGAATTAGCGACTTTATCCAGGAGCGGGTGATACTGGAGCCAGACTTTGAAGAATGGACAAAGCTGGTGGAGGTTTTGGGTACTGTGACTACTCTAAGGGAAGCCAGGGGTATGCAGCATGTGTCTGGGAATGGTGAATAATTAATTCCTTTAGGCTGGAGTTGTACAGATGGGAGTAAAGGAAGTGAGTCTGGAAGAGTGACAGGTCTCAAGATCAAGGACAGACTTGATTATCAGCCTGAGGAGTTCCATATAATTATTGGATTAACATGGGATAATGGTGATGATTTTGAGCATGGGGAGAGATAAGATCATAACTATGCACTAGGAAGATGTCGCTGTAAGAATATGTAGGATGGATTGAGGGTTATTGTCCAGAATGCTGGCAAGGAAACTGGTTTGTAGACTTTTGCAATAGAGCATGCTGTGTGCTTTCAATCAATCAATCAATCCATCAATTAATCGACCAAGTGTTTATTAAGTTTGTCCTATTACTAGACAAGAGGCAGGGTGGAATACTGGAGAGAGAGAGCTGGTTGGTCTTGAACTCAGGAAGATCTGAGATCAAGTCCCATGATGGACATAGGCTGGTTATGCTACTCAGGGCAAGTCTCCCCAGGAAACTTTTTAAAGCTAAATTGTTGAAAAGCCACCAGTTTATCTTGATAGAGGGAGCTCCTCCTCGGGAGCTCCCTTTACCAATGAAATCAGAGATCTGGTCAAATAAAAACAAACAAGAGAATCCAAACACTTGACCATATCCTGGGGATACGTAGACAAAAATAATGAAGCAGTCTCTGTCCCCAACAAGCTTACATTCAATTATGGACACAGGTTCATCTATGGAGGAGGTGAGAAGAAGAACAAAACCTTCTTCTGACCCTGAGTGTGCTGTCCATCCCCTCCTGCATGTGTCCCCTGAGGGAAGCCTGCTGCGGGCTCACTTGAGACAAGACAACTTCCCCCTGCACAGGTGAGATTTCCACCTCCTGCTGATGCTGGTCTGATCTCCAGTCTGGGATGAGAAGAAGAACAAGACCTTCCTCTGATCACAGGCCTTCCATCTCCTTCTGTGTGTGTGCCCTGAGGGAAGACAGCAAAGGGCCACTGGGGATGAAATGAACGCTTTCTACCTCCTGCTGCCAACTTGATCGACCTTTACCCAGATGTGGAGAACCTTGGTGAGAAGAGGAGCAAGCTTTTCTCTGACCTCAGGCTCTCTATCTCCTACAGTGCTGGTCTTTAGAAGGATAGAGAAGGGGAAGGAGAAGGAATGTGGGGGTATGTGTGGGTATGGGAGGGAGAGAACAAGATTTCTAGCTTCTGCCACACCATTCCCTGCCTAATCTCTAGCCTTTCAAGGGAAGATGAGTGGCATCTTCCTCTCAGTGATGATCACTCTCATACTTGGTCATACCTTACACATTCCAGTAATTCTGAACTGGTATAGGTCATCAGTTCTTTATAATCATCTCCCTCCATCCTCTCACCCCCAAGTCCCAACCAAATACTACCCCGCTTCTTCCACTCTGGAATGCACGTTCCATGGGCAACAAACTTTCCTTCCTCTTAGGCCCTTTTTTTCCTCTTCTACTCCTTTCATCTTTTAGCAATCATTGGGTTTCACCCCGATGGCCTCCCTAGACACCTTCTCCAGGACTGGTTGTACCTTCATTCATTTCCTTGGATCACTGGTCAAGGTGGGGGAATTAGAATATTCCTCACTCCCTGTTCAGTAACTTCCCTTTCTCTGAGGTCTGTACAATACATATCTTCCACCCAGTCAAAATTCTTGTAGCTTTTGTCTACAAATCTCCAAGACATCCTCCTTCTTCCCTCAAGGAGCCAGTGCCTGGCTCACAATTTTTCTTTCTTCTTCAACTCCTGCCCTCGTGCTAGTGAACTTCAACATACATGTTGACTTTCTCACTAATACTGACTTTTTCTTTCCTCAATTACTCACTTCCCATAACCTACTCCTGTACCCCTTCTCAGGCACACTTGAAGATGGAAATACCCTTGATTTAGCTATCACCCACAAATGTACCACCTCAGTGTTCAAAAATTCTGAAATCCCCTCATCTAACCATAAGCTATTGGCTTTCTACCTCTCCCTCAACCTTGTCATACCAAATCCTACTCTCCATCCACACTGTGACATCCAGTCCTTCTACCTTTCAATTCTTTCCCAGACCATCACCCTTATCCTAGCCACACTCTTTTCTTCTTTCCATCATGATCCCTTGGAGAACAAGTTCAACTCTACACGTCCTCTTTTCAGTTCCTGGCTCCTTTGTCATTCTGTAGATTGTACTCTGTCACCTTCATTCCTACACATGTGCTCCTTAATAAAAGTAGAAAAAAATAAGTTTTTTTGACTGAGTACACTACAAATTTATGTTATATTTATATACAATCTCTCAACTGGATCCTCACTGCTACTAGGTAATCCTTCTACACCTCTCTTATCAACTCACTATTTCACCCTCTACAATGGCAATTCCATACCTTTTCATGCCTTCTCAAACTTTCAATGGTGCCCTCTCCCCCAAGAACCTTGCCTTATATTTTAAAGAAAAAAAGTGAGACCATTTGCCACAAATTCCCTCTATCTCATTTCATATCACTCGTCTTCCTTCTACTACTATTTCCTGCTTCATCTTTGTCTCACATGAACAGTTGGCTTTACTCCTTACCAAGGCTAACCTTTCGACTTACATAAGCAATTCCATTCTACCCAATCTCCTCCAACAGATTGGCCCTTCTGTCATCTCTATTCTATCATTTATCTTCAATCTCTCCCTGTACACTGGATCCTTCCCTATAAACATGCTCATGTCTCCTCCACCCTCAAAAAAGCCCATCTGATCTTTCTATTACTGCTAACTATCTTCCTGTATCTCTTTTACCTTTTATGGCTAAGATTGAGAAGGTTGTCTACAACAGGTGCCTCCACTTTTTCTCATCCTCTTCTTAACCCCCTACAATCCTGCTTCTAACCTCATTGATTCACTGAAATTATTATTTTCAAAGTTACCAAGGATCTTTTAATTGCCTAATCCAATGGCCTTTTCTCAGTGCTCATTCTTCTTAACCTCCCTGCAGCCTTTGACACTGATGATCCTCTTTTCTCTTTAATAGTCTCTTCTCTCTAGGCTTTTGGAATACCAGTCTGTCCTGGTTCTCCTCCTACCTATCAGACCACCCCTTCTCAGTCTTTTTTGCTAGATCCTTATCTAATTGTAGGTATCCCACAAGGTTCTGTCCTGGGCCTTCCCCTCTTCCCCTTTATGCTAATTTGCTTGGTAATCTAATCAGCTTCCATGGATTTAATTACCATCTCTATAGTGATGTTTCTCAAATCTATTTCCTGCTCCAGTTTCTCTGCTGACCTCCAATCTCACATCACCAGCTTTCAGACATCTTGAACTAGATGACAAATAGAAATCTTAAACTTAACACGATGAGGTTCAGAACTGACCTCATCATCTCTCTCTCTCTCAACTCTCTCCTCAACAACTTCTTTATTACTGAGGAGGGCAATGCCATCCTCTCAGTCCCTCAAACTCACAGCCTAGGTGTCAGCCTCAACTCCTTACCATCTCTCGCTGCCCTCCGCCGATTTTACCTTTCCAACATTTGAATATACTCCATTCTCTTCTCTGACATTACCACTACTCTCTCTGGTGCAGATCCCTTATCACCTCACATCTGGACTATTCTAATAGCCTGCTAGTGGTTCTACCTGCCTCAACTCTCTCTCCAGTCTATCCTCCCAAAGTGAATTTCCAAAAATGCAGCTCTGACCATCACAATTGCCTACTCAATAAATTCCAGTGGCTCCCTATTGCCTCCAGGATCAAATACAAAATGCTCTCTTTGGCATTCAAAGCCTTTCATAACCTTGCCCCCTCCTACCCTCCCAATCTCCTTATTCCTTACTCCCTAGCACACAATCTTTGATCCAGTGACACTGGCCTTCTGACTGTTCCACAAATAAGATACTCCATCTCTTAGTTGCTGGCATTTTCTCTGTCTGTCCCCCATGCCTGAAATGCTCCCTGCCTCCACTGATTCTGCTGACCTTTTACGGCCCAACTAAAATCTCATCTTTTACCAAAAGTAAATTCGATAAAATATTTTTTTTAAGTACTATAGGAAATAATCAATAGGAAAAGTCCAGATAAACATGAGAAGAATTACATTAAAGGGCAAAAACAGAACCAGGAAAATAATATTCATGATGATTATGATAAGGTAAATAGGAAGGAGAGCAATAACAACCAGAAACTCAACTAAACTCTGTCAGATTATCCAGACTAAAGAATCCAGAAGGAGTGCTGAGAAGACGAGCCCTCTTCCCTTTTCGGCGGGGGGTGGAATGCTGCACAGACTCCACAGATGTGTGATGGGTTAGCCTTGCTGAACTTCCTTGCCCCATCTCCCCTCCTCATTTTTATTCATCGTTTCAAAAGATGTCTTGCTATGTAGGAGAAGGGAGAAGAGATACAACGAGAAACAAAAATGATGTAAAAACAAAAGATGTGTCAATATATTACAAATGTTCATGATATCTAGAAGAATTGGTTGAATCTTTGCTGACTAGGGGCTGTTATTCTGACAATGAACATTTCTCCTTTTTCTCTTAAGGCTATTTCAACCTCCAACCCTTCAAGTTTTCTAGGATTTTGGGGCAGGCTATTGATGGTCAGGCTCACATTCCTGTCCTCCAGTTTCTTCATTTATAAAGTTAATGGGTTATACTAGAAAGTGTGTAATGACCCATCCGATTCTTAACAATTAATGTTATACGTTCTAAAAATCTGTTCTATTCCAGCTCTAAAGTTCTAAAGTCTAATATCCATTCAAATCAATGAATACTTGTTAAATGCAACCCACGTACAAGGCACTGTACTCGGCACCAGAGATGCAAAGACAAAAAAAGAAGTAGTCTCTGGCCTCCAGGATCTTACATCAATTCAGTCAATCAAATAAGCTTTATTTAGGGCTTATGTCAGGCATTGTGCTAAAACTGGGAATACAAGGGTAGAGGTAGTCCCTGGCCTCAAGGAACTTACATTCTAATGGATGAGGACAACACATAAGAAGATGATAGAAGCGTGAGACAAAAGTAGAGACAGTCCAGAGAGGAATGAATAAATAAGATCCTTTACGATTACAGCTGTTCCATGTATTGTGGTCTAACATTCTGGGCTCTAAAGTGTGTATGGATTCCAACTTCTATATTCTACCATTTTGTGTCCTAAAGTGCCTTCTAGATCTAACATTCTATGACTCACTGATGCAGCCTGTTCTGAGTCCAGCTACCTGACTAATCACATGTCAGCAGTTCCTCACCCTTACCCTCCCCCAAACCAAAACCCTACCCACTGGGAAGGGTTGGGTTTATGAAATCATTGAATAGACCTAGAGGTTCCTGGCTATTAGGAGTAGAGCAGTTGTTCAGGATTTGCTAGTTTTTACCACAACATCTGGTTTCCTTAGCAGACTTCATTCACCCAGTGGACCTGTGGGACAGGTATTATACCTCTTATTGAAAAACGAGCAGAGCAGGATGGGTGAAAATTGCCATCCTCTCCTCACACACATCCAGAAGGAGGAGCCAGAGGGGGCATTATGGTGGGTTTCTGTATATGTAAAAAAAAAAAAAGGACAATAAGGGGTTGATTTAGAGAGTTCTGGTTGTCATAACTCTTCTCTACCCATGGGATATTAAGCAAGTTACATAACATCTTTTGTCTTAGGTACCTCAGATTTACAATGGACATTTGTATCGGCAAGCACCCCAGCACAACCAGGGTGGCTGCTAGCACAGGTTCTTAGATCTGCTTTTCTAAAGGAAAGCAACTCAAAATGGGTTAACAATCTTACTTTAATCAAGCATACCATTTACCTAGTTCAGGGG
>CM053580.1:507968392-507991287 GCA_028627135.1 Pseudochirops cupreus
TCTGGTTTTGTTTCCTCTTTCCCATTGTTTGCTCCATCGGTTACAACTCTTCTATACAACCAGATTAATGTCCGATGTGAAAGTATTTGCAGATCCTATACTTCATCACATGCCACCACGGGGGTGGGGTGGAGGAGAGGAAGAGCAGAAAATTTGAAACTCAAGGGATTGTGGAACTGAATCTTGTAAACTAAAAATAAATAAACAAATCAATTTAAAATAAAAAAAGAAAAAAAAAGAAAACATATTTTCCAGAAATTACTGAGGAACTCTACTTTAATCATAGCACTTATGGGGTATCATGTTAGGTTGAAGGGTTTTGCTCAAAAGCTGATTGTTAAATTTTCAATGTATTTGTACTTCAGAAATAGGCAAGTAATAGAAATCAGGGATTATTTCTGTTGATTCTCTAGCTTTAAGAAAGTTAAGATATTAATCATAGAGATTAAACCTTAAAATGTGTCAAACATTTTTCAGAGAACTGGTTGTTAAATGTTTATCAGCACATGCCTAGTTCTGACAGTGACTTTTAAGAAGGATATTAAAAAGATAGAGAGTTCCCAGAGGAGATCACCAGATTGGTGAAGGACCATAAGTTCATGCCACATGAAGCGTTTAATCTTCGTTCTGAACTAGCTTGCTATGAGAACTTAGATGGGTGATTTCACCTCTTAGTGATTCAGTCCTCTCATTTATAGCAAAAAAAAATGCTTTAACTACTTGGTACTTTTCTTTCTTAGCAACTTCTCTCATCTATTTTGGCCAAAAGCCTCTTTTAAATCCAAATAAAATGCACTTGTCTTTGTCATTTGAGACAATCCCCATTCAACTCTCTCTCTCTCTCTCTCTCTCTCTCTCTCTCTGTCTCACACACACACACACACACACACACACACACACACACACACACACAGAGTTCACAATTTGAGCCCTGGAATTGAAGGGTGGGATGGACCCTGACAGGATCCTATTATTTGTCTGTTTGGGGACATAACAAGTAAAAAGTACAAAGATATGGGGAGGAAAAGCTAGAAGAAATTGTCTGGGGAGAACCATGCCTTCTGTGGTCCCTAGGGGAAAGGTACCTGGGTGGGGAGAAAGGCCAGGCTACCTAGGTGCAAGAAAGCACGTTTCAGGTACAACCTGGAAGCCAAGCCCCTGCCCACTTCCCAAGCCCCACTCCTTGTCTCCCTTACTCAGAACCCAGAGCTGGAAGGGGAATGAGAGAATGAGTCACTTCTTCCAGTATTATCTCTTGTTTTGGGGAATCCCAGTTTTCTTTCCCGGTGATTTATCCTGAGCTGTGACCTCCAGGGTCCCAGAATCCAAGATTCTCAAAGCTATAAAAGAGATCTAACCAGTTAGCTTCCAATCTCCACTTCCTATCCTGTCTCCATGTTTGGGAATTCCAGATTTCTGCTTGTGTGATTCACCCCACTCCAGAGAATCTCAGAACTGGAAATGATCTTAAAGACCACAGAATCACCGAGCTGCAATGTTTAAAGGAACCTCAGAAATCAACGTTTTAAAATATTTAGTCAGAACTCAAAAGAACCTTAGAATCATCATGGTCAAACCTCTCATTCTACAGATGAGGAAGCTGAGATACAGAGTGATTAGTTAAGTGACTTGCCTGGGATCACCCAGCTACTAAAAGACTGAAGTGGAATTTGAATTTTCTAAATCGAAGTTCAGTGTCCATGATGCCACTCAAGATCTAGTACAACCCATATCTGTGGGGAAAATGTCTCCCTATAATACCCCAGAGAAACAGCCATCCAACTTTTCCCTAAAGACTATAAAACTTAATTTTTAAAAATTACTTGACATCAGCAAATATTCCACATCCTCTCTTCCAGGGGTTTAGGTGAAACCCTGACTTCCTAAGATAGCACCTACTATGTGCTGGGCATTGTTATGCCCTGAGAGAGGATACACAAACAAAAATGAAGTCTGCTCCCAGACCTCAAGAGGCTTTCATACACTGGGCTCCCTCACTCCTTCCCCAAGAAAACAGTAACAACTTGATCACCAGGTTAAATCCTCTTTGCCTCCAACCCAGAGGAAGTCTTAACAAGAAAAGGGCTAAGTTTCTTGTGGTATTGTTCAGTCACTTCCAACTCTTTGTGACCCCATTTAGGTTTTCTTGGCAGAGATACTGGAGTGGTTTGCCATTTCCTTCTCCAGCTCATTTTACAGATGAGGAAACTGAGACAAATAGGATTAAGTGACTTGCCTAAGGTCACACGGCTTACTAGCTGTCTGAGGCCAAATTTGAACTAACAAAGATCTATCTTCCTGACTTCAGGACCTAGCTACAGGGAAAGAAAGGAGCTATTAGCTATGGTTGGTGGCTAAATCTCCATGGAAAAACCAGAAGGCTTTCTAGGCTAGAGAAATGCTGGTCAAATGAAGACATCATGGTACAGAAAGTGATTTCCTGATTCGTGATGCAAGCCCCAGAAAGGTAGCACAAGTCATGTGAGCTGCTGAACCATTTTTTCTCAGAGCAATGGAATTTCTAATAGATTAGAAAAGGGGACAGAGCAAATACTATTCCTTTGCGGCTCATTGTTTTTGCTTGCTTTGTTTTGTTCTTAATGTGCAGTACAATCTTGTGTGAGTGGGCAGTGTTCCTCCCTATCTGATTGAGATATAAATGACTCAGATTTAGAGGTTTAGTATGGAGATTTATTCCATGTTTAGGCTGGTAATTGGTCAGCTAGGTGGCACAGGGGATAGAGTGCTAGATCTAGATTCAGGAAGATGAGTTCAAATCCAGCCTCAGACATTGACCAGCTGTGTGATCCTGGGCAACTCATTTAACTTCTGGCTCCCTCAGTTCCCAGATCTGTAAAATTGGAGTAATAATAACACTATATGAAAATACAGTGCTTTGCAAATCTTAAGCTATATAAAGGACACTTGTATTAATCGGCATTTGTTATGAAAGGTGAGTTTATTGTAGTAACAATAATAAATAATACCTTAATGGATTGTGATTTCATCTATGTGGGTGTTCCCTTCAGCAGTTCAGATTGCAGCCCCTTCATGCTTTCTCACTCCTATTTGGCATTTAGAGTTCATCACAACTTGGCCTTTTACTCTATTTCCAGTCTTCTAACATGTTACTCTCCACTACACACTCAACTTCTAGTCATGCAGACCTTACTGTTCCTCACACAGGACATTTTATTCTGTGTCAGAGAAAATATTCAGAAAATGCTATAGCTCACATCTCCAATTGCCTATTAGACATCTTAAACTGGATGCCACATTGTTGTCCAGTTGTGTCCAGGCCTTTGTGACCCTATTAGGGGTTTTCTTGGCAGAGATACTGGAGTGGTTTGTCATTTCTTTCTACAGCTCATTTTGCAGATGAGGAAACTGAGGCAAAAAGAGTTAAGTGACTTGCTCAGGGTCACAAAGTTAGTAAGGGTCTGAGACCAGAACTGAACTCAGGAAGATGAGTCTTCCTAACACCAAGCATGGTGATTTATCCACTATGCCACCTAACTGCCCCAGATGTTGCACAGACATTCTAAATTCAGCTCAATTCAAAATTTATCTCATTATTTTTTCCTCTAAAAGCCTCCCCTCCTCTAACTTTCTCATTATTGTTGAGGGTAACACCATCCTTCCAAGTCACTCAGGCTCACAACCTTGGTATCATCCTTGATGCCTCAAAACCAATCAATTAGCCAATAAACATTAATTAAGCATTTTTTGTGTCTCTGATACTATTCTAAGTGCTGGGGATGCACACATGAAAAGGGCATAGTCCTGCGCTCAAGAAGTTTACTGTCGAATGAAAGAAGATCACACAAAAAAAGAAATTCAAATTGGGCAGAGATAAGGGAGAGTAGGAAAACTTTCTTATGGAGGACTGGATTTTAGCTGAGACTTGAAGGAAGTCAAGGAAGTCAAGGAAGTCAGGAGGCAGACTGACCAGAATGGCAAGAATGGCTCCATTCCCAAATGCTATGTCACGAGCTAGAATGTCTTAGGAATAGCAAAGAGCATTGCTGGAGGCCATAGTATGAAGAGGGGATTAAGGTGTAAAAAAAACTGAAAAGGTAGGAAGGAGTCTAGCTATGATAAACTTTAAAAGTCAAACAAGAAATTTTATATTTGATCCTGAAAAAAACAAGGAGCAACGGGTTTGTTGACGAAAATGTGTGGCATGATAAGATCTGCAATTTAGGAAGATCACTATGGTAGCCGAGTAAGGGATGGACTAGAGTGGGGAGAGACTTGAGACAGGGAAACCAACCAGCAGGCTATTGCAGTAGTTCAGGTGTGAAGTAATGAGGTCTACTGCAGAGCAGCATTACCAGAGACAAGATGGGGGCAACTATGAGAGATTTTGGGAAACTAGAATCAATAGAACTTGACAAGAGATTGGATCAAGCAAAATAATGAACCACAAACAACCAGTAAATTTGCTCTGCCCCTTCACACAAACTGCATTGGATTGGATTCCATCATGGACCCAGGAAATGTCATCATTAGGAAACTCATCATCCTGAAAGAATGTATCAACCTTGGTACTCACTCTTCATTCCTTTCCTAGATACCCTCTGCCCCTTTCAATGGAAAGCTGGAAAGCAGAGCAGAATTCTCCTCCTAAAGCCTTATTTAAAGAGGCTTCCCAGGTCAGCCATTTCTTCATTTCCCAATTTCCCTCCAGCTTCACTCTTTTGGACTGGACTCCATCATACTCCTACACCAGGTACCTTCCCTTCCCTTCCCCAAACCCAACTTTAATTTCCTTTTGTGTGTGCTTCCTTCATTTGACTGTAAGCTCCTTGAGGGCAGGACTGTTTATTTATTTGCATCTCCAGCACTGAGAACAGTGTCTGATGCATATTACGTATTTCATAAATGTTTATTGACTGAGTGAGAGTTTTTGAGGAGTCAAGCATGACCCCAAGATTGTGAGCGTTAGTGATTGGAAGGATGGTGGTACTCTGAGCAATGACAGGAAAGTCAGGAAGAAGGGAAACTTCCGATGGAAAATAATGAGATAATCTCTGAGTGTGTTGAGTTTAAGATGTCTGCGCAACATCCGGCTCCAGATTTTCAACTGGAAAATTGAAGGCAATTGGAGATGTGAACTAGAGCATTTTCTGAATATTTTCTCTGGTTGTCTCTCATTCCTGGAATGCTTTCCCTCTTCATCTCTACCTACAGGCTTCCTTCAAGTCCCAACTAAAATCTCATCTTCTACAGGGAACCTTTCCCAACCCCAATTCCCTTTTCTAATCGTTTCCTCTTTTTCCTGTATAAAGCTTCTCTATATATTTGTTTGCTTATTGTTGCTCCCATTAGATAGTGAACTCCATGAGGGTAGACTGTCTTTTGCCTCATTTTGTCTTTCCAGTTCATAATATAGTGCTGAGACAAAGTAGGTTCTTAATAAACCTTTATTGACTGACTGGTTTTAAATCAAGTGAGAGATTATAGATAGTTATATAAATTTGGAAAAAAAACAACCTTTGTTTGATTGATAATTGAATTCATGGGAGCTAATGACCTCAAGAAAAGTAGTATATACCTACCAAAACAAACCCAGGAACTATATGAACATAATTACAAAACACTTTTCATACACATAAAATCAAAACTAAGTACTAAAAATATCAGTTGCTCATGGGTAGGCTGAGCTAATATAATAAAAATGAAAATTCTACCTAAGTTAGTTTACTTATTCAATGCCATACCAATCACACTACCAAAAGTTATTTTGTAGAACTAGAAAAAAATAATAACAGAATTCATCTGGGAGAACAAAAGGTCCAGGATCTCAAGGGAATTATTGAAAACACATGCAAGGAAAGGTAGAAGATCTTAAATTGTATTATAAGGCAGCAAACATCAAAATTATTTGGTACTTGCTAAGAAATACAGTGGTAAACTAGTGGAATGGGTTAGGTACACAAAACACAATAGTCAATGACTATAGTAATCCACTGTTTGATAAACCCAAAGACTCCAGCTTCTGGGATAAGAACTCACTATTTAACAAAAACTGCTGGGAAAACTGGAAAACAGTATGGCAGAAACAAGGCATAGACCAACATCTTATGCCCTATACCAAGGTAAAGTCAAAATGGGTACACAATTTAGATGTAAAGGCTGATATAAGCAAATTAGGAGAGCAAGGAATAGTTTACCTGTCAGATCTATGGAGAATGGAAGAATTTAGGACCAAAAAAAGAGACAGAGAACATTATGAAATGGAAAATGGATGATGCTGATTACATTAAATTGAAAAGTTTTTGCATGAACAAAGCCAATGCAACCAAGATTAGAAGAGAAGCTGGGAAACAATTTTTACAGTCACTGTCTCTGATATAGGTTTCATTTCTAAAATACAGAGAGAACTGAGTCAAATTTATAAGAATACAAATCATTCCCCAATTGATAAATGGTCAAAGGATATGAATAGACAGTTTTCAGATGAAGAAATTAAAGCTATCTCTAGTCACATGAAAAAATGCTCTAAATCCCTATTGATTAGAGAAATGCAAATTAAAACAACTCTGAGGTACCATATCACACCTATCAGATTGGCTAACATGACAAAACAGGAAAATGATACATGTTGGAGAAATGTGGGAAAATTAGAACACTAATGCATTTTTGGTAAAGTTGTCAACTGATCCAGCCATTCTGGAGAGCAATTTGGAACTATGCCCAAAGGGCTATAAAACTGTGCATACCTTTTAATCCAGCAATACCAGTTCTAGGTCTGTATCCCAAAAAGATCATAAAAATGGGAAAAGGATCCACATGTACAAAAATATTTATAGCCACTCTTTTTGTAGTGGCAAAGAATTGGAAAATGAGGGCATACGTATCAATTGGGGAAATGGCTGATGTGGTATATGAATCTAATGGAATACTATTTTTTTTCCAGTTCATTTGGAGTTTATTTTTTTCTAAAAAAGAACAGAATATTTTCATGCAACACATACGTAAGTTTTTAAATAATCATGACAAATGGCAGGAAGAGTTAAGGAATGCTGTATTCATAGAATTCCATGAAATATACAAAATGCCCCAATATTTTGGGTTGTACATAATAAAGGAAGACCATAAATACATTTTTAAAATACTGTAGCAACCAAGATTGCATGCCTTAAGAGGGTGTAGGAAAGTAATTTAGAAAAAAAATCACACAGGGACTACTCATTTCCTTAAAAAATCACTGAGCCAAGACAAAAGCAATATTCATCTTAATATACTGATTTTACACACAATTCTATATAATACCTTTTCTTAAATCAATCCAACAGCAAAAATTAATACTCTTCCTCTTTTATTGGTAAACAATTGCATGGTAAACCTAGATGACTTTTTCTCTCCTGGATTTTATCTGGAAGTAGCCTTTTTATTTAAAAGAGGGCAGTTTTGGCACTTTTATACCGATGTCACCAATGTTAATATTTCTTGAGATCTCAGGAAGATTCATATTCTTCACAGCAGATACTGTATGGGCTGGAGCTCCTTCTAAGCCAGCCTCAGATTTCTCCAGTTTATTTTGGGCATCAACCTGAGTAACAATTTCATTCATATTGGTCTCTAAAACCATCCCCTCCCCCCCATCAACATTTCTGCCAGAATATTGTGAACCTTGTCTACTGGAAAATTAAATCCAGTTCACAGACATTTTCAAAACACTTGTCTAGTGTTTCCACAAACACTTGTATTAGGTCTAAAATGCCAAGTTCACTTTCTGAAAAATCCACACAGAAGACAAAATACAATGTGGCATAATGTCTGTAAATCAGTTTGTTGTCAGATCCATCTATTAGCAGTCCTCCTTCTGGGAAATTACAGCCATTTTCATTACATTTAGACACCAAATGGAAAGTTTCCCTGATGATTTGTTGCTGTGTATCTTCACTGTAGGGCTGGTAAAACTTGGAGAGCTGAGGTTTCCCGTTGTTGAAGATGAGGATCGCCTTGATCATGATGGAGCCCGTGGCAGAGGAAGGGTCTGGGACGAGGAATGAGGTGGCCAGGTGGGCACTGGGTCCTAGGCAGCACTCAGGGAGCCAGAGCAGCCCTTCTCTTCTGCTTCAAGTCCCTTCCCCGCTGCCCGCTCTGAGCTCTCTTGGAGAGGGGAGAGTGCTAATGTAATACTATTGTGCTATAAGAAATTATGAGCAGGCAGTCTTCAGAAAAACCTGGAAAGATTTATATGAACTGATACTGAGTGAAGTGAGCAGAACCAGGAGAACATCATGCACAGTAAGAGCCACATGGTGCCATGAGTAATTTTGATAGATTTAGCTCTTCTCAGCAATGCTAGGATCAAAGCCAACTCCGAAAAACTAATGATGGAAAATTCTATCCACATCCAGAGAAAGAACTATGGAATCTGAAAGCAGATGGAAGCATACTATTTGCTTTCTTTTTTGCTGGTGTTGTTTTGTTTTCTTTTCTTTCTTCTTTCTTGTGGTTCCTCCCATTGGTTCTAATTATTCTTTATAACACAACTAATGTGAATATATATTGAATAATAAAAAAAAGAAAAGTAGTGTAGAGGAAGATGAGAAGAAGGTCCCCATTGGGGCACCACCACAATTAGTAGGCATGATCTAGGATGAAGATTCAGCAAAAGATACTTATAAATAGTGTCACAAAAATCTAGAGAGAAAAGTGGGGAAGGCTGAGCAATTGGGGTTAAGTGACTTGCCCAAGAGCACAAGGCTAGTAAGTGTTAAGTGTCTGACGCTGGATTTGAACTCAGGTCCTCCTGACTCCAGGGCCGGTGCTCTATTCACTGTGCCACCTAGCACCCCCCAGAGAAGAATATTAAGGAGAAGAAAATGATTAACAGTGTCAAAGACTGCAGAAACATCAAGAAAGATAAGGATTATGAAAAGGCCATTAGATTTGTCAATTAAGAGATTGTTGGTAACTGTGTAGACTAGTTTAAGTCGAATGATGAGTTCAAAACCAAACTAGAGAGTTTAGAAGAGAATGAAAGGCAAAATGGAAACAGCAGTGTAGATGGCTTTCTGGAAGAGTTTAAGCACAAAAGGGTAAAGAGATATAGAATAAGAACAGAGATAGAAGATTAAGTGAGAATTTTTTTTAAGAACAGAAAGACATAGAAATATTTGTAGAGAACAAGGAATCAACCAGTGGGGGGGGGGGGGGGAGGAGCTGAAGACTAGTCAAAGAGTGAAGATGATAGAAGGAGTAAACTGCCAGAGTTGACATAATGAATGGATCAAGGATGCATGTAGAAAGCCTTGGTTTCATTAGAAAAAGGTGTAAAGGAGGAGATAGTAGGGAAAGACAACTCATTGATAGGAAAAGAGGGGAAAATAAGAGCTCTCAGCAAATGGCCTTAACTTTTTTCACTGAAATATGAGATAAGATTCTCAGCTAAGAGGGTGAGGGAAGGGGATGCCACGGAAGATTTGAAAAGGGATGAAAAAAATTTTTATAAGGTGCTGTGGTGAGTAGGATCATGAGTCAATAGGGGATTGCCTTTCTGAAGTGAGGGCCCACTTGAGATTATGTAACATAAAATTGTAGTGCCCTCAGTAGGCACAGTTTTCTAATTTTCTCTGATTTTAAGATTTTCTCCAGGTTTGTTCAATAGTAGGTGAGTAGGAGTGAAGGCAGCAGAGAGTGGGAGCATTCCAAAGTCAGAGCTTGTCAAGGCATGAGACTTTGTAGGATAAGGGGGCAAGAGACTTGAGTATGGAGAACAGGATAGAGCTGAACTGCTCAGCCCAGGGTCTGGTACATGGCAAGTGCTTAATACATACTTGTTGCTTATTAATAGATGTTTGATGATACTGTGAAATTTCTGTCCATGTTTTTTGGAAATGAATCCTCTATAGAGGATCTAAGCAGTATTCCCTAGTCATCCTTCTGGGTCTTTTAACATTCCTTGGCTACCAATATAGTATTTGATTGCCAGTCTCGTTGAACATGTGTTTTTTATTGGATAACAAAAACAAATAATTCACATGTAGCCCTTCATGGTCTTACAAAGCTCTTCCCCAACCAAAACTCAGAGTTAGGAAGTACACATGTCATGACATCACAGAATCTTAGCATTATAAAGTACTTGGAAGGACATATGCTCCAATCTTTACTGGTATATCATTTCCCTCTCTAACATCCTTGACCTGTGTTCCTCCAGTCTCAACTTAAAGACCTTCAAAGATTAGCAACCCACAACCTCCTGGGTGGGCCCATTCCACTCATGGGTAGCTCTAATTTTTAGGAAGTTTTTCCTTCCATTAAGTCTAAATCTGACTCTCTGAAACTTCCACCTATTGTTCCCAGTTCTATGCTCTGAGGCCAAGTAGATGAAGCTTAATCCCTCTTCCATATGACAGACCTTAAAGGATCATTACCTCTGAGACTCAGAGTATAAGGGAAGGAATTTGCCCTAGTTCTACCCACTGGGACCAAGCAGCACAAGGTTAATGTCTATTGCAGAGAACAGTCCTTCAAATATTTTAAGACACATATCATGTCCTTTCTAAGCCCTCTTGTCACCAAGCTAGACATTCAGTTGCTCCTCATGGGAGAGTCTCTGATCTTAGCTGTCCGTTTGGAAACACTACAGTTTGTCAATAATCTTCCTAAATTGTGGAGCCCAGAACTGACTGCAGGTGTCATCAGGCCAGGGCAGGTCTTCATCCTTTTGGACACTGCCTCTTTTTATGCAGTCAAAGATTACATTTGCCTTTTTCATACCATGTATCACACTGTTGACTCATTCTGGATTTGTGCTCCTCTAAAACTTTAAGATGTTTTTCAAATAAGTAGTCATTTAGTTACATGTCCCTGGTTCTGCATTTGTTGTGTCTCTCTACATGTATGTGTGTGTGTGTGTGTGTTTCAAACCCAATTGCAGGATTTATTTTTTTGTCTATACCTGTGATTTTATTTACTTATGGATCTCCCACTGAGGAAACTCTCTCTATCATTGCAGAACAACAACTATCCTGAGAGTTGCCTAGGGTCCTGAATGGTCATTATGTGTAATAGTTGGGACTTGAACTTAGGTATTGCTGAATCCAAGGCCAGCCCTCTATCCACCCTGACAGATTGCATAATACTTTGTTCCTTTTAAATTCAATTTTCCTCCTCTATAAGTCCTATCTAGACACTTTATTATGGTATGACCAAGGTATAAATTCTTGAAAGTTATGACAGTGAAGAAAAAGGTCTGAAAAGTCCCACAAAATTGGAAAGGTTATGAGTGCATGGTTGTTGATGGTGTATGTATCTGTTGTCTAAAGACCAGCCTTGCTAATTTCAGAGAGGATGGTCACCAGCTTAGTGAGAGAGAGGGTGACTAATTTTTTGGCCAGAGAAACTCTTAAAGACCATCTGCTAAGTCTTGGATCCACTACAGTTTACTACAGTGGTGGAAATACCTACACCTACACTGATCAAATTACAAATCCTTATGGGACTGGAGTATTAATAGATTTCATCTCTCTAAAATTGACCCATAATTCTAGCCTATAGAAATCTTTTCAGGTTTTGACTCTGTCTTCTAAACATGTCAGCCAAAGTGTTCCAGCTTCATGGCATCCTGCCTCTGACATTTATTTTTCTACCTTTGTGACCTTAGGGAAGTCACTTAATCTCTCTGGGTCTCAATTTTCTCATATTTAAAATGAGGGTGTTGAACTAGATGGCCAACTTGTCTCTTAGCTCTAAATCTATGATTCTGTAATCTACAAATTTGATAAGCATTCCACCCATCTCTACCTTCAATGAAGTCACTGATAAAAATGCTGAAAACAGCACAAAGCCAAGAACAGATCCTTGGGATACTCTATCAAAGATATCTTTCAGACATCAGTTCATTAATTGGCTCCTCTTTAGTCAGTTAAGATAAATGCAAAGAAGAGATCTGAGTAAAGTTCAAATTCAAATAATTTACATCCACCTGACTTGATTGTCATCTAGCCCACATCTCTCCATCTTTTTCATGAGGAAAAATTAATGCCCAAGATAGTTCAGAGAAGACTTCATGTAGGAGTTGAATGAGAGACAGTGTAGGGTAGTGGAAAGTGACCTGAGTTCTAGTCCATCTCTCCACTAAGTGACCCTAGGGCAAAACATTCCATTTCCCTTAACCTGCTTCCTTTTCTTCTCAGTTCAGAATGGATTCTGTATAAAAAACTTTCTGACTCCTATGATTCTGGGTGGGGCTTGAAGGAGAATAAGATTTGGATCCACAGTGAGGAAGGAGAGGAATATTTTATGTTTAAGGGGCGAGAAAACTGTAGAGACCAGAACAACCCTAGTACTTACAGTGGACAATGAGAAAATTAGATCTATTCAAGCAAAGCTATTTATGTTAGGATATACAAAAGATGAAAGGTCATTTGTCATCGTGACTTTGAAGTTAAGAAATCTGGATTCAAGTCCTTCCTCTGACATGGACTAGCTGTGTGATCCTGGGTAAATCATCTAATCTCTGTTATCCTGGATCACCCTCTGAGATCATGTTACAGATAAGTTTCTGATCTCTGTTGGCTGAGGGAAATTCTACACTGGGTCATTCTTAACCCAAAGAAGTCATAAGTCCAGACAAAAAAATAAAAATAAATATTACATACAGAGAGAGATGATTGGATAAGTCAGGTAAGACCAGAAATTGGGATCAAAGCAGTCAGTGAATATTACCGTGTGGTCAAGCATAAAACATACTGCGCCAAGTGCTATGAAGGATATAAATAAAACACATTGTACCTAGTTAAGAGACCTACCCAACATCCTTCATTCTTTAATGCTTCAGTGGGGCCATTATCTCCGGGATAAAAATATTCCCTCCACTACAGATTTCAATGAGCGAGTTCTTTCAAGCATACATAATGTTACTTTTGGTAAAAAAAAAAATATTCAATTCAACAAACATTTATGGACCCCCTACTATCTACTTCTTTGGTATTATTGTCAGTTCCTTCAAACAATTATTGATCTAAATGGAGATCACAAGGCTGGTCTTTGGACAACAGACACATACATCATCACCGACCATGCACTCAAAACCTTTCCAACTTGGTGGAATTCTTCAGACCTTCTTCTTCACTGCTGTTGACTTTCAAGAATTGAGACCCCAGCCTTGAGTGAAAAATCAAGCAGTTCTCAGACATCATCATTCTCTAGTTCATCAAAACCAAACTTTCTTCCAATACTTGTTGTTTCTTCTGGAACTGTTTGTTTTTCGGAAGCGAAATCTTCAAAACTACTATTTGTACAAATGTGGCACAATTCACTTCCACATAGCAAGAATATTGTTTACACTTTGCTTATTTGTTGTCAAGCAGAGTGAATATTTTCAATTGCATCTCTGAGGTTACAATTTTTCCAGGAGTCGGTTCAGGAAATTGTACCATTGTCTGAAGTTTTAGCAATTATCAGTTCAAAAGGTTTTTTTCTAAGGTGGTGTCAGACAGTCAATAAGGTGCTTTATAAGGTGCTAGGACATGTTCTAAATGTTGGGGATACAAAGAGGTTGTCAGAAGTTAATCCCTGACCTCAATGAGCTAAAATAAAAAGAAGTAGGGGGAGGGAAGAAGAAAGGGTGCCCATTAGGAACATGCTAAGTCTCAAGAGTGCAGCCAGGTGGGAAATGATGACTGCTCTGCGTTGTTGTTCCGTTGTTTCAGTCATATCCTGCTCTTTGTGACTCCATTAGGGGATTTCTTAGCAAAGATAATGAGTGGATTGCCATTTCCTTCTCCAGTCCATTTTACAGATAGTGAAACCGAGGCAGAGAGGGTGAAGCAACTTGCCCAGGATGATACAGGTAGTAAGTGTCTGAGGCCAGATTTGAACTCAGGAAGATGGTGAGTCTTCCCACCTTCAGGTCTAGCACTCTATTCACTGTACCACCTAGCAGTCTCCCCACTCTAGTTTCCTTCAGCTGTTGTCCTTTCAGCTAAGAACTAGGGCTGAGGTGAGCAATAAAAGAGATACTGCAGCCCCAGGGAATTCTCCCTAACAGACCCCCATTTCCCCAACTCCAAACCCTCCCTAGCTGAAATGAAACCACCACCAAATATTGTGTTTAGTGATCAAAAAGCGACTTTTAGATTCTCACACAATGAACCAAGTGTAGTTGAATGACCAGGACATTATGTAAAATCAGTAATGCTTTAAAGATGATATTGTTGTCCTTTCACTTTTGTTTCAAGAGTTGGGATAAACTAACTTGAAAACAAGTCTTCAACAACAGCTTTAGTCACTCAAGTTTTCTTTATTTGACTGCCAAAAAAACTGGAAGCCATCAATGGTTGAAGTCTCTTAAGCATGAGGATTTCAAAACTGATAAACTGTAGCAAGGGCTATCACCAACATGGAGCAGCAGGATGTCATTGTGTAGCTCAAAGGGAGGCAAATTGGAATTTCCAGACTCTTCCTCCCCCACCCTTCTCCATGGGATACTTTACTTCCTCCCAAGAGGGGAAGAAGTAGGTTGGGGCCAGAAGTTTGGCCACTCTTCTCTCCTCAGAGAGAGGAGTACTGGGCTAGAACTATGTCTATCTACTCCCTTAAGTGTTTTTAGTCTAGGACAGGGGTGCAGAATCTGCAGCCTCAAGGCCACATGTGACCCTCTAGGTCTTCAAGTGCAGCCTTTGGACCGAATCCAAATTTTACAGAATAAATCCTTTTATTAAGGGGATTTTTTTTCTGTGAAGTTTGGATTCAGTCAAAGGGTCACACTTGAAGACCTAGAGGGTCACACGTGGCCTTAAGGCTGCAGGTTCCCCACTGTTGGTAGGGAATGTGGTTTTCTGATCACCATTTATTGATGGGCAAGAAGGACCCAAGCTCTGTATCCAAGGTGTGATTCCCTTCTCACCAAATACCAGTTCCACAACGAACAAACACATAACAAGTAGCAAAGAATCCCATTTATCTAAGTCAATAACAAGACAGAAATCAGATAGTATACATAGGAGAATGTATACCAGATAATACAGAGTGAAGGGGCTCTCCCACTGGGGGTGAGATAAACCGGCTCAACCAAGAGAGAGAATCCCGGATCTCACCCAAGGAGAAATTGCTCAGTCTCTAGTGTAGCAATCTGGGGATAGGAACGTGATGAAGACCACTTTCTCACAGTCTTATTATTCTGCCTTCAGCAAGTTGAAGTAGTATTGGCATCATCAATTTTCTCTCTCAATTCTGGAAGCCAGATGCCCCTGAAGAGACTAAAAAGACCAAAATTCCCATTCTTACCAACTCACCCCATCCCTCACATAGCTATCATTGAGGATAGAGTCTCATCCCAATGGGCTTTGGGACTTGGATTCCACAAGCATTGGTCTTAATTTTTGATTACCCTTCTGTTATTCAGTTATTTAGTCGTGTCTGACTCTTTGTGATACCATATTGGTTGTCTTGGCAAAGACAATGGAGTGGTTTGCTGTTTTCTTTTCCAGCTCATTTTACAGATAAGGAAACTGAGGCAAACAGGGTCAAGTGAATTGTTCAGGGTCACTCAGCTAGTGTCTGAGGCCAGATTTGAACTTAGGAAAATGAATCCTCCTGACTCCAAGCCTAGAATTCGGTCCAATGTTCCATCTAGTTTCCCCTTAAAATAAGTCCCCCTTCTTCATTAACATAAAAGTTTTAGATTGTATCTAGACATTTTAAATCCAGATTGAGTTCTTCCTTTTTTTGGAAAAGTTCTGGAAGTCATTCTTTTCTAGAATAAACCTCTTTTGTCCATATTAAAATTTTTTTTATCAGAGTATCCATCTTCTTAGTTTATTATTATTCAAAAATAGCAGGCTATTTACCTGATACATTCTCATCTTTGCTAGCCAACTCCCCAGTCATTTTAACATTATACAGCTGAATTCTTTTTCTTTCTTTCTTTCTTTCTTTCTTCTTTCCTTCCTTCCTTCCTTTCTTTCTCTCTATTTCTCTCTTTCTTTCTCTCTATCTCTCTCTTTCTCTCTCTTTTTCTTTCCTTCTTTCTTTTCTTCCTTCCTCCTTTCTTTCTTTCTTTCTCTCTTTCTTTTTGGAGGCAATTGGGGTTAATTGACTTGCCCAGGGTCACACAGCTAGTAAGTAAGTGTCTGAGGCTGGATTTGAGCTCAGGTCTTCCTGACTCCAAAGCCAGTGCTCTATTCACTGTGCCATCTAGTCGACCTTATGCAATTGAATTCAATTTTTTAAGTTGATTACACCGACTAACACTTACATTAAAAGTTTCTTTCCTATCCACTTCATTGCCATTTCCTTTCACTCTTTTATATAAACTTGAGGCTTTTGTTTGAATGGCTGCTCTGCTTAGATAAATGCATTAAGTGAAATCTTCAATCCACGAAGCTGAAAGATGCTCCTCGTCATTGTTTGCAAACCACAAAAAACTGATGTCTCTTTGCTTTTTTTCCTTTATTTCATTTGCACATTTTATAATATTCCATATTGTTTTAGACCTTCCAACATTAGAGTTACTAGGACCACATTCATGCTATTTGATTATACCAAATTTTTACCTAATGTAATAGGAAGCCTCTTCTTTTTGTATTGGTAGCGTTTCCATCTGAGGTATCCTTCTTTTTGTCCATTTTCTTAATGGTTCTTTTAAAAAGGGAGTAGGGGGGGCATTAACACAAATTGACAAATTTAACACACCTGCTAATAATATGGTACACAGAAGCACATTAGATCCACATGAGAGAATAGGCAACTGTAGCCTAACAGTATAGCAGGTATTAGAACCCTCAACTAGCTCTCATGAGTCACATTAACTGAATTTTGGCTCAAAATTAATGTAGCCTAGTATTTTATAATTTGCACTAAATTGAATTCACATTATTTGAACTCACATAAATGGTGGCCTTGCTGTACAATCTACATATTAGCTATAGCTAGCAAATTCCCATCTCTGACTCTTACAATCCCAGTTTTACAGCACCCCAAATGAAAATCACCTCCCTCCTCTGTCCCCTACTACTACTTTGGATTTTACGCACAACTAATTCAGCCCTATCCCTCCCAGGTCCCAATCCAACTCTGTCCACTTCTTTCACTGTACCCTCTTGAATCCTATGCTGTCTTTAACAAACTTCCCTTCATCTCAGACTTCTTCTTTTTATTTTCCCTCCATCTTTTGTTACTCTTCGATACCTACCTTTCCCCATATGACACTGCATCCCTGGCTATCCTAGTACTATGGAAAAAACACTGGCTCTTGAGTCAGTCAAAGGTTGAGTCAAAGGTTCAAGTCCCACTTCTAATTTTTTATTTCACTGCCTCAGGCCTCAGTTTCCTTATCTATGAAATGAGAAGGTTGGACTAGGTAGTGTCTGAGGTTCCTTCCAGTTCTAGGCAGGTAATCCTATGATTCTCTCCAGTGCTGTACATGTCCTTATGCTCACTCTCACACTATCCCTCAAGGGATATTCAGCATACTCCTTACTCCCTATTGCCTCTTCCAGGTCATAACTCCACAATTAGTAAATAGGCATTTAGTAAGCACATCCTATCTATCAGGCATTGTGATAAATGCCAGGGATACACAAAAAGAGAAAAGATAGTCCTTGTTCTCAAAGAGTTCAGTCTGATGGGAAAGACAACTCACAAACAACTAGGTACAAACAAGTTATAGAGAGGATAAATTTGAGGAAGGCATTAAGATTAGGAGGATTGGCAAAGGCTTCTTGCGCAAGGTAGGATTTTAGCTGAGACATGGAGGCCAGGAAGGCCAGGAAGGCCAGGAAGCAGAGGCGTGAAAAGACACTTCCAAGTATGGGTGACAATTGGTGAAAATGTTCAGAGCTGGGAGAAAGAGAGCGGTGTTCAGGTAATAGCCAGGAGACCAGTGTCACTGGATTGCAAAGTTTATGGAGATGAGTACAGTATAAGAAGCTGGAAAGATAGGAAAAGGTCAAATTATTAAGGGCTTTAAAAAAACCCCAGAGGATTTTATATTTAATGCTGGAGGTAATAGGGAGCCATTGGAGTTTATTGAAGGGGAAGAGGGTGGCAGTGGAAGGACATGGTCAGACTTATCCTTAAATAAGACCAATTTGATGGCTGAGTGGAGAAAGATTTGAGGCAGGTAAACCAAACAGCAGCTATTCCAATGGTCCAGGTGTGTGTGTGATGAAGGCCTGCACCAAGGTGGTGGCAATGTTTGAGGATAGACAGAATGGCCTCTCTCACTCTACACTGATACACCATCCAATCAAAATCCAGGTGGCAGTCAACTACTAACCTCCAGGTCACTCTCCCTCCTCTCTCCAGGAGTCCAGTACTTGACTCACAATCTTCTCCACCCCGACCTCTTCCTTTATACTTGGGGATTTCAACATACACACTGATGTTCCCTCCGACTTTCTGATCCACCTCCCAATGCCTCAATCTTCTCAACTTTCATGATCTCCTCTTTCACTTCACCTCAGCTACAGTACAGATGTACTGTAGAGTACAGATGGCCACACCCACAAGTGATTCACTTTCACGAGGAAGATTTCTGAAATTCCTTTTAAGTTCATAACCTATCATTTCACTTACCCCTGTGTCTCAATCCTCCTAAACCTATTCTTCTTCCTCACTGTGATTTCTGATCCCTCCACACCTAAGTAATCACCCAGGCCGTCACTCTTGCTTTAACTTTATTTTCTTCCTTTCCCAATCCTGACCTTATAATTAGCCAGTCCAACTACCCACTGTCTCCATGCTAGAAATCCTTGACCCTTTATTCCTATCATGACTCATGCCTTGCCACAACACAACTTTGGATTACTCCCACCGTCTGTCTTTTCCCTTCCCAAAGTCAGTCATGTCTGATTCTGCATATTTATGATTTTCTTGGCAACGACACTGAAGTGGTTTGTCATTTCCTTCTCATTTTATAGATGAGAAAACTGAGGCAAAGAGGGTTAAGTGACTTGCCTAGGATCACACAGCTAGGAAGTGTCTGAGGCTGGATTTGAACTCAGAAAGAAGAATCTTCATGACTCCAAATCTGGCACTCTAACCATCATGTCACCTAGCTGCCTCAATTCTTTTTCTCTTCCTTAAGGGATTCAAGGTCATGTTCTCTACCATGAGTGTTCCTATCTCTCTTTTCTCTCCTCAAACCTCCCACACCAACTTCTCTCTTCCACCCCTTTCTGCAAAGATCTTGCTGCATACTCTGAGAAAATGGAGGCAATTCACTCTCACTTCCTAGGCTTTATCTCAAAATCCCTTGACAACAGCCCCCATTCTCTCCTCCTCTGATGAAGAGGTAGCCTATCTCTCCTTGCCAAACCTTGATTTCATTCTTTTCTGTCTTCTCTGACAGACGGCCACCACAATCATCTCCTCTTTCTAGTTTTATGACTAGTAGTATTATTGCTAACAATAAAAATTATAATAATATTTATCATCTCCCTATCTTTGGCCCATTCCCTAATCTACAACCAAAGGCAACCCACAATCTATACCAGAGACAGCTGGTGGCACAGTTGATAGAGTGCTTGGTCTGCAGTCAGGAAGACCTGTGTTCAAATCTAACCTCAGACACTTGCCAGATATGTGACCCTGGGCAAGTAACTTAACCTCTGTTTGCCTCAGTTTCCCTAAGTATAATATGGGGACAATAATAGAATCTACCTCTTAGAGTTGTTATGAGAATCTAATGAGATAATATTTGTTAAAAGTGCTTAGCACAGTATCTGGCACACAGTAGGTGTTATGTAAATGCTTATCCCCTTCCCCCAAAATAAGCATATATAGGCTTTGATCCTACCATTTCTTTCAAGCTGTTGTCTATTATCTATCCTTCCTTTTAGAACAAAACTCAGGGGTAGCTAGATGGCACAGTGAATAGAGCACTGGCCCTGGATTCAGTAGGACCTGAGTTCAAATCTGACCTCAGACACTTGACACACTTACCAGCCTACCAGCTGTGTGACTTTGGGCAAGTCACTTAACCCCAAATGCCTTCCTAAAAGAAAAAAAAAAGAACAAAACTCTTAGAAAAAAACTGCCCACATTCATTAGCTCTACTTCCTTTCCTTTCACTTCCTTTGGCAATCACCCTAGATCAGATCCTCTTTAGCTCTTGCCTTGTCTATTCTAATAACCTCCTAATGAGTTACCCTGCTTCAACTCTTTTCCTCTCTCCAATTCATCCTCCTCAAATCTGCCAAAGTGATATTTCTGAGCCATGGGTATGACCATATCACCCTTCCTGTTCAATAAGTTCTAGTGGCTCCCTATTGCCTTAGGATACAAACTCTTGTTTAGTACTTCTCTCCTTTTTTTTTGTCTTTTTTTGGAGGGGGAAAGGCAGAGCAATTGGGGCTAAGTGACTTGTCCAAGGTCACGCAGCTAGTAAGTGTTAAGTGTCTAAGGCTGGA
This sequence comes from Pseudochirops cupreus, assembly GCA_028627135.1. NCBI lineage: Eukaryota > Metazoa > Chordata > Mammalia > Diprotodontia > Pseudocheiridae > Pseudochirops > Pseudochirops cupreus. The sequence continues at coordinate 507,988,768 of CM053580.1, forward strand.
TTTGAACTCAGGTCTTCCTGATTCCAAGGCCTGTGCTTGATTCACTTCACCACCTAGCTGCCCCTTCTTGTTTATTATTTAAAGTATTTCACAGCCTACTTCCATCCTGACTTTCCAGCCTCATTATACAATGCTTCTCTTCACACACGCTGTGGTCTAGCCCACCTAGCTCTTCTTGCTGTTTATTACCCTTAACATTGTCTTCTATTTCTGCACCTTTGTACAGGTGGACTACCATGCCTAGAATTCACTCCCTCCTCACTTCTTTCTCTGCAAATCCCTAGTTTCTTCTAAGGTTCACCTTGAGATTAGACATTCAACATATGGAAAAGCAAATGAACATTGAAATATAGTGTTCAATAAACACAAAATCCTCAACTACACAATTCAGCAAAAAATGACAGGAAAGCTGGGGAACAGTATGGCAGAAAATAGGTTTAGAGTCTGGGGTAGGGAACCTATGGCCTCAAGGGCACACATGGCTCTCTAGGTCCTCAAGTGAGACCCTTTGACTGAATCCAAACTTCACATAAAATTAGTTCTGCAAAGGACCACAGAGGACCTAGAGGGCCACATGTGGCCTTGAGGCCACAGGTTCCCCACTCTGCTTTAGAGCAATATCTCATACCACATAACAAGACAACACCAAACAGATACATGATTTAAATATAAAAGGTCACATCAGAGATGAATTAGAAGACCAACGAAGAAAAAAACTTTCACAACTATTGGCAGGAAAAAATTCACAATGCAAGTGATAGAAGTTTAAAAGACAATTTTGGATATATAAAGTTTAAAAGTTTTTGCACAAACAAAACTAATGCAGCTAAAATCAGAACAGAAATGGCTAACCAGGGAGAAAATTCTTTTGCAGCAAGTTTCTCTGATAAAGGTCTGACATTCAAGCTATATATAGAACTAATTCAAATATATGAGAACAAGATCCAGTCTCCAATAATGAAAAGATCAAAGAATATTTTTATGCCATGAAAAATAATGAAAGGGATGATTTCAGAGAAACCTGGGAAGATTTGTTTGAACTGATAGTGAATAAATTTGAGAGCAATTAATATAATAACAACATGAAGAAGAAAAACTTTGAAAATTTTAAGAACTATGTTCAGAACAATGATCACATTTCCACTGGGCAAATGAGGAAACACGCTATCCAGAACTAGACAGAGAGGTGATAGACTCAAGATGTAGGAAAATGCATTTAATTTTGGTTATGGCCAACATAGAAATTTGTTTTGCTTGACTACACAAATTTGTTATAAGGAATTTCTTTTTCTTTTTTGTCAATGGAAGGGGTTGAGTTAGGAGGGAGATGGACTCTTGTAACAAAATTATCAAAAAATTCTTAAAAGATGAAAAGGTTACTGATTCACTTTTTTAATTGCACAGAAAAAACAGAATGCCAGAAGAAAATACAGCTGAATGATTTTCAAAGTTTCAAAGCTCCATGCTGAATTGATTACATCCTTAAAAAGAAAAGAAAGCTGATCTTAGTAAAGACATTCATTTTCATGAACTCTTGGTTTTTGCTTGTTTTTGTAGTTCTATTTTGTATTTGGAAGTACTCATTTTGGGGGTGTTCATTAAGGTCAGAATAAAAATAATTAAAAAAAATAAAACATATATACATATAGAGAGACATACATGTATATACACACATATATATGTGCTTTATTTGCAAAAATTATTTTATTGTGAATATATGTACAAACATGTATACTTATTTTTAAATACATATGTGTGTATATATGTGTTTGTTTATCACAAACTTACATGTGTACATTTGTTTATCCCCCCAATAAACTCTATTAGTCTAGGGAATATATATTTCATTTTTGTCTATGTATATTTAGTGCCTAAACACATAGCAGGCACTGACTGATTAATGCTAAATTACTGATTGATTTCATAATAGTGTTTGGCTAGAATGTCAAGCACATAAAATGGAGTAAGTGGGGGCCAAGTCTGGAAAGGTAAGTTGGAGCTAGGGAAGTAATCCCTTACATTTTTAAAAGGCTTTAAACTTTCCAAATCATTTTCACACCCACTTTACCATCAGCAACCCAAAGACCTCTGGACTTGACATCATGTTATGTGGGTTTTGAGTCCTAACTCTAAAAGTCATTGGTCACGTGACAATGAGGACTTGGCATCCTCTGAACTTTGGCTTCCTCATCTTCTTCTAAGCCATGTCTGCCCCATCAGGTTGCTGTGAGGGTCAAAGCAGCTCTTTATTACCTATTAAAAGCCCTTCATAAATATGAGTAATTGGTTGGGGTGGGGAGTAGGAATGATATCATTACAATGTTGTTATGGGAATCTGAAGATCTTCCCTGCCCCTAGGCCCTTTGTTAAAGTGGCTACGTGACCCTGAGGACCCTTGGATATTTGAAAGTATACTCTGTTCCCTAATAGGCTGAATGTGGTCATGTGGAGCCTGTGGCGCCAGGCTTGTTTTCCAGGAATGCCCGTGCCTTATAGCTTTGTGATTGGGCAATGGGTCTA
>CM053580.1:507991787-508012038 GCA_028627135.1 Pseudochirops cupreus
AACCTGGCTATAATATTCCTAGAAGTTTTCTTTTGGGGATCTTTTTCAAGAGGTGATGGGTGAATTCTTTCAAGTTTTATCTTGCCCTCTGGTTCTAAAATATCAGGGCAATTTTCCTTGAGAATTTCTTGAAGGATGCTTTCTAAGTTCTTTTTTTGATCATGGCTTTCAAGTAGTCCAATAATTTTTAAATTTTCTCTCCTGGATCTATTTTCCAGGTCAGTGGTTTTTTCAAGGAGATATTTCACATTGCCTTCTATTTTTTCATTTGTTTGGATCTGTTTAACAGTACCTTGATTTCTCATAAAGTCATTTGCTTCCATTTGCTCCACTCTAATTCTGAAGGAATTCTTCTCTTCTGAAAGCTTTTGAGATTCTTTTTTCCATCTGACAAATTCAACATTTTAAGGTATTCTTCTCCTCGTTGGCTTTTTGAGCCTCTTTTGCCATTTGAGTTAATCTATTTTTTAAGGTGTTATTTTCTTCAGTCAGGTTGTTGACTCTCTTTTTCATGATTTTCTTGCATCATTCTTATTTCTCTTCCGAATTTTTCCTCCACTTCTCTTATTTGGTTTTCAAAATCCTTCTTTAGCTGATCTATGGCTTTTAGTCAGTCTTCATGTTTCTTGGAAGCTTTTGGTGCAGGAGTTCTGACTGTGTTGTCTTCCTCCTGTTCCATGCTTTGATCCTTCTTGTCCCCAGAGAAGGAATCTAGAGTTTGGCTGCTGTTCTTACTTTGCTTCCTTTGCCTGCTCATGTTGGCCAGTCAATGATTATTTAGCTCTGTGGAACTCTGCTTCCAGAGGGGAAAGCTCTATTCCAAATCACTGGGGTTTTCCCAGCTGCCGGAGCTATTAGGGGGCTATCATTTTTTGCAGCCCCCCCCAGCTTTGGCTCACTGAAAACACACCCCAGGACCACCACTCAAGACCAGGATCTGGATCCAGGCCGCTCAACACAAGAGCACTTGGCCTCTGAACAATCACTTGGACCCCCCGCAGTCTGCAGGCTGGGAGCTCTGAAGCAGCCACGTGGTGGTGGCTGCAGGGCCGCCACATCTGCCTCTTCCTTGCCCTGGAGGCAATTTGGCCAGACCACTTTTCTCCCCCAAGTTTAGCTGAGTTCCACTGACCTTTCACTTAGTCCTTGTTTCTTATGGCTTGATAATTCTGGAAACTGCCACAGCTGCTGCTGATCCGCTCTCCTGAAGCTCCAGCTATGATTCAACCTGGCTGCCCCCACCCCCCACCCCAGGGCCAAGTTGCGGTTTCAGGCTGGGCTGGTTTCTGCTCCCAGGGCTGTGATGATGCCTTCCTGCCAAGCTGCCTTCAGTGGGAGGTGTATTTTTGTGAGTTTGGAGCCCTAAAATTTGTTTACAGCCATATTTTATGAGTATTTGAGGTGGCTATATGGGAGCCGAGGTACCTTGCTGCTCCTATGCCGCCATCTTGGCTCCGCCCCCGTCTGTGATTTTTGATGATCAATTTGACAGCTAAGGAAAAGATGTATTGGAGTAGGGAGGTTTGTGGCAAGGAGACCACCCATTAGGCTACTGTAATAGTCCAGGTGTACGGTGATAAGAACCTATACCAGGGTAACTGCAGGGTTAGAGGAGAGAAGAAGGTATATACAAGAGATATCATAGCATCAACCTGGACTCCTCCCTGTCCTTCACCCTACATATCCAATCAGTTTTCGTATTTTACTGTTTCTGCCTTCACACGATCTCTAGCATCCATACCACCAATGCCTTAGTTCATGTACTCTGCACCTCTGGAGTGGATTATTACAACAGCCCCCTAACTGCCCAATCATTTTCCTTAAACATAGAAATGATCATTTAACTTCTCTGCTCAATCAATTGCTGTGACTTCCTATTGCCTCTAGGATAAAGTATACAAACTTCTCTGTTAAGCTTTTAAAATCCTATCCAAACTGGTGCTGACCTATCTTTCTAGACTCACTGCAAATCACTCCTTTCTCACACTCTGCAATCCAACCAAACTGTTCCTCACACATAGTATTTTGTCCCTTTTCACTGGCCATCTCATGTCTGGATTGCCCTCCCTTCTTTACTTCATATCATTGAGTATCTCTCTTCCTTAAGACAAAGCTTTCCTGATGCCCCCAACCTTATATTTAATTACTTTGCATATATTTGCATTTATTAAGTACATATCTATGCTGTATATTTTTATATATACTTGTTTCCATTTTTAGAAGGTAAATTTATTGTCGGTAGATTCATTCTTCGTACTGTTTCTTTTGTGGGGAGGGGTGATGGTTTATATCTAGCACAGGGCTGGGCACATTGTTGTTGTTCAGTTGTTTTTTCAGTTATGTCTGAGTCTTTATGTCTGCATTTGGGGCGTTTTTTGGCAAAAATACTAGAGCGCTTTGCCATCTCCTTCTCCAGCTCATTTAACAGAGAGAATTAAGTGACTTGCCCCGGGTCACACCACTAGCATCTGAGACCAAATTTGAACTCAGGAAGAGGAGTGTTCCTGACTCCAGCCACAGCACTCTATCTACTATACCACCTAGCAGCCCCTATATAGTAGGGTTTGATAAAGACTTGTTGATTGATTGATATTAACTCAAAATCCAGTGATTTTTCTACTATTACACTACATTGCCTGATCTTTACTAAATGGAAGTAAGCTCACATTTATACAAAACTCCATGGTTTCAAAGTATGTATATTATCTCATATGTTTCTCATAACCATCCTATATGGGAAGAAAGTTAAATCTTATTAGCTTAGTTTATGGCAAGGAAACAGGTCTGAAGAGATAAAGTGACTTGCTCAGGGCCACATAAATAGGAAATGATAGAGCCAGGATTGAGATCCAGATTTTTCAATTCCAGAGTCCATTGTTTATTCTACTACTCCCACGCTGCCTCATTCCTAACATCTTGAGTTTGATATTTTGGGATCTCAGTTTTTCCAAGCAGGGAGTTTAGAAACTATGAAATCCAAACCCTGAATTTTGTAGTTAAGGCAAGTCAGCAACCATCTCTTAACCACATGGTACGTGCCACATACCACGCTTAGGGCTAGGAATAGAAATATAAGTAAAAAGAAAAACAGTTCCAGCCCCCCAAGGAGCTTACATTCTAATGGGGGAAGCAAGATGATGAAAAGGAGAAGAGAAAAGGTCCCACTATGAAGGGATGGTGGAGAAGTCTGGAGAAGGGAGGATGGTTGCTTTAGAGCCCTCCTCAAAGGTCTGGCTGAAGAAAGTGTGTCCTAGAGAAGAGAGATGTTTTACCCCAAATCACACAGTTATTCCATGACAGAGATAGGCTAGAATCTAGGCTTCCTAGTTCCTAGTCCAGTAGGGTATAATATGTCCCATGACATTTTCTCTGGTGGAATTGTCCAAGATAGGAGACTAGTTCACATGTTCTATTCCTGTTGTTGCCAATTCAATTAATCTATTATTTTTAGTACATTTAGTACTATTTTTGATTCTGACAATAAACAGGATGGTGAAGGGTCTCCAGACTTAGCTGAAGAAACTGGAAATATTTAATATGGAGAAGAGAAGATATGAGGGAGGTGAGGGTTAGGGGGGAACATAAGAGCTATCTCTTGTTTCCAAGGATTTGAAGGACTATCATAGGGAAGCTGGATTAGACTTACCTTTCTTGGCCCCAGAAGGCAGGGCTAGATGTAATGGGCAGGAGATACAAAGAGGCCAATTAGGCTTAATGTAAGGGACTGCCTCAAAAGGTGGCAGATTACCCCTTGACTGTGCTTTGTGCAGAAGGAATAAGGTAACTGGATGATCATTTGTCTGATAAAGCTGTCAAGGGGATTGCCACGGACCATAGCACACTAATATTGTCCATGAAGTTTCCTTGGCAAAAATGCTGGAATGGTTTGTCATTTCTTTCTCCAATGGATGAAGGCAAAGAGAAATTAAATGACTTATCCAGGGTCACACAGCTCTTAAGTGTCTGAGGCTAGATTTTAACTCAGATCTTCCTACCTCCAGGCCTAGCACTCTATCTAGTGAGCCACCTAGCTGTCCCTCTTCACCTGTACTAGGACCAGATGACTGCAGCAGCCACTTATAGCTCTGAGATGCTGCACTTCTCTGATAATTCAAAAAGAACACACTAAGCGTGTCGAACTCTGAAAACAAATGACCAAAGAGTCACAGAGGTTATTGCACCAACTGTCAGCTCTGAAGATACCAAAGAGTTCACAGAGGTTACATACCAACTGTTAACTCTGGAAAACAAAATGAAACAAAACTAAAGAGCCCACAGAGGTTATAGGCAAAAAGGTTTCCTTATTCCATTGGAAGAGGGAAACTAGACAAGCGTACCAGGATCTGCTCTAGGACCCAAAGCAGTGAAGTTAAGTCTTGATACATATAGTTGTGGTTAGACAAAGAGCCCAGCAGTGAGGGGTAGCCATGGCAATGAGGGGTAACAGCAACAACAAGGCACATTTGATTCATGGCAGGGATATTACTAGGTCCAAGGCACAGTACTAGGTGCTACAGAGACAAGGACAGAAATAACCATTGTCCTCAAGGGTGCATATTGCTTCTTTTGGCCGCCACGTGAGCACTTGTCTTGTGTGGTTTCTTGGTTAAATAGTCTTTTAGACAAGCATACATTTGGCATTCAAACAATATGGACAGCCCATTGGAGTTGCATCCTCTGCAATAGAATTTGAATGCTTGGCAGTTTAATTCAAGGAAGGACCTCAGTGTCTTGTACCTTATCCTACCAGGTGATCTTCAGAATCTTCCTGAGCCAATTCAAATGGAAGCGACTCAATTTCCTGACATGGCGCTGGTGGACTGTGGGGGTTTCTCACAGGCATACCACAATGAGGGCAGCGCAATGGCTCTGTAGACCTTCAGTGTGGTAGTCAGTGTAATATCTCTTCTCTCCCACACTTTCCTTAAGGGCGTCCCAAACACTGAGCTAGCTCTGATAATGCACATGTCAACCTTATTGTCAACGTGGACACCCCTGGAAGGTAGAGTGCCAAGGTAAGCGGACTTATCCACAGCATCCAAAACTTCTCCATTTGCAATAACCACTGGCTCCCTGTATGGGTGGTCTGGCGCTGGCTGGTGGGAGACATGTATTCCCCATATTATTTTTGACACTATGGACAATATTCACTACTTTCTTTTGATCAGCTTGCTTTTGGAATCAGTGCTTAAAAGGCTGTGGTCTATGATGCTGAATGATCCATAAACTAACACTCATAAATAAGAGGCCAGTGTGGTATATTGAAAAGAGCTGTGAGGCTCTGGCCTCATAGGGTGGTAGCATCAGCACTTAGCCCAACCCTCTCATTATACGGGTGAAGAAACTAATGCCAAGGGAAGTCAGTTGACCTGCCTCAGGCCACAGAGCTAATAAATAGAAGAGTCAGGATTCAAATCTAGGTCCCTTAACTCTTTAACCAAGGTTCTTTTTACCATAGAGGGCATGTCTTCTGTTTTCAACACTGCTCCTTCCTCTCTGAGTGACCTTGGGCAAGAAACATTTCCTTCTCAAGGCTTCACTTTTCACAAGTATGTGATGAGGCAAGGGTACCCAATAATCTCAAAGTTCCTTTCCAGCTCTTGGTGTGTATGTGTGTGTGTGTGTGTGTGTGTGTGTGTGTGTGTGTGTGTGTGTGTGTGTGTGTGTGTGTGTGTGTGTGTGTGTTTATACGTGTGTGTATTCCTTAAAAATATTCCAGGGCGGGGGGGGGTATACAGTGAGATCACTGTTTTGGGGTGTTGGGTAGGGAAAAGACAGGGAGAAAATTTGTAACTCAAAATCTTGTGGAAATGAATGACGTAAACTAAAAATAAACAAAAGTTAATTAAAAAAAAATCACTGTCCACCAATGTACTTTCCATTATGTGATGAAATCTCAGAATGTACTAGAAATATTGGCATCTTTCTAAAGCGATTCCCTAGGATTCCCTATGATTCTCATGCTACCTTTTCTTCATGATCACAAATTGTGGTCATCATCATTTGTCATCGTCGTGGTCATATTCTTCTCTTCCTTCTCATTCTCCTTTCCTTTCTCTCTCTCTTTGTCTCTCTGTCATCTGTTGAGTGCAAAGAAGTTTCTTTGGAGAGCCACTTCCCTTTCCTCATACTTAATATCAATTTGAGAGTTGCTTATTTCCCTCCAATCCATTCTTGTTCTAAGTTGTGATAGCTTCTGTCCCTTTCAGAATTTACCTTTGTGTTGAGAATGACTATTTCTTTCCTTTGTGAAGAAACTTCTTTATATCCCTGTTTTGTCAGCCTCTTTAGTCCTCCTTTCTTCCAGATTATTTCTATTACATGTATTTAAATGATGGCTGTGTCCTTTCTGCTGTTTAGCATGGAAAACAAGGACGCTGCATCTGTTTTTATAGTATTACAGGAGAATCAATTGGTGAAACAAAAATACATGGTATCCCTTGAATAGAATATGCTTTAAATTTGTGTTGCATATAAATTTCAGTGTTTTAGATACTAAACACAACTAATTAATTAAATCCCAGTATCACGTGAATGAAGAATATAATTCTGCTCCTCAAGCGAATGTTTTTAATTGAAAGGAGCAATGCTAATAATCTGACATAAAACTATAGAAAGTAGCCTTCAAAAGTAATTATAGCGCACCTCTTCATCTCCCCACATCCCCCATATCTCCCACGCGGCTCCCCGCCCCCACTCCACCGGCCTAAGGTGTCTCGTGGTGCCAGTTCCAGCTCAACAAAGGCTCTCGTGCCAGCCGTTGGACAGTTGGTGCCAAGGCTGGAGGGGAGGCGGTGGTGGCCGAGGAGGGGACTGGCGGAGCAGTCTGAGAACATGGAGAGCCGGGCGGTGACGCACCAACCTGTGGAATGAATTGGTCACCTGTTTTCGGGCAGGGATGCGTCTAAGAAAACACTGGCAGGGCTTTAAAATGTATAATGACTGTTTCACCGCCCGCGCAGCAGTAGATTGTCTTCACGAGCAGTTAAAAAGCAACAATTTCAGTGCAGAAGTGACCAAACAGGCTGTGAAGCTGCTAAGAAAATTCCTCCTGACCCCCATCACAGAAAACATTCAGGGCGGATGGGGATCGGAAAATCTGGAGGACGACAAGCAGCTCTTCAGACTTCCCACAACTTCTCCCCTTCAGACTGTGAAAGGCAATCAGCCAGAGTCGAGGAACATTAACATTTCTAGAAAGCAAAGAAGATTCTTTCAATTGCCCAGTTATCTGGCAGAATTCCTGAGGATCGTGTCTATCAGATAACCTTCCTCACGGGGCATTTATTATCTCTCAGGAACCTGTGTCTAGCAGACTGGCTCAGAAGTAATGCTCTCCCTCAAGAATCAGGAAGTATTGTAGTTCTTTGTAGTACTTTGCATTCTAGCATTTTTGTTGTTTAAAAGTATGTGATAATATGATTGTATTGGAAATTGTGGTGAAAATCTTTATTTCTTGGTAATGGTTTAATTTTGTTTATTCTTATATTTAATTACCTTTATAAATATATAAGTAGACATTAAAATTGATTAAAATTTAATTTGAAAAAATAGTCCAGGAACTTTGTGTTCCTAACCAGTTCCTCCCCTGGCAGTGCAGGAGATAGCAAACCTGAACTTGTTCAAGCAACAGAAATCTTCCTTTGCTTGCAAAAATTTCCCTAAACCTTTTCTCTTTCTGGTTCTCATCTGGCAGATGTTATCAGGGCTACACCTATGCTCCATAAAGAGCCAACTCCCCATGGGGTTGGCCTGTCACATTTGAAGGAGTAATAAACAGGAATAATAAAGCAAGTCACAAGACACAGTAGAGAGACCCAGAGGCCTCACTGAGCTTTTTCCTGGTCCCAACAAAATGTCTTCTCAGTACTAAACACTATCCACATGGGGACTTCTTGAGAAAACCTGCTAACCAAGGCTCTCAGGAGGCTCCTCACCCAAGCCTAGGTCTCCCCTATCCTTAAAAAACCTCATCTGATCTGACCATCCTTTGCTAAGTATAATCCCATATCCAGGAGTGTGCTGGTAAATGTTTTACCATATGAAAATGTAAACAACGTTAAAATGTTTCCAACTCTGGAGGTGGGGGGAAAGTGGGGGACACGGTATACCTGACATACTTTTACATTTAATCTGCATTATTAATGTTTTTTTTTCCATCACTTTCATAAATCTAGACAATCAGTGAAACATAAATCAAGCCTTGATCTGTAGTATTTGCCAAGAGGTGTGAATGCTTATACTGAAAATTTAACAAACTTCTCCTCACATACTACTACATATCTCTCCCACCCTTTTCGGCTAAATTCCTTGAGAAAACCTTCTACAATAGGTGCCTCCAATTTTTCTCTTCTCACATGATTCTAAACCCTGTGCAATTTGGGTTCCAAACACATCATCCAACTGAAGCTGCTCTTTCCAAAGTTGCCATTTATCTGATGGTGAAATCTAATAGCCTTTTCTTAATCCTCCTTCTTGACCTCTCTGCAGCCTTTGATACTAACAATAACCCATTTTTCCTTTTTGGTAGGACAGTGTACTCTCCTGATTCTTCTCCCAACTGTCTGACTAATTCTCATTCTCCTTTCTTGTTTCTTCATCCAGGCCATGGACACCAAGCATGGGGTCCCCTTCCTCCCCCCGCTCCAATTTTGTCCTTGGCCCTCTTCTCTCTAGATACCATTTCACTTCATGATTTCATCAGCTCCCGTAAGTTCAATCATCATCTCTATGCAGACAATTCCCAAATCTATATATATCCAGCCCCAATCTCTCTCCTGAGGTCCAATCTTTTATTTCCAACTATCCTTTGGACGTCTTGAAATAAATGCCCTGTAAGTATCTCAAGCATAACATGTCCAAAACTGAACTCATTCTTTCCCACCAAACACTCCCCTCTTCCTAACTTCCCAATTACCTTCAAGAGCACCATCATCCAGTTATTCAGGCTCACAGCCTTGGCATCAGCCTTAATTTCTTTCACGCACATACTCAATTTGTTCTCAGATTTTATCAGTTCTACCTCAAAATATCTCTCTTATGCTTCCCCTTCACTAGAGTCACACAGCTACCACCCTAGTTCAAGCTTTCATAATTCCATTCCCAAACTATAGCAATAGCTTCCTGGTTAGTCTCTCTGCCTCAACTCTCTCTCTACTCCAGTCCATCTTCCACTCAACTCCAAAAGGGATTTCCCTAAAGTGCAGGTCTGACCACATAGAGCCTCCCACCCCCACTTCAATAAACTTTAGTGGTTCCCTATGACCTTCAGGATCAAACATAAATCTCCCATTTGGCATTTAAAGCCCTTCACAATCTAGCCTCTTCCAATTGTTTCCACTCTCCTCACATTTTATACCCCTCCAAACATTCTATCATCCAGCCACATTGGCTTCCTTGCTGTTCTTCTAACATGATTGTCCATCCTCCAAATCTGTGCCTTCTCACTGATTGTCTCTACACCTCTAGAATGCTCTCCCTACTAATCTCCACTTATTGTGTTCTCTGCTCAAATCCCACTTCCTTCAAGAGGTCTTGCCCAGTCATCCCTGTACCCTCCCCACCATTATTAGGAAGTTTTTTCTTTGGAGAGGTCTCCCTTCCATTTTTATTTATATATTTTGGGTGTATATACTTGATTTCTTTTTACATAGTTGACTGCATATTGTCTCCTCCAAAAGTTTATTTCTTTGAAGGCAGGGACCACATTTTTACCTTTATTTCTTTTTCTTTTCTTTCTTTTTACCTTTCTTTGACTTAATACAATGTCTACGTCACAGTAAGTGCTTAATAAATTCTTGTCTGACTGACTCACTTTAAACTTGAAGTTCAATGGACTTTAATTTCAGAACTGCAAGATAACATCATGTCAACACCCAAATGAACCAACTTTGACAAAGGTAGTAAACAGCAGAGTCAAGTTTTGAACCAAGTCTTCTGAGTCTAAACACAATTCTCTTTCTACCATACCCCACTGTCTCTCAAATTGAGTTTAAGATGTGTCTTTGTAACACAAGGGGCTAGGCTGAGCCAATATAACAAAAATGACAATTCTACCTAAATTAAGTTACTTATTCAGTGCCATGCCAATCAAATTATTATTTTATAGAGCTAGAAAAATAGCAACCAAATTCATCTGCAAGAAGAGAAGGTCAAGAATATCGAGGAAATCAATGTAAAATGTAAAGGGTAGCGGGGAGTACCAGATTGCAAACTATATTGCAAGGCAGTAATCATCAGTCTGGTACTGCCTAAGAAATGCATAGTAGATCAATGGAATAGATCAGGTATACAATATACAGAAGTAAATGATCATAATAATCTAGTGTTTGATAAACTCCAAAATCCAAGGTTTAGGGGCAAGAACTCACTATCTGACAAAAAAATTGCTGGGTCACATGGAAAGCAGTTTGACAGAAATTAGGTATCGACCAATATCTCACATCATATGCCAAGATTAGATCAAAATGGATAAATGATTTAGACGTAAAGGATGATATGATAAGCAAATTAAAGGATCATGGAAAAAAATCACCTGTCAGATCTATGGGTAAGGGAAGACTTTATGACCAAACAAGAGATAGGGTCATGGGAAGTAAAATGGGTAGATTAGAAAGAAAGGAAGGGGGGGCGAGGGGGGGAGGGACGGGGGAGGAATTTTTACAACAAACATTCTCTGTTAAAGGCCTCATTTCTCAAATATATAGGGAATTGAGTCAAACTTATAAAAATAAGAGCTATTTCCCAATAAATAAGTGGTCAAAGGATATGAACAGGTGGTTTTCAGAAGAAAAAATCCAAGTTATTTATAGTCATATGAAAAAATATTCTAAATCACTACTGATTAGAGAAATGCAAATTAAAACAACTCTGAGGTACTGCCTTACACCATTGGCTAATATGATAGAAAAAAAAATGACAGATGCTAGAGAGGATGTGGGAAAATGTGGAAACTAATGCACTATTGGTTGAGTTGTAAACTGGTCCAGCCATTCTGCAGAACAATTTGAAACTACGCTAATACTATGCAAAAGGCTATAAACCTGTGACCCAGCAGTACCACCATTACGTCTGTGTCCCAAAGGAAAAAGAAAAGGACCTATGTGTACAAAAACACTTATAGCAGCAATTTTTGTGGTGACAAAGAACTGGAAATTGAGGGGATACCCATCAATTGGGAAATGGCTGAACAAGTTGTGGTATATGATTGTGATGGAACACTATTGTGCCATAAAAAATGATGAGCAGGATGGTTTCAGAAAAACCTGGCAAGATTTATATGGACAGATATAAAGCAAAGTGGCAGAAGCAAAAGAATAATGTTCACAGTAACAGCAATATTGTAACAATGATCCTAAGTGAAAGACTTAGCTACTCTGATCAACATAATGATCAAAGACAATTGTGAAGGCTTCATGATGAAAAATGTTATTTACTTCCAGAGAGAGAAGACACAAACCCTGAGTGCAGATTGAAGTATAATTCTCTCACTTTTTTCTTGCTTTTGAAAAAATACAGCTAATATGGAAATATGTTTTGCATGATTTCACATATATAATATATTGCTTGCCTTCTCAGTGGGTGGAGGAGGGGTGGGAGAGAAGAAGAGAATTTGGAACTCAAAATTTAAAAAGAAACAAATGTTAAAAATAAATAAATAATAAACTTCTTTAAAAAAAAAAGATGCTTCAGCTGCACCCCAAATGTTTTGGTATGTGTTCTTATTGTTGTCATTTTCTTGATGGAATTATCCATTGTTTCTGTGAAGTCTTTGACCCACCAATTTTCTATGATTAAGTTATTCAGTTTCCAATTTCATGTTTAAACCTTTTTTCAAAGGCCTTTTGTTGAATTTAATGTTTATTTCATTGTGATCAGAAGAAAAAAAAGTTGTCTACTGTATTTTTGGCTTTCAGTATATAAGAGGTTTTTGTTTTCTAATATATGGCCCGTTTTTGTAAAGATTTCTTGAACAATTGATAGATATGTATACTCCTTTTTATTCCCATTCAGCAACCTCAAGAGATCTATCATATTTAGCATTTCTTAAACTGTATTCACACCTTAACTTCTTTCTTGATTATCTTTTAATTATATCTAGGTCTGAGAAGAGGTATATTGAAGCTCCCAATTAGTATAGTGTTATTTATCTATTTCTTCCTGTAACTCTACTAACTTTTCTTTTAAATATTTAAATGCTATGCCACACACAAATATACATTTATAAATAATGTGTATGTGATGTCATCATGCAGAATGTGCTTTTATGTATCTCTTTTAATTAATTCTATTTGTTTTATTATTGCCTTATTTGAGACTATTGTCACCTCCTTTTTAAGTTCATTTAAAGTATATGTTACAGATGTTTGTTCTAGTGGCTAGAATGTAGCTTTTTATTTTATTTTTACTCCATATGAATCTTTCTTTTTCAAATTGTTGCTTTGTCCTTCATTTTGTTTTTTCTTTCTTTTAAAAAGTTTAATAGTATTTCATTTTCCCTCCAATCACAAGTCAAGCAAATTTCTAGCATTCATTTTTACAAGATTTTGAGTTCCAATCCTTTCACTCTCTCCCTTCCCTCCCCTCTTCTAAAAAGGGTAGGCAGTTTGATATAGTTTATACATGTGCTTTTATGTAAAAACATTTCCATATTAGTCATAGTTGTGAAAGAAGAAATAGATCAAAAGAAAAAAACCACAAGAAAGAATAAAGTAAGTGGAAAAAAAATATGCTTCAATCTGCATTCAGAGTTCATCAGTTTTTTATCTGGATATGGACAGCATTTTCTTTCATGAGTCCTTTGTACTTGTATTAGATGACTGTGTTACTGAGAAGAATTGAGTCATTCATAGTCCATCATCACACAATGTTGCTGATACTGTATACAATGCTTTCTTGGTTCTGCTCATTTCACTTTGCATCAGCTTGTGAAAGTCCTTCCAGGATTTTCTAAATTCTGCACAATTGTATTCCATTACATTCATATACCATAGTTTGCTCAACCATTCCCCAATTGATGGGCATCCCTTCAATTTCCAGTATTCTGCTACCATGAAAAGGGCTGCTATAAATATTTTTGCACATTTAAGTCCTTTTCCCTTTTTTATGACCTCTTTGGGATACAGACCTAGTAGTGGTATTGCTAGATCAAATGTCATATACACAGTTTGGTTGCCCTTTGGACATAGTGCCAAATTGCTCTCCAGAATGATTAGATCTATCCTTCATTTTCAAAGAAGACCAATGTCACCAAAGGGTGATGTTTTGATTTGCAGAAAAATTTGATTTAAGTGAGGAAGAGTTGCACAAAATTGTCAGCCTCACTCTCTCTTCCAGAGTCATCAAAATCCAGTGGCAAGACTAACATCAGGACAACTGGAAATGGCCCAAGATGACATCTTTGATGTCTGACCAAGCTCTAAGTGCTACACAGTGCTTGCTTCAACTGCCTTCATGGCTATTGGAACAAATATTCTCTTTTTCAAATGTTTCTTATAAATAACATCACTGTGTTCTGGGTTGGTTTTTTGTTTTGTTTGGGGGGGGTGCTTTTTGGAGTGGGGAAGATAGGGCAGTTGGGGTTAAGTGACTTGCCCAAGGTCAAGTTTTGCGTTGTGTCTGACTCCAGATTTGAACTCAGGTCCTCCTGACTCCAGGGCCGGTGCTCTATTCACTGTGCCACCTAGCCACCCTATGTGTTCTGTTTTCTAATTATGTTGCTACTTTCCTCCATTTTTTGGGTGAGTTCATCCCATTCATCTTATTGACTTTAACAGTTAATTTTGTATTTCTCTCCATTCTATCTTTTTTCTCCCTTTATTTGTCCTCTATCCCCCTTCTCCCTGTTACTAAAAAGAGGATGGTGACAAAATGTGTTCAACTCTAGTGACCTCAAGTGAGCCTTTTGAAGCTAGAGACTGTATCTAGTTTTATAAGTTACTAGTACCAACTAGAGTTGGAAGGAATCTTAAAAGATCATGTGCTCAAAACTGTTCATTTTACAAATGGTAAAAATGATGCCCTGAGAGGAAAGGTAAGTTGCCAAAGATCACATAGTAAGTAAAATGGGTGTCCAGCATTTGAACCCTAATCTTCTTCCTCTAAATCCCATGATCTTTCAGTCTTGTAGTCTTAGGATCTAGCAGAATGCATTTTACATCCAAAGTGCTTAATGAACACTGAATTAGATTGAATGAAATCACAGTCCCTACAAAAAAAAACCAAAACCACCTGAGATTTTTCTCTTCCCTTCTCTTGTTTCTCCTTCTTTTTTTCTAAAAGCTGTTCTTCTCTTTTGTTCCACTACTCTCTGGAGTACCTATAGTGCTTCTGGGCTTTAGAAAGTCTGCTGCTACAAGGAATCTGTATCACTAAAATTCTGAGTCTTTGTTCTCATTTCTGCTTTCCAGTTTGTAATCCCTTTCCTTGTAGCTACAATGCACCTGCCTCATAATCTCTTTCCTTTCCCTAAATTCTCTGCCAATTGAACTCAAAAGCCTTGATCTTGCAATGACCACCCTTTAACCCTGACCAAACAAATTCCCTTTCCATCTTTAAAATCAACAGAAAGCTCAGTTCTCCCAGGAGATCTTTCAAGGCTGGGAAGAATTTGATTTGGATGCAACATTTGTTCCCCATAAATGAAACAGGAACATCCAAGTAAGTCCCTTACAGATGTTACATTGTGTACTGTATATCTTCTTGTGTCTAGAATCAGAACCAGATGAACAGGACTTTTTATCCAACCACTCCTGTGGCAGGCTTACCCTGTACAATCTCTGCACCAGGCTCTTCCATTAGTACTTTGTTCATCAAGCCTCCATTTTGTGGAGAGGCCTTAGCCAGCCAGACTTCAAACCATCACTTGAAGATGGATTCTTTTATCTCTGTCTCCCCTCCCTCCCTTTTAATTCCTTTTTTTGGTTTTGTTTTGTTCTCCCCCCACCCCACTCCCATTAGAAGGTAAGCTCCCTGATGGCAGGGACAGTGTTCCTTTTTGTTCTCCAGCACTTAGCATAGTTCCTGATACATAGAACACACTTAAATGTCTACTCCTTTTTCTCTCCCTTCCTTCTTTACTTCCTTCCTTCCTTCCTTCCTTCCTTCTTTCTTTCCTTCCTTCATTTACATATAATAGACATTTAATAAATTTTGGGTGAATTGTAGTCATTAGAATTGTTATGAATCATAGAGTTGAGAAGGATCCGGGAGGACACTTAGTTGACTACTCCATGCCACCCACAACAGAATCAAATGAAGTATAGATCTCCTCTTTTCCCTCTATGACACATCCCTAACAAGTGTTTATCTAAGTCTCCACTCAAAGAGCTCCACTAAAGAACAACCACCTACTGCCTATTCTATTGTGAGTAGCTCTGACTCTCTAGAAGCTCCATATATATAACATCCATCCATTGCTCTTAATTTTGGCCTCTAGGATCAAACAGAATTAATCTAATCTCTCTTCCATCCTTCTTTTTTTTTGTCCATTCCACGGATTTTATAAGTATAGATACTTTTCTCGGATAGAAAGTCCCTCCACTGATATATTCATGTTGTTACCTGTAACCTGTGCATTCCAGAGAGTTTCCTAGAGGCACTGTGAAAGTTAGGTGATACCTCAAGTCACACAGGTGGTATGTCAGGGGGAGTACTTGAGCCCAAGTTTTCTGATTCAAAGACCTGTCCTCCCTCCATTGCACTCTACCTTAAATACTTAAAGATAAGCTATTACAGTTTCCTTAGACCAAAAGTATATTAATATGTTCATCGGTCAACAAATATTTATTAAGCTCTTGCTATGTATCAGCCACTATGCTAAATGTTGGAAATACAAGTACAAGCAACATATATATATTTATTTATTATTATACCTCTATTCACACAGACTAAGGAGATATTAACTTGTGTATGTGTGTGTTTTATTTAGTTAGTTAGTTTTCGTTTTCAACATTCACTTCTATAAGATTTTGAGTTCTAAATTTTCTCCCTCTCTCTCCCCTCCCCCCTCTTTAAGACAGCATGCAATCTGATACAGGCCATACACGTACAATCATATCAAACATATTTCCACATTAGGGACATTAACTTTTTAAAAAATAAATTAATATTGATAAATTTTGTTTTGACCTTGCCTAAATTTCCCCTTGTATCCTGTCTCCTCCCCACTCCCAAAGGGTCATCCCACATAGCAAATAATATTTTTAAAGGAAAAAAAAAAGAGGAATAAGAGAAAAAACAATCAGCAAAATCAATGAATACATTGAAAAAATAATGTTCCATATTTGTGGACCTCCTATCTCTGCAAAGAAGTAGGAAGAGATATCTTCTCCTCTGTCTTCTTTGTGGCCATATTTATTCTTTTAATTTTGCAACATTTACTTTCAATTGTTTTGTGGTTGGTTCTTTCCATTTAAATTGTTTAGTCACTGTATATGTTGTTTTCCTAGCTCTGCTCACTTCACTCTGCATCAGTTCATACAGATTTTTCTTGCTTTGAAATTAACTTTTATTTAAGATGATGAATAGAAAGAAGTAAGCTAATCCAATTATCTTTTATCAGTCATTTCTAGTTTAATATGAATTCCTCAACCACATTTTTCTTCCCTATGGCAAAAATCAGGTCTACAGACACTGAAATTTGTCTTGGTTTGTGTGGATGGGACCAAGAGGTAATGTATATGACTGATGGGATACTCTGGAGGCAATGAGTCTGAGTGAGGGGGTCATGGGGACATTGTGAGAACCCTAGAAAACTAATGGACTGAAGCAATCAATCAATAAATGTGTATTAATCTGCCAACTATGTGCCTGGCACTGTGCTAAGTGCAGGAATAGGTATTCAATAATTTTCAGTTGTTTCTGACTCTTTGTGACCCCATTTGGGTCTGTTTTTTGTTTTTTGTTTTTGTTTGATTTTTTTGGCAAAGATACTAAAGCGGTTTGCCATTTCCTTCTCCAATTCATTTTACAGATGAGGACACTGAGGCAAACAGGACTGAGTGGCTTGCCCAGGGTCATACAGCTAGTACAAGTGTCTGAGGCCAGACTTGAACTCTGGAAGATGAGTCTTCCTGACTCCAGGCCCAGCATTACATGCACTGTGCCACCTAACTGCCCCTAAGTGCAAGAAGGGGGGGAAAAGAGGATGGAAGGTAGTGAACCCCAAACAAACATCTGTGGTTTCACAGATTGGCACAAGCCTGGTAGCATTTTTGGCAAAACCAGATTTATTACTGTCACTGGCTTAACGAGAGTCTTTCCTGGGATCTTAACCTCAGGAATATTAGTGTCAGAAATTAAGGCAAAGGCAACTCAATGGGGTGCCTCTGTCTTCTCATACTTGCATATATTTCTTTGATCGCATCTTTTATTCCTGCTTTTCTTAGAAGTTGCTGATGAGTTATGTGTTGCAACTTGCTCCCACCCACCATAAATCTCTCTATTGCTCTCTATGTAATACTAATTTTAAATTCTTTCAGAGATTATTTTATTCTGTGCCTGTCTTGTCATACAACAATACTGGTAGGCAACATCGGTATGAAAAAGACAGGCGTCTGTTTACTTCTATGTAAAGTTTGAGAGCATTAAATGAGCTTTGCAATTTTTCAGAAGTGATTTATTGCCATTACATGGTGTGGGTGGTGCCTAAAAAGGGAGTGAGAGAGAGAGAGAGAGAGAGAGAGAGAGAGAGAGAGAGTTAATCAGCTTCATCTTGTTACAACAATTCACTTGCTTTTACCCTAAGGGCAATATAACGGCCCTCAGGTCCATGGGTTCCCTTTCTTTGCTATTCTACAGAGCTTGTATCAGATACAACATGATTAAGATAGTCACAACAGCTTGGTTAACAAAATTCCTAACATTTAGACAAAGGTTTGGCTTTCTTCCCTGATTTAAATTTTGTTTTTTTCCAGCTAGTGCCTGGATTCTTTATACTTGAGGCAAAATCAGGATACAGGAAATATTTTAGGTAAAATTACAGTTCCTGTTCTGAATAGTTATGGGGAGGGGAAACAAAGGAAAGAGTAGACCTTTTGGAACTTTCAGTCTTGAAGAGTGAGTACAACTGGTACTAAATCCTCTGTTCTGAGATTCCTGATATCAGGACCACTTCAATATCCCCGTTCTTCAACATGGCTTGGCTTGCTTTGCTTTGCTTCTCGTCCCTGTGCCCCTGACTCTTTACAGGTCAGCTTGCTAAGTTCTAGATGGGGTTGGGGAAGCCGTCTCCCTTTTACTTCCACTCAATTATGTCTCTTTTTAATAGTCCTGAATGTGATCAAGATTCCCCTTACAACTCAAAGACTGATATAGTCCACACCATAGTCAGAGCTGCAAAGGAATGTTTGTCCCTCTGAAATTCAAATCCTAGAATGCCAGTCAGTTCTCAAAGTCCTGTTACATGCTGGATGAGAATGTTCATATGAAAGAGGCAGGTTTTTGCAAGTGATATTTGACTGGCTCATTCCTTATCATTTCTTGATTGACTGAAAGATGTAGAGAATATAACACACCATTGTGCCTGTTGTCTCTCTATGAAAAAAAGTTATGATACAAAAGATAAAAATGTCATTTTTAGGTCTCTTTTAAAATAAAATGTTTCCCATACATACATCAAAATCATTCAAGATTCCTTGAAAAACATGACAACAGAAATTACATAGCGTAACAACTCTCTGATGACAAATGTCTGGCGTAGTATAAAATTGGGCAGCTAGGTGGCGCAGTGGATAGTGCTGGGTCTGGAATAAGGAAGACTCATCCAGTCTCAGACATTTACTAGATGTATGACCCTGGGCAAGTCACTTAACCCTGTCTGTCTCAGTTTCCTCATCTGTAAAATGAGCTGGCAAAGGAAATGGCAAACCATTCCAGTATCTTTGCCAAGAAAACCCCAAATGGAAAGTTGGACCAAAATAAAAATTCGATTGAATGAGGCATAAAACAGGAAAATGTATTTTCACCAAATGCATTTACCATTGTAATGAGGGAGATTTCAGGGAGTAGTGTAAACTGAAAAGGAATTCCACACGGAAGGTGAAGTTCTCCAGATGTTCCCGGTCACAGGTGACATTGTCCTGGTGGCAGTGAGCCTAGAATGTTATTAAATCTTTCAACCACACAAGAGACAACTGCCCATTGCCCAGACGCAACACGCATTTGAACACACAACCTGTAGAGCTAGTCCCTCGGGATGCGTAGCTGGGCCCCCCTGCACAGATGGACAATGAATTTGGCCTACAGGTGAAGACAAAAGGGAGGATGGGTTGACTTGCCTTTAGGAAGCTGTAAGTATGAAGTAGTAAGAGTGAAAAAAAGAGCCGAGAACAGGAGACTAGTACATGTGACTCTACGTAACAGTGCAAACAATAACAACCCTTAAAAGTAGCTGAGCTGAGGTGAAATGTAATGAATAATTTCCCGGAGAACAGACAAGAAAGCATGCCTTCCTCCGCCAGGAGCCGGCAGGGACGGTAAATGTGAATGAAGTATGGTCTGCACTGTCAGATGTGGCTGCTCTCTCTGCTGGGTTTGCTTCAACATTTTTCTTTGTTGCAGCAAGGATTTAATGAAGGGTGTGGAGGTTAAGTAGGAAAGAACGGAGAGTGAAAACCAAAGGCGACAATAAAGAAATGCTTTTTGAGTGATTCAGCAGAAGCCAAAGTCCCAGGCCAGCTCTTCCAGAGGCTTGGGCCGGTGGTTCTCAAGAATCTTTGGTCTGTGAACCACTTGGGCAAAGAGAATTCTCCCAACCACTGCTGTTTGCCACCCCCCCCCAAAATAGCAATAATAATAATAATAATTCCTGGGGGATGTGGAAAATTTGGAAGTGGGCAATTCCAGAGGGTGGTGATCCAGCACCATTTACCCCATTGCTTCTGACTACCTAACCCCTGGGATGTCTGCTTGCCCTGTTGTTTCAGAATGGAGATTATCTACCTTTTGGGGAATTGCCATCACTACGTGCCAGGCATTGTAAAGAAAACGTAATTTCTAAGGGGATGCCCATCCATTGGGGAATGCCGAAACAAGTTGTGGTTTATGAATGTAATGGAATACTATTGTGCTATAAGAAATGGGGAGGAGATGGACTTCATAATTACCTGGAGAGGCTTATACAAACTGATGCTGAGTGAGAAGAGCAGAACCAGGAAAAATTTGTACACCATCATAGACACATCGTATGTGCGATGACCAACTTTGAAAAACTGGACTCTTCTCAGCAACACACAGTTATAAGACAACTCTA
>CM053580.1:508012538-508043979 GCA_028627135.1 Pseudochirops cupreus
TCTGGGCTTTTCACAGCCGGGGGGCTCAACGGCTGCCCAGAGTCTCGTCTGGCCAAATCACACAACTCTTCTCAAAGTGAGCCCCAAACCAAAACCTCACATCAGGGCGTATATATGGCCTTCTCCTGGCTTGGAGAATGTCACAGCCCTCTAGACCCACTGCCCAATCACAAAGCTACAAGGCACGGGCATTCCTGGAAAACAAGCCTGGCGCCACAGGCTCCACATGACCACGTTCAGCCTATTAGGGAACAGAGTATACTTTCAAATATCCAAGGGTCCTCAGAGTCACGTAGCCACTTTAGCAGAGGGCCTAGGGGCAGGGAAGATCTTCAGATTCCCATAACAACATTGTTCTCTTGGTTTTGCTCATTTCACTCCTCATCACTTCATGTAGGTCTTCCCAGGTTTCTCTAAAACTATGTCTTTTGTCATTTCCCCATCTTCTATCCTTGTACTAGAGCATTTCAACATTCCACACTGATGTTTCATCAGATTCTCTAACCTTCAAATTCTCTTTAATTCCCATTACCTAATTCCTTCCCTTCAGCTTAGTCACACATAGATAGAATGATCTCATCATTCCTTGCAATTAAGAACTGTATTTCTCTGACCATAACCTCCTATCATTCCATTTCTCCCTCCCCATGCTTCTTTCCTCTTAAACTTATTCTTCACCTTCATCATGACCTGAAATCTAGCTGTTCCTCACTAGTTACTCAGGCCTTTACTCCTGCTCTGATTTAGTTTTCCCTTTCTAGTCTTGACTCTAAAATTAATCAATTCAATTCCATACTGACCTCTACTCATTTTGTTTTGTTTCATTTTTGGTTTTTTGGAGGAGGAAGGCAAGGCAATTGGTGTTAAGTGATTTTCCCAAGGTCACACAGCTAGTAATTGTGTCAAGTGTCTGAGGCTGGATTTGAACTCAGGTCCTACTGACTCCAGGGCTGGTGCTTTATTCACTGTGCCACCTAGCTGCCTCCTGACCTCTGCTCATGAATCTATCACTCCCTTGTTGTAAAGCTGCTCAACCTTTGCCAGACCTCAGCCCTTGATTACTTTTCTCTCTGCTTCTATTCACTTGCTACTAAGCATACTTTGAAAAACTGACTGGATATATCATAAATTTGTGTTCTCCAACTTCAACTGGTCTCTCACTGCAGCAATGTAGTCCTTTTATTCCTCCCTGGTAGACTTTCTATCTCACTCCCTAAAAAAGTTATTCCAAAACTTTTCTTCCCTCTACATTTCTCCCTTTCCCCCTTCTCTCAGCCTCTTACTTTACTAAGAAAATCAGGTCCATTTATGAGTTCCCTCTTCTTTCTCTTCATTTTAAAACCCCTTAACATCATCACCTGCTCTTTCTTTCTCCTTGTCTGTGTCAACAAAGCTGCCATTTTTCTTGCCAAGTCCAGTCTTTCTACATATGCTCTTTTTCAGGAGATTGATACCTCATTCATTGCCACTTCCCTCTCTCAGGAACTGGTATAGTCCTGACACATAGTAAGTATTGCTTAATAAATGTTAGTTGATTAATTTATAGATTCTCAGGATACAATAATTTTCCATTATATTTGCATATTATCCGTTGTTCAGCCATTCTCTAATTAATGGACACTCATTTTGTTTCCAATTCATTGCCACTCTAAAAAGTGAGCCTATAGATATT
This sequence comes from Pseudochirops cupreus, assembly GCA_028627135.1. Classification (NCBI taxonomy): domain Eukaryota; kingdom Metazoa; phylum Chordata; class Mammalia; order Diprotodontia; family Pseudocheiridae; genus Pseudochirops; species Pseudochirops cupreus. The sequence continues at coordinate 508,014,211 of CM053580.1, forward strand.
TTTGTACCTATTGGTCCTTTTCATCTTTTTTTGATCTCTTTGGAGTCTATACCTGGTGTGGGTATCGCTGGTCCAAAGGGATATGTTCCTTTAGCTTGGTTTAGTGAAGGGATGGAGGGAGGGGAGAGAGGTACGATAGTTCAAAATTTCTTTCCAAAATGGTCGGATCAATTCATAGTTTCCCCAAAAGTGCATTAGTCTTCATTAGTGTGACTCAGTAAACAAGCATTTAAGTCATTATAATGTACTAGGTCCTGTTCTAAGTGCTGGGATACAAAGAAAGGTAAGAAGAGTCCCTTCTGTAATATAATCCATTAAACAAGCTGAGAATGAGAATCATCAGCATCAGCACCAGCACCAGCATCAGCATCAGCATCAGTATCAGCATCAGCATCAGCATCCAGCATCAGCATCTAGCATCCTCCTGGCTCTGAGCACCCAAAAGATGTACTGATTATCATTGTTTAAAAAAATTTATCCTGGATTCTGCCTGGCTAAACCAAAACTTATTCCATTTCTCTCAATAAGAATAAGATGAAGAAATTGGGGTTGTTCGACCTAGAAAGAATAGACTTAGTAGGAGCAGAATACCTATCTTCAAGTATCTGAAGGGATGTCATATAGAAAAGGGATCTGACTTGTTCTCCTGAGCCTCTGAAGAGAGATGGAGGAGTGATAGGGAGAAATTTAGGCTTACTATAAAGAAAAAAACAAACAAACCCAGCTTAACAATTAGCACTGTCCAAAATCAGAATAGATTGAATTGAGAGGCAGTAATTAATAACAACAATAAATACTATTCTGACATTTATGTAATGGTTTTAAAATACAATCTCATTTAAACCTCACAACAACCATATGAGATAGCTTTTACAAATATATTGTCATTAATACAAGTATATTGTAAAGAGCTTAGCCCAGTGCCTGGCTTGTAGTGAATGCTATATAAATGTTAGCTATTGTTATGTAATTATTTCCATTTTCAGATGAGGAATATGAGGTTTAGAAAGGTTCAGTGACTTAACCCCTGGTCGCATAACTAGTTAGTGTCAAAGGTGGGATTTGAACCCTGTTTCCTTGGCTCCTGGTCTAAGCCTCTATCTACCACTGTACTCTTTCTCTAAAGGGAGCAGGCTGTCTCTCACTGGAGGTCTTTGAGCACAAATTAGATGATTACTTGTTTTTGGATTAGATGAATTCTTGAGGTCCTTTCCAACTACGAGATTCTATGGTTTGTCTTCCTGCTTTATACCCTTTTCTCTTGAGACTCTGTGGCTGAGAGTGCAGTTCTGATGGGCTGACCACATTGTTCAAATGCCAAATGTACTTTTGCCTAAAAAACAGAGAATTTGTACAGGCACTCACTCCCAGGTCTGAAGGTCTCTCACTCTCAAGGTCTCTGAAGAACTTTGGAATCAACTATGAGACGTGGGAGCCACTGGCACAGGACCTTCCAGAATGGTGTACCTGCATCAAGGAGGGCACTTGCTCTATGAGCAAATCAGAATTAAAGTAGCTCAAAAGAAACATGAAATGTGCAAAGTTACAGCCATCTCCACTCCAAATGTCCATATGGACTATTTGTGCCTTATCTGTGGTAGGGCCTCCCAAGTTTCAAGTGGATCTGATGAGCCACAGTCAAACACATTGTACATTGACCACAACGTAGTGATACCATTTTGGTCCTCTTTGAGCATGAGGGACAACCAACAGCCAACCAACCCTGTTCTACTTTATAAACTAGCTCCACAAAGAAGAGGCCTTATCTTTTAAAAACATCCTTCTAATCCCCTTTGCATCTAGTATAGCCTTGCAAATATATGATTCTTCATAAATACTTATTGGATTTAATTTAACTGAATCAAATCAGAAGAAGTCCTTCTCATGACTTTGCCCTAATTTCCCCTAAACAAGGGCACCCAAGTAAATTTACTAAAAGAACAGGAACAGAACTCTCCCTCTATTTCCCTCCATGTCAACACTAGCTCTTGGGAAAATTATGAAGTAGTCTCCCATTTTTTTCAATACTTTTTATCTTCACTTTCTTTCCATCAATTTTCCCTCCTGCTACCTTTCTGTGCCCATGTTCGGAATCTAGCTCTCATTCCCCTCTTCCAAACTTGCTTTCAGGAAAGATTCTGCTAAAATAATTCACGCAATAATGTGAATGATTAAATTTAGGTTCATAGGTAGTTAGAAATGGATAGATAGATAGACAGATAGATAGATGGATGGATGGATAGATAATGCTTACTGTGTTCCAGGGATTGTGCTGTTAAGGAAACATGAAAACAAACAAGACAATCTCTGCCTTCAAAGAATTTATATTCTCCTGGCAAAGATAGCGGGAGGGAGAAGGAGAGAAAAGTTACCCATAAGGGCAATGGAGAGACTTAAGGAAGTGGCTTAGTGGGCTGATTCCTAGTTAGATAAAGCAAAAAGCTTCCTTGGCAGGGGAGTGGGACTGGGAGCCAAGAGTGGAGTTCTAGATTTAGAACTAGAAAGGGTCTGTAGAGGGCCTCTCATCAAACCCCTTCATTTTATAAACCCAGAGAAATGATGTGTCTTGCCCATGATTACTCGGTAGTAATTGTCAGAGCTTGGAGTGGAGTTGTGGTCACTTGATTCCAATTTTAACTTTCTTTTCACTGCACCATGTTTGCCTCGTTAAGATGTGTTTGCTTTAAAAAGTTGTTTAAGGTATTGTGGGAGGGATCCTTTTGTGGGATGAGAGGTTGGATTAGGGTTAGTCCAGCTCTGGCTTTTTATGTTTTAACATTCTTTGTTCTAGGGGTTTCCCCCACTCCAGCATTCTATGCTCTCTGGCCTAAAATCCTACATTATAAAGATTCTTCCAATGCCAGGTTTCAATTATTCTGTAAATCAGTGGTTTTCAACCTTCTTAATGCCACGACCCTTTAATACAGTTCCTCATGTTGTGGTGACCCCCAACCATAAAATTGTTTTCGTTGCTAATTCATAACTGTAATTTTGCTACTATTATGAATCATAATGTAAATATCTAATATGCAAGATGTATTGAAATTGAACATAACCCACAGGTTGAGAACCGCTGCTGTAAATGAAGCCCTGATTAAGGAATTTCAGACATCAGTAAATCAGGACTGGGAGGTATTAAAGGTGTGTAGGGTGGGGAAGGAGCTGAGGGAACAGAAGGAGCCAGGGCATCCTTCATAAGAGTGCCTGAAATCCCTCAAACTCCTCCATGTTTGGATGTTAAATGTATGTAATAACTGATGACTACTGGAAAATAACACCTCGGGGTGGAAATGCTGGAGACCAGTGTAGTCTAGAGAAGGACAATGGGAAGGAAAAGATTCTGGATGAAGTAGATCTGGTGAATGAGGTGTGGCCCGTAGGACTCTGGGAAAGGTTCCAGATCTGAGCAAGTTTATCAAATTCCTTTCACTACCCACCCATCTCTGCATTTCATGGAAAACAGACAAGAAAAGGCTGGTCTAACACCCATGCACTGCTCTTCTTAGCAATTTGTCTCATAATATACAAGGTGTATTGTTCTGTAATTTAGGATCTCGATTATGTAGCCAAATCTCATTTAAATGGAATCCAATTCACTAGGGCCTCTACTTAATTAACTCCATCTTCCCCTTCCACAGCACTCTCATAGCACTGAATGTCTGTATCATTTGGGTCTGAGAGAGACAGAGACAGCCAGACAGAGAGAAAAAGAGAGAGAGAGAGACAGACAGACAGACAGACAGACAGAGACAGAGAGAGATAGACAGACAGAGAGAGACAGACAGGCAGAGAAAAAGAGAGAGAGTGATGGAAAGAGACAGAGACAGAGAGACAGACAGAGACAGAGAGAGACAGAGACAGAGACAGAGACAGACACAGACACAGACACAGAAAGACAGAGGCAGAGACAGAGACAGGAAAAAGAACTGGTCTCAAAGCTAGGAAATCTTGGGCTCAAATCCTGCCACATATTGGCTGTGTGACCCTAGGCAAATCCCTTAAACACTCAGTCTTGTCTCTCCAACTAGATTGTAAACTCCTGGGCAATAACGATGATGTTTTATGCTTCTGTATACCATAGTTTATTCAGCCATTCCCCAACTGATGAGGAATTTCCCAGATTCCCGTTCTCTGCCACCTCAAAAATAGCTGTAAATATTTTTTATATGTCCTTTTGCATTCACCCTTCATTTTGTAGGAAACACAACAAAGGACTTGGAAGTACAAGACCTGAGTTGAATCTCAGTTTATCTAGCTAACAAAAACAACAACAATTGTTATACTATAGTGTTATATTATAATAAACAACTGTTTACTATAACATTTATATACACTTACTGTGTGCTAGACACATTCTGTTAAGCACCTTATAATTATTTAGTCCTCAGCTATTATTATCCAAATTTTTTACAAACGAGGAAGCTGAGGTTAGATGACTTGCCCAAGATCACGCAGTTAGTAATTGCCTTAAGGACTATTGCAAACTCAGATCTTGGGGGTGGGAGTGCAACTCTCACTACTGCACGACCTCCCTGTTTTTTAGCATCGCCATGACCTTGAACAATTCAATTCAGCAAACAACAATGCAGTTTCAGGAGCACTTTAAGGTTTACAAAGTACTTTCCCCAAACAACTCTTGCAAGTGGATTGTGTAACTGTTGCCGTCCCTGATTCACAAATGAACTAATCAAGGTTTAGAGAGGTTAAATGATTTGCAAAGCAGGAACGCTGTTGGTAAGGGCAACCTGATCTGGACTTGTCCTCAAGCTGGGTGTCAGGCACTGGCCTCCTCTGGTAGGATTAAGAGTCTGGCCCCTCACTAAAGGGCATTCCAGATTCACCAACTCCTCATTGATTCCTTGGTCTCTGTGACTTGGAGTTTATATCTAAGATTTTACGAAGTCAGGAAATGATACCTTTCACTAGGCTGAGAGCTGTATGGAGAAAGACTTCACCTCCCTCATCCTTGCCATCTTCTACGGAAGTATTAACCACTTTTAAACCAAGGTCCCCTGACACCAAGTCCAGTATTCCTTCTACTATTTACACTGCTTACAATGTATAAGGCGGCAGCTGGTTGTTGGAGTAAATACAGCACCAGATCTAGAGTCATGAAGACCTGAGTTCAAATCCAGCCCCAGACATGTACTACCTGTGTGATCCTGGGCAAGTCACTTAATAACCCTGTTTGCCTCAGTTTCCTCATCTGTCAATGAGCTAGAGAAGGAAATGGCAGCCTATTTCAGTATCTTTGCCAAGAAAACCCCAAATGGGTTCATGAATTGTCAAACATGACTGAAAACTCAACAGCCACAACACAAAGTGCAAGACAGGATACCAGGCAAACAAAGGCCCTCTGGCACATGGAGTGGAATCCCTAGGGTGAATTTATGGGAGAATGTGTGCAAGAACTGCCCAGAAGGCAAAGAACTGTGTGACCCTGGACAAGTCACTTACCCTCAGTTTCCTCAACTGTAAGATGCATGCAACAGTAGCACTTATCTTCTAGGTTTGTTGTAAGGATCCAAATGAGATAATATTTGTAAATACTTAGCACCATGCTTGGCACATAGTACATGCTATGTACATACTTACTACTATGACTATTATAATGGTGGTAATGATTTATGTTTTTGTAAGGAATCTCTATGCCTGGAGTTACTTCACTGACAAAACAATGTATTTTACATATTCAGATAGATCGCTGGCACAGCTTGAGGGAGAGCAAAATGGGCTTGTGAAGCTTGAACGGAATAATTGGGGTTCAGTCCTTTATATTTTAATTTAATTCCACAAACATTTAAGTACTCAGCATGTGGAAGAACATGGTTTGTAACTCAAGTGCCACAAAAATGTTTGTGGAATTGAATTGGGTATCCTAATAGCTCCTACATATTATTTATATAAATGGTTGCAAAGGAAGTTGCTCAGTAAATATGCATTAATAATCACATGATATTAGAGCTGCAAAAGACCTTTGAGTATAAAATATTATAATGTGAGGGCTGGGAGAGACTTCCAGGATCTGCTATGACTCTGTTATGTTTCAAATAAATAGATTTTTAACCCTCAGTTGAGCTCTTTCCTTTATGGAAGTGACCTCAAAAGCTACTAGTAATCCCAACTATATCTGAATTATCTCCACAACATCTCCAAAAAATGGGCATCTAACCTTCTCATTTATCATCTACAACTCATCTCCATAAAACGATTATCGAGCCATCTCTTTAGGAGATCTCATTAGAGGAAAACCCAATCCCCCCCAAAGTAGCTGGTTCCTCCTAGGGGTAACACCAGTGACTAGGAAGGTATGCATTACAGTAATAATGATAATATATAATAATAAATATTAATAATAAACATAAAAATTAATAAAATATAAATAATAATAATAAATATGACTTTCCACCACCACTCACTGCTCCTAGTTATGCTGTCAAACACAAGTCTAAACCTTCTTCCTCAAGATAGTTCGATGTTCTCAAAGACATATCTTCCCTAAATCTTTTTTTCTAGTCAAAGCATCCCTAATTCAATGAATCATAAGATTGTATATTTAAAGACAGAAAGCAATTTAGTTTTCGGGGGGGGGGTGGGAGAAGAATTGGGGTTAAGTGACTTTCCAAGGGTCACACAGCTAGTAAGTGCGGCTAGATTTGAATTCAAGTCCTCCTGAGTTCAGGGCTGGTACTATGCCACTGTGCCCCTAAGAAGACACTTTAGACAGCATGTAGTTCTACCTCCTGATTTCAAAGAGGACATTGAAGCTTAAAGAGATCAACATTTGAAGGACCAAATGTGTCACTTGATGCAAAAATTTCAAATTATTTTTATAATTTTATTAAAATTTACTCTAATTTCCTCTCTCTGATGTGCTTTAAATACAAATAATTACAAGTTGATATTATACTTTTACTTTGAAATAAAAGTTTTCACTATCTCCATCGTATGTTTAAATGCACCATATCCTTTAAGGGTACAGCTCAGTCCTTCAAGGTATTCTTAAATACCTTGTCTTGCTCAAGGTTACACAGATAAGTAGCAGAGCTAGAATTCACAGCCAGGCCAACTGACTCCAAACCCATCTCACTTTGCACTATTGTCACACAACCTCTTTCTGCTTCAGACAAAAATCATTTCCTTTGGTTAAGCCTCATAGGACAAGGTCTCCAGTAGCTTGCCTTCCTTCCTCTGAATATTCTTTGGTTTTCCAGTGTCTTTTCTAAAATGTGACCCTTATCCCTACCAATATGGGCTATCAACTTCCTAATGGAGACTAGCATAAAATTGGTGATTTTTATTATTTTGTATCATAAAGTCTTACTGAACTTTTGGATCTCTAAAATCCACAGTTTTGTTTTGTTTTTCCAAAAGAACCTATTGTCAAGACACATCTCCCCCATGTTGAAGCTATAAAGTTGATTTTTAAAAATCCAAGTGTAGTGCGTACCTTTTGATCCAGAAATACCAGTTCTAGGGCTGTATCCCAAAGAAATCAAAGAAAAGGAGACCTACATGTACAAAAATATTTATAGCAGCTCTTTTTGTGGTGGCCAAGAACTGGAAATTGAGGGGATGCCCATCAATTGGGGAATAACTGAACATGTTGTGGTATATGAATTTAATGTAATTCTACTGCTCTATAAGAAATGGTGAGCAGGTGGATTTCAGAAAAACATGGAAAGACTTAGATGAACTGATGCTGAGTGAAGTGAGCATAATCAGGAGAACATTGTACATGGTAACAATAAATTGTGCGATGATCAACTATGATGGACTTAGCTCTTCTCAGCAATACAATGATCCAAGACAATTTCAAAGGACTCATGATGGAAAATGCTATCTACATTCAGAGAAAGAACTATGGAGTCTGAACACAGATTGAAATATATTATTTTCCTTTTATTTTTTTCATGTTTTTTTTTCCTTTGGTCTGTTTCTCCTTTTACAACACGACTAATATGGAAATGTTTTACATGATTCCATATGTATATATACATATATATGCCACGCACACACATAGAAAACCTACACCAAATTGCTTAATGTTTTAGGGAGGGACAAGGGGAGGAAGAAAAATTTGGAACTCAAAATTTTTTTTAAATGAATGTTTCAAATTGTCTTTACATGTAATTGGAAAAATGATAAAATACTATTTAAAGTAAATAAAATAAAATCTAAGTGTAGAGTTTTACATTTATCCGCAAGAAAATTAATCGGATCAGACTTGGCTCATGGTTCTTCATTGTTCTTGGAGTCTGCCTAGTTCTGTTCTCCAGTCTGGCTGGCTTTACATCACCCACAAATTTGAGAAATGTGCCTTCTATTCTGTTCTATTTAATCTCACTCAATATACACCTATTTGGTATCTGTTATATGTGAGGTACTGTATTAGGCCCTAGGAATATAAAAGTGAAAATGAAATCACCTCTGTCTTCAAGAAACCTCTTTTACTGGGGTGGGGGGAGGGAGAAGAAGTGGGGACAGTAACATGTATACAGATAAGTAAATCTAGAATATATAAAATTAAATAAAAAGGTATTTCCAGTGGTGGAAGAAAGCACTCTGCTTTCCTTGAAGTTACTGGTAAAAATATGAAATAACACTGGGCCAAAGACAGATGCCTTTAATCTTCCACCAGAGATTTCCCTCCAAGTTTACATTGCTTCACGAATTACTTTTTGGGAGTCTAATCTTTCAACCAGCTCTGAATCTATCTAATCTATACTTCACCTTTTCTGTAAGGATGGCATGACAAACTCTGTCTAAGTCTTTGCTGAGATCTGGATATTCTCTAACTATAGCCTTCCCTAAATCTATCCATCTAATTGTACTAGTGAAAAAGCAGTTGAAGTTAGTTTGGCATGAACTTAGGTATCATTTAGTCTGTTCTTGATAGAGCCACACTGATCTAGTGATCATGGCTTCCCTTTCTAAATGTTCATAAACCATCCCTTTATTCATGTGTTCTATGAATTTCTGGGTAAACAAAAAAAAAAGGTCAAGTTTATTAGCCCTTATGAAAGCTCTACTCTTTCCTTTAAAAATAAGACGTATCATATCTTCTCATCTCCAAATCCTGCAGCTCCTCTCCTATTCTCCACAGTTTTTCAGAGATCATGGAAAGGAGCTCAGCAAACAGACCTGCAGGTTCCTTTAGTATCCTACAGTGTGCTTTTTGCCCAGGCTTAGGGACTTGAACACACTGAAGGTAGCTAGGTGATTTCTTATTATCTCCTTCCTTATCTTGGGGTTCAATTCAATTCTTGAGTCAATTCACAACCTACCATTTTGTTCTCTTTTCCATTCCAAAGATCAGCAAAGAAAAGATAAAAACAATAAATTAAGGAATTCTGCTTTTCCTCTATCATCCATTGTCTTTCCATCTGTCCTAAGCAGCAGTCTTATTCTCCTTTTGATTTTCCTTTTTTACCCCAAACATAACTAAAATGGCTCTTTTTTGTGTGTTTAGCATTTATTGCCAATCTTAGCTAATTCTGACCTTTAGCATTTCTGACACTATGCTTACTGGACCATGTCATCTTCTTGTATCTGCCTTATATCATACATCCTTGCTTCCATCTTTTGAGTGTGACTTAAAAAAAAAATCTAGGTTAGTTGATGCATCCCTGTGTATCCACTCCAGTTTCTTTAGACAGATTTGCATTTTCCTCTTCATTGGAGTTGTTCCATTTTGTGTCTTCAGAATTTCATTACTGAGAATTTCTTATCCCTCTTTAGATGACTGTCCCTGTAGTGTTTTAGGGCATGGGTTCTTATCTATCTTATCTATTCTCTGTTTTCCCCAAGTCTATGATGCATGTTAGACTATTCTTGGCCTTCCCCTTTAACATAAATTTATACTTATCTTTCTGGCAGGGGAGATAGGGGAACCCCATATGGATTTGGTGGATCTCCCATTCCCCAAAAGGCTGGAATGCTCCATCCATTGGATGATTTTACGGGGTGTAGACCTTTGTTATACTGGAGTACTTCCCATGGAGTTGGACATGTACAATTGATCCCTTGCTAAGAGATATGTCCTTGTTTGGAAGATGACACACAGACCCTTCTAATTTTGACCCAGGGAATTCTTGGTTGATTGTACAAGACCCAGGAACATGGAATTTTTTCAGAGGATTCTCTCTGCTGTGACCTAGATGAGCTTTTAAGAGATATGGTGCCACCCAATCATTTTGGATGCTTCTCAAGCACCAGTTCTCCCTTGTATTTCAAGACAAAGTGTTCTCAGTAGAAAATGGCTACTTAGAACAGAAGCATATAATCATATAAGACATGTCTTCACTTAGCCTGAGGCTGGAAGTTCTTAGACTTCTCAGTTGCTGGTGTCTTTATCTGTCTTTCTGTTTTCTTTCTCTGAACACAGGTTCCTGAGAACACAATCCTAAGAAATAGATACTTCCAGCCTTGGAGGCTATCTCCCTGGCAATCCTGAATTTGAGAGTGCCTGAGTTCCAAAGATTAGTAGAAGATGCCAGAAGAAAGTGACTTCCTCAATGGCATACTCTTGGAGAAGACCAGCAACAGGAAGGTCCCACAGCTGGAGGACTAAAGGAAGTCATGTTTTGCCTGACAAGGGGAGCCAGACTTTGTGAGTTGCTCAAATAAGGCTATTTGAATGTATTGTGTCTTGTGTATTTGTTCATGTATGCCATTGAATATTTTCCATCTTATGCAGTTTCTGTGGTGAAAGAAACAAAAATAATGTTTCGTACCTAATACCCACATTGTGCATTGAGTTTTTTTGTGCCTGCTTTTGGAAAGACCCTATACATGAGCCATATTTAAGTATGGCTTTTGGGGATTCCCCTGGAGTTTGACTCCAGAAAGGGGACAGAGCTAGAGAGAAAAACTTGACCTTCTTTGGCATTAAGCCCTCCAAGATTGAACCATTGAGTCTATGTGAATGCAGCACCTTTAAAACTTAATGAGGGGCCCCAGGGTATATAACTCCATTTCTGTTCCTTTACCCCAGAAGCCCTCAGAGATTGTAAGTTTCTTAAAGGCAGATGTCTCTCTTATCATCAATGTCAAGGAAATTCAGCGAACATTCATTAAAAACTCACTACATGTCATTGTGGGACAGGGAGGTGACCCAATGGATAGAGTGCTGGGCCTGGAGTCAAGGAGCCTCATCTTCCTGAATTTAAATCTGGCCTCAGACACTTACTTCCTGTGTGCCCCTGGGCATGTCACTTAGGGCCCCAGTTTCCTCATCTGTAAAGTGAGCTGGAGAAGGAAATGGCAAAGTGCTCCATTATCTTTGCCAAGAAAACCCCAAAAGGGGTCACAAAAAGTAGGACATAACTGAAAAACCTAAACAACATATCATTGCACTTAGGATACAAAGAAGAATAAAATAGCCTATCTGCCCCAGAAGGGCTTCTGGTAGAAGAGATAACGTTCATACACAAAGAACTGTAAGTGAAAGGAACACATGGCAAGTACCCTAAGAGAAACACAGAGGAGATTCAAGGGAGGCTCTGGGGACTTGCTCCCAGGGTATTATTTGGGCTGAGCCTTCCCTTAAGAATGGCTAGGATGTCAGCAGGTTTAGAAGAAAGGACATTCCTTATGGAATGTCATTTGTAAAGGTGCAGGGATAGGAAAAATTGAGACGTATTAAGGGGATAGTTTAATGTATTCAATTTATCTGAAAGATGAAGTATGGGGAAGGTAGTTGTGAGAAAGTTGGCTGTATGATATAGCTCTTCATTGTGGATGGCCTTGAAAAAGGCTAAGGGGTTTCGATTATGTTTGGTAAGCACTGAGGAACCATTGTATTTCCTACTGAAATTACTATGTCACACAGTAAGTCCTTAATAAATGGTCACTGAGTGGATGCTGGCCATAGGGAAATATTCCCAACCAGGAAGTAGAAGTAGAAGAAAAACAAATTACAAAATAATAAAACTGTTACAAACACCAGGCACTTGTAGACACTCTACTTTAATCATCCATGGATACAGAATTTGAAGTTACTTGAAATCTATATATATGCTTCTGATTACAAACAATCAGGCTACAGATTCCTTGGCTTTGATTCTCTATCCCAGACCCTTCTCCTTGGCACAAGATAATTATACTTTTCTTAAACAAACCCCTCGTTTTAGTGTTTAGGGGCTATATCTGCAATTCCTCTCACTTTGACCTTGTTCCTTTGCTCTAGGTGGAGGCTACACTGAGGGAAATGTTCTGAGTGGCCAAAGCAGTCAATTCAGCCCCTTTCCAGTACAGGTTCCTGGCTCCAATCAGGCCAGGGTCCTTACTATCCCCCTTCCTCTTTACACCCAATCCCCTATGCCTGGGAAACTATTATCCCAATCCCATATAACAGTCTGGGCACAGGGAAGAAGTAATGAATGAGCTTAGAAATAGGCATCTCTAAGCTGAGTCTGGACTTCAGCTCACTGTCACTCATTCCTTCCATTCTATGTGCACCTCAGGGCTATAGTGCAGCACAGACTATAACCCTAGACCAGGGGTAGGGAACCTGCAGCCTCGAGGCCACATGTGGCCCTCTAGGTCCTTGGGACAGCCTTTTGACTGAGTCCAGTCTTCCTAGAACAAATTTCCTCAATAAAAGGATTTGTTCTGTAAAACTTGGACTCAATCAAAGGGCCATACTTGGAAACCTAGAATGCCACATGTGGCCTCAAGGTCTCAGTTTGACCACCTTTAATGTTAATGGGATATAAGAGCTTCCCTACCCATTACTAGGTCTCACCTGGAGTCCATTAAGGGAAATTTGCTTAGGTGAGGCTTTCTTGTAGGAAGGCTTTCACACCTTTTGTTAATTTCTAATTAGGCACTGAGTCCTAAGGGTTGTGATGCCCTCTGGCTCTAAAAGGGTATATATAATTTAGGCTTAGCATTTTGCTTTGGGACTCACTCATTGGAAGAGTGTTCACATGATTTGGCCAGACAAGACTCTGGGTAGCCATTAAGGAGCCCCTAGCTACATATATACACACACACACACACACACACACACATATATATATATATGTGTATATATATATATATATGTATTGCCTTGGTCAGGCAACTGGATGTGTCTCTTGATCTGTGCTAATTTCTCAGACAGTTAGAAGTCCTGTCTGTTGGTCCTTATTTCTCTGCTTGTATCTTCTCTGAAGTACAAAGTGCTGACTTTTCCCCTGAACTAGTGAATGTGATTGAAAAAGATTGTTGAGCCCTTAAACAGCTATCTTTCCTAGGAAAGCAGATGTAAGAACTTGTGCTAGCAGCCATCCTGTGTATGCCAGTGTGGTTGCTGCTCTACCATCCCTGATCTAGACCCTCATCAGTGCATCAGGCTATGCTCACTACAAGGAATTCAGAAAAGACAAAAGTTCAGGGCCCTCCAAATTACAGTGGCCTCCTCACACCTCTCTGTCTCTGTCTGTCTGTCTCTGTCTTTCTCTCTGTGTCTCTGTGTCTCTGTCTGTCTCTGTCTCTCCTTTCCTTAGTAATTACATTTTCCATGCAAATCTAATTTTAAAGATCCACAGCCTCACACACTCCTCATCTGTAAAGTGAGCTGGAGAAGGAAATGGCAAAGTGCTCCATTATCTTTGCCAAGAAAACCCCAAAAGGGGTCACAAAAAGTAGGACATAACTGAAAAACCTAAACAACACACACACACACACACACACACACACATACACACACACCATCCAGTTGAAATATGACTCTGCAATTTCTACCTCTAGTAACAATGGGTGGAAATTGCAAAGAGGCAAACTTCAGTATAATGTAAGGTAAACAAAAACACATCCTAATTGGACAGGTGACTGAGGCATAGAGTGATGGACTTAGAGTCAGGAAGACCCGAATTTGAATCTTGCCTCAGATACTTCAGGGATATGACCCTGAATAAGTCATTTAACTGCTTTTAGTCTCAGTTTCATCATCAGTAAAATGGGAATATTAGCAGCACCTACTCAAAGGGTTGTTGTGAGGATTGAATGAGGTAATATATAAAGAGAACGCTTTGCAAATTTTAAAGTGCTATATAAATACTAGTTATTATTATTATCACTTAAAGCTATTAAAATCTCCATGGTCTGCTTTTCCCCTCACTAGAGGTTTTCAAACAAAAACTTGGTTAACCCGTTGTTGGGTACGTTGTCAAAAGAATCCTTAGTCTAGTACTGATTCTACCAGATGGCATTTGAAGTCCTTTCCAACCCAGACTGTGATTCTGTCTCCATTCTTTTTACCACATAGAGGCTACTGTGATCAAAGATATAGAGAAACTTTATTTCCTCATCTATCAATTTGGAGTAAAAATATCTGCCTTACTACCCTGCAAGATCATTGTGAGGGAATTGTTTTAGAAACTGTAAGGGACTTTGCAAATGTGAAATGTCTCTTTTTTCTCCTTTCCCTCTTCTTCCTTGGGGCCATAACCACACTCATTTTTCTCTGCCAGTCTCCTTTCTTCAGGAACATTACAGATGCCTTGTTTCAACAGAAAGAATCATCTTGATGCCAGGAGACTACATTATTTTTTGTTTTAATTGTGAGAAGGGAAACATTCTGTGGCAGCAGGATGCTTTATAAACCATTTGGTTGGGGATTTGAAAATGAATATTGCACTCAAAGGACATTTAAATACAGGAGGAGGAGAGGACAAGGGAGCATGTGACTCTTGAATTTCTTCATAGGCATAGCTTGGATTGGAAGGATGGGCAGCCAGAATGAATCAGGAATCAGATCTTTTACCTGGGAAGATTCATTATGTTCTTTTCCAGCCTGTTACCCTTAATTTTTTTCCCCCAATGTAATTTAAACATTATTCAAACTCCTCTGTATGATATATGGGATCTGGGATTTCCAGCAGCAGAAATCAGTTGCAGTGACTGATCTTTCTTGCAGAATTTCCAGAGTCATCATTAAGAGGCCAGTTGTCTAGCCTGTACCTGAACAAAAATCTCTTCCACAACATCCTTGACAAGTAGTCATCCAAGCTCTATTTGAAGACCCCTAATAATGAGAAACTCACCACGGTAAGGAAGCTTTTCTTTAAGTCATACTGAAATTTGCTACTTGACGCTAGTCTATCCTGGGTCCAGGAATTCTGGAGCCTGACCCTGAGGCCATGCAATGAATTTTGTCTTGCCAATAACTCTGTGTTAGTGACTGACATAGTTTAGCTAAGGGTGATGTGGAACTTTATTGATTCCTTCTGGGTCAGTAAACTTGGAGGTCATTCTCAATTGAGGAAAATCAATCAATTAGTCCACAAGTGTTTCTGATCAATGTAAGAGAGAACAAACAAACAAATCCAAATAAAACCCTTCCTATTTAAAATTATATAAAAGGAGAAAGGGCAACAACTCACGGGAGGCCTTCAAGCAAAGGCTGAGTGACCATTTGTGAGGTATGTTGTTTTGGGGCTTTGTGCCCAGGTCATCACTGGGCTAGATGGGTGACCTATGAGACTGTCACAGTGAAAATGACATTGACTCTGAAAATCAGAGGGCCTGGATTCAAACACCACCTCTGTCATGTGTGACCTTGTGCAAATCCCTTCATCTCTCTGGGCCTCAGTTTCCTCTTCTGTGAAATAAGAGTTGTAAAATAGTTAAATTGGTACCCTCTGCACTCCCTTCCAATTTTAAACCTATGATTCCAAGCATGGCTGAAATGATTGCCTTATAGATCTTGCCACCTGGCCAATTCCTGCAGGCCAGGGAAAGGATATTGCCCTAGGTAGGAATTTGCTTACATCTCCGATTATGCAGTTCATTATCAACCTACTACACTATAAACCTTTGCCACTCCATGGTCAATACTTCCCCTCCCTCCAATGTACCTTGAAATCTCCTTCCTGTGTTCATTCTTTTGGGTATAAGTTGCTCCAAGAAGTTCTGACTCACTTTCTCCTGAATGGTCTTTTTAAATTTCTAATTTCTGCAGTTCTGAGATTCCAATCTCACTTTATAGAATATCTCTATTCTTCACATACTCTCTAACTTTATAGAATATCTCTGTTCTCCCATGGAAGCGTTCGTCAGCGGCACTCCCTTCCACAGCGGAAACAAGAATTCCCCAGTTCTTTTCCCCTTTTGCAGCGCTCCCGTCTGCCTCCTTCCCCATTCTCCCGGAGGCAGAGACAAGAATTACTTTTCTTTTCCCTCCATTGCTAGCCTTTGACTGGCTCAGGGTGCCTTATATCCCATTCTCTCTTCTTTCCTGCCTTCCTTTCTTTATGCAGTCTCCTGTTCTGTAACGAATTGATTTAGGCGTACGAAGAGCGCTGTGAGGTATTGCCTATGACGTTTCGGGCCCGTTTCCCCGCTTTGCTCTCGGACTTCTGGATGTATTTAGAAATAAATTTCTTAGCGACGTTACTATCGTTACTCGTCGTTACCTCTAATTTTTCCTTATGTTTCTTGATGTTTGCTCGCCTTTCTTGTACACATGTTGCCTGATGTATTTGAAAAACAAATATTTTCTCTTAGTTTAGTTTTCTTTCAAGGAATGTTTTGAATATTTTTAAAGAAAAATGAACATCCATCTTTTTCTTACTTGATGGTTAGGCTCAGATTCCCATCATAGGTCCCCTTGATTTGCTTTTTGGAAGGAGTGATTCCATTTTCTCCCGTAGTTTCAGCCGAGTACAGAATCCTTTTGTATTATTTGAATACATTTTGAATTATTTGAATTTTGCGTATATTTGGTGTTAGTTGAATTTCCTTTCCTTTACACTTAAAGCTCTGTCTCCCTGTTCATGGAAAGGATTTGTTTATTCGTGAATTCCTTGCGTTCAGACCCTGTGGCTTGGAGTGGGCAGCATAGGGTTTTTTCCCTAGAAGTAATCTATGAACTCTTTTGATTGGCACTTTGTTCCTTATGTACTAAAGTTTTGGGCATATTTGTATTATTTTTTTGCATTATGGAATTTAAGTTTTGTTGTTGTTTGTTTTTGTTTTTAAGTGATGTGTTCTGGAAGACCCCTAATCCTTAAGTTGTTTTGTGTATCCTGACCTCAAGGCCAGTATGTTTTGATGGAACATTTATTAAGGGTATACTAAGTGCCAGGCCCTGTGCTAAAGCACTTGGGACACAAAAAAAGCAAGCAAGATAGTCCTTGTCCTCAAGACCTTCCATTTTATAATAACAGAATTTCTGGCTTAATTTTCTTACTGCCATTTACTTAGGATAAACAAGCCATGTAACAGGCTACTTCTTTCTTTACCTGTCTGCAAAGTCAAATTTGAGATATCAGGTAGAGCTCTGATGTTAACCTGTTAGTTTCCTATTTTCCCTGATAGAGATCTTCCCCTTCTGCCATCTATTCTTTGCTCTGTAATTTATTATCTTCCTTTATTTCTCTTTCAAATTCCATTTTAGGGGGTGGCTAGGTGGAGCAGTGAATGGAGCACCAGCCCTGGAGTCAGGAGGACCTGAATTCAAATATGGCCTCAGACATTTAACACGTACTAGGTGAGTGACCTTAGGCAAGTCACTTAACCCCCAATTGCCCTCCAAAAAGCCAAAAAAAAATTTCCATTTTACTCACCCAGGTTATGTAAACAAAACCTATATAATGCAAATTGATGCTTGGGGTGCATTGACCCTCTTTGTATGTGATTGGTATAGCCTGTACTCTGTGGGTAATACTGTGTAGTCCCTGTCTCTGCATCATTGATTGTATAATTGGCAGTAGTACCCAATCAATAGACCCTTAGACAATTTTTGTCAGTCCTAAAGGGGGAAGACATCACAGAAGGGGAATTGGAAAGAAGGGGACAGACACATAAGAGGCATGGCATGGAGCAGTCCAGGAAGCTTGGGTCCCTGGAATGTTAAGGCACAAGTTCCCTTATCAGAACAAGGGAAGGAGGTAGAAATAATGATAATGGACCATATTAAAGGGTCCAAGTGCAATGTATTTATTTAACAAGTCTTTATTGTCTACTAAGCACAGACCCCAATGGTGGGTATCCAGGCAGATGCAAATGAAGCATTATTCATGTCCTCACATTTATAGAGAAATGCCACCTTTTATCACCAAATTTTCTTGGCTCTTGTTTTAGAGACTTTGGGATAGCTATTGAGGAAGAGAATTAAATCCAATTAAAACATTTATTAAACCCCTACTCTGTATACAAGGCCCTGTTCTGAGGATGCAAAAATGAAAAAAATGAGGGTCCTTGCCAGTCCTCAAGGATCTCAAAGTCTTAAAGGAAGAGACAAGATGTGTAATACAATACAACATAATAATTAGCATTAAAAAACTGCTAAGGGATCAGATTAGATAGGAGCTCACTTCACACTGGGGGGATCCTAGAAAAGGGGTGGGACAATGGGAATGATCTCAAAAGTGTCAAAGAAAAAAGTCCAAGATTCAAGGTGTCTATGCTGACTGGCATGTCAGACTGACTGTGTAGATCAAGGGGGTGTAGCAGCATAGAAGGATCTTGTTGTGGAAAAACAGCCTAAAGGCCGGAAAATCCATTTTCTCTAAATCAGGGAAATGGTCACAGAAGAATTCCTTAGGAATCTAGTTACTGAGTAATTGGGGTATCAAGGTAATCCTGGTCCTAGCAACAAAACTGATTAGATTTTAATAGCTGAGTTACTGGTCCAGAATGCCTTATATAACCTTCCTGCTTAGAGTTGAGTTTAGTTCTAGGGTTGTTAAATCATCCTGCTTTTCGGGATTGGCTGGGTTGGGCTGGGCTGGGATGGAATGGGATGGGATGAGATTTTGATTTGATTAGAGAGAAAAGAAATTGGGGGGAAAAGAGAACCAGTCCTGTTTTTCTCCTACAAAGCAAAAGGCCTAATTTATTGGTGCAATCATTGAGTTAGCCTTAAAGCTTAAATGACTTTCAGGGAGCATTTAAATTGACACCAGCCTTAAGCTAGATGTATACAGCTCACTTTATGAGAGAATGTCTTGAAGGCCTTTATGAGTAATAATGCTTTGAAGCCACCTGGGTTGGCTGAAGTAGAGGATTCATTAATGATAATGGTATTAATAAACAGTAACATCAGTATTTTACAAATACATGTCACTTTCAAACTTACAAAGGGCTTTCAGAAATATTCTCTGACTTCATAGTTATAGGATATTGGAACTGAAAAGGATTTAAAATCATCTTAGTTCAAAATCATCTAGTTCAGCGTGGTCATTTTACAGATGGGGAAACCAAGTCGAAGGGAAAGGAAGAGTTTATGGCAGAACTGGTACTAAAATTATAATTCCCTTTTGGATAGTATTTTAAGATTTACAAAGCATTTTCTTTACAACAATCAAATAAGGTAGGCAATGCAAGGAAAATTATATGTACTTTATAATTTAGGAAATTGAATTTTTAAAAGGTTAATGACTTGGTCATGGTCATAGGTAATAAATAATAAAGTTTGGGTTTGATTCTTCAGTGAATACTTGACTTCCTCCATTAGAGCTATTTTGTTAAGGTAAATTTCCTGGTTTCTTCTTTTACGAATTTTATTTAAAAAAAAGAATTTTTGAAGTTTCTTGTTGTTCCATGATCTCTGGGAAGTTCACGGAATTCTGCCCTTCACCAGGTACCACTGGTTCATTTTCCTTCAAATTACACTATTTTTTTTTATTGTACTTTGGTTTCTCTGTGAGGTTTTAGGATTGTAAGGGTCAGGAAGGGGTGATTCTAAGTTGTGTCTATGCCTTCCCAATATCTGGTTGCTTCTAAGATCATCAAGATACTCCCACCATAGTAATCTCATTTGAATCTGATTTTTTTTCCTCATGCTCACTTTTCTTCATATCCATCCAATCTTACTTAACCCCTATCCTCATTCGTTCCTACAAGATGCTCTGCTAATATGTAGTTAACAGGGTCTTTCTAAAGAAAACAGTACCTTAGCATGCTAGGGATGGAAATCTCCTTGTGACTTTGTGGCGAGCTTGTGCAGGGGATATTTTGGCATCAAGAGCTCTGATTACCTCAAATCATACCCCCTCGGCAGGCAATTAGGATAGTGGGAAGACAAGTAGGGTTGGATTATGAAGACCCATCCCCACTCCTCTCCACTGATCCGGTTTACGGCTTGTTTGTATTTGGCTGTTTGAATATTGTCTTCCTCATGGAGGGTAGAGACTGTATTTTGACTATCTTTGTATCCTTAGTACTTACAGTCCTGGCACACAGTACATACAGAATAAATGTTTATTGACTGACTTGTGTTTTAAGTCCTGCTGATTAATGAGCTAGGAGACAGTTGACCAATTTCTCTGAACTTGTTTCCTCACCCATATTAAATGGGAATTATGATGTTTGCATTTCCTACATCACAACTTCTTTATGAAGAAAGTTCATAACTTTGTAAACAATGAAGTGTTCTATAAAAATGAGGTTTCAACGGTGTTGGGTGTGAGAGAGGAAACTGACTCTCTTCAAAGCAGATTGCAACTGGTTCTGCAGACTACTCTGCCTTAGGAGAGAGTTGCCTGGGGCTTTGAGAAGTTAAGTAGCTTATCCCAATGTCACAGCAAGAACTTGAAACAAGGTCTTCCTGACCCAGAGGCTGACTTTTTATCTGCTGCTATACTGCAATGCCTCTCAAATTATGATAATAATAGCCAATATTTATAGAGCACTTTATATATGTGAGTTAAGTGCTATTATTGTTCCCATCTTACAGATGAGGAAATTGAGAGCAGAAAGAATTTAACTGTTGCCTAGGGTCACCAACCAGGATATGCCAGAGGTAGAATTTGAAAAGGTCTTCATGACTTGACCAGCTCTCTATCCACTGTTAAACCACAATATTTCTCGTGTAAATATTATATATCAAATATTAGCTACTGTTAGTCTTCTCTTAGGCCTGAGCCTGGATTCTTAAAGGCCATATCAGTGACAACTCCTAGAACTAGAAAAGAACATTCTATGCTTCCCATCCTTCCTATTTACTACTAATAGGGGAGGGGGTCACCCAGGATGGAAACTTAGGCATTATACTGGACTCCTTACTCACACTCACCTCCCATATCCAGTCTGTTGTCAAGGCCTATGGGTTTTTACCTTAGCAATATCTCTCTTATATTGTCCCCTTCTCTCCTCTGACATGGTGGCCACCTTGATACAGGTTCTCATCACCTGAACTACTGCAATAGCCTTCCAGGTGGTCTCCCTACCTCAAATTTCTCCCACACCAGTTCATCCTCCATTCAGATGCCAAAGTGATATTCCTAAAACATAAGACATACCACTCGTATCACTCCCTACTCAATAAACTCTGATGGCTCCCTATTACATCTAGGATCAAATATAAAATCGGTGGTTAGGCTTTTAGAAGCTTTTATAATCTGGTCCCTTTCTATCTTTCCAGTCTTCTCATAATTTATGCCTTGACACATTCTCCATGAGTCGACTACACTGGCCTATTTGTCGCACTGGGGGTCTTTCTAAAGACATACTATCTCAGCCTTTCTTTCCTCTTCTCTCCTCCCCTTCCCTCCCCTCCTTGCCTCTCCTTTTTCTTTTCTTCTCTTTTCTTTTTTAAAAAAAATATTTATTTTTAGTTTTCAACATTCACTTCCAAAAGTTTTAAATTTTCTCTGCCTCCCTCCCTTCTCCCTCCCTAAGATGACATGCAATTTAAGATAGGTTCTACATATATTTTCCCATTAAGCATATTTCCACATTTGTCATGTTATATAGAAAAATTAGAATGAATGGGAGGAACCATGAGAAAGAAAAAACAAAACAAAACAAAAAGAGAGAGCAAACTGTCTTCTTTGATCTGCATTCAGACCCCATATCTCTTTCTCTCAATGTGGATGGCGTCTTCCATCATGACTCTTTCTGAGTTGTTCCCCTCTTATCTTTTCTGCTAGATGCCTGGAATGCTCCCCCTCCTCATCTCTGCCTCCTGGCTTCTCTGGCCTCCTTCAACATTCAGACCCTCTCCTAAATCTCACCTTCTACAAAAGGCCTTTCCTAGTTCTCCAACCGACTGCTGGGCCCAAGCCTCGAGGATTGTCTGCCGTTTATCTGTAGTGATGCTTTAAGTACAAGTAAACACAAAGCTGTTTGCCTGTTGTGTTCTCCATTAAAATGCCAGCTCCCAGAGGCAGGGATGGTGTTTACTTTTCTTTGTATGCCCAGTGCTTAGCACATATTTGTTGTTGAGTCATTTCCTGTCTGACTTTCTGTGATTCCATTTGGAGTTTTCTTGGCAAAGATACTGGAGTGATTTGCCATTTCCTTCCCCAGTTCATTTTACAAATGAGGAAACTGAAGCAAACAGGGTGAAGTGACTAGCCCAAGGTCACACAGCTAGTAAGTATCTGAAGCTGGATTTGAACTCAGGTCTTCCTGACTCCAGGCTGGGCACTCCATCCACTGAGCCTCCTAACTGGCTGCTTAGCAAATAGTAAATACTTAATAAATACTTGTTGACTGATGATTGATTGATTATAAGTCTGGTGACAAACTATATTTGTTCAAACCTATTCAAGGGTCATCCTGGGGAAATTCACAGAAACTGATCAACAGGGCATCTGGAAGCTGATTAATTTTTTTTTTCGATAACAAATCTCAAAAACCAACTAGCAAATTTAAAAGAGTTTCAATCTAGTTTCAATCTACGTTGGCAGAGGAAAAACCCACAGCAATGAAACTGTGGAATTATATCATATGGCGATGCAGCATGGCATTGTGGATAGAGGTCCAGCCTTGGACTGAAGAAGACCAGAGTTCAGGTCCTACCTCTAAAACATTCTACATACTTGACCTAGGGCAAGTTATAGGATCATGGGTTTAGAGCTAGAAAGATATCAGGACCCATCTAGTCTAGCCTCTGACCCACATTTTACAGATGAGAAAACTGAGTCTCAAGGAAGTTAAATGACTTAGCCAATGCCTCACAGGTAGTTAATTATCAGATATGAAGTGTCTTGCTCAAGGTTACACATATCATAAACTGGAATCTCTGGGATTTGAAACCATATCCTTAGATTCCAAATTTATCACTTTTTTTTAATGACAAGATCAAGGAATGTCAGAATTTTTAAAACATCTTAGGACAATGCAGTTAATATTTGCAGCAGAAGAAATCAGGCTAGAGAACAGAGAATGTTGATACCCTTCCTCCTCCTCCAGCTCCTTTTTTTCAGAAGGTAGAAAGTAGACCAAGTAAAGGTCCTCCCAAAGTCATGGGAATCTGAAATCAGATGAGTACAGGGGAGCATGTATGTGTTGGACCTGAAACACTGT
This sequence comes from Pseudochirops cupreus, assembly GCA_028627135.1. Classification (NCBI taxonomy): domain Eukaryota; kingdom Metazoa; phylum Chordata; class Mammalia; order Diprotodontia; family Pseudocheiridae; genus Pseudochirops; species Pseudochirops cupreus. The sequence continues at coordinate 508,037,455 of CM053580.1, forward strand.
CCCATTGAACACAGCCTACCCACTGTTTAGGCTTACTCCTGTCTGCCAAGGTAGGAAGGAGAAAGATACTAATGAGGTCTGAGTTATTTGTTGGACCTGGCAGAGGGGAGAGGAGGCCAAGCATTACAGAAACAGGAATCTGATTCTGGGGCTTCATTAAAATGTTTAAACAAAGGGACCCTCCTAATTCAGAGAATAATAGTCTTGATCTCTTACATTAATTTACAGCTTACAATGGGCTTTCCAACCCTTTCTTTCATTTGGTTATTGCAGCAACTTGATGAGGTAAGCAGCGGTGGGCATGGTAATAGGAGCGCTTGTTATTGGCTATTTCCCAAGTGGTGGCATTATCTGTTTTTGTTCCTTGTTCGGAACACTCTATAGAACCTCTTATATTTCCTTATTTTCCCCTTGGTTGAATAGGAGAGAGAATTGGTTCATTACAGGTAGCCATGGGATAGAGGATCGTATGCAATCAGGAAACTTCCTGATTAGCTGGAAGTGAGCCTGGGATTACAGAATGGACCAATGCATTCAATCCAACAGACCAGGCTGATGAATCCCAAACTGCTATAATTGCTTGTGTTTTAAGGCTAAAACCTTTCATTTTCAACTCATGGCTGCCTCTGAGTCAAATGTTTAATGGCTAAAAGGAATCATGGGAAATGTTAGACCCAGAAAAATGTCACTAGATAGAATAGTTTGGACACTAAATGCCATCTATTTTGAGACTAGGGTTTTTGTTTTCTTCATGCTACTAATTGTCTTATATTGGCAATTATTTTGGAATTTCTATGTTTTTTTCTCTTGTTAAGCAGCCCCAATAACTACTTTTGTGGCCTGCAGTATGTGTAGTAGTAAAGGGTGGGATTAAGGGAAAGAGGGAGAAGATGGTTGATTAAGGCGTCCAATTGCTAAGATATTCATGTCTAACAGCAGGAAATCTGAGGGACAAGGATGTAGAGGCAATGTAATTAGGTTTTAGGTACCATAGTTAGGTGGCATATTGGATAGATCATCGAACCTGGAATCAGGAAGATCCAGCTTCAGACACTTGCTAGCTGTGTGACCTTGGGTGAGTCGCTTAATTTCTATTTGCCTAGGAGGCAGCTAGGTGGCTCAATGGATAAAGCTCTGGGCTTGGAGTCAGGAAGACTCGAATTCAAATTTGGTGTCAGACACTTATCATCTGTGTCACCCTGGGCAAGTCGCTTAACCTCTGTTTGCCTTAATCCAGTGGACAAGGAAATGGCAAAGCATTCCAGTGTCTTTGCCAAGAAAACTCCATGAACAGCACTGGTGTGCTATGGTCCATGGAGTCATGAAGAGTTAGACACGACTGAATGACAAAGAACACGTGAAGCCAGAAGGAATAGGGACACTCTGCTCCACGCTTCCAGGCCCTACCTCTGCATAATGACTCAGCGCCCTGTCCTCCATTAACGTCCATCTTCTACACAGATGCCAAAATAATCTTCTTAAAGCACAGATCTAACTGTGCCATTTCTTGCTCAAGAAGTATTAGTAGTTTTCCATTGCCTCTAGGAAAAATGCAAGCTTCTCAGCTTGTCATTTAAAGCCCATCAGAGCCTAGCTCCTGCCTACTTTTACCAAGTTATTTCACTTTATAACCCTTTACATGCTTTAAACATTCCAGCTAGACCAGCTTATTTGCTGTGTCCCTCTCCTTCTCCTGTGTTGTTTTCACAAGGGATATCTACTCCACATGCCTGGAATGAGCAAACTCCTTCCTCACTGCCACTTCCTAGAATCCATAACTTCCTTCAAGACTCATCTTGGGTGTACCCACTATGGAAACCCTTTCCTTATCCCTGTATTTGTTAATGGTGTCTTCTTCCTTAATTATATTGTGTATATCATATGTGTAAATGTAATACTTCTCTAGTAGCATATAATCTCCTTCAGGCCAAGGACTATTTCAATTTTTTCTTTTAATCCCCATTTTCAACTGCGGTGTCTTGTACTTACAAGATGCTTAATAAATGACTATAAAACTGAATTGAATTGAACTTCTGGGTCCACTTGGATCCTGACTTGAGTTATTTCATATCATTTAAATTTCTATAGGAAATGGTGAGAGCTCACATCAATGTCTTTGTTTCATTTCCTATTTTTAAAAAATGTTTTAATATAAAATATACATATATATTTATATAAAAATAGTTTTAATATGCCTTTTAAATCTTTATCATATATTCTACATTTTTTGCACTAACAAGTATGTTTTCTTACCATAGAGAGGTACATGGTTCAGAAAGAACTCCCACAGAAAAAATATAAAATATTAAATTTAAAGTCACTGTTAACATAGAATCATAGATTTGGTGATAAGAGACTTCAGGGGCCTTCTTGTCCAACCCCTTTCTTACATGGAGTACAAAACCAATGCTCAGGAGTAGCACAGAGAAAAGATCTGGAATCAAAGACCTAGGTTCAAAATTCCCACTGGATTCTTATTGCCTATATGACCCTGGGCAAGTCACTTACCTTTCTGGATGCTGATTTACTCTTTTGTAGGATGAGGAGACTGGACTAGATGACCTCTATATAGCTAGCTCTGACTCTATAAACCTATGATCTTAAATGATTTCACCCATGTTTTTAAACTAAAAGTCCTAAATTAAACATTTTTTTCAACTCTTAAAAAAAGAAGAAAAAAGAAATAATTCTCACATAAGTAACTGCTTGTTCCCTGTTTAAGATATATATTCAATTGCATTGAGGGGCAGGAGAGTAGAATGGGGATGGAAGGAAGGGTAGTATTTAGTGCTCCCTATACCCAGAACTTTTGGACTCACATTTTTTGGAGAGAAAAAAGTTGAATATATTCTTGAGGTTTTTGAGTAGGTATATAGGTCTTTGGAACCATATTTTTCCATTTTTCTTTTAGGGGGGGCATAGTCCCTTAACTCTATCTTTTCACTAAAGTCCTCAAGTGTTGAGGTATATGTTGACTTAGTTAGGAGGGTCTTATGAATTTTTCATAGAATTTCCCAGCATGCCTACTTATCCCTAGTCACTTACTTTGTTGTGTAAGCTGAATTATCTTCGTGGTGTTCTTTTTGCTCATGTTGGTTGTTGTTGTTTGTCCTTCATTCTTGAAGAGGACCATAACATCAGGGAGGTGATTGCCATGACATGTAAGTGAATTGGATTTAAGTGAGGGAGGGATGTGCAAAGTCAGCAGCCTCATTTTCTCCTCAGGAGCCATCTAGGTCCAGTGGCCAGACATGGATCAGGACAACTGGAGATGGCCCAGGATGCAGTGGTGGACCTTGGCCTTTTCAAGCTAAAATCTTTCCCAGGTCTCAGTTTGACTGAGGCGATGCCCATTCAGTAATTAAGGCTTAATAAAACATGAAGCCCAGAATGGCCTCTTACCTAGTCATGATTGATTGGTCATATTGGTAATGAGCACTGCAAGGTGCAACAACCAGCATCCCATGAAATCGTGTTTCTTGTTGACTCTAGGTGTGTACCAGTGTGAGATGAAGCTGACTCCTTTATGTCCCTCTCCATGGAGAATCTGGAAGCCAACCTTCCATTTAACGGCAACTTTCTTTTCTTCTTTCATTTATAGCAAGGATGCTAGTGCTTTTATGGTTGAATTTTTCCAGTAGTGTAATAATTGCATAAAATCTGAACCTAGTTGGTGTTTAATAATTACTTGTTGAATGGAGCAATAAACTCCTACAGGAAGCATGACTTCCCTCCACAACAGCCCTGACAAATGTCCAACGAGACCTTGCTTGAACAATTTTATGGATGAGGAACTTGGTGACTGTCTTGCTTTATGTTTGCATTTATAAGTCCAGCTCTTAGCATAGAGCCAGGTATATAGGGAGTTCTTAATAAATGCTTACTAATTCAATGTATATGTTCTTTGCTATGTTTGCATGTTTTCTCCCCCATTCGACTGTGATCTCCTTGACAACAGGAACTACTTATCAGTCTTTCTTTGTACCTTCAGTGCTCCGTATAGTGTTTGACACACAGCAGGAGCTTAATAAATGCCTGTTGACTTTTGGCAGATATTTGTCTGCTCATTTTCTGAGGTATAAACCAAGGTTGGAGTCAATGAAAGCAGGTCAGAGGAGAACTATTCAAGGGTGTCCCACTTTAAGGAAAACCTAAAAAGCTGGAATGAGTACTCAGACACACTGGGGAGTGATGATTGACATCACAAAAGCCTCCTTCCCTTTACAAAAGGATTCGCCATAGGGTTCCCTTAGAAAACAGCTCCCCTGCTAAATCAGCAACTCTTGGATAAGAGGCTGGGCTGGGCAGTGATAGGGTAGAAATCCAGAGCAAAAGGACACAGAGCCCCTGCTGGTGTGACATAACCAGAAATACGGAAAAAGGAGCTCTGAAAGGATCATGTGAGGCCAGGGGAAAATGGGTTGCCCCTGGGAACTTCTTCCTGGCAACTGTGGTCTAGTGCAAAGAGCCCTGGACTTTAGGAAACTACGTGCTTGTTTTCTGGGTGACTGTGGGCAAGTCACTTCATCTATTTGAGGGTCCGTCTGTAAAGTTAAGTGTTGGATGAGAAACTTCAAGGTCATGTCCAGCTTGGACATTCTATGTTCCCATCTTCTATTGTCATATTATAGAGCTAGAAGGGACCTCAGGGGTCATCTAGTCCACCTTTCTCCCTTCATTATGCAGATGAGGAAACTGAGGCCCTGGCAAGTTAAGTGACTTGCCTGACGTTACACAAACAGTAAACATCTGAGACTAGGATTTGAACAATGGTCCACTCACTCCAGGGTTAGTGTGTTTTCCACTATCTTTTCTGTAGCCTAAAGTTCCTTTTAGCACCAACATTCTATATTCTAATCTTTTGTGTTCTAAGTTCCAACGATCTGTGTTCTGACAGGGGTGTGCTGGAGGCAGCTCATGCCATCTCTAGAGCTGATTGTTAAATTTTCTTTTTTTTTCTTTTTTGGAGGGGAGAAGGTAGGGCAATTGGGGTTAAGTGACTTGCCCAAGGTCACGGGGCTAGTTTTGTTTTAAGTGTCTAAGGCTGGGTTTGAACTCTGGTCCTCCTGACTCCAGGGCCTGTGCTCTATTGGATTGTTAAATTTTCAGTGTATTTATGCACCAGAAATCAACAAATGCTACAACTGGATTTATTCTTTGGTTGATTATCTGGACTTAAGATTATCTAGATTTAAGAAAATGATGGGGAAATGTTAATAATGCAGATTAAACTTTAAAGTCTATCATACTTTTTCAGAGGGTCAGTTTAAAATCTTACCAGTACATCTCTTACTCTAGCTTTCTGTCTTCAAAGGTCCCTTCCAAATCTAACATTCTGTGATTCTAAGGCACTTGACTTCTTTAAGACTCTGTTCCTTTATTTTCAAAATGGAGAGATTAATCCCAGGCCTACTTACCTCACAGAGTTGTTTTGAGGGCCCAGTGAAATAATACATTAAATCAACATTTATTGCTTGGCTTATGATGTACTTGGCTCTGAGAATAACAAAAAGATAACTAAATTATAGTCCTAATACTTACAGTGCTTACGGTTTAATATAAGACTATAAATAAGAGTGGGGGCCGCCTTTAGTTGTCCTGATCTGTATCTTGCTACTGGACTCGGATGGCTCCCAGGAAAAGAGTGAGGGCGGTGACTTTGCACATCCCTGCCTCACTTAAATCCAAGTCACTTGCAAGTCATGGTAGTGCCTTTAATGTCACGGTCCTCTTAGAGAACGAAGAACAACAGCAACATGAAAAAGAGTAGGACTTTTTTTCTCCTCCTGATATTAAATACTTCCATCCAGAATCCCTCTGACTCTAAAAGGCTACAACTAAGGGAAAACTTTGTCCTATGTATTTTCAGTTGTATATGACTCTTTGTGACCCCATTTGGGGTTTTCTTGGCAAAGATGAGGGTCATGAAGAGTCAGACATGAATCAACAACAACGAATCCTTGCTGACTAGATGCTTAATTAAAATAGAGGAGTTGGAAAGAGGTATGAATTTAAAGTGAAATTAATCAGTTCTTTTTTTGGACATACTGAGTTTGAGAAATGCCATATACTACATACAGATAGAAACATTGAACAGATGGTTGGTGTTATGGGAATCTGAAGATCTTCCCTGCCCCTAGGCCCTTTGCTAAAGTGGCTATGTGACTCTGAGGACCCTTGGATATTTGAAAGTGTACTCTATTCCCTAATAGGCTGAATGTGGTCCCGTGGAGCCTGTGGCGCCAGGCTTGTTTTCCAGGAATGCCCGTGCCTTGTAGCTTTGTGATTGGGCAGTGGGTCTAGAGGGCTGTGACATTCTCCAAGCCAGGAGAAGGCTATATATACGCCCTGATGTGAGGTTTTGGTTTGGGGCTCACTTTGAGAAGAGTTGTGTGATTTGGCCAGAAGAGACTCTGGGCAGCCATTGAGCCCACCGGCTGTGAAAAACCCAGATGTTGGTGCTTCCCTCTCTGGTAACTGAATAGGTAACTGATGTAATGGTCAGGTGCTAGAAGCCGTCTGCTG
>CM053580.1:508050760-508113143 GCA_028627135.1 Pseudochirops cupreus
TTTTCTGTCTGTGGTTCCTTTCAACATAATATAGTTTCCTTGTTTATTGCTTTTTAATTTTTGAATGTTTGTTTTTGCTTTATCAGATAGCATGATAGCAATTCCTGCTTTCTTTATTTTGGATTCACTTGCTGAATAGTAGGTTTTTTCCTTCTTTCCACCTAGTATTATTTTGTGTATGTCTCTATTTTTTAAATGTGTTTCTTGTAGTAACGGATTAAAAAGTTTTGTTTTTTATCCAATCTATCACTCTTTCTCATTTTACTGGATTATTTTATCCATTCATATTTAAAGTTGTAAGTTAGGTTTATATTTTTTTCCATCTGTCTCTTATGTTAGATTTTTAAAAAAGTCATTGTTTTCCTTTTTCTGTTGAAAACAGAAGTTTTCAGTTACTTTAGTTTTAATTTTTTTTTAAAGGTGACTCTATTCTCCCTGGCCCTCTTTTCCTCACTCTTCATCTTCTCTTCTCTCTTGTTGTCCCTTTCCTTTTGGAGTTTTGTTTATTACTTTCTTTTTCTCTTGCTCTTATCTAGTTATATAAGTGTTTCCCCCACCCCTTTTATCCTTTCCATTAGTCAAGTAGATTCTCCCTTCCTCTTCTTCCTTTCAGCTAGTACTGTTTGTTAGTTGTTGGTTTTTTTTTAAATTTCATTTTTGCACTCTTTTCCAAAAAGAATTTCTTGTATTTTCTTCATTATCTATCCTCTCTTACTGTCTACTCTAGAACCTTATTCTTTGATTCATGACTCCTGTATTCCTCCTGTAATTAAAGCTTTGAAGGTATACATAAGCTCTTCTCTGGGTGCTTTCTGTCCCTGTCTTGTGGGATTTTTGCTCCATGGATTGCCTATTCCATTGTGCCCCGTGGTAGGGCCCTTCCCTGATCATGTCCTGGATTATGGAGCTCACAACAGATCTATACACAGCCCTGATTACTTTGCCTCCCTCCTCTCTCCCCCCCCCCCCCAATTTGCTTCAAAATCTCCTCCCTATGTCTACCGTCTTCTACTCCTCCAGGTGCCAGTGCCTTCAGGGATTCCAACTCTTCTTTTCCCAATGAAGAACTAGTAATCCAAATCCTCCAGGTCATACTCAGTGTAAGGTCCCCATCTTCCTTTAGGCACCATCTTGCTTTACCCATAGGAGCAATTCATCAATGGAAATCACTTCCACTACTGAAGAGGTTGCCCACTTAGAGGGTTAGGGTTGCCTGAGACCCCAAAATACCAACATACCAGGTCCTGCCGAAAGAATTAGACTCAAGTCTTCTCAGCCAAAGAAAAGTAAAGTTTATTGAAAGTTCGCCTGCATTGGGCACAGAGTAAGTCTGTGCTAGGGCCTTCTATGGTGCTCTGACACCACATGGAGGGAAGATGGGGTCTTATATACAGAGGAATCTAGGGGTGGTCTAGAGGAGGAGTTTGGGGAGAGTCTTCAGGAGGAATCAATGAGGTCAGACTCTAGTAATGAGTTTGGGGAGGGTCTTCAGGAGGAGTTAATGAGGTTAATGCAAGAGTGGATTGATATTTTGATAGGCTCAAGGGTGTGAAACAGATGGACAATAGAGGGCCAGGCTGGTAACAGAGGTTTGGGCCCAGCCACAATGAAATACTTCTGGCCTCTGCAAATGCCTCATCAAGTGGGAAGATTCAATCAGACTTCAAGGGGTTTCCCAGAGCCTGTACCTCAAAGATTCAAGGAGAGCTCAAGGGGACTCCCAGAGCCTGCACCTCATCACTACCAAAGTAAGGATTCCTTCCTTTCCACCACCCCACCCCCCTTTCAGTGCTTTCCTTCTCCTCCTCACCTACTCCTCTGTAAACCCTTTTATTTTTGAGATCAGAAGTCTTATTCCCCTCATTGCTAGTACTTTATTTGACCCCAGCACAACTTGCATCTCTCTCTCTCTCTCTCTACCTCTCCCTACTCCCCTCCTTCCTTTCATATACCCACCCATATTGTAATATAGTCCCACAAGAAACATTGATTCCTCTATAGGCAAGGTGTCGCCAGGTTCTGTCCATAACATCCCCTGTCTGTCTCTTCACTGTGGCCTCTACCAGATTTCTGTCTTCACCCCATCTCCTTTGTACAGTAGAAAGAAGTCTCTGGATATTGGTCTCCTTGTTGTCACTCCATTGCCATCGCTTCCCTGCTTAAACATTTATTCATTCCTACATTTCTGTTGTTTGGGGCGTTCAAGAGAAGCAAATAATCTCCTCAGTTCTAGTTCTCTTTCTAAAAATGTTCCAAACTCTTTTTTTATTATTGAACATCCATCTCTTTGCATGTGTGGTTTAATCTCAGGTTTTCAGGAGAGTTAACCATCGGCTGTATCTTAAACTCCACTGCTATTTGGAACATGCTATTTCATTCTCTCCTACATTTTCTTTCTTTTTTGGTTTTATTTTAGTGTTGTTTTTTAAAAATTATTTTTATTTTCAGTTCTAAATTCTCTTCTTTTCTCTACTCCTTTGTCCACCCATTTAGAAAGCAAAAAATATAATACCCATTTCATACACACACATGCACATACATATATACACACATGTATACGTACACATATAATAATATGTGTATATGTATATGAAGTTGGGCAAAACATTTCCCTATTAACCATGTTCTGGGGTGGGCATGGGGGAGCAAGAAAAATAAAGAGAAAAAAATCTTCTAATCCACACTCTGAGGTCATTAGTTATCTGTCTGGAGGTGGATATCATTTTTCATTATGGATCCTTTGGAATTGTTGTGGCTCATTGTATTGATCCACATCAAAAGATTTACTAAGTCTTTCATAGTTGATTTTCTTTATAGTATTTCTATTACTATATGCTTTATTCTCCTGGTTCTGTTCATTTAACTTTGAATCCCTTCATATAAGTCCTCCCAGGTTTTTTTCTGAAACCATCCCTTTCACAATTTCTTACAGCACAATAGTATTCCATCATGTTCATACACCATAACTTGTTCAGTCATTCCCTAATTGATGGTTATTCTGTAAGTTTTCAGTTTTTCACCACAACAAAAAAAGCTGCTATAAGTATTTTCGTACATATGATTTCTCTTTCTTTAATCTCTTTGGGATATGGACCTAGTAGTGGTATTGCTGGGTCAAAGGTTTTATAGCCCTCCTTACAGATTGTTAGATTAGCTCACAGATCCACTAACAGTACTTATTTTTCCACATCCTCTCCATCATTTGTCATTTTCCTTTTCTGATATCTAAGTCAATCTGATGGATGTAAGGTAGTACTTCCAATTTTTCAAAATTTTCATTTCTCTATTTATTAGTGATTCAGAGCATTTTAATATGACAATTAGTATCTTTGATTTCTTCCCTTGGAAACTCCCTGTTCATCTCCTTTGACTATTTGTCAGTTGGGAAATGGTTCTTATTTTTTTTATAAATTTGTCTCAGTTTCCTATATATTTGAGAAATAAGACCTTTTTCAGAGAAACTAGTTGTAAATCCCACTCCCCTCACCTCTGTTTCATGCTTTTCTTCTAATTTTGACTATATTACTTTTGTTTGTGAATTTCCTATTTTTTTTTCTAGTGGGTACACAATGGTCTTGTATCATTTGTCTTTCCTTTCCTTTGTATTTGAAACTCTTTCTCCTGATCACTTACAGAACTCATTTCTGAATTGAATTGTTAAATTTAACCGGAGGATCTTAGCTTTTCCCCACACTCAGCAATTCATAATTCTCTAGGTTGTATCTGTGTCCCAACTGACTTTTTGGTGGTCACAACTGGCTGACCAATTGTCTCAGTTGGATTCTGTGATCTTTTTTTTTTTTTAGGCTCAGTGGAGTGCTCCACAGCCCTTGGGCATACACAATGTCCTGTCCTGGTGTTCTGTCTTGCTCTCCCTATTCCTTAATTCTTTGCTGGTGCTACAGGATTGTCTACCCTGGATCCAAGCTCTGCTGGAGCTACAAAGTTATTTGCTCTGGCACCAGGAGTTCAGAGATTTGCAGCACTGATGTGAAAGGGTTGTGGCCCCTGGCAGGCTTTAGCTCCTGAGAGGCTGTAGAAGCCTGGCTGACAATTGAAGCCAAGGAACATTTTTGTAGTCTGGAGCTGAAGTCTTAACTGGGAAGAGAGGGGGGGGGGGGGCAAGAGTGTAGGGATGAGTTTTGTTGTAAGCCTGTATTGTGTTCTTGGGTTTGCTAGTGCAACCTCGCTGCTGGTAGTATGGGAGGTGAAGAAAGGGCTGAGTGAGCTCAGGGTTGATAAGCATAAGTTTGTGGTCTTTTTAAAAAACTTTATTTTGGATTCTGGATGTCCTAGACTATGGAGACAACTGAAGCTACTTTATCTTTGCAGGATTTATTTTAGAAAAGTTTGAGGGGTTGTGAGTATTAAGGAAAAGATCTATTCCTTTATCTTGTTGTCCAGAAAAACTATTATAGTTATCAGTTTACTTATCTTACCTTCCTCACTAGACAGCAAACTCCTCATGGGCAGGGAGAGTGCCTTTGCTTTCTTTGTCTCCCCTGGTATCTAATTCCATGATGCACATTTCTGGGCTTAATTGAAGAAAAAGAAAAGAGATGACTCAGGTCAGAGGGTGGGGAGGTATGGTATGATACCTGGCTTCAAATATTTGAATGACTCTTATGGAGGAAGAGGGATTTGACATGTTCTGCTTGAACTTAGAAGGCTGAAGCAGGAGCAATGAGTAAAAGTGCAAAACAAAAATTAAGGCTCACAATTAGGAAAAACTTCTTAAATATTAGGGCTGTTTCAAAGTAAAATGGGCTATCTTGAGAAGAGGAGGGGTTTCCTCTTTGTTGGAGGTCTTCAAGAGGAGGTTGGACATTTTTTTATATGATTATAAATTATTCTGGTTTCTTACTCAGAAAACGGTTCATATCCATTGACCATTTATCAGTTGAGGAATGACCCACATTCTTATAGATTTGACAAAGTTCTTTATGCATTTGAAATATAGACCTTTATCTGAGAAACTTTCCATAAAAATCCCACCCTCCCAATTTTCTGCTTTCCTTTTGGTCTTGGCTACCTTTGTTTTATTAGTATAAACTCTTTTTATTGTAACATAATACAAATTATCCATTTTACACTTCATCCTGCTATATTTTGTTTATTCATAAATTGCTCACCTATCCATAAGTCTGATAGGTAACATATTCTATGTTCTTCACATTTTCTTGTAATATCTTTCTTTATATCTAGATCATATATCCATTTTCACCTGATCTTGATAAATGGTGTAAGATACTGATCTATGCCCAATCTCTGCCACAGTGATTTCCAGTTTTCCCCACAATTTTTAACAAATAATGAATTTTTATTCCCAAAACTTAAACCTTTATACTTGTCAAATACAAGGTATTCCTTTAATCTCTGTGAAATCTGCTCTCCCCAAATCTAGGGTATATGTCAGACTATGTCTGGCTTTCTTTTCCTTCATAAATTCTAAGGTGCAGTGGTTACATTCTTACATACATTCTATGTCAATCATTTTTTCTCTAGCAACCAGTTCCATCTTACCTGAAAATGAAAATACTCATTTGCTGCTATAAATTGTGTGTCTCCTCTGTTCCACTGATCTGGTTTGGTTGTTTTTTTTTTATCTGTGTGTGTATGGGTTGGATTTGGTGACTGCTGAGGACCCTTCCAACTCACAAATTCTGTAATTCTATGATTCTGTAAATGAATGCTTACTGAATACATAAATGAATGATGCTCAAAATCTTATAAATAAAAATTAAGTTCTATGATTAGATGGGGATGGCTCACTATATCTAATCAAGCAGCGATCCGTCAATAAGAATGTCATGATAATATAAATTAAGAAGTTCTCCTTGAGAAAGTCATCTTCAATAGGTGCCTACATTTCCTTTCTTCTCACTGGCTTCTTAATTATCTATAATTCTTAATTATAATTAATTAATTAGAGTCTTGCTCCTGAAATAATCGTTTAACCGAAACTGCTCTCTCTGAAGTCACTAATAATCTCTTAATCAGCAAATATAGTGGTCTTTTGTCAATCTTTACCCTTCTTGATGTCCCTGCATCCTTTCACACAAAAGCAATCAACCTCTTTTCCTGGACACTCTCCTCTCTCTAGGTTCTCCTCCCGCCTCTATGACTACTTTTACTTCTCAGTCACCGCAAATCATCATCTAGGTTATACCTGCCAAATACGTGTGCCCCATGGGGCTCTTCCCTGGGCCCTCCTTTCTTCTCTCTCTGTATTATCTCACTTGATGATTTGATCAGCTCCCATGGATCTAATTATCATCTCGATGCTCAGGATTTTCAGATCTCCTTATCCAATCCTAACCTTGGTTGACTTCCAGTCTCTCGTCTTTAGAAACCTACTGAAAATATTGAGTTGGGTGTCCCAAAGATATCTGAAACTCAACATGTCCAAAACTGACCTCGTTATCATTTTCCCCAATACCCTCCCCTCTTCCTAAATTCCCTTTGACTATTGACAGTACCATGATCCTCCCAGTCACCCAGGCTCCAAATCTAGACGTCACTTTCAATTCTTCATTTTCTCTCACTCCATCCCCACATCCAATCTGTTGCCAAGACCCATCAGTTTTATCTTCCTAACATCTTTCATACATTCCCACTTTCTACTCTGACACTTGTACTACCCTGGTGCTTGGTCTTATCACCTTATGTGTAGGCTATCACAAAAACCTGTTGGTTGGCCTGTCTGCCATGCCATTCCACCATACAATTAGCTGTTAGAGTGATCTTCCGAATGTGCAGGTCTGACCATGTCACCTCCCTACTCAGTAAACTCCTGTGACTCCCTATCACCTACAGGATCAAATATCTAATATTCTGTTAGGTATTCAGACTCTACCATCCTTAAAATCTTCTTATGCCTTAAATCTCAGTTTAATCTCATATACTCTGCAATACAGTGACAATGATCTCCTTGCTGTTTTTTACAAATGAGACTCTGAGCAGTTTCTCTGACTGTCCCACATATCTGGAATGTTCTCCCTCCTCATCTCTGACTCCTGGCTTCCCTGATTTCCTTCAAACTTCAGCTAAAATTTCAGCTTTTATAAGAAGCTTTTCTCCAGTCCCTGTTAATTCAAGTGACTTTTCTATTGATTATCTCCAGTTTATCTAGTTTCCAGCTTGTTTTTAAATAGATGTTTGCATGTTTTCTCCTCCATTACAGTTCTTTCAAAGCAAGAACTACCTTTGCCTTTGTATCCCCTGAGCTTAGCACAGTTTTTAGCACATAGTGGATGCTTAATAAATGTTTATTAACCGACAAAATAAAGTGATATTCATGTGAGGAAATATAGGAATAAAAAGTAGGAAGCATTATCAAAAGCCTTTTGGTAAAGATCACTGAAGGAACAAAATCAGAAAGGATATTACCATTGGGGTATGCCATAGACCACTTAGGAAGAAAGAGGAAATAGATAAGGGATTCAAGAAACAGATCACAAGTCTAGCACAGGGGCATGGAATAGTAGGGATGAGGGACTTCAATGATGTAAATATCTACTGGAACTCATTGTTTGCCAAAACCAGAACAACTGATAATTTCTTGATTTGATGTAGTGATACTTTCATCTTTAAAAGATAGAGGACCCAAGAAGAGGCAATTCACCTCCCAATCTTTCCGTCAACAAGAATGAACTGGTTGCTAGGGTAAAAATAATTGATATATTATAGGAATATAACTAGTTATAAAGTCAAGCACAAGCAGCTTTCCAGAGGACTGCCGCTGTGGATAGCTCTAAGGTTCTGATCACGTAGTATAGTGAACTCTCTATTTAGCAGTAAATTAAAGCCAAACATTCACAAAAAACAAAGTACAGCTTTCACAATGTTATAACATAACAATTTATCACTAAAGTGGTCACATAGTTTTAAGCAAAAGATATCATTCAGTAAATCCTTAACTCAATCATCCTTAAGGAATAAGCCTCCTTAAGGGACACAAAGTACAAAGGTCAAAGTTCTCCACCCTTAGGTCACATTGTCTTAATCTCTCAGTTGAAAAGTCTTCTTTCTTCTTGATTGGAGATTAGTTTCCAATTATACTTAACTAAATCATCCTTAAGAGGTACAAGGTACAGAGTACAAAGTTCTCCCACCCCTAGGCCACAGTAAATCATGATCTTCTCAGTCAGCACTAAGTACCCAAAGAGAGGCCTTTTCATCTTGACTGGAGACTGGCTCACAAATTCCATGGTTCCTCTTCCATGGGTGCAGCTTCTTCCTGAATCTACCCAATCATCACCTGGATTCACAGGTAGGTAGCTCTCAGCTCCTCTTCCACCTACTTGTTCAGCTCCTCATTCAGCTCCTTGTCCAGTTTCTCGTGCAGTTTCTTATCCATATAGAAGCTCACAGTGCCCAGTCCACCTCAAGTCCTTTGCAGTTTCTGTTTCTGGGAAGACAAAGCTTAACAGAGCCATAATAACATTCATGCACATTGCCAGAACCATCATCAATTCACGATCTGCCTGTGAAATCAACACAGATCCACCAAGAAGGTCTGGGAACTCAACACAGACTCACAAACAAGATTTGAAAACTCAACACAAATCGTCAGTATAGTCTTAGGACCTCCAAAACCCTCCTCCAGGACTTCTTCAAACAGACAACAAGAAGATCCTCTTTCAGGGCTTCTAGTAAGGTCCCAGGGTTTCTGTACAAAGTATTATAAACAAAAATCAACACAGACAGAAGAGACAGAGTTCCACCACCACAAGTGTCCCTTTTCAATTCTGCTCTTTCCCAGCTTTGGCTTCTCCTTATATATGGTCATTAGTTCCTCCCTGTTCCTGTCTTTGGCAAATCCCTCCCACTATGGGTTTCATGAATTCTATTTCTTAACAAAGACTTGCTATAACCTTGGGCAAGGCTCAAAAGAAACTTGAACTGAAACAAGGTGCTATATAATTAAATAGCTAAAACAAGTTGCTAAGTACTTCTTTGTTTGCCATTACATTACTATGCCTTAGAATTTATGAAAGAAAAGAAAGCCAGATGTAGTCTGACATATACCTTAGATTTGGAGAGAGCAGATTTCACAGAGATCAGAGAAGGTATAGTTAGTATCCTATGGATGAAAGTCCTGTGGTGTAAGCCAGAATAGATTGGGAACTCTCAAGAAAGAAACTCAAAATACACAAAAATAACTCCAATGAGTATGAAAAGGAAGGGGGCTATCTAAAGAAGCTGAACTATATATAAGGGGAACTCACTAACCAACTGAGAGCAAAGGGGGAAAGGTATCTACTGAAGATAAAGGTAGATGATGGAGGATCAATACAAGGGGATGACTTAGTACTATAAATAATAGTATCATGCTTGCTAAAACTAAAAATAAGACTTGGCTGGTAAAGGAAGCTAAGGGCAACAAAACTGGTAGCCTTTGAAGCTGTATTCACATATTGGCTGCATTCACATTTTGCGGCATGTGTACCTCTTCATTTACCCATGGGGGAAAACATACAGTAGACATACGTACAGAGGGAAAACCTTAAGCTCAAAGAAGGGACAGGACCTCTGATCTGGAAAGATGGAATAATAACAAATAACTGAAAGATAGGAGGGCTATTTAACTCTTCTTTTATTTGTATTTTCTTTGCTGAAGTGGAACCAATAGGACAGAACAAACTTTGTTAAAAAGAATTGATACTCAACATAAGTAAGTCCCTGATCTTAGTGAATTCAATTCACTTAGTCCAATTGAACTACATTCTAAAGAATTAGGAAAAATACAGAGAAATGTGTACTAAAAGGTCATAATATGTGATTGACTTGGAAGTGGTAGAGTGATGAGATCCTCAAGATGGTTATTAATGATTCAATGTGAACTTGGAAGGAGATATCCAGTGTTGAGTCCCAGGGATGCTTCATCCTGTTGTTCAGCTTTAAAAATAAATCACTAACCGTATGTGAAAAAAAAATCCACAAATGACATTCTTATCAAATTTACATGAGATGTAAAGGTAAGAAGGATAACTAGCACACTAGATGACAGATTCAAAATCCAAAGAGGTGCTGATAAGCTGAAACAATATATCAGGTCAATTCTAGTAACGTTAATTTAAGGAAATGTAAAGCCTTACACTGAAGTTGGTAAAACCATTCACAAATTCTAGATGGGAAAGACATGACTAGAAAACAATGTACCGGAAAAAGTTCTTGTGGTTTTGATCTACTGCAAGCTTAATAGGAATCAACATTTCAGTATAGTGGTCAATAATAGTAATAATTATCATTTTAACATACTTATATAGCACTTTAAACTTTGCAAAACTCTTTGCACATATTATTTCATTTGATCTTCATAACCCTGTGAATTAGGTGAAGTTTTCATCCTCATTTTTCAACTGAGGAAACTGAGGCTGAGAGAAGTTAAGTGACTTTTATCTGAAGGATTTGAACCCAGGAATTCCTTAATTCCAAGATCAGTGCTTTATTGACTACATCACCCAACTGCCAAGAAAACTGATATAATTGTAGATGCCTGTCATCCAGGACTAGCAAAGTGATAGTTGTCCTATAGTCTGCTCTCAGTCAGACTACATATAGAATTTTTGTGTTCAGTTCAACTCACCACATCCTAAGTGTGGCATTGATATAATAGAAAGTACCCAAAAGAAGGTACCAGGGATAATGAGTGGTTTTCCTTACGAAGATTGTTTAAAAGAACTGGGAATGTTTAGCTTTAAGAACCCCCCCCTTGATTTGGGGGCTCAGACTTCCAATATTCTGAAGAATTACCATATAGAAAAGAAACTAAACTTGTTCTATTTGGACCCAAAGGATAAAACTAAGAGCAATATTTAGAAATTGAAAAAAGGCAAATTTATGATTATTTCCTCCAATATAATGTAAGCTCCTTAATAGACAGAAACTGTTTAATTTTTTTCTTTAAATCCCCAGAACATAGTGTTTGGCACATAATAAACACATTTTGATTGATTTATTGATTGATAAATAAGGAAAAAATGCACTTTTAAAAAAACAGTTATTTCCTTTGGATAGTGGGTTGCCTTGGATGGTAATGGGCTTCTTATTACTTGAAGTCATCAAGAAAAGATAGGTGGTGTGGTGAATAGAGCACTGGCCCTAGAGTCAGGAGGACCCAAGTTCAAGTCTAGCCTTAAACACTAACTGTGTGACCTTGGGCAAGTCACTTAACCCCAATTGCCTTGCCTTCCCCCCTCCAAAAAAACAAAACTGATTGAACTGGAGATTATTTGAGGGACATAGCATGGTCTAAACAACCACAGAAACCTTTTCTGACTTTGAGATCTTTTAATTTTTTTTATGTGGGAGATACCTTGCCTTGCTAGTAATCTATAACTCTGACTTAGCTATGTCAGTACCACGGACAGTGACATGCTTACTTCTGCATCCTAAGTGATAAAAGTCTTTGAAATTAGTGTGGATTTCCCAGAAACCCTGACCAACACCAAGTTGGCAATTGTCTACTTGGTTTTAGTAAGTTTGAGATAGCCTAGTGTAGTTGGAAAGACTGTATTATGCTTATATTATGTATTAAGCTTGTGTTATGCTTCTGAAACTTAATTTAACTCTTGGGCAAGAGTCAGTATAGTACAGTGGAAAGACAACTGGATTTAATGACAGAGGACCAAGCTTTGAATTCAAGTTCCATCTTTTACTACCTGTGTAACATTGGGTAAGTCACTTATCTTCTCCATAGAAAGAGGGGATTAACTGACCTCTAAGTTCCTTCTAACTCTACATCTATGAATTTTATGACACAACGTCACTTTATCCATCTGTGAAATGATCAAGGTAAATAAATGATCTCTGGTTCCCTTGTAGGTCATGGTCTCTTAGGACTATTTCATAAGGTGTCAATATCTCTTCATCAGAGACACAACTGAATTATCTAATGAATGAATGAAAAGCATTTCTTAAGCACTTACTATATGCCAAGTACTGTGCTAGGGGTTGGGGATGCAAATGCAGAATTAGGGTAGTCTATCCCTTCAATGAGCGTACATTATATTAGAGGCAGACATATATGGAGTAGACATGGCCTGGAAAGGCTATTTTAGCCTGGGAAGTCACAAGGATGCTAAGTGGAGCCATAGGGGTATCAATTGATACACAAAAGTGACAGTGGAATTGATTTTATTACAATTCCTAGAGAAAGAGTTGGAATGGGCTTAGGCTATAGGTATGGGTGGTCTGGTTGATGGCAAAAGGATGACCAGGGTGGGTGGCAGGATGGAATGTGAAGCATAGACTGGTTGGCTTGAGGCCTGTTAGATAGAGAGGGCTATGTATTTGTACTTACTGACCAATCAGTATAGCTTGGCCCAAGTGAGGGAGTTCCAGAACTCCCATGAGTACACGAAATCCTCCAGAGAATGGTGCTGTAGCAGGTCAGATTGCAAGACAACAGCTGTAGTAGATTGTTTGATGGGATGCAAAACATCTCATCTAGTCAAATTAGTTTAACTAGCCTAAACCACTAGCTAACAACTGCTGAGTGACCAATGAGATCAAAGGGTGTGCAGAGGAGGAAATGAAGCCCATAGAGGGCAAGTGACTTGTCCTAGGTCATGTAGGTAGTAAGCACAGAATCAGGATTTGAACTTGCATATTCTGACTCCTGATCCAGTATTTTTTCCACTAAACAATACTGCCTTTGGGTCTGCATCAATGGTAAATTGTGAATATTTTAGTAGAGCATGGTTTTGAAGTGTTTTATGGTATAGCATAGGTATCAAACTCAAATAGAAATGGGTCCTTGCAGCCCCTATATGTCTTACTTCCACTATTACTTGGTAAACTTCTTGAAGGGCAGGTGATATGATCACACACACTTTGGGAAATCACTTTGGTGGCTGAATGGAGGAGTGGGAGACTTGAAATCCACCAGTAGGCTATTACAAAAATCAAGACATGAGTTGTATAGGACCTTCACAGAGCACTAGCAGTGCTGGAGGAGAGAAGGGAGCATATTTAAGAGATGTTGCAAAGGAGAAGTTGATAGAACTTGACCATAGCTTGTATATGGGGTGGTGGGGTGAGAGATAGTGAGGAATCCTGGAGGACTTCTAGGTAGTGAGTCTGAGGGACTGGAAGGATGGTGTTACCCTCTTAAGTAATTGGGAAGGCAGAAGTGGGGGAGGATTTAAGGGGAATGCTAATGAGATATTTTTTGGAAATATTGAGATTAAAAATTCCATTGGACATTCAGTCTGAGATGTCTAAAAGGCAGCTGGAGATGAGGGATTGGAAGTCAACAGAATATTTGTACCAGGATAGGTAGATTTCAGAATCATAAACATAGAAGTGAGAATTAATTCCATGGGAGCTGATAAGATCACCAAGAGAAGTAGTATAGAGAAAGAAAAAAAGAAGACCCAGGAGAGAATCCTGAGAGACACCTATAGTTAGAGGCCTTGATGTGAAAGAGGATCTAGCAAAGGAGACAGAGAAGGAAGGGTCAGATAGATAGGATAAGAACCATGAGTGAGTGGTGTCCCGAAAACCCAGAGAGAAGAGAGTATCAAAGACGAGGGAATGATCAGTAGTTTCAAAGGCTGTAGAGAAGCTAGGGTGAATGAGTATTGAAAGTGGATTTGGCAACTAAGAGATGATTAGTAACTTTGGAGGTAGTAGCTTCAGTGGAACGACAAAGTTGGAAGTTAGATTGTAAGGGGTTAAAAAAAGAGTAAGAAAGGGACAACTAGGTGGCGCAGTGAATAGAGCTGGAGTCAGGAGGACCTGACTTCAAATCTGGCCCCAGACACTTAATACTTACTAGCCATGGGATCTTGGGCAAATCACTTAACCCTAATTGCCCTGTCTTCCCCCCTCCAAAAAGCAGGGGCAGGGGGGGGGGGAAGAGTAAGAAGAGAGAAAATGAATATATCTATTGTAGACAGCCTTTTGAAGGAGTTTAGCTACCAAGGGCAGAAAAGATACAGGATGATAGTTAGTAGGGATGGAAGGATCAAACGAGGATTTTTTTCAGGGTGAGGGAGACATGTACATGTTTGTAGGCAGTGGGAAATGAGTCAGTAGAAAGGGAGAGACTGAAAATAAGTGAAAATGTGGATATGACAGTAGGGGCAATATATTAAAGAAGATACGATGGAATGGGGTCACTTGAACAAATAGAGGGGTTAGCTTTGGTAAGGAGTAAGGCCACATCATCACGTGAGACAGAGGTGAAGGAGAAAGTGGCAGAAGGCATCTGAGGGATGAGGAAGAGAGGAGAATATGAAGTTTATGGTGAATGGCTTCAATTTTTTTTCTGTGTAATATGAGGCAAAGTTCTCAGCTAAGACAGTAAGGGGATGGAGAGTTTGAGGAGGGATGAAAAGGTTTTTGAAGAGTCACTGTGGAGAGTGGGATAGTGATATACTAGGATTGCCTAGCAGCAATGAGGGCCCAGTTAAAGTGGTGTGACATAAATTTGTAATGAACCCTGTCAGAACAGTTCCATGACTTTCTCCACCTTCATTCAACAGCACATGTGTTGGAGCAAAAGTGACAAAAAGTGGGAGTTATCCATGGCTGAGGCTTGGATGGGTGAAAACGGGGATGGGGATTCAAGAGACGAGGTCAGTGTAGAGTTGAATTGGTTCACCAAAGGGTCAAGGTGGGGAGAAGAGAGAATAACTAGTATAAGGGAGACCCATTAAAGAATCAAGGGGTTAAGGGATTGGAGGTCATGGTTCAGATAAAGAATAAGGTTTTGTAAGGGAAGGCAGAGGGAGAAGTGAAAATTCAATAGATTATGTTCAGATAAGGGGATGTCAGAATTCTCAAACATAGAGGTACATTTGTGGGTGATGGTAAGATCAAGGCTATGACCATCAGTGTTTGGTTGAAGTAGGGTAAAGGAGTAGTTCATGGGAAGTGAGTAAGTTAAGGAATTGATTGATTTAAGTGTTTGAGGGAAAGCCAATATGTATATTAAAGTCTCCTACTATGAGGTCAGGAGTTGGGAAGGAGGTGAGTCAGGTATTGAACTCATTGGGGAAGGAAGGGGAGTGACCTTGGGGGTCTGTAAATAATAGCTGACAGGATTTTGATTGGGTCAATATAAAAAGCATACTCTCAAAGGAAGAGAGGATACTGAACAATGGAGGAAGGAGAGCAGCTGAAAGCATCAACAGAGAGCAAGAGATATTCCCGCTCTACCACCCCAACCAGTGAACTAAGAATGAGTAAAAGTGCAGCTAGGATTGGAAAGGGTGGCCAGGAAAGCCGTGTCTTCAGGGGGAGCCAGGTTTCAGTAAGAGCTAGTAGATAGGCGGAGGAGAGAAATAGATTTAAGATAATAGTAAGTGTGTCGTCTCTGGAACAAGGATTCTGTACAGCACATTGGAAGGGCTGTGTGGAGTTAGGATGAAATTTTGGGATGGGAAGGTTAAGGGGGATGCAAATGAGAATTTGAGTGGGGGTTGGGGAATGGGGTTTGGTTACATACACACAAGTGTGTGTTTGTGTGTATTTTTGTGTAATTTAGTTACTGGGATGTTAAGTGTATAACTGGGTGTCAGAATATTCATTATTGAGTGGAGGGTGCCTTCAAAGAACAGGTGCAGCCGGAGATAGGAGGCCTGA
Organism: Pseudochirops cupreus; assembly: GCA_028627135.1. Classification (NCBI taxonomy): domain Eukaryota; kingdom Metazoa; phylum Chordata; class Mammalia; order Diprotodontia; family Pseudocheiridae; genus Pseudochirops; species Pseudochirops cupreus. The sequence goes on from CM053580.1 coordinate 508,066,358, forward strand.
AGTTGAATGGAGTGTTACTTTTCTTTGTACTGAAGTTTTCCACATCCCTGTTGGGAGATTAGACTGAGAACAAGAAGTTGAAGTTGTATTGTGCTGTGCTGGCACAGATAAAAGTGGTTTCTTTGAGGACAGATAGAAGATATTGTACCCATTCCTTGAAGGCTTTCCTCAGGGGACATGTTGCATCCAGCAGGAGATCTAAGACAAAAATAGGAGGAATTGGGGAAGGAGAGCATTCCAGGCATGAAGGACAAGACAAAATGCCCAGCATCCTATAAATCAATAGGAGGAAATCTCCTTTATTATCCTGAAGAAATGGTTGTCTTGGATTCATGATGTTGCATAAAGTTAACTTGGTTTCCTGGCTGTGTTGTGAAAGATTTGGGATCCTTTGAGGTGGAAAAATCAGGTTACTGAGTCATGCTGAGTCTATTACTCAAAAACATCCTGAGTAGCATAATTAGAAACAGCTAGAGCAGGCCCAGTTTCATTATACCCTCCCATTATAGATGAAGGCAGATGAGGGAAGAGATTGGTTGCTATGGTTGTATTCTACTGACACATTTAGTTTCCTGACTCTTATTTGGCTCCATCCTGTCATCAAAACCACTGCTCGTGAGCTCCAGTTTCCCAAAGCTACCACCCTTCAAACTTTCAGGATTGGAGACTGAGTCTTTGTACTGTGAACTTCCTTCCCATCTCCTACTTACCATCTTCAACATAATGGGAAAAAGAGGCAGGCAGTTTTATCACCTCCCAAACAATTTTTCTGATTCCTCTATATAGCAAGAGGTGAGATATATCAGTCACTCCCAGAAGAAGGTTGGTGGTTCTTGGAAGCCTTGTGCTATTACAGAAAACTCCATGAATCCTTATAGCTATATTATGAATACAATATGTGACTGTTCCCAGTTGTGGGAGATGAAGACATCTCTACCTATATCACGCAGCTTCCAGCCTCTGGACACTTTTCCTTTTTGCTGACACAGAAACTACTGCCTGGTCACATCTCCTCTATATTCTGGCAATGTCCCAAGAATTTTTACTTTTTGCTAGACTCTGTTTGTGAAACTATTATTGTTTCTAAAGATATGATGCCATGCTGTAGCGCTATGCATAGATTTATAGGGAATGTAGTTTGTACAGAGAACATAGTGTCAAACTTGGTTGTGGATTACTATATGATGGAGTCTCAGAACAATTGTCATAACAGAAAGCTCAATTAATTAACATTTAATAAGTGACTGCTTATACTACTATGTGCTGGGCACTATGCTAAGCACTGTGGATAAAAAAAGAGGCAAAAGACAGTCCTTGCCCTCAAGGAGCTCGCAGTCTAATGGGGAAACAGCATGCAAATATATACAAAGCAAGCTATATAAAAGGTACATAGGAAACAATGAAGAGGGAAGGCACTGGAATTAAGAGGGTTTGGGGAAAGCTTCCTGCAGAAGGTAGAATTTTAGTTAGAACTTAAAGGAAGCTGGGGAGATAGTAGTCTTACCAGAGAAGGGAGCATATTCTGGCCATGGGAGACAACCAGAGAAAATCCCTGGAGCTGAGGGATAGAGTATCTTGTATGTGGAATAACCAGGAGGCCAGTGTCATGGCATCAAAGAGTATGTGTCAAGGATTAAGGCATAAGAAGACTGGGAAGGTAGAAGGGGGCTAGGTCCTGAAGAGCTTTGAATGCCCAACAGGATTTTTAAAATTTAATTTTGGAGGCCATTAGGGAACCAATGGTGGAATAGCTCAAGCTCATCCTCTGAAAGGCCTCTTACAGCAGACTCAGACGTTGTTATAACACTTGACAAATAGGATTTTTTCCAAGCACTGCTGAAAGATGTTGTTGTTGTTTTGTCCTTGCTTGTCAAGAAAACCAATGACATCACAGGTGATGTCTTGACTTGTATATGAACTGGATTTAAGTGAGGCAAAGTTATACAAAGTCATCAGTCTCACTCTTTCGTCCTGACCCATCGAGTCTGATGACAGGACACAAGTCAAGATGACTGATGATGTCCAGGATGCAATGGATAACCCTGGTGTCTTTGATATCTGACTCCACAGCACTTTCCTCTGTTGCCTTCATGGACATTGGAACAAATTGTTCTCATTTGCCCATTCTGCCAGGGTACGTCTGCACAGGCTTGGGGTAGGCTCCCCCCTAACTCACTGATAGGTTAGAGGCCTGTTAGTTACTCTCAATCTAGTTTAGCCCATCTGCTGAGATGGCTTATTGGGGTGTAGCCACTGTGCATACTACAGCTTCTTGGAGCCACAGGTGAGACATGAGTGAAGAGTGGACCCCAAAGGTGAATGAGCAGCACTGATCTCCCATCTGAGGTGTTAGTCTTAGAATACCCAAACACCCCCATAAGGCATTAGACATTTGGGAAAGGGACATATAGACATATGCCTACATCAGAGCAAGTCTCTTCAGAAACTCAGGAAACAGAAGCAAGTAGAAGACCCCAAGCTCAGTGAGAATCTTCATTCAAAGCAAGCTGCAGAAATTATACCTACAAATAAAAAATGAAAAAGTTTCAAATTAATTTAAAAAGTAGATGAACACTTAGACTGAAATTTCAAAAAGTCCTGTTACAGTTAGATGTCATGAATCCAACTATTATACCAATTATATTAGTCAATTATACCAAATTATACCAAAACAATTATACCAAATTATCAATTATACCAAAACAGTAATTTTCAAAAAGCTAAAATTTGCTGTAGTTATCATGAATACATACAATCTCCCACGTATTTGACATAAAAAGTAGATGTAATTCAGTACCAACACATCAGTCTATGTGGTAGCCATAAAACAGACATAGTAAAAACCATTGGTGGAAAGGTAGAACTATCCTAAGGGCCTCAAACACCACCATGACAGAATTGACTTGAGATGGCAATTGAAGATTTTTGGAAAGACACCAGATGATTCCATTGATAATCTGGATGATTCCTGAAGTAGAAAATTTGAACCCCATGTCATCTCAATGAAAGCAACAAAAAAGAAAAATGGAAATGGAACCCAGAAAATGAAAAGATATCAGAAATTCTAGGTTTCCTTAATAAACTATTGAAAGTAAAAATCAAAAGTATAAGGTGATACAAGGAGTCAAAGTAACAAAAGAACAAAACAAGTAATTTAACATCAATTAAAAAAAGGCTATAGAGGCTTGAGAAGCAAAGAGATTTGGGGAGAGACCGGGAAGATATGAAGAAATATATAAGAAATATATAATGCTATAAAAATGCAAAATGGATCAAATGAGAAACAAAATGTTTGTGTACTCTTAATATAATGCATGACAGAATATTATGTCACAGAAGGTGATGGAAAAATCTATCTTCTTTGGGGTGGCTAGGTGGCTCAGTGAATAGAGCACCAGCCCTGGAGTCAGGAGGACCTGAGTTCAAATTTGGCCTCAGATACTTAACACAAAAACTAGCTGTGTGACCTTGGGCAAGTCACTTAACCCCAATCGCCCCACCTTCCCCCCTCCTAAAAAAAAAAAAGAAAATCTATCTTCTTTGTAAACTGCAATTTATTAGGGTCAGATAATTATTAGCTCAAGGGATTCCTACTAAAACGTGAATTCTTAGCAAAACATTTGTTCAGTTTTCTTTCAGACATAAACTGGGTTCCCATCTTTCTTAAATGAAGATATATATATCTACCACGAAAGATGAGATTACCAGGGACTCATCCAAATATAGGTGAATTACAGGTACTGTATACCAAGCAGTCATAGCTTTTTATCTCTCTCTCACACACACACACACACACACACACACACACACACACACACACACACACACACACCTTTAAACACTTGAAAGGGAAAAAAAAGAAACCTAACATGTTGAATAAGGAACCAAAAGGGTATAGCAAAAAGTCACAGAAGTGTAATGAGCAAATTATTAATAATTTGATAACTGAATGACATGTTCCATAATGCTTATACTGACTCTCCTGATTCTGTTCTGCACTAATTAAGCTTATTCATGAACTTCAAATACATTAGATGGATGTACATATGTCCACATGGAAAACTGTTTTCTATTTGAAGCATGCCACCTAATATCAAAACTACTGAAATAAAACATGAAGTTTTTCAAGGAGCCAGTTGAAATCAATCTTGGTTCTGCCCAGCCTTAAATGAACCAAGTATGCTTTCAAAATAAAAGAGGGAGTTGAGCTCAAAAACCTCATTAATCATCTGGCACACAGAGAAACATGAAAATCTACAGTGCCACCAAAAACCATTAAACGAAAAAGAATAATAGCAAGATAGAGAAAGTGGCAACTCTAGGTGGCACAGTGAATAGAGTGCTGCTTTGGAGCCAGGACCACCTGAGTTCAAATTTGGCCTTATACGCTTATTAGCTGCGTGACCTTAAGTAATTCATTTAATCTTTGCCTCAGTTTCCTCATTTGTAAAAGGGGCAATAATAGCACCTACCTTTCAGGGGTTTTGTGGGATATAATCGTAAAGAGCTTAGCACAGTGCCTGGTACATGATAAACTCCACGTAAATGTTTGCTATTAGCTATTGTCCCAGGACCATTTCTATTTGAACTCCATCAAAAAAGAAGAGAATAATTTTTCTATAAAAATAATGTAATAGTATTTCTACAATAATAAAGTAATAGTCATAATAACTTGTAATTATGAATTTATTAAATTACAAAATGCAAATATAATGTTATAATTAAAAATAAAATAAAGAGTAATAATAAATAATTAAAAATAGCAACAATGGACATTTATATAGTGCTTTAAAATATGAAAGGCACTTTACGTCTGTTATTTCATTAGAGCCTCATAAAAACCACATGAAATGGATATTCGTATCTTCATTTTATAGGTGAAGAAACCAGCTTCAGTGAGGTTAAGTGAAGTCCATGATCACACAACTAATAAGTGTCTGAAGTAGAATTCAAATCATTATCTTCTTGACACCAGCTGTAGCACTAAAACACTATTTTTTTTAAAAAGGGAGAAAATTTTGAAGCTTGTGAATTGACATTTTTCCATTAATGGAGTGGAACTTGCCTGGCTAAGGCATTAAGTGCTGAAGACAAAGATAGTGTTCTTTCCCTCTGCCCTTTGTGGGTCTTGAGGCTAATCCAAAGTTCCAATGCCTCGTGACAGTCCTCACTCACCAATTTAAGCCTAACCGGTGGCCAACAAAGGTGGGTACAGATAAGGAGCACTTCATAAGGCTATATATGGTGCACAGATACTATCAAACAAACAGACAATAACAACTGCCAGTGCCATTGGGAAATAGAAGAGGAGAATTTAGGAGATTTAGAATCGGAGTCTTGGGCAGTTGATGAAATACTTTGTACTCCAGGATGAAACTATCATAATCTCTGTTCCCTGCCTCCCTCCCCCATCCCTAGTTACTAGGTTATGTACTTTGACTTGTTTTTATAGCAGTAGAGGTGGATTTTAATAGGTTATAGTGTCCAACCTCTACCTAAATAGAAATCTCTTCTACAGTAACACTGATAAGTGGTTCATGGTCATATGAGGTTTGGGTAAAGGAATAACCCTCTCCAGGCTGTACTGCTGACTCCTCTCTACCAGGACCTTCTCTGTCACAGCCATCTCCAGTCATGCTGAGTTATATCTTGCCAATGGACAGATGGGTCCAGATGGGTCCAGAGGAGAAAGTGAGGCTGGTGACTTTGCACAACCCTCCCTCACTTAAATCCAATTCGCTTGCATGTCATTGCATCACCTCCCTGATGTCATGATCTCCAAGAATGAAGGACAAACAACAACCTGTGAGTCGTAGTAGTTGCTCCATTGGGAACCCAACTGGTTAGTTCCAGTTGGGAATGCAACTCCATCCTTCCTTCCTTTCTTCCTTCCTTCCTTCCTTCCTTCCTTCCTTCCTTCCTTCCCTCTTCTCCCTCTGTCCACATAGGGTATCATATACTTACCTGTGGGTACTCTGCCCAAAGGAATATAAATTTTGATTGCTTAAATCTCACAAGATGTCTTGTGGTTTATGGGCTAAATTTCTTTCTTAAGGACCATTTCTTAAACCCAAATCACTCTGGCTCTCATTGATTGGCCAACAATATGTCCCAGCCCAAACCTCACGTGGTCATTATTTGGACCGTGATGGCTCAGAGTGAGTGTAAATAACAATTGTTTCTGTTTTGACCAGAAAACCCCAGAATCTTTCCCTCCCAGATTGATTTTTTTTTTTGAGGAGGCAAAGAGGCCATACTTTGCCTCACTTCTTACCTAGCCTTAATCACTGAATGGGCGTTACCTCAGTCACACTGAGACCTGGGAAAGACCTTAAATCTAATTCACTTGCAGGTCATGGCATCACCTTTCTGATGTCATGGTCTTCTTTAAGAATGAAGGACAAATAACAACAACTAGGACCTTCTCTATCGTACCATAAAAAGCTCCTTACCTTGGAAACTCACTCCAGTCCTGGACTACTTTTGGAAGTGCCCTTTTGCACCTGAGGTCTCACCTTCTGATTGACTGGTTCCTCCCAGAATTTACAATTCAAAGAAGAGGCCCAGGTCAAAATGTCTTCATTCTTCTCCAGGCTTCCCTACTGACTCATCTCCACAAGATTTTCTCTACCAGTCCTCGGTCTGGATAGCTTCTCCTACCCTCACCTCCTTTTCAGCTCCCTTTTATGTGTTATCTTCTCCTATTAGGACAGAAGCTCCTTGAGGGAACAGAGGTATGATGAACTCAGGTTTTTATGATTCTGAGGCCCATTCTCTATCCATCATGCCACGCTGTATCTGTACTATTCTACTACAATGGAGACCAACAGATCAAGAACTCACTGTGTAATCTTGTCTCCAAACTATCTGTAGCTCCCCTATGGGCCTGTATTCTCTACCTAGAGAGCATATATTACCTCACTCTCCTCACTCCCTATGTTGTTGTTCAGTCATGTCCCACTCTTTTTGACCCCATTTGGGGTTTTCTTGGCAAAGATGCTGGAGTGGTTTGCTGTTTCCTTCTCCAGCTCATTTTACAGTTAGGAAACTGAGACAAACGGGATTAAGTGACTTGCCCAGAGTCACACAGCTTGTAAGTATCTGGGGTTGGATTTGAATCCAGTAAGATGAGTCTTTTTAACTCCAGGCCTCAGAGGTCATTTAGTCTAACTGCTACCCAAATCATGATTTCTCTTTAAAGCATTCCAGCTTTTAGCTTTTATCTGAAGATCTTCAGTGATGGGGAGCTAATTTCTCACCATGTACATCAATAATAAACAATTATTTATCACATGTCTGTTGTTTCCCAAACAGCGGGATTATAAAGACAAAAGAATAGAGGAAAAAGAAATGAGAGACTAGGGCAGCACCTTAGGAGTACACCTACAGGGAGTGTTATTTGTCCTTCATTCCTGAAGAGGACCTCTACCATCACAAGAGTGATTTCTTGACTTGCATATGAATTATGTACGAGTGGGGCAGAACTGCACAAAGTCAATACCTCACTCTCTCCTACAGAGTCATCAGAATCCAATGGCAAGACAAAAGGCAATATGACTGAATGGAGATGGCCCAGCACCCAGAGTTAGTGGAAGGAACGTTGATGAAGATCCACGAAGGAGGCCGAGGAACATCCAGCCGGTGGACGAATCGGTGTGATAAAACCCAAAAGAGGTGAGAGAGTCCAGAAGGACAAGGTGGTCAGGAGTGTCAAACGCAGCAGAAAAAGGTCAAGAAGAATGAGAACTGAAAAGACACCACCAGATTTGGCCATTAAGAAATCACTGGTAACTTTGGAGAGTGATGAAGTCAGAAGCCAGGCTGCTGAGTCGAGCCAAACCAGGCCACCTTTGGTCTGTTCTGAGTGAGATTGTCTGGAGTTGTAGGCAGATTATTGGACTCTTAGTGGGGAGAGGCCTACATTCAATACCCCAGTGAAACTTTTCTGTGTGTCTCTGAGCAAACCACCTAAATTCTCTGAGGGTTGTACAGCGAAAAGAATGACAAGGTTTTTTTCAGTTAGAGAAACTGTATTCAAATCTCTTCCACCAACTTTTTACGTGACCTTTGGTGAATCTGTTGACCTTTTATTGTATCACTTCCGTTCTCTGTAGAGTGATGGTCACAAGGTTACAAGGGCTAGATGGCATCAGATATCTCCTCCAGCTCTAAACTGACATTCCTCAGTTTTCTCATCTATAAAATGATAATCATAATATCTGTGGTACCTGCCTTACTGGGTTGTTTAGAGGTTCAAATGAGATAATAGGTGTAAAGCACATTCCAAACCTTACAGTGTTATATAAATGTGAGTTGTTATTGGGAATTTCACTTGCTAAGAGCCATGTGGCTAATTTAGGGTTGAACTAGGTCAAACCAGGTGCCCTGAGGCCCATTTCAGGGTTCTTTTCTACTATCTATCACTGCCCCTCTGAGAGAGAGAGAGAGAGAGAGAGAGAGAGAGAGAGAGAGAGAGAGAGAAGCTTTGTAGACACCCCCAAACACAGCATGGGGAACACCACTGGCACCTGTTCACTACTGTCTTTCCATTAAAGGAGGCTCGTGAGTAACTTCCTATGGAATCATGGGCTTCTGTACTGCTGCCAATAGAAAAACCAGCCCCAGCTCCCCATCCTCACCCCACACCAAGGCCCAGGTAATTTATAGTAGATTTGAAGTTCTTGGTCAAGTTAAAGATGGCTCTGCCCTGCCCCCTTCCCCAACTCCAACACAGAGATTATGGATGCTGTGTGCTCAGAAAGGCAAGTGTGTGTGTGTGTGTGTGTGTGTGTGTGTGTTTGCTTCATGTGATTACTTATTACATTTCATTAAATGCTGACAGTGCAAACAGCCATAAATAGGCCATTGGAGGTTACATTACTAAGAGACCATGTGACAAACACCTGACTTACTGATTAACTAAACACCAGTGGGGAAGGCAGTTATAGAAGAGGCCAAAACAGTTGTCTCAGCCAACAAGGCCAAAGACCAACCCTTGGGTTTATTTTCTTGGTTGGACTCAGCAGGAATCTTCTCAATTAGGGATTGGTAAAGGGCCACTTGATTTTGTTGCCAGCTAAGAAAGACATTCTTAAAGGGCTGACTATAGAGTCTCAGGAGAATTCTGGCTTCCCATCCCAGTCTTCCTCACTTACCCTAGGGTCCTTGATAGCTGGTAACCTGGCATCAACAACTTAACCTTGCTTTTTAGACCTCCCCTCTGCCTCTCTGTTCCCTACTCCATCTCCATCTCTCTGATTATGAAGACTCAGAAAGATTAAGTGACCGATGACAGACTGTGTGTTGCATCTATATCTAATGACTAGCCTAGTAAAGTTTGAAGACAGTCATTACCAAGGGTCTGATCACTAGGTGGAAGGTTTTCTTTTCCTTCCGTAGCAACTGGAGTCAAAGATGATCAGTTCAAATTTTGCCTTTTACATATATGACCCATGTGTCCTTGGGTGTCATTCATTTTATTTCTTTGAACAATAATTGTATTATATCTAAGATAAGGGAGTTGGAAGAACTTAATGGCCTCTGAGGGCCTTTCCTGCTTTAGCTCAGATCTATGGTCCAGTGATTCAATGAATTCATGAAGCCATCTAGGCATGAAGGAAATGACATCTGCACTGGTGAAAAGAGCATAGATTTAGAGCTGAAAGGGATCTTTAAAAAACACCTAGTCCAATCCTATTATTTTACAGATGAAGAAAGTAGGGCCCTGAGTACATTGCTATGAGTTTGAAATGTAGCAAATGTCAGAGGCAGGATTCAAATACAGATCCTCTGACCTCTTGAGGCAGGGGGAAAAGATATTCACCTGGTGACTAATATTCTGATATGAAAAACTTAACTGAGCTGGTCTTCTGAAATAGAATGACATACATACAGTCTGTCACTGGGCCCATCCTTGAAATTTTTACAGCCTGCTAGGACCTGCCAGAATTTACTGTCAGCTAGCATCACCATCAATGACCTGGAAATACCTCCACATCATTGATGATGCATGGGAGGTCTTAAAGCCAACATAGAGACCCTCTGACTCCAAATCTAGCCCTCCTCCCATTGTCCTGTTCTGCCTCAGGTACCCATGGTGATCTCAAGCACCCACACTGACAGAATCATGGAACCTTATTACAATTAATGTTGCTATTCATCCTTTGTTTTTCAAGAGGACCAACGCCTTCACAGTGTGATGTCTTGACTTATGCATGAATTGGGTTTAAGGGAGACAGAGTTATAATTAATACCACCCTAGGGACCACCTACTCTGTTTCCATGTCAAGCCAGAGGAGAAAGTATTCAGGAATTCCTGTTTCCCTAAGCCAGCTTGCCTGTGGTGGCTCTTCTGGCATCCTACACTCCCAGCCCTTGGGAGTGATGTCTACATGTGGCTGGAGACAAAAGATGAATCAGCTCGTAATTATCCTTCAGTGGGATCTGGCCCAACTCCTGCTTGGCAAAGTTCAGCTTTTGAAGGGAAGAAGCTTTTGCCTGATGGGAAACTCCATTTCCAGGATGTGCAAATCAATCTCCTGTGTTGAACACCCTTTATTTTGGGAACAATTCGTCAGTCTCCAGTTTCCTTAGAACCTGCATGAAACCAGAGTAGCATGGGGAAGATAATAGTTTCTGCCCTCCTCCCACATGCCAAAGAAGAGAGAGGACTTGCTCCTCCTTTCATCCTTCCCACGGCTCTCCCCACCAAACCTACCCTGGGGCCTCTCCACCTCAGGGTTAGTAGGAAGAGTAACTAGGGCTGCAGGGAAGACATTTGGACCATTGCCTCATGCTCCCTGCCAGGAAAGTTCTGGAGATGTGCTTCTCTTCCTGTCTTCTGGCTGACAGGGCCAGCTACAAAGAAACTTTGCAGTTGGATTTCCTTAAAAGATAGGAATAACAAGTGGCTTTTATATTGGGCATTAAAGTTTGCAAAGAACTTTCTGTATGTGATCTCATTGTGATTATCAAGGGTTAGGGGAAAGGGCTTAGAATCAGGGGAACTCATTCCAAACTTCAATTCTGCCCCTTATTAGCTGTAAGATCTTGGACCAAGTAATTTCAATCCAGATTAATTCAATTAATCTCACCCCTGTATACAAAAATATCTACAGCAGCTCTTTTTTTTTGGGGGGGGGAGGTAAGAGACAAATAACTGGAAGTGAAGAGAGGGTGCCCGTCAATTGAGGAATGCCCAAACAGATTGTGATCTATGAATGTAATGGAACAGACTATTGTTCAGTAAGAAATGACAAAAGAGAAGGTTTCAGAGAAAACCGAGAAGACTTTTATAGACTGATTCAAAAAGAAGTAAGCAGAGCCAAGAGAACAGTTCATACAATGACAAAACCAGTGTAAGGAAAAACAACTCTGGAAGACTCAAGAACCTTGATGACCAACTTTGATTGCTATTTTTGCTGTTTCTGTTCAATTGTTCTTCAGTCATGTCTGATTCTTTTGTGTTCCCATTTGTTTTCTTGGCAGATACTGGAGTGGTTTGCCATTTCCTTCTCTGGCTCATTTTGCAGATGAGGAAACTGAGGCAAACAGAGTTAAGTGACTTGTCCAGGGTCACACAGCTAGTAAATGTCTGAGGTCAGATTTGAACTTAGGTCTTCCTGACACCAGGCCTGGGGCTCTATCCACTGCCCCACATTGCTGATTATAGGAAACCAATGATGAATTATGCTACTCAACTCCTGATGGAAAGATGATGGACTCAGAATGCAGAATAAGGCATATATTTTTGAGATTCGGTCATTATGGGAATTTGTTTTGCTTGACTATTTCATATTTGTTACAAGGATTTTGTTTTTCTTTCCTTTCCTCCAGTTTTTGGAAGGTGGGAAGGTAGAAGGGAGAGAAAATAGAATTCTGTTTATTGGAAAAAATTCAGTTCCATAGGCATTTACTAAACATCTGCTTTGTGCCAGACACTGTGTTAAGTGCCAGAAACACAAAGACATAGGGCTTTGTAAGGATGGTTATACCAATACTAATTGACATTTATATTCCACGTTAAGGTTTGTATGGTGATTTACATACATAAACTTGTTTGATCTGTACTACAAGGCTGTGAATTAACAACTCTAGGCATTACTATACCAACTGTTTTATAGATGAAGAGCTTGAGGTTCAGAGAGAATGCAGGGCTTGCCCTCAAGGAATTTCTGAATATGGTAGAAGAGATAAGATATAGACTAAGGTTTGCAAGTCCTTCATTTACCCTCTCTTTCTTATTCTCAGAATAATAATTTGAGTTGGGTACCATTACTATGCCCAGGGTTCCTAGAAATTGTGACTTGTCAGAGTCATGCAGCTAGCAAGTGTGAAATCTGAACAGAGCTTTCTGATTACAGGTCTAGCACACCACTTGCTCCCCTACATCGTCCCTCTAGTCAATAGTCAGTAAACATTTATTAAGTGTCTACTACATGCCAGTCACTATGCTAAGCTCTGGAGATACAAATAGAAAGACAGCTCCTACTCTCTGGGAGCTTTCAAACTAATGGGGACTGACAATATCCAAAAGGGAGGCTTTGGATATCTCCTAGAGGATATCTCACAGTGGTGCATGATATTCCTGAAATTGAAACCAAGCAGAGCAGCTGATGGAAAATGAAGATTTAGTTGGAAAATTCTGAGCCCTGTCTAAAGGATGACCTGGGAAGGAGTTCCTGACTCGGGGCTCCAGTCTTCAAATCAGAGGGGAGAGGCATTCCTATCAACAAGACACTGAATTCTTCCTAGAAAGTGGTTTCATAAGGGAGGTAGAGGGTGCCAGTAATAGTACTGACATTCATATGGTGCTTTATCATCACAGGACCCAAATACCTAATACCCAATTCCCACAATGCACATTATCTCATGGGATCTTCACCAGCATGGTAAGGTAAGTATTCAAATGGGCAATGGCAGTAGAATCCAGTTCTTTTGTTTTCTCCTTCTTCCCTGCCCTGTAAGTCCTCTGCCTGGACTCTAGCCCACTGTTTCCAAAGATTCTTGGGACTCCAGTTCCCATAATTTTAGACCTCCACTGAAGTCAGGGTATGGCCAACATGCAGCTCCATATTCTTCTCCTCCCACTCTTTGTGATGGAAAATGATATGACTTTCCTGGATGACCAGGATTCTCTGAATAAATTTCTGTTCCTGGGAACAACTGGGACATGAGTCAGCCACATAGCATTTTACAATTGCATGCAGGTTTATAACCATTATCTTCATTATATAGCCATTTAATCTTCACAACAGCCCAGTAATGGAGTTATTTCCATTTTACAGGAGAGTAAACTTAGATATGACTTGACTTTCCCAAGGTCACAGAGGCATCAGATCAGAGATCAGAGTCATAGAATGTCACAGCTGAAGGGCTTTAGTCAAGGATGTGTTAAAGCTGGCTATGATGAGCCAATTGTCAAATTTTCAGGGCAAGCATTTATGCCTTGGAAATCATCAAACACAATCAATCAATTGGTGGCTGATATGTTGTTTTGTTGTTGATTGTTTAGACCTAAGAAAGTGATGGATAAAATGTTAATGATGTATGCCAGGCCTGCAACCCACTAAAGGATTTTGGGCCACTCTCAAAAAACGTAGAGGAAATCCTTTGGTGGGCCACAGCTTGTATAGGCCTGATGTATACTAAGTGTAAAAGTGTGTCTTGGATACACTTGTCTTTGATTATTTTTTTTGAGAGCTGGTTGTTAAACATTTACTAGAACAACTTGGTAGCCAAGCCTCTTCTTACTATGAATACAGAGCCAGGAACCAAGCCCAGGCCACTGACTCCCAGGCTAGTGCTCTTTCTATGGTGTCCTATAAATGTGTTTTGGTCATTATTGTTACTACACTCGGCTATTCCTTCAGTGCAGAAATGAAAGTGAGAGGTGATTTCTTTGAGGATAGCAACCATTTTTATCCCCTAGTACCCAGAGGGGGTGCACTGAGGCAGCTAGGTCATGTAGTAGCTAGAGTACTGGGCCTGGAGTGAGGAAGACCTGTGTTCACTATTAGCCCAGACGCTTACTGGCTGTGTGACCCTGGGCACATCACCACTGTCTGCCTCAGTTTCCCCATCTGTTGAAAGGGGAAATGATAATAGGACTTAACTTCCAGGGTTGTTGAGAGAATCACAAGTATTTAGCATAGTGCCTGACATGTAGTAGGTGATTAATGAATGTTTGTTTCCTACCTAATAGGTGCCTAATAATTGATAGCTGTCTTGAAGCATTCGCAAGAATATTGTGCAGAAGAGAAATTAGATTTTTTTTATCCTTATGTTTCCAGAAGGCAGAACAAGAAGAAACAGATGGAGATAGAAATTTTTTAAATTAAATTAAATTAAATAAAGAAAAGCTTTCTAAAAACGAGAGCTATCTGAAAATGGATGGTCTGATTCCGGAGGTGGTGGGTTACCCCTCATTGCCCACAGATTGTTATTGGTCTGGGCCATGATGGGGAGGGTTCTTTTATAGGTATCTTGATGTAAGTGGTCCTGAAATTCCTTCTAATGCTAAGATTCTATGATTCTGTGAATAACAATTTATTTTTATTCTTTTTATTTAAATAATGTTTTATTTCTTTCTTAATTATATATCCAGAAAAACATTTTAGCATTCATTCTTCACAAGATTTTGAGTTCTAAATTTTTCTCCTTCCCTCTCTCTATGAATAAAAATTTAAATGAATGATTTGAGAGGCACCTAAGTGGTACAGTGGACAGCATGCTGAACCTAGAGTCAGGAGGACCTGAGTTCAAATCCTGCCTCAGGTACTTGCTAGCTCTGTAACAGCAGGCAAGTACCTTAATCTTTCTCGGCCTCAGTTTCCTCATCTGTAAAATGTGGATAATGATAGCACCTACCTTCTAGGGTTGCTGTGAGATAACACTTGTAAAGGATTTTACTAGATAAAATGCTAACGCTTATTATTATTATCATTAACACCAATGGCACATTTCTACAGGGTTTTCAAATTTACAAAGCACTTTGCTCACAGTCACCCTATGACGGAGGTAATGTAGGTATTATTATTGGCCCCATTTAACAGATGAGGACACTGAGTTTCAGGCAAGTCAAGTGATTTGCCCAAGAATCACATAAGGAGGTCAATATCTAGGTTAGAAATCAAACCAGAGCATCCCAACTCTAGGTCCAGCTGTGGCTTCCCTCTGCTATAACCAACTGACTGGTCTCATGGATTGGCTGAATCCAGGTCATTGCTCAGCCCCATGGTGACTTTCCAAGGGTTTGGATTGAAGTGAATTGTCTGTCTCATTTCCATTTCAAGAGAAGGACAGCAAACATTTCCTGGGGCCTCTTCATGTGTCTTGGGTTGTTTTGATCAGGTTATTCTATGATCTTTGTCCCTTAGCCTCAAATTACTGTACTCTTCAGATGACTGATTTGCCAAAGGCTGGGCACATTGAGTCATTTTTTAGTTGTGTCTGACTCTTCATGACCCCCATTTGTTTTTGGTTTTTTTGGCAAAGATACTGGAGTGGTTTGCCGTTTCCTTCTTACAGTTTACAAATGAAGAAATTAAGGCAAATAGGATTAAGCAAGTTGCCCAGGGTCACACATCTAGTAAGTGTCTGAGACCAGATTTGAATTCGAGGAGATGAGTCTTCTTGACTGTAGACCCACCCAAGGCTAGGCAATAAAAAACTATTTCAGGCCTAGATCTAAAAGCATCACAGAAATGTTTGCGTCCCATGCTTAAAAAAAAAAAAGGCTTCAGAATTGAGGACTGGGGTCCTGGTTTACTCTGTCCCTAAATTACTACAGGACTTGGTGCAGAACACTTAACCTCTTAACCTTGACTTGCTCCTTTGTCTAATGAAATCACTCATTAGAAAGTTGGCCCATTGTCCTTCCTGCCTTCTCCCCACTTTCTGTTAGGTACCTAGTACATTGAGGGATGGTTCTTACTCATTTATACTAAAGTGTGAGTTGCTTACCGTGTAACTTCTCTCAAAGGTAGTCACATTTTAAAGTGGGGCCCCAGCAGGGGCGTGCTAGGGGCAGCTCTCAGGAGATGATTGCTAAATTTTCAGTGTGAGCATTTACATTGTAGGGATTAGCAAACATTCCAAATAAAGGGTTGATTTATTGTTTTGCTGATTATATAGACTTAAGAAAATAATGGGGAAAATGTCAATAATTCAGATTAAAAATAAAAACATGTTGTGTGTAGGGTTTTTTTTTTTCAGAGAGAGGTTGTTAAATATTTACCAGCACTCTGCTGGGCCCAAGACAAATGGGAATCTTTAACTCAAAGTAATGAAATGCTAATGGTGAAATTTTAGGCATTGATGACAGGCCTGTGAGGGATATAATTTTAACAAAAGGCTTTCAACCAATTAAAATATAGTAGTTACCATCTATTATTCCTTTGCATAAGATTGACCCTAGACAAGAAAGCATAACCAAGGTGTAATTATGGGGATAGAGGTAAGTTCTAAGGTAATATCCCATAGCCCAGTTAGAATTTGGCCATTTTCAGTTACGTCCTAATATTTGTGACCCCATTTGGGGTTTTCTTGGCAAAGATACAAGAGTGATTCACCATTTCTTTCTCCGGCTCATTTTACAGATAAGGAAACTTAGGTAAACAGGGTTAAGTGACTTGCCCAGGGTCACACAGCTAGGAAGTATGGGAGACCAGATTTGAACTCAGAAAGATGAGTCTTTCTGACTGCAGGCCTGGTGCTCTATCTATCCACTGTGCCCCCTAGCTGCCTCCAAGCCCAACTGGAGGGGAATCTTTAAAAATCGTGTCTTATGATCCTGTTCTTCATCTGTAATTTTGGATGATCATAGCTATGGCTGACATTTAAATAATGTTTCAAGAGCTCTGATAATGGTTATCTTTATGACTAAAGAGAATGGCAGGAACAAAAACTGTTAATAACTCTTGTTTCTCTCCCTTTATCCTCATGATAACCCCGGGAGATCAGTAGTGCAAGTATGATTGTACCCACTTTACAGATGAGGAAAATGAGGTTCAGAGAACTTGAGGTATAGAGATAGGTCTAGGACTTAAGTCTCCTGACTCCATGCTGCTATGCACTCATCTCCCCCTCTTATTGAAAGTAGTGATGCTACTAGAAGCTGGACGGGTGACATGGTGCAAAACAGGGCACTTCACCTTTCTGAAGATCAATTTCCTCATCTGGAAAATGGGAAAAATAATCCTTGACACTACGTACTTTACAGGGCTGTTGAGAGGATCATAAGAAATAATCATAGATGTGATAGCTTTTATGGTTTCTTTGTTTACATATCCCCCAGAAACCAATGGCTTAACTACCTACTTGAATTATTATAATATTTTTTTTTCTTTCCTTCAGTGGGATGTAAATAAACCAAACAAAACCCAATGCAGGTGCAGGCTAGAGTTCCCCAAACAGACCCTGGGTGTCCTTGTGTACATAAGCAGAGATGGTAAATAAAGCTGGACGAAAACGTCAACTGGAGGAAGAGTCATTTGTGTGTTACTGCAGAGACCTGCAGGAGAAATATCAGCCTTGTCTGAGCCAACAGTCATCACGTGATCAGATGTCATTCCCCCAGGCTGTCACCCCTCATTTCCATTCTATTCAATCGGTAGGATCATATGGAATGTCAGAGCTGGAAAAGGGACCTTAGAACATAGAATTTAGAACATGGGACATAAAATGTCAGAACTGGAAAGATCCTTAAAACTCAGATTCTGCCATAACACAGAACACAGAATGATAGAGCTGATAGGGACTTTGGGATATAGACTGCTGGAAAAGAGAGCTTAAAATTTTAGAAATGGGTGGGCCTCTGTGTTTTTTAATTGAATTTTGTTTTTTCAATGAACAGAAATACATTTTTTTCTTCTTTCTACTCTCCCAAATAAAAAAAGAAAAAGAAAACTCATATAACAAATATACATAGTCAAGTCAAAGAAATTCTCGCATATACCTTGTCCAAAAAAACCAAAAATATGTTTCATTTAGCAGCCGAAGTCCATCCAGTACCTTTCTGTCAGGAAGTAGGTAGCACGCCTCACTACTCCTTTCCAATCATGGCTACCCATTTCTTTGATCAGGGTTCTTAAGTCTTTCAAGCTTATTTCTTTTTGAAGTTTATTTGCTATAGTATAAATTGTTCACTTGGTTCTGCTTACTTCATTCAGCATCAATTCATATAAATCTTCCCAGGTTTCATTGAAATTGTCTCTTTGATTATTATGCTCAGTATAATTACTATTGTTGTTACAATAGTATTTCATTATATTCATATTTTTGTTGTTCAGTCATTTCAGTCATGTCTGATTCTTCATGACCCCATTTGGGGTTTTCTTGGCAAAGATACTGTTGTGGTTTGCCATTTCCTTCTCTAACTTATTTTACAGATGAGGAAACTGAGGCAAACAGGGTTAAGTGACTTGTCCAGGTACATACAGCTGGGAAATGTCTGAGGTCAAATTTGAACTTAGATCTTCCTGACTCCAGACCTGGAGTGTCACCCACATTCATATAGTGTAATGTTTTTAGCCATACCCCAACTGATAGGTACCTGGGGAATGCCTTGGAGATCACCTAATCCAGTTGTATTAAACTCACATAGAAACAGGCCCTTGTGGCAGCATATTGACTTAGAAAACTACAAATGAACATTATCTATGTTGTATTTGTTGTATTGTCAACTTCCTTCCCTGGGCTCAGTTCAGGGCCTCAGGACAAGGCTGATAACCTCATCTTGAAAAGAGCAGAGGGATGGTGTGGGGTATGGGAGAGAGGGGAGTAGAACCACGTGGGGTAGATGACATAGAGAAGGGGGAATCTGATAATGTCAAGTGTCCAATGATAAGGTCCGGGGTTTTGAGATGTAGAGAGAGGAAGGGAAGCGGGGAATAAGAGGACCTTGGAATTAGGAACCAGAGAAGGAAGGGAATCAATTTGCCACAAGGCACACAAAGAGAAGAAGAGGATGAGGATGGAAGAAAGAGAAAGAAGGAGAGGGTGAAGGAGGGAAAGAGGACAGGAGAGAGGAAGAAGAAATAGGGAGACTACGACAGAGAAAAACAAAAAGACAGAGAGAGAGAGAGACAAGTGACTGCAGTTGGGTGGTACAGGGTATAGACTGCTGGACCATCAGACACGTAACTAGCTGTATGACCCTGGCAAGTCACTTAACCTCTCCTTGCCTCAATTTCCTCATCTGTAAAGTCAGAGTTATTATGCGAATCAAGTGAGATAATATATGTAAGGCACTTTGCCAACTTCAAAGCATGGTGTAATTGCTAGCTACCATGATGATGATGATGATGATGATGACATAAATAAAGTATCTCAGGGAATGGAATAAGGGATTTTTAAGAACCGGAAAAGACATTAGCTTAAGTAATACTGGATGAGTCACTGGTGAGGACATTATTGGGGGATTCTTGGACTGACCCCTGAGGTCTGGACTAGCTCTAAAATTCTGAGATTCTATAGACCAGTAAACCTGGCAATCTTCCCCAGCAAAATCCTGAAGGTTCAATAGTGTGGTTTAATCGATAAACATTTATTAAACCCCTACTGCATGCAGGGCACTATATTAGGTGCTGGGGATGGAAAGACTGTTTTTATCTCATTATGTTTCCTCCTAAAACTTCCCTTCCCTTTGCCTTCTCTATTACTGCTAAGGGCACCACCATCCTAAGTCACCCAGACTGCATCATCTTGTTCTTTGTCATTTGCTGCTCAAATGTCCAATATTTATGACAAAGATGACTGTCATCTGTGACTCTTCATTTCCTCTTACCTTCCACACCTAAATCAATGACCAAGTTTTGGGAATTAATCTATCATATATCTCCCTTTTCACCCCTGACATTGCCACCACTCAGCTGTCAAACTGATCTTCCTTAAAGTACATGTCTGACCATGTCATCCTCCCTCCTACCCAATTCAATATATTCTAGTGGCTCCCTATTACTTCTAGGATCAAATATAAAATCCTCTGTTTGACTTTTAAAGCCCTTCATCACCTGGTGCCTTTCTACCTTTCTAATCTTTTTAAACCTTACCTTCCCCTCCCCCCTTATTCTCTGATTGGGTGGTCCTGGCTTTGCTCCTTCCTCATCTCCATCTCCTGGCTTCCCTGATTTTTTTTGGGTGCCACCTAAAATCTTAACTTCTGCTAAGAAGCCTTTCCCAATCCCCTTTAATGCTAATACCTCCCCGTTATCTCTAATTTATTTGGTCCATATCTTGTTTGTACTTAATTCTTTATGTATTGTCTCCCCCAGTAGACTGAGCTTCAATGAGAGGAAGGACTTTTTTGCTTTTCTTCCTACCCACAGCACTTAAGTACATAGTTTCTTGGTTGGTGTCCCTCCTTCTGGAGGAGGACTCAAATGACATCACTATGCTAAAGTCAAGCTTCAATATGTGTGATTGTGGCTGATCAGACCAATACAAGCTTGGAATGCTCTACCACAGGTCAGGCATAAATTGTCTGTGTGAACATTTGGGGTGGGTTCTCTAAATTTGCACATCCTGTGTTTTCTTTGAGCCGCTTCAATTCTTCTTTGCTCATAGAGCACAGCACCTTCTCTCGTGTGGACACGCCAGGCTGAGCGGTCCTGGGCCAGTGTCTCCCATGTCACACAATCAGTTCCAAAGCGAGACCTTGAGAGCGTCCTTGTATCGCTTCTTCTGACCACCATGTCAATGCTTGCCCTGTGTGCGCTTTCCATAAGACAGTCTTTTTGGCAGGCACACATTCTGCATTCGAGCAGTGTGGCCAGCCCCTCAGAGCTGCCCTCTCCGAAGCAGAGTCTGAGGGCTTGGCTGTTTAGTTCCAGTAAGGGCTCCCAGCATTCAGTACAGTAGGTACGTAATAAATGTGGGTTCATTTGATGTGTAACTTGAACAGTGCATCAGAGAGGTCTGAGAACGGTCCTTGGATCGAGCGAAACCATTACTCCTCCGAGCAGGAAGCCATAGAGCGATGCTATTTGAGGCGTCCCCCTCCAAACTCCAAATTCCCTCTTCTTCTCACCCCCAACATTTTCTTGTTTATTATTCTGCTATTTACTGATCAGTTCCTAAATATTCCAGGGGTCAGAGAAATGAGCTACCCAGCTGGAAGAACAGTGGCTTTGTAAGAAGACCCGACTTTGCCATTAACTAGCCATGTGCCTTTGGACAAATCGCTCCCCATCCTGCACTCAGTTCTGCTCCTCAACAACATGAAGGGCCGGACGAGGTGATCTCCCAGGTCCCATCTCTTTCTGACTGGCTAAGAGGCTATGGTTACAAACCTCTACACGTGGGTATTGTTTGCCCTCTTGTGGCAGAAGGAGAACAGTGAGCAACAGGCCGGATTATCAGCCTCCTCGTCCTCAAAACCAACATTCTTATGAGTATTCAACAGGCATTGAATAAATGCCTACTGTGTGTCAGGCACTCTAGCACTGAGCACGCAAGAGTAAAAATTACAAAGTTTTTGTTCTTGGGCCCGGAGGGGGTAAATACGAAAAATTTAGAAGGTAGATGTAAAATAAATCCCAAGAGCAGGGGCATTAGCCCTAGCAGGGAAGGATCAGGACACGCTTTCTGTTAGAGGCACTTGGGGATTCTAGTAGAGGGGAGGTAAGGAAGGAGTTCATTGCAGACAATACTGGGAAGCCTCTACAAAGGCATGGGGGTGGAATGCTATGCATGGGGCAAAGCAAGTGCACCAGAGAAAGACAATGATACACAAAATGCTAGAATTGGTTTGTGAATGGATTTGAAAAGAAGCTAAATGGAGGAACCCATATTTTATCTTAGACTTCAAAGGGAAGTACTAGACTTTCCTGAGCAAAGAGAACGACAAGGTCAGAGCTGGGATTTTGGAATACATTGGCTGGCTGATTAGAGGATGCATTGGAGAGAGGAGAGACTTGATGCAAGGAGGCCTTCTGGAGGCTGTTGCCTAATAATAGGCTCTAGTAGGACATTGCCTATTGTTCAGACTAAGAGGTTAGGATGGCCTAAACTAGAGTAGAGAAAGGTATGAGATATCCTCCACAAAGCCATACTCCAATGCTTCTTCAAAGTGTAGAGATGACCCTGGACTCTAAAAAGGCTACGCTAATGGGACTTGACCTCTGCCAGATTCTACCAAAGTCAGAGTTAATAAACATTCAGTAAGCCCCTACTATGTGCCAGGCATTGTGCTAAGCATCGAGGACTCAAAGAAAGGCATAAGACCATCCCCTCCTTCGAGGAGCTCATAATCCAATGAAGGAGACAGCACATAAAAAGAAGCCGAAAAGTGGAGGTAGGGATTGGAGGAGGAAGTTACCCTGCAAGGGGAGTGGGGATGAGGAAGGCATACAGGGAGGTGGGGGTGGAAAACGATCTGTGAGTTTCAGAGTTGATGCCACCTTGCATAACAATGAGTTTCTGGAGAGGGTGAAGTCCAGGAAAGCAGCTGAGCAGTATATCATCAGAATGATTCCTTGGATGCTCTTCTTAAATGCTGGAGAATCAGAGAGGAGCTCTTGGAGTCCCCCCCAACCCCATCCAGCTAGAGGGATGGAGGCAGCCCAGGGGCAGGGGTGCTGAGGAAGTATGATACCATGATGAGAAAGCTTTGGACATGACCCCAGAAGTCTATCAAGTGTGTTTTCTGAGGGTTAAACAAGATAATTAAGAGAGGTACTTCACCAAAAAGCAGACAACCTGATGATGAAGTTGTGGGCCATAGCCCATTGAAACACAAAATGTTGCTAGGTTCTGGTATCCCCCTTCTGATCCTGTAGTGATGGTGGGGAAGGAATCAGAGAATGCTGAGAATTGCACGATTTTTAGGCCATTAAAAAACTTTAACTACTGATACCCTAAATGGGAGATCCTTTTCCAGTGATTAATGAGTGGACATATTCCTGAAGGAGCTGAATCATATTAATCTTCACATTTTTGCCATAAATAAAACTGGAAGGAAAAAGGAAGTTGTAGCTAAATGGAAGGATGATTCATAGGTATTCCTTGGAAAAGTAAAAAAAAAAAATTAGAGGAGTATTATTTATCATATATCCAAAGGCAACAAAGGGCAGCTAGGTGGTGTAGTGGGTAATGCCCTGGGCCTGGAGAGAGGAAGACTCTTCTTTATGAGTTCAAATCCAGCCTCAGACACTTACTTGCTATGTGACCATGCCTCAGTTTCCTCAACTATAAAATGAACTGCCGAAGGAAATGGCAAACCACTCCAGTATCCTTACCAAGAAAACCCCAAATGGGGTCATGAAGAGTTGGTCATAATGGAAACAATTGAACAAGAAAGGCAACAAGAAGCATATCATGAGATATTTGGTCATCTCATATTGCAGTGCTAGTGATCAATATTTGCAAAAATGATTAGCATGAAAATCGTGGCAGCTTGTGTAGCAGTGCTGGTTGCTGAGGTTAATGTGGCAGAGAGATTTTACCGAGTTAAATTAGCATACACTCTGATACTTCACGGGTTCTGTGGAAAGGTAGGAAGAAATACACGGGAAAGCACGAGAAGGAATGAAAGAGGCCAAAGACTTGTAGACTTTACAGAAGCCTCTCACTTCTGTAACACAAACACTTTTTCTGGAAGAAGAATTGGTAGATACTGGACCTGGTAAGTACTGAATGACAAAGAACACAAGAGGTTGTATTTTAAGACATGGATTTTTGATGTGGTAGCTGTTCTTGATAACTACTTGATTGGTAGTGTGTTCAATCAGATTCATCAGAGCCTGGATCAGAAATAGTAAAAACACAAGAAGAAAGAATAACAATAAGAAAAAGATGTGATATTGAATTGAAAAAACCAACAATCCTTAAATACGTCAGCAAATTACTGAAAAAAAGAGAAATAATAGAAACCAACAATAAGCAATTTATTCAAAACTTTAATTAATATAAATTAATTGTCAGATCGTGTAGACCAAGAGAGCCTAGAAAAAGTCTTAGTCAGCAAGCATGGGCTTTATTTGTCAAAGAGAGAAGATGTCTTCCAAAGGATATACTGGCTTATAATATAAACTTTATGATATAAAATAAATTATAATATAAACTTATAATATCATGAAGAAGGATTATGAGAAACATTTTCTCATAAAGCAGAGACGAACAGTAGAAGGTGAAACTGGTTTAAAGAAAGTTGGTCAGGATAACCCTGTTCAGCAGTCACGCCAAGGTCATTCAAGGAGGAAACTGGAAGGAGAACTACAAACAAGAAAAACAGCATAGATTTGCAGAAATCATCGGACATCCCTTTCTAGAGTATAGCGGGGGTTAGAGCGGGAGTTGGGAAGGGACTTCAGGTAGCCCAAAAGGGTATTTCTTACCCCTTAAATTCTAGGCCACTTTGTGATTTTCTGTTTCCCTTTCTGAGAATATCTCAGAGATTTGAGAATGAACTTTAGCAGCGCAAGAGAAAGTAGCAGCAGCTGGGAAGAGCAAGTCGCTTAAGCTCTGTTTGCCTTAGTTTCCTCATCTGTAAAATGGGAAAAGTAATTGCACCAACCTTCTAGGGTTGTTATGGATATTGAATGACATAATATTTGTAAAGTCCTTAGCACCAGCACCTGGTACCCAATAGGAGTTTAATAAATGCTTGTTTCCTTCCTTCCTCCCCTCCTTCCTTCCCTTCTTCCTTCTCCACTTCCTTCTGTCCTTCCCTCCCTCCCTTTCTTTCTCTCCCTCCCTTCTTCCTTCCTTCTTTCTCTCCCTCCCTTCCTTCCTTCCTTCCTTCTTTCCCTCCTTCCTTCTTTCCCTCCTTCCATCTTTCCGTCCTTCCTTCCTTCCTTCCTTCCTCCCAACTAGCACTCAGCTCCCAGGACCCAGGAGTCAGGCTGGTACTCTGAGTATTATATTTCAGGTCCATTGTTTAAACTGAACAGAATGCTGTGGGCTGGCTGAGAAACGTACCAAATGGAGTTAACTCCGTTTCTATGAGAAAATGAGGCCTTGAATTTCAAAAGACCATCTTATAAAGACATATTTGGAATGCAACTGTTAGAGAGTTTAAAATACCTGCAGTTGGGTTAAAATTAATTGGATTTTTTTCTGTGAAATACTCACAGGGGCTAACATGTCCCAAGTGGGAAGGAATCAATACTACAATGGGCTTGGCATTCCTTCCTTACTACCTGCTGCCCTTGGATATCTCAGAACCCATACTACTGGCCGGTCAGGAAGAAGGCCCCCAACCCAGGCTGCCCAGAACCCATCCCAGCTGCTCAGTTGCTCACATGGCTTGGAACCACCAATTCCATTTCTTCCAGTGAGATGGAGGCTCCCCAGGACTTACCAGCTGCTCTGCCTCTACACCTTGAAGACCCCAGCACTGTCATCTGAACCACTGATATGACCAAAGCACCTCTGGGACTTGCCATAGGCCCCATAGCTGACCTGTTATTTATCATCTCCTCAAATAAAATGCAGGCTTCTTGAGAGCACATAACTGTGTCTTCTTTTTCCATTTGTACCCCTAGCATTTAGCATAGCGCTTAGCACATAGTAAGTACCTAATGAATGTTAGGTTTTAAAAATTCATTCATTCATAAGTGTGCTCTCTCTTAATTCTGCTGTGGAGATAAAGCATTTGTTAGCAGAAGAACTTACTCCTTGATTACATGTGTGTTCACATGTGAAAATACTGACTGGAGCTGGTCTCTGTTAGGAAAACCAATGACTATGCCATTTGAGCATACCTGTGGAAATCCAAACATGTTGATCAGTTATGAACTTAAAGGTGTTTTAAAGGAGAACTGAATGTAAGCAATCAATGTGCAAATTCTTCTTTCCCCTCCCTACCAAGATATTACGGAAACAAAGCACAGTTGGAAGCCACCTAGTTCAAGTCCTACCCCTGCCCCTATTCCCATTTTACAAAAAGGACACTGAGGATCAGAAAGTAGAATTGACTTGTCAGGTCATACAGTCACAGGGCAATATTGAAGACGCCTTTGCCAGCCCCTACCCATTTACCAGATGTATGACTATTTACCTCTCTAGGCCTGTTTATTCATTTGGGAAAATGGCATTTATAACCTTTGCATTACCCCTCTCATTGGGATGTAAAAATGGTTTGTAAACCTGAAAGCACTTTGGAGACAGGAGGAATTCTATTTCAGGGACACTGTCAAATTGAGGCAGTTAGGTGGTTTAGGTGGTCTTGGCATCAGGAAGACCTGACTCCAACTCTGACTTCAGAAACTTACTAGTTGGAAGAATCCTGGCTGTCACTTGACCTCTCTCTTGCCTCAGTTACTTTATCTGTTGAATAAACTAGCAATAGCACCTACCTCCCAGGGTTGTTGTAAGCATAAAATGAAATATTTGTAAAGTACTTTGCAAATCTTAAAACACTATATAAACTATATAAATGTTAGCCATTATTATTTAAAAAAAATTTTTTTGCTCAAAGCTTTAGTTCTAAAGAAGCCAATCTGCCCAGGAATGCTGGACCTGTCTATCTCCTGTACTGCTGAGCCTCCCTGGTTCTACTGCATTATGGGAAAGGCCTTGTCAGCCTCCCCTCTGGGTCTCAGGCTTGACATGAGCAGCTGCTTTTGGATTTATCCCATAGAATGACCATTATGGTTGATGAAAATGTTCAGTCCCAAAGCCTTGGGGAAGAGGAACAGCCCGGGTAAGTGGAGCCTTGATTAATGCCAGCGGGACAGAGCTAGGGTCCAAGCAGCTCCTGCAAGCGGCAAACATCTCTAATGATGCTCTTAGGAGCCAGGGCTGGGGCTGGAGCCTGCCCCAGAGACAGAGGCTGAGCTTCTCCACGCCTGCCAAGTTGTTTAAAGGAGTTGTAAATCCACCAGCCACCAAAAACAGGCCCAGAAAGAAAATCTTAACTGCTCCCCTGAGACTGGGCAGGTGATAAATAAAGACCATTATAAAAGGAACCAATCAGGAAACGGGGCAGTTGCCAGCGAGTTGCATTTACGGCTCAATCAGAGAGACTTTAAATTAAGGAGAACCTGCACAGGGAGCCCCTGTGCGTCTAGAAGCCCAGCATGTTCCTGCCCTGCCTGACCAAGACTCGTAATATGTGTCCTCCCAAGTCTGGGTGGAGGCTGCAGAGCCTTGGATGACAATTAAGTAATTATAAAGTGCTTTACAAATCTTATGGCCTTTGATCCCTAAGACCACTCTGGGAGGTGGGTGCTATTATCATTCCTGTTTTACATCGGAGGAAACCAAGACAGCCAGAGTTGAAGTGGCTTGCCTAGGGAGCAAGTGTTCTAGGCCAGACTGCAACTCTTCTTAACTCCAGGCCCAGTGCTCTAACCACTGGGTCACCTAGTTGCTTCTAGGCAGATACTGGGTCCATGGAAGGAAGGATTTCCTAACAAATAGCACAAAAGTGAACTGCTCTTCCCTCGAGAGCTGTTGATTGTCCTTCCTTTTCAAAGAGGACCAATGATATCATATTAGGATGTCTTGATTTTGCCCAGGAAATAGGTAGTTGATGGCCCCTCAGCAGAAGTCTGGAAGCAGAGGCCAGGTGAGCTCTTCTTAGGGAGGTTGAGGGCTCTCCTCTTCAGGTAGAGGTTGGAGTCCATTGCCTCTGAAGTTCTTTCTTCCTCTGAGGGTCCCCTTTTGTCCTCTGGCAGGCTCAAAATGGCTGTCCTTCCAGACCTAACCTTCTCTGTCCTCACATGGTCTTAGGTACCATCTTAGACAAAACTATGAAGGAGGCCAGAGCTGGCTTTTGGGACCGTCCCCACTTACACACATACATACAAGGCAGGAGGCCTTCCTGCTGACTCGTTTCTCCCCCAGTCATTTGATCCTTTCCCTCTAAGGTCACCTTCCTGTTACCGATATCACTCCCATTTGGTATGAACCCATTTATTTATAAGCTGACAACCTGAACCCCCGACCCCTCCCAGGGCAGGGACCATTGTTTTTGACGCTTAGCACTTAACAGGTACCCACAGAATATGTGTTGATTAATTGCTTGGACCCTTTTCTGCCTTCAGTGTCTCTCCCCCGTACCCTCCAGCCGTACCCTCCAGCAGGGGTGTGAAGGAGCCAATTGGTACCAATTTAGGAGAGCCAATTGTTAAATTTTCAGTTATGAGCATTTACACCTCAGGCCTCGATTTATTGCTTCGTTGATTATCTAGACTTAAGAAAGTGATGCATAAAATGGTAATACAGATTGAACACAGAAGTGTGTCTTGGACAGATTTTTTTTTCCAGAAGCATTTGTTAAACATTTAAACAGTGAACCACTCTAAATATCCAGTCTCTTCTTAGCCCCCTTAACAATGCCTGAGAAACATCTCTGCTGTATGTACAGAATTGTGGCTGCTCTCTTTTCACATTTCCCCATTACTGTGTGTGTGTGTGTGTGTGTGTGTGTGTGTGTGTGTGTGTATGTGTGTGTGTGTGTAGGGGTTAAGTGACTTGTCCAGGGTCACATAGCAGTAAGTGTCTGAGTCAGCATTTGAGCTTAGGTCCCCCTGACTACAACGGTGGAGCTCTATCCACTCCACCACCTACCTTTTCTACTTTTAAAGATTTAAAAAAGTTTTTACATATCTGTTTATAGGTTGTTTTCCTCCAGCAGAACCCAAACTCCTTGAGGGCACTGCCTAACATACCGGGTGTCCCTAAAGTCTGGACACATAGAAAATCTCATTAACTATGTATATTTTCAAGAAATTAAATGGGTGAAATTTTCAACAACATTTTATTTAATTAGCATAAATAAGACTTCATAGGAAGACATAGGAGACAAATAGGAAATCTCATTAATTAAATTAATCCCATTAATATGGAAAATAGTCCTCAATAACTAATGAAAGCTTTTGTTCCATATGAAATTGCCACGGCTAAAATTTATGCTAATTAAATAAAATGTTGTTGAAAACTTCATTCATTTCGTTTCTTGAAAATATGCATAGTTAATGAGATTTCCTGTCTCCAGACTTTAAGGACACCCTGTAGTTTCCAGAACATATTTGTCGTGAGAATAAATTTCAGCATCTCAATAAGACAGTAGGAATGTGTTTGTCAATTTCACAGAACTGCTAATGTGGCGGGAGTAAATTCTATTACCGCCTGTTAGTGTAGGAACTTTGCATAAATGACGACATTTTGTTTAACCTCTATGTTGTGATTGAGTTGTCCTGAGTATGTTGTATTTTTCTTTAAGCTTAAGATAAGCAGCTGCATGTTTTGATGTAATAAACAGAAAGTGTATGTTCTTAAAAACAACTAATAAACCTATGTAGATCCTCTGATAAGACAGACCAGCAGGGAGAAAATATAAGTAACTTTATCAGTAATTTTGGAATAAAAGCATCAATTAAATGATATGATAAACAACTTTAGTTAAAAGTATAAAAAACTTACCTGAGATTTTGGTCCCCAGCCTGTTTCTAAATTGAGAGTAGGGCTAGTTCCTATGTTGAGATTGGAATGAGTCCACATAGCTGAAGGGTAGTACTAACCAGGTAATGGGGATTTGGAGACTGTCCAGAAGACCATCCCAGAGGAAGAGGGCTTTTGGATGGGCAGAGAAGGAGCTTGGTCTAGTATGTTAAGAAATCAACTTATGGGAACTTTTAAAATGGCAAGATGGTGGGGATCTGTTTTTAGAAGGTATTGTTGGCATGCTTTGATTAATAAAGTTTGATTGCATTGAGAAGTATTAGTTAATTAGTGTTTCTGCTGCACAACTTTTCTGTTGCACTAATTAGTATATGCCAGGCCATTAGGTGGTACTATAGATAGAATACCAGCCCTGCAGTCTGAAGGACCTGAATTCAAATCTGACCTCTGACACTTACTAGCCGTGTGCTACTGGGCAAGTCACTGAACCCTGTTTGCCTATCTGTAAAATGAGCTGGAGAAGGAAATGGCAAACCACTCCAGTATCTCTGTCAAGAAAACCCCAAATGGGATCACAATGAGTTGGACACAATTAATCAACTAAACAACCACAAAAGTTAATACATGTAATGATTAAATCAGAGAGGCAGATACATTACTATATTAGGTGTTCAATAAATGATAATTGAATTAAATTAAATTGCTAAGTTCAACTCGTCATCTAGCTGGCAAAGTGGATAGAGTGCTGGACTGGGACCCGAGTTCAAAAGCTCCCTCACTTAGCTGTATGACTCTGGTCAAATCTCTCAGCCTCAGCTTCTTCGTAAAATGAGGATAATAATAGCCCCTAACTCTTGGGAGTGGTTGTGAGGATCAAATGAGTTAACATGGGTTGATAAAGCAATTTGCAAGCCGTATAAAGTTATAGAAATGGCTATCATCATCGTTATTGTAAATGAAATCTTAAATGTATAGAGCTGGACGAGACCTTAGCCATCTGATTGTGTATTTTGGGTTTAGCACCAATTTAGCCCCTATCTCCTACATCTTCATCACCTCCATCTCCAGTCTCAGACAAGGAGAACTGAAATTTAGTGATAGCCTTCAAGGCTCTTATTCACTGTGACCTCTTCCCTTTGAACCTTCCATAGCACTTGGCTTGTTGGCCTCTTGGTTTTTAGCATAGGATCATAGGTTCAAAGCTAGAAGGGACCTCTGAGAACCTCTAGTTCAAATCCCTCATTTTACATTTAAGACTGAAGCCCAATGAAGGAAGTGACTTGGTGACAGTCACATAGAGAGTATCTGAGAAAAAGCTTGACTGACCCGCGGTCCTTAGACTCACAATCCAAGACTCTTTCTACTGTGCCCACTCTGACAAAGACAGGCTGCAGAGTATTATGTTGTTGATGTAGCACAGAACTCAGGCTTGAGGGATTCTCCTTTCTTCCAGTTTCTCTGGAAGAGAAACCCAACTTTCGCTTTGCCAGTAAATACAAACATTTCCAAAGAAAGAGATGGAAGGTGAGGAGTGAGAGTAGAAGACAGAAACTTTAGACTCAGGATGCAGATTGAGACATACATTTTAGTCACAGCCAAATGTGAGAATTTGTTTTGTTTGACTGCATTTTTTCAAAGGTTTTTCTTTTCTTTCTTTCTTTCTTTTTAAAATTTTCCTGGAAGAAGCTGAAGGGAGAAAATAGATTTTTGTTAATTGAAAAAATAAATAAAGAGAAACTTGGTCGTTCCAGACAAAACCAAAAATACAGTTAAAAGGCAGTAAAATAGTTCTTTATTATTTATTCTGATTGAATCATTGAAAGCGTTTAATAATAAATAAAATATTGCTGAGATCTGAGCTGTTCAGACTCCTATCTCTTCATTCAAAATGTTTATCAACGGCTAATGCATAGTGAGTGCCAAAGCAAATAAAGATCAAGACAAAGTTGAAACAAAACCAGAGGTGCAGCAAAGACTTTTTTTTTGTAAAAAGTGCTTAAGAAACTTTGGCTTTGAGAGTGAATCCGGTCCAGAAGTGCTTAAGCAACTGTGTGTGGGGAGAACCGTGCACTGTTGGGTTCACGTTGGTCCAGGTGCTTCCTGGCCTGGGCTGAGAAGCAAGAGAGAGTTTCTGGCCGGCTGGCTACCTGTCCAGCACCATCCCACGCCTATTAGTCCTGATGTAAATGCTACAACACTCAGCCTCCAGCTTAAGCAGTAGGGGTGGGTTTCAGTTTATCAACAGGGACTGGTTTTTGCCTTTCTTTGCACCTTCAGCACTTAGCACAGTACCTAACACACAGTAGGCACTTAATAAATGCTGAATGGGTGGGGCAAGTTTTTTTTTTCTTTCACATGGCACTGATCAGAAGGTCCAAGCCCCTGGGGGTGGCTTCTGAAAGGGAAAGGTGTCCAACCTTTGTTAAGGGTAGAAAAATTACGACCTTCAGTGCATTTAACGTGTTCCATTCATTTCTCTAAGTCACTCCATTCATGACTAAAAGCGGTACAATGGGATAAATGAAGTCATCAGTCCTAGAGCTGGAAGGATTGTAGAGATAATCTATTCTAATCACCTCATTTTATAGGGAAAGAAGCTGAAGGCCAGAGATGATGTAACTCCACTAAGGTCACACAGGATATGAACACAGGTCCTGTGACTCTAAATCTAATATTCCCTTCACCCCTTCTTCATTGTCAGAATTCTCTCCTCTCTCCCTTTCAAAGCCAACAAATAGTGTTAAATTGTACAACAGCAGGTCACAGTCAGAGTTTCTAGTTTTTCTCATCTTCTGAATAGCCTCTCAGAGGGCAGAGACAAGGAACTGTTTCCTCTAAAACATCCTCTGGACCTCACATGGCATTGGTGATGTTGAATGAGGTGGTGCTGTTAGTAACCCTGACCTTGGTCACTGGCTTATCACTGGAACCCTAAGGTCTTAACACTTGAATCTGTTCTTTTTAAACTTCAAATACCATTAATTAAAATAAAAGTCCAGTTACTTGAGATGTTACTGGAAATCTTGATTATCTAATCCCTACTTAATGGAACCTCTGGCTTATTGGGACTAATTTGTTAGAAGGGGCCCCCATCTAGCAGGGCCAAAATTGAAATGGTCTCCCTGATTGACAGAAAGGTGACAGGGCATCTCATCTCTATAGAAAGGGGTCTGAACCCTATTTGCACCAGCTAGATTTTCAAATATAAGGAAACCTTCTTAATTAGAATGCCAGTGACCAGAAGGCTCAGTGAATATATGGGGGTTTTATTTTGGGAAGTGAGTGGATGGGATGCACTCAAAATTTAGGAAAAACAAGCAAATGCAAGGAGTATAAAACACTCTATCAGGAATTAATAGCTCCTAGGTTCTAGCCCTCTCTGTGAAACTTAATAGCTGTGCGACCCTGAATGAATTCACCCCTTGAAGCTTCAGTTTCCTTATTAAAAGAAAAATGGAAAAAAAGGCGTGGAGGGAGGGAGGTTGATTCCTTTGACTCTAATATGCTTTGTTCCAGGATCCACTCCAAGCACAAAACAAGCCGATTTCCAATGTTTAGTTTGGTCTTTTTTTTTTTAAGTATATTTTCCTTGCATTGGGACCTAGTTAGCACAATTTCCTACCTAGATCAATGAAGAAATTTTGAGTACCATCTGTGTGCAGGGCATTGTGCTGAGTGTGCTCTAAGAAGAATCTCTACCTATGGTTTTGGATATAAGAGAAGGGATATTACAGGAGTGACCCACAGGTGTGATCCTTAATTTGGAGAGAAAGTTTCCATGCATTTCACTTACAGACTACATAAAGACCTCCAGTGCTGGGTAGCTCACTGCCCCCACATCCCTCCAAGGGAACATACTCTACTTTTGCCTAAATCAAGATTCTACCCACCAAGGCCAGAAAATGAACTCATCCACTGTAGAAGGAACTGGTTACTGGATGTGTTCAAACAGTGCCTAGGTGATCACTGGTCAGAAAGGTCCTAGGGGGATTCATGCTTTGGGCACAGATAGGCTGGACTAGATGGAGTCTGAGGTCCCAGGATTCTGAAGACTTCTGGCTTCAAGATTCTGGGATTCTCTATAAACGTTGAAACACAAGTGATCTTCTTTGCTTTGCAACTTTCTAGTGCACTTATATAATGCTGAGTATTATAGCCATCTGTCTTAGTACCCATTTCCCCTACTAAACCAAAGCCTCATGGAGGCAGGGACTAAGCTTCATTTCTTCTAACTCTCAGTACAATGTTGTCTCTGCACACAAAAAGAACTTGGCAGATGTTTGCTGACTCTCAATTAACTAGATTAGCTGCATCAAATACTGTCTTCTCCTGTAATACCCTTGAACATTGCTGTTACCTAATATTTTACTCTATGTGAAGGAGCCCTTCAGCAGACTGTAAGCTCCTTCTGGGAAGGGACTATTTCATTTTTGTACTTGGGACTCCTAGCATGGGGTTGTGCCCCATGAATGCTAAGAAGCTTGCTGAGTCAACTGAACTGGAATCATGCTGAATTGATGAAGAGGCATGAGGTTACATAATAAGAATCTTAGGAATGGAATCTTACAGGGTAAGGTCTAACTCTAGGGTATCATGTGCCAATGTAACAGATTCATATGACCAACTCAAAACAAATCCCTAGTCAACCAAAAGGGATACTGCCACGCAGACTACAGAGCTTTGCCCAGATCAATCTGAGAGCACTGTACAACTCAGTAAGTGATTTCTCTGGATGAAATCCTTGCAAAACCACAAATGCCCCAAAGCACTGTGTCTGCAAATCTGCTGAGCAGTTTTGGAAGTTGCTAGAAGCCTGAACATGCTGGTGAAGCTGCAGTGGGGATAATTAAAGCCCAAGATAGGACATTGAGATGTACAGCATCAGTTCATTTTTCTAAGAATCAATAAACAATTGAGAAAGAACACAAATGGAAAAGGAAGGAAGGAAGGAAGGAATGAAGGAAGGAAGAAAGAAGCAGGCAGCAGAGATGAAGGATAAGCATGACTTCTCCCACACTGTCAATCACTTCCCCTGTCAGTCACATTTCCTCAGGTGGCACAGACCATGACTGGAACCAGGTGTCATGTCCCCATTCAAACAATCAGATCTTGTGGTTGTATCCCAAACACCTGGACTGTCTTGAAGTACTAAACACTCCCTCAAAAGGCATGTGTACCCCATGCCAGATAGTTTTTTAAAATATACTTTAAATGGTCAACACATTTTGTAATTGTAAGACTCATTTTCCTCTCTCTAATTTGGGAACTGGTTTTTGAGACACAAAAGATATTCAGAGTAGCCCTGGGCCCAGTGGGGTCAGAACCCAATTGTTTTGCTCACTACTCTCTTCCTGCCTCAGCAGAGTGTGGGTGTTTTAGTTTTGAGGATACAGGGCAAATGCTGCCACGGTGAGGGTCATGTTTCCATGGCCTGAGTCCTCTCTTCATCCAGAGTTCATTATGGGGCTCTTGCCTCATTTGAGCAAAGTAATGTAGGTTGCTTTCCAAAATAGAAAGGCACATGGAATAATTAAATGTCCAGTCTGCCCTAAGTTGAAAAGGATTTCAACCAACACCTGTTTTTCCAAAACATCTGCTTTAACACCAACTTTCCAAAGTAATATTTGCTTTAAAAAAAACAAATGGAGAGAACACAGTGGAAGAGCAACCAGGTCTACACCAGACGCTTACATTCTCCCATTCTTTCCCATGCTGATGTAAAAAGCATCTGATGATGGTTCTGATAAAAGCTGTGAGACCAGAGGTCCTTTTTTCCCTCTGAGGTCCAGTGTATGAGTGGACAGTGAAGACCTTTTGATCTTCTCAAGCAAAAAGTCAGACACCGGGCCTGCCGGTGAGAAACTTAAAAAAGAAACCAGCCTTTTCCCATGAATGCTGAAGCAGACCAATGAGGTAATCATTAAAATTTTAAGAAATTATGATAATAATGATGATTGGTTTGTTTTTTTTCTCAATCCTAGTCCACCTGGAATCTTCCTACAAAGTCTCTTTCCTCCTTCATTGGAATATCCTTGCTCTGCTTCAGGAAAGCAGGAACGTAGTGCCTCTGGTCATGTCTCTAAACAAGGCCCGTGCTTCCTGCCAGAAGCAGGTATTACCTGTGTGTACCCATCTGACTCCCTCTTGGCATCTGCTCACTTTTCCCCACTTCCCACCCCCCCCATCTCAAGCACTGAGATTCTCCATTTGTTACTGATTCTCAAGGATTGTCTTGTAGTCCCAAAGGAAATCAAAGAAAGTGTGAAACAGGTACAGCCTCTTGGTCTAGCTGCCATTCACGGCCCCAGATGCC
This sequence comes from Pseudochirops cupreus, assembly GCA_028627135.1. Taxonomy (NCBI): domain Eukaryota; kingdom Metazoa; phylum Chordata; class Mammalia; order Diprotodontia; family Pseudocheiridae; genus Pseudochirops; species Pseudochirops cupreus. The sequence continues at coordinate 508,102,020 of CM053580.1, forward strand.
TGTCACATTCTGCCGGCTCACAGACCCCAAAGAAGGAGGTAGGTAGGAGCCAGGGGCTGAAATTGCAGAGAGTGATCTGTCGCAGGTTCTGGCCTGTCCTGGGGTCATCTCCCCTTGAAGATTCGTATTTTGTTAAGGGATGCTAGAGTAGTGGTCACGTTGGATTCAAAGTCACCATCATGAACGCCTGTTTTTCGGAAAGCTCCAGCGGAAGGGTTATTCTCCCAATAGTGATGCCAGTTGCCTTTACTGTCGGCCCCAAAACCATAGAGATCCACCTGGAAGAATACAAGAAAAAGATACGATTCAAGGGAACGTGCATTTATTAAGCTTCTCCTCTCTGTTGGGCACTGTGAAAGAAGGCAGGAGAATACCAAAACAAAAACAAATCAGCCCTTGCCCTCTGGGAGTTATATTCCAGGGGGCAAGAGGTGGGGGAAACATGCACAAACATAAGCAAGCAGAAAATGTATACATAAACACAAAGCAAGTTCAGGAGAGATGGTCCAGATTACCCATCCCACCTGTTCCCTCTCAACAATTCCCCCCTCTTCCAGGGGCACTGTTCTTTGACTCTTCCTGGAGAAGATTCCTGGTTGGGGTAGATGGGAAGCAGGTGAAGTTGTGACCTGTGAGTAAGCTCTGAGTCACCCTGGGGCCCTGCAGCCAGTAGGAGAATTAGTTCTGAGCGGGCATTAAGAGAGGACACCATGTTCAGAACAAAGGAGGTGAAGGTACAAATGCCCTCTAACCCCATATATGAATACTGGGTTACATTTTGGGGGCCACATTTGAGGATGCATAGTAACAAGCCGGAGTGCATCCAGAGGAGGGCATATGGCATGGCCAGCATCAGACACTTGCTGGTTGTGTGACCCTGGGGAAGTGACCTTTCTGTGCCTCCCTCATTACCCTTATCTGAAAAATTAGGGCACTGGACTCAATAGTCTTTAAGGTCCCTTCTTACTCCTTAATTTATAATCCTATGAATTAGGAATGATGGGTAGAAGTAGAAGAGAAGAATATTTAAGCTCAATGTCAGGAAGAACCATATAATAAATAGAGCTACTCAAAGACAGCATGGGTTGCTACATGCTCTCAGTCACTGAAAACATCAGGCAGAAGTTAGAGGACTACTTGTTGGGGCAAGAATAGAGGGCATTCCTGAATGGCTGATCTAAACAACCCCCAAGGTCCCTTCTGATTCAGATTCAGTGAATTCTATGGTCCTCCATGTTTTCAGATACTCTGCTAACAGGCCAGAAAGTGAGTGACTTAAGAGTGTAGGGCCTGGACATGGAATTAGGCATCTTCAAATTGGAAACAGACGGAGGAGAAGTAGGGGATGGGGGTGAGGCTCTTGGTAAGGACTGGATGGGAATTAGGGAGAACACAGTGGGAGCAATGGTTGGCTTTGGGGACTTTGGGGAAGAGGGGGTGAGATCAGCATCTCCCTACTGTAGGTTCCGCAACTCCAGCTGGCAGATTAATTCAGAAAAAAATAAATTTCCCCCACCTCTTTTTTTTTTTTTGCTAGCTCTTCTGGTTAGAAGCTCCCCTCAAAGCTGCCTATCCCAGATCCTGAAAGTTAAACCATGACTCTCACGATTCCTAAAGATCTGTTTTTAAAAAAATGGTATTTAAAACAACATTCAAGAAGATTAATGAAATTCCTATCCTTTCTTAAGTCATTAAGTCAACAACCATCCAACTCTTGACCTTTTCCCTGACCTTCCTCCCTATCTGGACCTCTCTCCCTTCTCATTACTGTCTCCTGGCTTCAAGTCAGTAAAAGCCCGATCTCCTGCAAGAAACCTTCTGAAGGCCTCCTTAATCTTAGTGCCTTCCCTCTGGGAAGATCTCCAATTTGACCTGTATGATCTTGTTTGTATACAGTCATTCCCAACTTGTCTCTTTCATTTGACTGTGAACTACTTGAGATCAGGAAGCATTTTTTCTTGGCCTTTGTTTATATCCCCAACAGTTAGCAGAGTACCAAACACATAGTAGACACTTAATAAATGTGTTTTTATTTAAATTTTTAAAAAGAGGAAGAGCAAATTTGCTATAGATTGAGAATTAAAATGTTTTACCTCGTCACATATGTGTAGGGAAAGAATCACAGAAAGAATTCCAGTGGATGGGTACCTTCCATGGTTCTGGAGCCAGCTGTCAAAGACGTATTTCATGAATGCTGGGTGGTAGATCAGAATCTGGGTGAGAGAAGAATAGCACATTGGTCAGCCAAATAACAGGGCAATGTGGGAAGAAAGTCTTAGATGGGGATTGGGAGGAATTGTGAGACCTGGGTTCTAGCCCTAGTCCCATACACTGGCTACCAAACTATGGGATAATTTGCTCTGGGCCTCAGTTCCTATATCTCTAGAATGAGAGAATAGGGCTGGATATTCTCTCTGAGTCCCTTTCCATTGCTAACCTACTGTATTCTAAGGTCTCTTTTAGCACTAATATTAATTTTTTAAGAAAATATTTACTTTTAAAATTCATTTTTTAAAAAATCTGAGTTCTAAATTCTATTTCCCTCCCTCCCACCCTTCCTTTGCCCACTGAAAAGGAAGGCAATGTGATATCAATTATACATGTGAAATCATGCAAAATATATTCCATACTAGCCATGTTGCCAAAAAAAAAACCAAGAACAGTAAAGTGAAAAAATTCTGCTTCAGTCTACACGCAGAACTCATCAGCTCTCTCTAAAGGAGGACTCACTCTCACGTTCTACACTGTGGCCTGTCCAGCTTTGAGACTTTGCTTTCTAAGGTCGAAGGAGAGAAATAGCATGATTTAGAACAATGGTGTCAAGTGCAAACAGAAACAGGGGCCAACGATGCAAACATAAGGTCCTTGCAGACCACATATTAATTCTAAAATGCCATGTTATTTACGTTTCATTATATTTTCATTTACTTTGTTAAATATTTCCTAATTACACTTTAATCCTGTTAGGACCAAATCTGGAATGTTGTGGGCCGTATGGAGCCCCATGTTTGATAACCTCTTTGTTGCTGTTTTTCAGGTCTGCCTGCCACTTTGTGACGCCATTTGAGGTTTGCCATTTCTTTGTCCAGCTCATTTCCTTCTCAGGAAACTGATGCAAACAGGGGTAAGTGACTTGCCCAAGGGCACACGACTAGTAAGTGTCTGAGGGCAGATTTGAGGAGTCTTTCTGACTCCAGGCCTGGTGTTCTATGCACCATGGAGCCACCTCACAGCCCTGTGATAATCTCTGGTGGGGTAGAAAGAATGCTGGTTTTGCAGTCAAGAGAGACTTGGTTGGGGCTTTTTTTTTTTTGGCCTATACACAAAAAGGATTGTCTAAAACGTTTCTTGTAGCAGTAAGGCCCTGTCGTCACTGTGCTTAGCTGAGCTCACAAATGCCTTGTATGATTATGGGTGGCTGCCCTATTCTCTAAGCTTTAGTTTCTTCATCTGTAAAGTGCGAATGACAATAAGACCTGTAATACCTCCCCAACAAGGCACTTGTAGGGATCAGATGAGACACTCCACGTACTGGATACATGTCAACTATTACAATCAGCATCTCTTCTGGCTCTAACACACTGATGGCCCACACACACACACACACACACACACACACACACACACACACACACACACACACACACAGAGTTCTGAGCTCTGGGAGGACTGACAGTGGTACTGGTCTGACCCCTCCAGACTTCTCTGGGTGCGAGGCAGAAGGAGGCACAGAGATTACAGATGGGACTTCTCTGCTCCCCGCCTCCCCCCCACATTCCTCTTTAAAAATCCTGACTAATTGGAGGATTTCAGATTCCCTCACTGCCTTGAGATCTCCTACTGAGTTTGTAATTACAGTGACAGGGAAGTGCTTAGAAAACCCACAGGACTCTCTTCTCAGGGGACTTGAAGGTTAATTGGTGAGATTTCTGTGCCCTGTATCACTTCTGGTAAGATACAAGTGACTGCACTACCAGGAGGACCCAGACCGAGGGTGGGGGGCCTTGGAAGGGTACCAGGACATGCTGTGCCTCTTTCTCAGAGTGCCAGTTAACTCCTCCTTGGGATGGAGGGAGGGAGGGAGGAGGATTTCAGGTGGTTGGTGCTCATTTCTTCTGCTAGAGAAAGCAGGCATCTTGGTTTAGCAGGCATAACAGTAAACACGGGATCCAGGTTCTAGTCCTGGCATTAACTAAGCTGGCTAGGAGACCCTGGACAAGTCACTTGCCCATTCATAGACTCAGCTTCTTTCTCTGTCAAATGAAAGGGTTGAATCTGATGATTTCCAAAATCCCTTCTATTATTCTGTGAATATTATGGGTTCTAAGGTAAGCCTGGAAATACAGGTCTATGTACTCCCAACCCTGCCCTCCTACTAGAAAGTCAGTATTACCTGAAGGCCTCAAGGTTAAATACTGAACTTAGATACTGAAGTGGGAAGAGACAGATACAAAAGAATAGGAGAGGTGTTCCCTGGCCTCAGGGGATCTGCAAACTGAAGTTTGGCAATTGCTGACCCAGGTTGCTAAAAATTGTTCTGGAAAGCTGAATAAGCCTATGTTTTAGATAACCTGTTGCTCTTGGGGTGGTCATAGGCGCTAATCCTTGCACTCATCTCCCATCTGTCTCTCAGCAAAAAAGTAAATTAGAATTTACAAACTTGAAAGACAAGCAATGTCCCTAACATGCCACAGCCCTATAGCACCACACATTCAGGGCTGGAAAAGACTTCAGAGGTCATGGAGTCCAAACCTCCTCATTTTATGGATGAGGAAAGGGAGGCAGGTTCAATAACTTTCAAGGGTCATACAGCCAGGTTTCTGAGACTGAGTCAAACCTAGTCTTATGGACTCCAAGTCTTCTAGGCCTTACTGCCTTTCAACAAAGAACATCCAGTTCCATGCTGGTGAGCTGCGGGAGGGGAGGAAAGGGATGGCATTGTTCCTGGTGGGATGAGGAGGGAGCCTGATGCAAGGGGCAGGCTTGTCATCAGAAGACCTGGGCTTGGGCCCAAGCCACATGGCTTACAGAATATGTGACCTTGGGTAAGGCATATGTCCTCTCTGAGATACAGATTCCTCACTGGTAAAATGGCTACAAGAATATTTGGCTCAGCTACTTATGGGATTGTCATGAGGATCAAAGAAGACACTGGAGGCCAAGGCCCCTCATGACTGGCAAGTGCTGCTTTTAGGAGCATCACCATTTCTCTGACTTACCTTTTCTCTCTTCACATGTATTTTTCGGGGAACAGGGACATATGTGCTGGGAAGGAAAGAGAAAGAAAAGCGTGGAGTTATAATAATAATAATAATGATAATAGCATTGACAGAGCACCTTACGGCTTGTCAAACATCTCGCATACATAGTATCTGATCCCCACAACAACGCAGTGAGGCGGTGCTATCATTATTTCTATTTTGCTCAGGAATACACAGCTACTGAAAGTCTCATTATTCCAGCCCCAATCTTCCATCCACTGAGCCACCCGGATGCCTCCCCAAAACACAGGGTAGCTCTGCCCAAATATTTCTGAGTAAATGGCTACACTGATTTGGGGAAGCATTTCCTCGAGGCAAATAACAGTTAGAGACAATCAGGACCCAAGAGCATCTGGAGAAAGGAAAGGAACGCAGACCTGGGCTTGGACCCTAATCCTGCCTTTGAGGGTACCACTGGCATGGCCTTTGGTAATGACTTGGTCTTCCTGTCTCTTAGTTTCCACATCTGCAGAATAAGGTGGGGGCACCGATCAGATGACGTCTGAGGTCCCGTCCAGTCAGAGATCTACAAGCCCCAGATTAGTAACTCTTTGGGTAATTGTACAACCAGAGCTTGCCACGTTATGGCCGCCAGGGGGCACTGGTGACTAGTTTTTGAGTAACCTTTTAAGGTTTTTTTTTTTTTTTTTTTTTTTTTTTTAGTTTTTTGAATAGGAGCACAGATTGAGAGTTGGAATCATTCAGTAACTACTTCATTTTAAGGCAAGTCTCTGAGACACAGTTCCCTCATCTGAAAAATGGGAATAATAATACTTGTTTTACTTCACAGGGCTATTGTGAGGAAGGAGCTCTGTAAATTTTAAAGGACTGCAGAAGTAAGAGGTATTATATAACAATAATTATGTTTCTGCATAGATTTACAGCAATGGCCTTTTTTAAAATGGGAGCACAAAGGTAGAGGTGGAATCAGTCAGCCAGTGGTATATTTGTTCAGTCATTTCAGTAGTATCTGTCTGTATCTGTGACCCCATCTGGGCTTTTCCTGCCAGAGATACTGGAATGGTTTGTCATCTCCTTCTCTAGCTCACTCTACAGAAGAGAAAAATGAGGCAAACAGGGTTAAGTGACTTGACCAGAGTCACATAGTTATTAAGTGTCTGAGGCTAGTTCTGAACTCAGAAAGATGACACCTTGCTGCCCTAATCCATCAGTAAATACTTCAATTTTTTTTAATACTTCATTTTACAATAAGGTAACTGGGACCTTGAAAAATCAAGTGATTTGCCCAAGGTCACATGGGCTATAAATGGGCCAAAACTTGACCCCAGGTTAGATTTAGAGCAGGGAGGGTCCTTAGGAGTTCATTTAGCCCAAATTCATTTTGCAGGTGGGGAAACTGAGACCCAGAGCATGAAAATGCCTTAAGTCATATGTGCACAGAGACAGGATTTGAACCTAGGCCCTCTGACTTGAAATCCTGTGCTTTTTCCCCTCCACAAAATACAGCTAAGATCACCACTGCTGGGAGATGTATTCTAATGCTTTCATTTTACAGATGAGGAAACTGAGGCTACAGAGATATTCTTCCCCTTGGTCTCAGATGTTTGGAACATTATACCACAATTCCAACAGATAAAAAGATGACCACAATGAGCTCACCGCCCACACGGAGCAGGAGGCTTCTCATCTCTGGACTCACCAGATGTCAGAGCTTAAAGAGGCGTTAGTGGTCATGGGGAAGTAGCCTGTGTTAATGGGATAAATGGAAGAACTGGAGGTCAATGACCTATGTTTCATGGCCAGCTTCATTTCTTATTAGCAATGTGCGACTCTAGGCAAGTCTCTGAGACTCTTTTGTAAAATGGGAATGCAATGTGCGACTCTAGGCAAGTCTCTGAGACTCTTTTGTAAAATGGGAATGATAATCTTTGTCTTACTTCACAAGGTTCTGTGAAGAAAGAGCTCTCTAAATTATAAAGGACTGCATGAATAGGAGGTGGTGGTAGTAGTAGTAAATCTGTTTCTGCATAGACTTGTAGCTATGACCTATTGAGAAATTAGAGGTGGCATTTGGAGAGGAGAGGAAGTTTGTAACCCTGATTCTGCCACCCTTGATCTTAACTCTGATCATGGATTTTATGGGGCATAAGGGAAGTGGGGAGCAGAAACAATGGCATTTTGTACCCCTACTAATGCAGCTTAGAACTACACACACATTCCAGAATATTGTAGAAAGTAATACAACAGATTTGTTAAAACTGATTATTCCTAATTCATGTTTTTTAATAAATTAAATCTTGCACAAAAATAATTAAATTAAAATTAAATGAATTTAAAACTAATTAAAATTAAATTAAAACTAGTTAAATAAAAATTAATTAAATTATTACTATTGTGGTTAATAATAATAATGAGGGCAGATTTCTAACTCAAGCCTAAAACTACACAGATGAGGAAAGCTGAAGACCTGGGGGGGGGGGGTGGAGTAGTGGTAAAAATACAGAGATGAGAACCTTGGCCTCAGCTCTGCACTCTTACAAGGACATCACACAGACTTTGCAAAGCTTCCTGCTATCTAGAGAAGCATGAGACTGTGAGCAATAGACCATTGAAGAGAGGAAGGGTGGGGTGCAGAAGGGATGTGGGAGCCCCAGAGACAAACTACTGACCACAGGACTCTTCTAGAGCTAACGGAAATGTGCCTTGGAACTTTAACTGCAGAAAACAGTTTTTTGACTTCCTTTCACAAATATTGAGCAAACTGACAGCAAAAGGTTAAGTGGGCCCTGAAAGGTAAATTGCCTCTAACACATCTCAAGCCTTTCTGGAAGCTGTGAAATAGAACTCAGCAGAGGATTGTGGTGCCTTTTGGCTTCCTTCGCCATCAAGAGAGAACAGTACTTGCCCCCTGGAGAACCTTGTTATGAGGGCATCCTGAACTTGGTGGACACCTATGTGGGAGGCAATGTTGTATGAGGCAAAGCTCCATCTGGAGCTCTGGCTTTTAAGACCAAGTAACTGCTACCTCATTCTGTCTATCAATCCTGTCTCTAGGCCTCCATTTAATTGGATGATAGTTGTAGAATTGGAAGAACCTCAGAGATCATCTTGTCAAAGCCTCTCTTTTACAGATGAGGAAATGGTCAAGTTCAGAGAGTTTAAAAGACTTGCTTAGGGTCCCACATGGGGTAAGCATCCCAGGTGAGACTGGAACCCAGATCCTCACACTCCCGAGCCAGGGCTCTGTCCAAAGTGCCATTGCTTTGCAGTAAGAGGTTGGACTAGATGATCATGAAGATTCCCTCCTAGCTCTGGAATTCTGAGAGATTACCTCTTTTTTTCATATTATACATACACGTATGTATGTATATACATATATATACATGTATATGTATTTCTTCACAGAAACTCTATGAGGGAGATGGGGAAAGGATTCTCCCCATTTTATAGATGATAATAACTAGCATTTATCTAACACTGAAGTGTGCAAAGAACTTTATATCATTTGATTCTCACAACAACCCTGGGTGATAGATGCTATTGTTATCCCCATTTTACAAATGAAGAAGCTGAGTTGGAGAAAAGTTAAATGACTTGCCTCAGGTCATCCTGCTGGTCAGTATCTGAGGCAGGATTTGAATTCAGGTCTTCCTGACTCTAAGCCCAGCACCCTATCCACTACAGCACACTGCCTCTCTAAACTGGGGCCTCTGAGAACAAGTAAAACAAATCAAATCCCCTTTTTCATATAGATAGCCCTTCACATACTTGAAGACGGCTACTGCCTCTCTCTGTTCAACATCTTTGGTTCCTCAAACTATCTTTCTCCACTGAATCACCCGGTTGTCACTAACAGGAGAGTCAAAGAGAGCTGGAAGTGACACATGTTATCCAGTGAGCCTGTCTGTAAGTTGGATTTGAATCCAGGCCATCTGACCCTAAATCCTGCATATACACCAGGGTACTGCCTCTCTCTCCTTTCTCTAGCTCCCTCTGGTTGACCCTGGAGACAATTTAACATCAAGTAAAAGAAAGAGCCTTGTAAAGCTTAGGTGTGACTGAGCCCATGGAGGGATGCCAGCCAGAAGCCTGGGGGAGCCAGGATGAGGCCAGTGCTCAAGGAGGTCTCAAGGATTAGACATCATAACTGCATGGTGAGGTGGAGGGAGAGGGGAGAAGAGGAAAGAGAAGGGGAAAAAATGTCACTGAGAATTATTTCTGATTTATCTGTGCTTCATATACTGAGTGACCTTGGACAAGTTGTTTCTCACTAGACCTCACTTTCTTCATTGGTCAAATAGAGGGGCTGGAATAAATGACCTTGAAGGCATCCTCTAGCTTTAGCATTAGACTCTTCAGACAACCTGGCTTGGGCTATACCAGGATCAAGTACAAAATCTTTCGTCTGGTGTTTAAAGCCCCCTTCCCCCTGTACCCTTCCTTTCCAGTCTCATACCTTACTCTTTCCACATTATAGTATGGCCACCTGGCTGTCCCTCAGACAAGACACTCCATCTCCTGACTGGGTATTTTCACTGGCTGTCTGCCATGCTAGGAATGCCTCCCTCCTCATCTCAGTTCACTGGCTTCCTTCAAGTTCCAGCTAAAATTCTGCCTTCTACTAGAAGTCTTTCCCAATCCCTTTAAATCTAATGCCCTTGTTCTGTTGATTATCTCAAGCTCACTGAATGTATCTTGATTGTACAATAGAATTGTTAGCATTTTGTCTTCCCCATCAGACCATGAGGTCCCTGACCTCAGGAACCACCTTTTGCCTTTTGCTGAACCCCCAAGTTTCACACAATGCCTGGCACATGGCAGGTCTTTACAAATGCTTGCTGACTCGACACCAAAGGCAGGGAAGGGACATGCGCCACCCTGGTGTGCAAGGTGATCACGGATGTGTGTTCAACAAATTCTGAGACATGACAGTTTCAGCCCTTCTCCTGAAAGCTTAAAGGAAGTAGATTCATTGAAGTATCTGGACCTGAATTAGGGTGACTCAAAGTTGCTGTGTGGGTTAACAGCACAGCTGAACCTGGATTCCTGACTTCCACAGTTCCGCAGCTGCTAAAGGTATTATTATGACCTTTTTTCAGATGAGGAAACTGAGGCTCAGGGAGTGTTTTGTCCATAGACGGTGATTAACTGTCAGTAATGGGATTTGAAGCAGTTTTGTGGCAGAGTGGAGAGAGTGCCAGGCCTGGAGTCAGAAATAAATCATCTTCCTGAGTTCAAATCTGGCTTCAGACACTTATTAGCTCGGTAAGTCACTTCATTCACTTTGTTTGCCTCATGAGCTAGAGAAGGAAAAGGCAAACCATTCCAGTATCTTTGCCAAGAAAACCCCAAATGGGGTCATGAAGAGTCAAACATAACTGAAAAACTACTGAGCAATGGGATTCGAACTCAGTTCCTCCAAGTCTCGTCTTTTTTCCCACTATACCATACATCTGCCTACTGAAGTCTTTTCCCCTCGAGGTACAACTCAGCGGTTGCACCCTCCATAGGGCCTTTCTTTATCCTTCCAGTTAAAAGGGCTCCCTTTCCATTCAAACTCTCTTGTATAACTTCACTCTCACACACTAGCTTCACTTGCACTGATTTGTATTTATGCAACATTTTACCTTCCCGGCCCTCAGATTGCAAGTTCCTTATTATTCACTTATTAAAATGATTTATTAAATGTCTACTATGTACAGATGTTATGGGAATCTGAAGATCTTCCCTGCCCCTAGGCCCTTTGCTAAAGTGGCTACGTGACTCTGAGGACCCTTGGATATTTGAAAGTATACTCTGTTCCCTAATAGGCTGAATGTGGTCACGTGGAGCCTGTGGCACCAGGCTTGTTTTCCAGGAATGCCCGTGCCTTGTAGCTTTGTGATTGGGCAGTGGGTCTAGA
>CM053580.1:508113643-508157128 GCA_028627135.1 Pseudochirops cupreus
CCCCTGAACTAGGTAAATGATATTTGAATGATTAAAGTAAGATTGTTAACCCATTTTGAGTTGCTTTCCTTTAGAAAAGCAGATCTAAGAACCTGTGCTAGTAGCCGCCCTAGGTATGCTAGGGTGCTTGCCGATACAACAGAGAGCCTTGCCTTACAGCAAGTAATTAATTTACCCACATTTGCCAGATTGAAGACTGTATATGGGTAGAGCTAGGTAGCCACTCTGAGCACAAGTCTGGAGGGTAGGGCCATGCCAACGAACTGCGCCTGATGATGACAAGTGTAATCTCTGCTTCATGTAGGGCTGTGGCTCTTTTTATGGGTCTCACTCTTCAGACTAGATCAGAGAAAGTGTTTTCAATATTGGGAAACATTGCTGTTTCCTTTGCCACTGTTGGGAAAAGCAAGAAAACCCAGAAATGCTGACCATGGTATGGAGAGTATGGTAGCCTAGAAGAATTGAAAATACCCTTGCCTCTAGGCTCAATTCAAATGCCAGCTCCTCCACTAACTTTATTCCTCCCACTTTGCCATCCTCATCCCCTGGGCTGGAAGTAATTTTCTGAGTCTACTGCTCTGTACATCACTTGGTTTATAACTCTCTTAGCACATCTTCTATCTCATGCTTGGTATCTGAAATGAAGAGATGCAGCTTCCATAGGGAACCACCCTTGAAACCAAGAGGACCCGGACCACCTTTGACACATATTGGCTATGTGATCTGAGTCAGGTCCCTTAGATTCTCACTGGTCTAGACCAGTGGAGGGAATTCAAATAGAAATGGGGGACTGGTCATAAGGATCCCTGTGAAACTAGAAACTAAGCCTAGATCTCCTGACTCAAGTCCAATATAGAGTAGGTACCAAACAGTCACTTGGTGGTTTATTGACAAATTCCACACACTTTCTTCAGCTGAAGTGCAGACTCTCCAGGGCTCTGGGGCTCAGCTAACTTCCGTCTTTGATCAAGTCTGGCCAGTTACCAGGACTGAATCTAGCTTATCCCACAGTCGCAAACATGACCTGGGACATCAAAAGGAAAGTGAATCCTCAAAGGTGAATTGCCTCTAACACATTTCAGATTTTTCTGGAAGGTTGTTTGGTGCTAGACTTTAATTTACTACTAAGTCCAACTTCCCTCTTGGCCTTGTCCTGGGGATCTAGGGGGTCATTTTCTCAGAGGGGAAAAACAAGTTCCCATGAATGGCTTGGTTAGGAAGAATACACTCTGGTTTTGGCTGCATCCCAATTCTTGTAATTAGTCCCTTTCACACAATGGCAAGCCAAACAAATGAGGGGACTTCCTTTTTTTTTACTTCCAGATTCCCAGGCCCTGTGTTAGGAATTCACCTGTAAGCTTTTGATTGCCTTAGCTATCACCTCAAACCCCAGGTTTCCACTCCTAGCATTCTACATTTCTTCTGGATCTAATATTCCACATTCTTTGCTCCAACCTTCTGTATTTGATGGACCTATTCAGTTGGAAGGGCCCACAATACATGCTTTTTTTGAGATGATTGTACCTTGGTGCCTCAAGTTGACTTAAAAGTTGATGGAGCCTCCCATTGCAAGTCCCAGGTTCCCTTGTGATATAAGTCCTTTGTTCTCCTTTCTGGGAGACAGGGAAACCAATAAGACTTAGCAATGTTCAGCTTCAGTATCTATAAAATTAGAGGGTTGTACCTGCATATGTAATATTCCATAGTCTATGTTCCTTTATTCAACACAAACTGACTTAGTACCTATCGCATGCCAAGCACTTCATCTGGTGGTAGGCCCTACCTTCTAGGAGTTGACAATTCCATGTGTCCCTTCCAGTCCTAACATTCTATGTTCTGATGGTCCTTCCCCCTCCTACATTTAATGTTCTAGGGAATCTTCCACCCCTGGCATTTTATATTCTAAGATCTCTTTCAGATCTAACATTCTACATTCTTTGCTCCAACCTTCTAATTGGTATATTAAAATAAAAGTATATAAGTGATTTACTTCTATATTTGAAGGACCCTCTTGGTTCCAAAAGCCCATGAATGCATGCGTTGTTTAAGGAGAGTATGCCTTGGTGCCTCAAGCTGACTTACAAGTTGATGGTGCCTTTGGTCATAGCACTGACCACCCACTGCAAGTCCATGGTCTTAAAGGGAATCAGGATCATGCTGACGTTTTCTGCCAGCTCCCGGAAGCTCTCAGGGTACACCAAGTGGTGAGTTGTCTTCCTCCCGACGTCGACTTCATAGCCTGCTGTGGGAGCCCGGTTCATCCTGAAAACAGAAAGGACAGGCAGGGAGGTAAGATAAACTGTCAGCAGGCCTTATTTCTCAGATTCAGTTTTGCTTCATTCACTGGGTTACTCTGGGTAAGTCAGGGGCTTCACTTTTTTTGTCTGTCAGATGAAGGAGCTGGATGGACTAAATAACCTTGAAGGGCCCTTCCAGCTTTAACATTCAGGGATCCTAGGAGGGATTTTTTTCACATTTAACACTTTATCATTCAGTCTCAGCATCAGTTCGGCAAGTCATACAGGAGGTTGGTGAGTGGAACAGGAGTCTCTGGATGGTGACCTGACCTGACCTGAAGTGACAATTGTCTCTGAAGGTACAAAAACATAGGGCTGAAGAGAGACTAAAGATTCGGGGAGAGAGGGGAGAATGGGGTTTCATCTAAAGCTCTTCGCCAATCTGATCCACAGCATCTTAAACATACTGTGCCACCTAGGATGCTAGAACCATTTTTGTTTTAAAAGTAATAATGATGCTATCAATCAATCAATCAATACATATTTATTAAGTACCTACTATGTACCTGGCACTGTGCTAAATGCTGGGGATACAAAAGAGGAAAAACACAGTTCTTTTCCTCAAGGAGCCTGTAACCTAATGGGGGCAACAACATGCAGACAACTACACATAGACAAGCTAACAAGATAAGTTGGAAATAATTAATATAGGGAAGTCACTAGAATTGAGCACTGAGAAAGGCTACACTAATAACAATTTACATTTTTATATCCTGACAGTTTAGAAAGTACTGTAAGTAGAGCATCTGATTTGATTCTCACAACACCCGTATGAGACGGTGCAACTATTATTGCCTCCGTTTTTCAGATGAGGAAACTGAGGCTCAGAAAGTCTAAGTGATGTACTTGGAGTCACACAGTGAGGAAGAGGAAGAGTTGGATCTTCATTTTAAGTCTTCTGATTTCCATTCCCTTTCTCCCCCCATTATACTATGCTTTCTATAGGTAGGAGTGCTATTATAATGAGATCCTTTTCAAAACTTAGTACCTGAAATGGGATCCAAGATGAATCATCCGTATATAAATTTGTGGTTGTGGTTATGGTTTGTCCTTTGTTCTCAAAGAGGGCTATGACATTAGGAAAATGATGACATGATTCACAGCTGACTTTGATTTGAGTGAAGAAGGGCTGTGCAAGGTCACCAGCCTCACTTTCTCCTCCAAGGCCACCTGGGTTCAGTTGCCAGACTTCAATCAGGACTGGAGATGGACCAGCATAGACCTCATGGATTGGACAACAATAGGTCTCTGCCCAAGCACCATTTAATGGTTTTGTTTTGGATTTTTTGGGCCCTCCTGGCTCAGAGTAAATCTGAATAGTAACTGTTTCTCTTTTGGTTAGCAACCCCGAGGATCTTCCCCTACCAAGTTTGACTTTTTTTTTAATTAAAGGGGCCATCTTATATTCTAAGATCACTTCTAGATCTAACATTCTACATTCTTTGCTCCAACCTTCTATATTTGAAGGACCTGTTCAGTTCTAGATGGCACAAATATTCACTGAATGGGCATTGCCTCACTCAAAGTGAGAACTTGAAAAGGCCTTAGCCTAAAAGGGCCAGGGTCTCCCATGGCATCCTGGGCCATCTCCAGCAGTCCTGATGAATATCTGGTCACTGGATCCAGATGGCTCTGGAGGAGAAACTGAGTCTGTGACCCTACACAGCCCTCTCTCACTTAAATCAAAGTCAACTCCAAATCATGTCATCATCTTCCTAATGTCATAGTCCTCTTCAAAAACAAAGGACTAGCCACAAACTGTGAGTAGTCTGAGCTGCCTGAATGGGGACCCAGCTGGCCAGCTCCAGTTGGGCAACTCAGCTTGCCCTCTCCTTTCCTCTTGTCTCCCCTTTACCTGAGAGTGTTTTGCCCAAAGAAAAGTAAATTTTGATATAAATTACAGTATGTAGTGAATAGTATTAGTATAGCAAGGCTACATAATGTATTTTAGCAATATCACTCTACATTTCTGAGCCTATATTAGCCTAATTCCTTTGGAAGTCATGTAACACTTCATGTGGCCTTCTAATGACCTTACCATGTAATGTTATAGAATAGAAGCTATATTAGAATTTAGGTCCTTGAAAGCAAGGAGTATTCTAATAGAGGGCTTGGTGCAAAATAGGTGAATGAATGAATGAATGAATGGAAGAATGAACGAACATAAGTAACTGTATTGGTGTCTTATAACATCAGCTACCAACTAGAATGTAAGGTCTCTGTGGCTAAAGAATATTTCTCACTGAAACTTTGTGTGCATGCTGTAGTTGTTAGAGAAATGTTTGTAGCACTTTCAGGTTTTTCAAGGATCTTAGATTGCTGAACTTGGCATCAAAAGACCTAAATTCAAATCCAGCCCCAGACACTTACTAATGTGACCTTGGGCAAAGGACTTCATTGCTTTCAGCCTAAGTTTCTTCATCTGTAAAATAGGAATAATAGCATCTCACTCACAGTTGCTGTTAGGGTCAAACAAGATAATATACGTAATTTGTCTGCAAAGCTTAAAGTGCAATATAATTGTTGCCCTCATCATTAATATTCTTATCATTCAATGATTCCAATAATCCCTACGAAGTTGGCATGAATGGTATTAATACCCCCATTCAGCAGATGAAAAAATTGAAGTGTGGATAGTGAAAATGATTTGCTTGAGGTAATACAACTCATCAGAAATTAAGCATGGACTAGAACCCAAGTCTCCTGATCTCCATCCCTGTGACCTTTCTACAACACCCTGAAACTGCCTCTGTTGGGGCCGTGAGAAGGCAATGCTACCTAATGGGTAGCATCCTGGGAACCAGGAGTCTATGGGGTATGGAAGGGGTCCTTCACTCACCGAAGCACAAAGTCATGGCTGTCAATGTCTCTCCCATACTGGGACTGCTTCAGGTTTCCTGAGTTGCCCACGACAGCACAGCGCCTGCAGACCAGAGGCCCTTTCTCCAGGAACGGGTCAATGTTGCTGGGAACAATGCGGAACAGCTCCTTCAAGGTATCATTTAGTCTGCTGGGCAGCCTCTCTCTCTGGAGTTTCTGTGAGCAAAGGGCCAGAGGAGACACACATTCAACAGAAATGCCACAGGCATCCTCAGCAAGAAAGCCCATCTGCTGTTGGCTGCTTCTGGCACTACTGTCCTAATGACCAAGCTGGGCTGGGGGAGAATGGCAGAAATGTTTCTTGGTTGAATGGCTCATTTGGGAGCTGTAGCCTGGCCTCTGAATTCTACAGAAGGCACCTGCTATATTATCATGGGAGAAATCACAGAACAAAGCTGCTGCAGAAAGACAGACAGGAGACCCAGGTGAGAGAATAGTGATGCCACCTTGCCAGCTCTAACCTTTTTTAGGTACAGGTTGGTCTAGATGGCCTCTGTTATCCTTTCCAACCCTGAGACTCACTCCACTCTGTGTCTGCTGCTCTGCCTGGTTTCAACTACGTGGCAGAAGATGATCTTCCCAGGATAAGCTCGTCCCTTCTAATCTTACCTGACACCACCTCCCTCCGCCTCCTTTCTTCTCTGACTGGAGGGTGGAATACCAAACTCCTTCTAAAGAAGAAACTGGACTCTCAGCTCCCTCCACTTTGCATCTGTTGCTATGACTGGGTTCAACTCCATGGAAAAGATGCCCCTGGCTAGATATAGCCTTTACCTCTTCCCCTGTGGCACGCCCCCCCCTTCCTACCTCCTATTGTGTGTGGAGGAAGCTCTATTAGATGTAAGCTCCTTGAGGGCAGGCATTATTTTTCTTTTTTATTAACTGCAGCCCCAGAATTTGGCACAGTGGTAGGTACATAGTAGGTACTTAATAAATGCTTATTGAATTGGATTGGGACTCAATCAACAAACATTTATGAAGTGCTGGGATGCTGGGGATACAAAGAAAAAAAATAAAAAATAGCCCCTGCCCTCCAGGAACTTATATTCTAATGGGGTAGACCACATAGACACGAATTGATACGTACAAGATAACTACAGAAGAGATAGAAAGTAGCCTTAGAGAAGAAGACATTACCAACTGAGGGCTCATTCAGGAAAGGGTGCTGAAAGGTGCCTGGGTAGGAATCCTATGGCAGAGATTAGGAGGGAGCGCATGCCAAGCTTGGAGAACTGGCAGTCTGAGGACAAAATGTGGACCACCGTGTGTGAGGAGCAGCAAGAAGGCTGCAGCGTGCGGGGAGGAGTAATATTTTTAAGGACTGGAAACATCCAAAGGGCCGGGCTGTAAAGAGCATCCTGTGTCACAGAAAGGAGTTTATATCTGGTCCTAGAGGTAAGAGGGAGTTACCAGATGGGCAGATTTCAGCTCAACGGAAAGGGTCACTACCTAACAATTAGAGATAGCCCTGAAATAGAATCATCTGCTTTGTGAGGCTGTAAGCTATAATTAGGGGGAAATTTTCAGCTGCAAATTCTGAGTCAGCAAAAGTATTTCACCCTTCCTAGGTTCTATGATTTCACTGAAGTGGGTAGTCCCTCCACAGAAAACATCATAGCTCTTCCCAAACTTGGTAGACTGTTTTTGAGAGTTGCTGAGTCAGCAATAGCTTAAAAAAAAAGTCAGTAAGACCCTATTGCACCTATAGGGTTCCCTAACTGTCTAGTTCTATGAAAGACACCGCAGAAGTGGAAAAAAAAATTCAAATATGGAATAGGGCTGTCTTAGTGAGAGAAATTAAAAATCTCTAGTCTGGAAATGTAATGACTATTGGACCAGCAGGAGACCAGGGTTCTTGGTCTTGGCCCTGCTAATAACTTGCTGGGTGAAAATGGGCACGTCATTTCCCCACAATGGCCTCAGTTTCCTCATCTGCAAAAATGAGCAGGCTGGGCAAAACGATCTCTAAAGTCTTTTCCAGATTTAATTGGATGGCCGTATTTCTATGATTTTCAAATGAATGAGACACTAGTATTCCTGGAGTCCCCATATCCATTGGCATTGCTGACCTGAAGGGAGGACATAGATATCTATTTTAAAATAAAAAGAGAAACTCAAAACTAAAAAAAAAAAGTTAAAACGAAAAATGTTTTAACATGTGATTGGGGGAAAAAAATTAATTATATTAAAATAAAAGGAGACTTTTCACAGTCCTCCCAGACGCTGGCTAGAACCTTCCCCTTTAAACTTACCTTCCATCTACACGATATTTATCTTTGATGCACCCAGAGGTGTTTTCGTGTTTGTAGCCTTTATTAGAATGTGAACTCTTGACTGTCATAATACCGTAAATAAAAAGGACAAGGGACATTGTAGAATTACAAAGAACAAACTTAGCCTCAGAAAAGAGATTAGGTGAGGACGCTTTCCCTGTCTCCCCAGCAGAAGGGTGTGTGCGGCAGCGGGAGAATGGAGGTGGCATGTTTCATAGACTGGAAGGTCTGTCTGGTGTAGTTTTTTTGATGCATTGATCAGTTTCCTGATTTTATTTCTCTTTCTCCATTTTTCTCCTTTAAATTTTTTTCTTTGTTCTAAGGGATGACTGTGGGAAGGGGGAGGGACAAAAGGTGGGAAGTCTAGGCAATGTAGAAAACCAAATGATATCAATAAGAATGTAAAAAAAAGAATTTCTTGGATCCAGAGACTGGTTTTGCCTCTCTTTGTATCTCTAGTGCTTAGCATGGTGCCACTTGCTGACTTACGGACTCGCTGGTGTACTATGATTGTAGCCATATCATAAGCAGGTTCTAGATGTGAAAATCCAAAGGAGACTTGGGACTTTTTTTCATCCTTTCTATGTCAACAAAGCCTGAAGATCATACAAGAGTGTAATACATCAATCAACAAGCAAGCCTTTCTAGTGGAACTAAGGAAAAAAAAAAACGAAATAAAAACCTTTGCAACAAGCAGAACCATCCAAAAGTGGGGTGGGCTGTCTTAGGATCCCCTTCCCCCCTGGTCCTGTCAGTGCAGACTGTCCAAAAGTGGGGTGGGCTGTCTTAGGATCCCTTCCATCACTGCAGACTTTTAAGCAATTTTTACTGATGCTCATAGGCTGGACTAGGTGACTTCTAGTGACCCTCCCCATTATAAGGTTCTATGGTCCTGTGATTTGGGGAGGGTGTGGTTCTCCTCACAGGTTAGGGTTTGCTCCAAAGCAGCTTAGTTTTCCTTGGTAACAGCAATAACATTTTCCTTTGGGGATGATTTTGCCTCAGTAGTACTGAATACACCTGTTGGGAGGGAAATCTCTTCTAACATGCTTCCTTGGGTGGAGGAGGGGGATGGGTGGGGGTCTGGTTGAGTCACTAAGAGCCCAGTGATCATGAGGATTCAGGACTCCAGGACCTCACCTGAATGTTGGCTGTTGTGTGAAACCAGGCTATTTGATGCAAAACAAACCTAATCCTGGCTTCTTCCCAGACACTATAAAGTCCTCTCATAGCAACCCCAAAAGCAAACAATCTTTCCTACCCTTCATTTCATACTAAAAGGTTGTGTCACCCAGGGGGAGGCTGTGTAATTATTGCTAATGACAGACAGGTGGCTTCAGAAATTTGGGCTTTCTACTGGCCAGGCTTCCAAGGAAGCCAACGGTCCGCAAGGGTAAGACAGTCATGGGCTGGGTATGAGGACAGGCCCCCACCCAGGTGAAACTTCCAGTGGGTGAGGCTGGGGACATGGCTCTTTATTGGTTAGTTTGGTCATGGTGCCTTTCCTCTGAAATTACCTTCCATCTAGCTTGTAAACACGTACAGTTATTGGCATGTTGTTTCTTCTATTAGAAAATTAGAGCTTCCTAAAACTATTGGGTTTTTGTTCTTGTATCCCCAGTGCCTGGCACAGCGCATGGCACACAGTGATTGCTTAATGCTTGTTGACTGACTGAATGTCTACAGAAGCCTCTGTAGGAGCTGCTGGGGCAGTCAGGCGGTACAGTGGATAGAGCTCTGGACCACGGAGTCAGGAAGACCTGAGTTCCGATCTGGCCTCAAACACTTACTAGCATTGTGATCTCTGTCTTAGTTTCCTTAACTTTGAGGATGGGGCAACTAGGTGGTGCAATGGTAGAGCTCCAGGCCTGAAGTCAGGAAGACTCATTTTCCTGAGCTGAAATCTGGCCTCAGACACTTACTAGCTAGAGTAGGCAAGTCATTTAACTTCACCTCAGTTTCCTCATCTGTAAAATGAACTGGAGAAGGAAATGGCAGATCCCCCTGGTATCTTTGCCAAGAAAACCCCATATGGGATCACATGACTGAAATGACTGAACAACATCAGAAACTGGCGATAATAATAGCACCGACCCACTGGGGTTGTTGTAAGAATTAAATTATTAAATTAATTAAATAGCATATTAAATTAATATTTGTAAAGCACTTTGCAGACCTTAAAGTAATCTAAATGTTAGCTGTTTTCATTACTGTTATCAGTCCTCCCCTCCCCATGTCAGGTAACAGACTACTCTAGCCATGATAGATAGTGATGGAGAGCATCTAGCCACAAGCATAAGATTATCCACAGGAACTTGGGTTGCAGAAGGCAGTCTGTTAGTGCTGGGAGAGACTTCAGTGATCAGAGCAGTCCAAACTCCTCACTTTTACAGATGAGGTACAGAGGGGGAGTGATTCCTAAAAGATCACACAAGCTAGAAAGTAGGAGAGGCAGGTCTAAAATCCACTTACTACTATAACCCTCTGACCACTCTTGGATCAATGAGTCAATAGACATTCATGAAAAGCTTACTATGTATCAGGTGGGCAGCTAGGAGGTACAGTGAATAGATGGCTGGGTCTGGAGTCAACAAGACCTGAGTTCAAAGCCAGTCTCAGACTCTTAATAGCAGTGTGACTCTGGGCAAATCACTTAACCCTGCTTGTCTCAGTTTCCTCATCTGTAAAATGAGCTAGAGAAGGAAATGGCAAATCATACCTGTATCTTTACCAAGAAAACCCCATATAGGGTCATGAAGAGTTGGACACAATTAGAAAACTGAACAAAAAAAAAAGGAGCAGGTATTGTACACAGGGCTGGAGATATAAGGAAAGACAAAAGCATGATCTTTCTCTGGGAGTGTCAATGGAAGGTAATCTCAGAGGGAAGGTACTAGAAGCTGGCAGAGGGGGAAGAATGGGAAAGACCTCTTGAAGAAGGTGGAGAGATGGGAACCCTTTAGATTCATACAGCACACTGTAAGTTCTAAAACACTTTCACACCTTTTCAACTTCATCCAGTCTCACCATAACTCTGGGAAATGGGCAGAGTAAGTATGACTCATTTTGAAGATGACTAAACTGAAGCTCCAAGGGATTAGGTTATTTACTCACGCACACATAGCCATAAAGGACAGAGCCAGTGTTCTGACTCCATACCTAATACTATTCCTATTACTCTCAACTGAACCCCCAGCTCGAACCAGGAAACCATTAAGTGAGCTCATCTTTCTTGTTTCCTCGCCAGTTTTCTAGTTTTCTAGCCGTCTGACTACAGAGTTGGCTCTTGCATCATACCCTGAAGACTTGAACAGAAGAGAAACATGAGAACACCAGAAGCACCACAGAATAACTGAATCAAAGACTTAGAGAACTAGAACGGGGCTCAGAAGGCATCTAGACCAATTCTTGCCCCAAAGAAGAATCCTCTTTATTGAATCCCTTTTAAATGGCCACCCAGCTGCTTCATATCTGAAAATTTCTAGTGACAGGCAACTCCCTACTTCCCAGGGTACCTCATGACATTTTTGGACAGCTGAGAATTTCAGGCTTTTTTTTCTTACACTGAGAAGTTCTGTTCTGTCACCTACAATTGTTCCAGTCCAGGAGTCTGTCTCTAACAAGGGACACCATGTTAGACATGGACTAGACATGTGCTGCCTGTGGTGTTATCCTCCCTGATCCAGGTTTAGTAGTTCAGGATCTCTTCCAAAACCCTGGAAACCATAAGCTGACTGCAAACCCAATATAATATAAGGCAGATGTTAGTTGTGGCTACCAAAAAAGCAGATGTAATCTTGAGTAGCATCAGAAGACAGATGATGGTCAGAATGGGGGATGTGATAGGTTCACTATACTTGCCCTGCTCAGACCACATCTGGATAAAATTCAATTCTGGGGGCCATACTGTGGGAAGGATACTGACAAATGGGAGTCTGGCTAGAGGAGGCATCAGTAGGCTCCTCTGAGAGGTGAGACTTCCATCTTCTCTTGACCAGAATCATGCATTCACAACTTCCTGTCACTTCCCCAGCCATCTCCAGACCATCTCACTATGTGCATCACCACTCAGCTCTGTAATCTCCTTTACTGGCTATCTTCTCCCATTAGAATATAAATTCCTTGAGGGTAGGGACTGTCTTGCTTACCCAAATTAGTATTCCTAGCACTTAACTTAGCACAATGCCAGGCATACAGTAAAGTGCTTAGTAAATTATCTATCTATCTATCTATCTATCTATCTATCTATCTATCTTCCCATCCATCCATCCCTCCATCTTTCTGATCTATCTATGTATTTATCCATCCATCTCTCTCTCTGCTTCCATCTATCTATCCATCCAATCTCTCTCTCTCTCTTTCTCTGTCTCTCTCTCTCTCTCTCTCACACACACACACACACACACACACACACACACTCATCAGGAGAGTCAGAACTATGTTATATGAGGATAAATTTAAGAAATTCGGAATCCTGATGTACAAAGGAGAGAACACTGGGTTGGGAGCCAGAGAATCTGAACTTAAATCTGAATTCTATTGCTTCTCACAGTATAATTTAGAGATGGAAGGGACCTTAGAAACTCTCCAGTCCTACCATTCATTTTTCCAGGTGAAGAAACTGAAGTTGCATTCAGGGCCACAGAGCTATTGAGTATCTGAGGCAAGATTTGAATCCAAGTCTTTCTGATTACAAGTCCAGGGCCCTATGCCATGCTGCATAGGTAATTTGGGGCAATTTCTTTAACCTCACTGGAGTTTCAGTTTCCTCATCTGCAAAATGACAGAGCTGGACTAAATGGCTTTTAAGGCCTCTCCCAGCTTTAATTCTGTGATTTTTTTTCAAACCTGGAGAAAAACAAACTTGGATGAGGACAGAAGCAAATTATTATACAGAAATAGTTAAAGGGTTTCCATGTGGAAGTGGGATGATAGTAAATTTTGTGTGGCTTCAGAGGGCAGAATTAGGAGAGATAGTTAAGGTCCCAGGAAGGGCAAATCTGGCTCAATAAAAGAATAAGCTTCCTAACTATTGGAATTATCTAACAACAAAACAGACTTTCTCAAGCTACAGTGAGTCACCTATCCATAAACATATTAAAGGAGGAACTGGGTGAACACTGGACTGGAGCCAATGCAGAAGGTATTCATAGAAGGGTTGACGGGTTGGACTAGATCATCTCTGAGATACTGTGATTAATATGTAGGTATAATATTATAGCGGGAAAAGAATTAAGAATTTATTGAGCATCTAGGCGGCTAGGTGGCACAGTAGATAGAGCATGGGGCCTGGAGGGAGGAAGACCTGAGTTCAAATGTGACCTCAGATACTTACTGGCTGTGTGACCCTGGGCAAGTCACTTCACCCTGTTTGTCTCAGTTTCCTGATCTCTCAAATGAGCTGAAGAAGGAAATGGCAAATGACTCCAATATCTTTGTCAAGAAAACATGAAATGGGGTTACAAAGAGCAGGAAACAACTAAAAAATGACTGAATGACAAGAAATGAGCAAAATATTATGTTAGGCTCTGGGAAGGTACAAAGTTAGGCAATCTCCGCCTTCAGGGAGCTTTTGGTCCAGTAGATGGATAGTCAATCAGTCAAGAAGCATTTATTAAATGCTTGCAATGTGCTGGGCACCATGCCAAGATCTAAGAGTATACAGAAAGGCAAAAATGGTCCCTGCCCTGAAGCAGCTCACATTCTAATGAGGGACACAACATTATAAATAATTGGGTAGAATAAAAATATACTCAAGAGCGCGGTGTGGATGGAAGCATTTTTTTCACTTTCTTTGTCTCTTGCCTTTTATTTTTTATTTATTTACTTTTTTTCTTGCAACTAATATGGAAATGTTTTGCATGACTTCATGTTTATAATTGATAACATATTGTTTGCCCTCTCAGCGGGTGAGAGAGTGACAGGAAGGAGAAAGAATTTTAAATTAAAAATGTTTTAAAAATGAATGTTAAAAAATAAATTAATTAATTTCAAAAACACACACATATATATATATACTCAGAAAAGATGAAAGGGAGGAGGGAAGGAGCTAGCAGGTGGGGGAGGAGGGCCTGGGAAAGGCCCCAGTATAGAATGTGATTTGAGCTGACTTAAGTCAGAGAAAGCAAGAGGCAGAAGTGAGAAGGGAGAGCATTCCAGGAAAGGGGAAGGGCCAGGACAAAGGTATGGATGGGGAGCGATGGAGAGATATGAACTAGGAAAAGCCAGCAGGGCAGTGTAGCTGGGTCATGAAGTGGGAGAAGCCTGGAATGGCTGAAAGGGGTCTGGTTATCAAGATATTCCAATGCCAAAGAGGGGCTTTCTATCTGATCCTGGAGTACTGTGATAGGGAGTCACTGGAGCTCAGTGAGCAGGGGGGATAACACTGTCACACTCAAGCTTTCCATCACTTTGGCAGCTGAATGGAAGACACACCCAAGTAGGGGAGACTTGGGGCAGGAGGAACAAGGTACAAACAGAGACAACTGTAATTCACAGAAACAAATAAAGAGGTAGGAAAGAGGACAGACAAGCTCTAATCGCACCTGGGCTACCATGGTGACCTCAGGCCTGGCCCAAACCCTCCACACCTCAGTTTCTTCATCCATAATTAAGGATAATAAACAACTGTTTCCTGATGAACCCTCCAGATTATTTGGAGAACCAAATAAGACAATGGTTGTGAACAGTTTGGAAAGCATAAAGTACAAGAAATGACTGGGCAAGGCCTCCATCTTTTAAACCGTCATTGTACACAGTGATTCCGAGAATGAGAAATGAGCTCAAAGTCATGGGTTGTGAGCTTTCCCTACCCCTTTCACAACACCCACGTTGGACTCCTGGACTGCTTATCTGTAGACTTAGGTGCTCTCTGTAAGGGGCATGTGTGTGAGAAGGGAGTTGGGACTGGCAATGTC
This sequence comes from Pseudochirops cupreus, assembly GCA_028627135.1. Taxonomy (NCBI): domain Eukaryota; kingdom Metazoa; phylum Chordata; class Mammalia; order Diprotodontia; family Pseudocheiridae; genus Pseudochirops; species Pseudochirops cupreus. The sequence goes on from CM053580.1 coordinate 508,128,011, forward strand.
CGGGGCTCATCTTGGAATGGGAGGGGAATTTGAGAAAGAGGAGACTCTCACCGATGCTGTTGGAGCAGAGGTTCATGGTTGGACTGGGATTAAATGGGAGAGAGATAATGGAGCGAGAGGGAGAAAAGTGAAGTGCTGTTAGGCCGTTGCTGTTAGAGAGCGTGGCAGAGAGCATGAAGCCAAGTGCTTACATTTGTGTTTCCAGCACTGAGCACAACACCTCAGACATATCTTTATATCTATCATCCATCCATGCTGTCACCCATCTATCCACTCTTCCATTTATCTGTCTATCCATCTTTCTATCATCTACCCCCCCTTATGCCTTTCAAAAGTTGCTATCCCTAAAAAAATATATTATCCTCCAGCCAATTTGGTGATGAGACTGTCCAAATATAGCCAGGTTGGCTTTCAGGTGACACGTCTGTCATCTATGTTTAGGCTATTACCTGAATTCGAATCTAGCCCCATTCATTTACTAGCTGTGTGAGCCTGGGCAAGTCACTTAACCTTTATTTGCCTTGGTTTCCCCATCTTTGAAATGGGGATAATAATGGCACCTACCTCCCAGGGTTGTTGTGAGGATCAAATGAGATAATATTTGTAAAGCATTTGTAAAGTTCAGCGCCTGGCACATAGTAGGTGCTATGTAAATGCTGGCTATTATTATTACTGTTAGCTAGTGCTGATATTGTCTGTTTTATCAAGGAGAAAAGGCAAGCACTGAGAGAGAAAGTGATTTGCAAAATTTGTAGCATGCACAAGTAGGAAAGGCAGGGCCAGGACTAGCACCCTGGTCTCATGTCCTGACCTTGTTCATCTTTTCATAAGACCCCTTAACTATCCCCTCTGAACCATTTCACTGTCTGCTTCATATTGTTTGCAGCTGGTCTATGTCTCCTGGAATATAAGCTTCTTGAAGGCAGGGATTGTGTCCTATACGTCTTTTCCAGGGGTAGGCTGGTAAATGTCTAGCAACTCACTCCCTGAAAAAAAAATTGCCCAGGATAGGCTTTTAAGTTTAATAGGAACTATTAATACTTTCTTTTTTAAGTCTTAGGCAATCAACAAAACAGTACACCAATCCCTAATCTGTAGCCTGACAATTGCTGAGGTGTAAATGCTCACACTGAAAATTTAACAATCAGTCAGACAGACCAGCATATCCCCAGCCTTCTGTCCCACATTCCCTTCCATACTGTACCACCAGCACCACTGGGCACACAAGCACCACCACTCACTGGTGGGACCCTGTAGGTTCACACACCCAAATTCTGTCCCCGACTACTTACCATCCACCATCTATAGGTGTCATTCTCCAAGAAAGCATTCTGAGCATTCAGCAATGGTTGCATTGTATGGTTAAACCTCTCATCAAACCAGGGCACAAACCCAGTCTCTGAGATGCACTGGGAGCAACTACAGGGTCTTTCAGGGTGCTTCATGAATCTTTTGAAATGCTCTGAGAAATTGGGGAACCAGGTGTAGGCAGTTGTGGTGTGAGCATAGTTCAAGAAGAAGGATGTGAGAAAAACCAGGAGGAGGACAAAGGTAAACACCTTCAGGCTTTTCTTCCTGATGGCTGCCATCTTTTTACCCTGGGTGGAGTCTTAGCAGGCAAGAATGGATTAAGAGGTTACCAGGGGCTGAAAAGTGGAGACAAAGTCTTATCTGGTCAGAGGAGGGCAGGCTATCCTGACTGGAGGTGTAAGGCCAACAACAAATTCATCTCTCTGTGAAGTCTTCAATTGTTTCCTGAAACTTCTGTGATCTTCTGGAGATGGTAATTGTATCATGTGGGGAGTTTCTGTTCTATTTATCTTATCATTTAGTGTTTAAAATAAAATAATCCCGGTTCTGTTTCTTCAGTCCTCCTAAACAGCAACTGATTTCTCTCTTTGAGGCTTTAATCAAAACAAATAACAGTAATTTCCTTTCCCTGTTCAAACAGATTGAGAGGCAATTAATATCTGTGTCAGAGTCTGGCTAGCCTTCAGGAGAAGAATATCAATGAAGGGCCTCACGGCAAGATGAAAGATTCTTTCCCTTACACCTCCGAAGTTTGTCCTCCCTGGGATTGAATCTTGGGTGCCAATCAAAGGATCAGGTGAAAGGGCCAGGACTCGCTTGAATCACAGGAACCTGGCTGTCATCTGCATGAAAGAAGAAAACAGAATGAAACTGTGTTGAATACTTGAAAAAAAAACTCATTTGCTTTCACATCTCTAGCTTTTCTCTCTCCACTTCTCTCTCTCTCCTCCCACCCCCAACCCCCTCCTCCTGCCCAATTTCTGATGCTAACAAAAAAATCAAAACAGTTTAAAATTGCTAAGTAGAGGCTTCCAAGCAAAGGTGGGGTCAACAGAACAATAGCCCCAACCTTCAGGGTTTACAAAGGTAGGACCATATTGTTATCTACATTTTATAAATAATGAAACTGAAGTTTAGAGGAAGAAAATGATTTGCACATTAGATCACAGAAACAGGGTTCGAAAGGCCCTGGAAGGCATGAATTGGGAACTGGAAGGGGACCTCTAAGACCATCTAGCCCAACCCACTCATTTGCAGATGAGAAAACTAAAGGAGAAAAAAGTTAAATGATGCTATCTAAGGTGGCAAGGCTGGGAATTAAATGCCAATCATGGGTCTCAGTTCCCTCATTTGTGAAATGTTGGGGTTGTGCTAGAACAGCATTTGAGGTTCCTTTCAGTTCCAGATTTATGATCTTTTGACCCCAAATGCCATGGTTTTTACATCAAACCACAATGCCTACAACTAAATATACAGTCATATGGCTAAGTATATTTGAAGCCTGGATTTGAATGTAGGTCCCAATGCTTCAGGGTCAATGCTCTTTCCCCTGATTCACCCCCTTCCTCAGAATGGCAAAACAGGCAGTTGTCCCTAGGTCTTCCATTCAGCATTACAAGTTACCAAGTAATTAACTGTTTTTATTAGAGAAGACACTCTTGGTTGGGGTTGCCTCAAACCCCTAACTGATCTTAATAGAGTTTTAAGGTTTGCAAAACACTTTACATTACCTTATTTGATACTTGTAACAATTCTGTGAGGTACAGGCTTATTATCAGTCCCATTTTACACATGAGCAAACTGAGGCAGCTAGGTGGCAGAGGACACAGAGCTCTATTACACTTGGAATCAGTTAGATATAAGTTGGAATCCTGATTCAGATGCTTATTAGCCATGTGACCCTGGGTAAGTTACTTAATATTGACCAGTCTTGAGTTTTCTCACTGCAAAATGGGGCTATTAATGGTACTTAACTACCTGGGCTGTTGAGAAGATAACATTAAAGTAAAGTGCTTTGCAAACCTTATGGTGCTATGCTGTGACCATCACCTTCATCATCACTGACAATGATGATAATAATGATGATGATAATTTTAGAAATTGTTTGTCTAGGGTCACACAGTTAAATATCAGAGACAGGATTCAAACTGAGCTATTACTGATTCTGTGTCTTGTGCTCTATCAAGAAGGTCAGGCTTCAATTAATTCAGATTAGATTTTCACCTTCAGTTCTGTGACTCTTACGTCAAAGACTCCAAGAAAATCAGAAGCACTTATTGTACCCTGTGGGGAGCCAAAGAGGCCTGATCTAGGACTCAGATAAAAATCTTGACAGTGTGCCCTAATTAACACCCCTTGAGATGCTGCTTGTAAAGGCTGGCTCCCTGGGGACTCCCCAGGGATACAATTAAAAAGACTTTTGTTTGAGATCCTATATCAAAGCCTTTGCCCTCAGATTTCAGGCACCTAAAGAACATGTTCCTTATCAAATTATCCATTCTGTGTTGGTTCCAGTATATAACAGACTAAAGACAATGATAACACCTAGATAACATATTCCTTATCAAATTCTGTTACTTCCAGGACATAACAGACTAAAGACTATTGTAATCAAAATATTTGATTCTTGGGGGTCAGTTTCTATGCAGATGTCTTTGAGATTGTGACTTTGGCTTCCAAGCCTGCTCTCAGGGGCATCCTTTCTCCTGTAGATACACTTTGATAAGAGACAACTGACTTTCTCCATGACTTCCTGGGTCCTTGATAACAAAGCCTTATCTTATCCAAGCTATTTCCAGGATATGACAGACTACTATATTGATAATAAAATTCCAGGATATGATTAGGATAAGAATACTTGAATCTTTGTCTTTTGGATCTTTAAAAATCTTGTTCAAATCATCATTAAATCGGAGTTTTTTCCTATAAACTACCCGCCTGGTTAATTCTCTGTCATGTCTTTGCAAACACTTGGGGCTGGTACCCAAGTGGCCCACGACAGTACCCAGTCATGCTTTAATACAAAGGGTTCTCCTTACAGTAATCCTGAAGAATACATTGTTATTCTACTTTAGAGGTAGGAAACAGGCTGAAAAAGGCCAGAGGCAGCACTAGAACTCAGATCTTCTAGCACTGAATACATTGGGTCTTTCCAGTATACCCAAATTGATCCCATGTTTAAACACCCTGGCCTCTTCCTAAGATGGTGACCACCATGGTGGTCTTTCAGATAAAGAACCCTTTTCCCTAACCCACAAAGACTCTCCTTCTCCTCTCTCCTTGACCTAAATGATGGAATGATGGTAAGTGAGAAAGAAGTTAAGAGAGCATAAAGAGACTCAGGGAAGGAAGGTCCATACTTGTTTGGGCAGATGTACCCCCTACATTTCAGGAACAGCTTAAATTTGGTTCCTTCCCTAACCTGACATGTGCCAGCTACAATTTACTGTCTATTAGACAAACTGAATCTTTTACTAAACAGCATCCAAAAGCAGTACACTACAGGGCATGATGACTCTTTGATTAATCAGAACATAATTAAATTTTGAGGCTATTGTTTGTTTCTTTGTTTTTTTTGGAGGGGAGGGGTACCTCCTTTTTTGAAGACTGAGACACAGCTCATGGAAACAAGAGGTTATCAAAAAATAAATGCCCAAGGAAGGGACACCCCAGCCTAAGGATCCATTCACATACATCTTCTTCATTTACATCTCTAGTCCTAGAAAAGGAGAACTAATACTCACACTTGTGGCCCTATTAAGGTCCTTACTCTTCCACCAGCTGTGACCTCTCTGCTCAGAAGCTCCATAGAACATGTTTTGCTCTTATCTTGTCGTATTTAATCGTAGAACCATAAGTTTGGGCAAGAAGGGACTGGCTACCCTTATCAAATCAGGAGAAAGGGACTGAAAAGGGAAGCAGCTTCATGAACAAAGGTTAAAGTCATTGTTTCCAGGCTAACCCTTGCAAATGTCCATTAATTCTGCTCCCTTTCACCCTTCTCCATCCCAGGTCATTCTGGTTAATCTCAGCTGGAGTTGGATTCAATCCCAGTGTTGGCGATTTGAGACCTGGAAGACACATCATCCTTTGCATGTGGTGCTACAAATCTTCCTCCTTGCAATGGAGAGTGGAAGGAGGAGGGTAGGGGAGAAAATGTCGAAAGTGGTGTAACAGCTGGGGCCTCACCCCACTGGAAGCAGCTTGCATGTGGTGGGACCTGGTCTTGGAGGCAGCATATTGGTTTTCCTAAGATGTTCATTTTAAGGCACTGCTCTGGTCCTCTGTTTTTATTCTGAGAAGGGTCCTGTCCCTTCTTGTTTCCCTGCCCCCTCCCCATTTCTACTTGCCTTACTCAGATCTGGAAACATCTAGACTACTTCCTCAACTGAGAACTTCCGTCTCAGCCTCCTGCATCTCTTTGACAACAGAACTCAAACCTTCTGTCACCTGCTGTCTAATATTTGCCAAGATTTAGTTTCTCCCCCTTCCTTCTGAATTCATGACACTTTATACCCTCTTGCAAACTTTTACTCAAATTTTCATTATACCTATTTGTGCACCCATGTAATTCCCTCAACAGCACCTAGAAGTTCTCTCCATCTTTCTCACTAGAGAAACACCTAGACTAATAATATCACACTTATATGGTATTTTAAGATTTTAAAGTATTTCTATCCCACCCTCCAACCCCATTTTATAGATAGGAAAAGCAAGGCTCAGGGAGGTGATGGAACTTGTCCATGTCACACAGCTGTTCAGTGTAGGTTAAGGGTTTCTCCTCCCTCCAAGTTCAGCTGCACCACACTGCCTCACAACTAAGCAGACCCTTAATAAATGTTTGTTAAGTGAATGTCCAGGTATCTTCAACTGAGAAGAGTAAGGGGTTGGATGTGATCTGGCATACAATATTCTCCATAAACAATAAGTAGGAATGTTTACCCTCCATGGATAGTGTGGGACTGAATTAAATGATCTCTACAGTCCCTTTCAGCCTGAACCCTCTGGCAGCAGAGTATGTCAGAGCCCCGGGAAGGGGGATGGGTAGAAGTGCATAGGATATCCTCTGGACAGTCATGCTCTGGTCTACTAGGAGGACAAATGGTAACAGTCAATGACACAGTCTGGACTTAATCCCTTCATTTCCAATCCTGTGCATTTTGGTCAATAAGTCAATGATCAGCCTGAGTTCTTGTCCCAGTTAGTCCTGCCCAAATGTTTGGTTCTGGGCTGGTTTTAATCAGTTCTTACATAAGATCTTAGAAGCAGCTACAGAAATATTTGGGAGGTGAGCGGTGAGCTACTTCTAAAGCACAGCACCCTCCAATAAGATAGGAATGATCTTTTTGGAGGGGGCTCCCTTTTAAATTCCAACCACTCCCCCACAAACTCCCTATCATTTGTCATTGGTGTAAAGAATGTTCAGTCAAAATTACAGATGATGAAAAATGAGGGTAAGAAAGGGAAGTGAGGGATGGGAAAACGGAAAGATAAGGGTAGGAAAGGGAAGGAAGTGGGGAAGAAGGAACAACACAATAAAGCATCAATTTAAAGTAACTGAGTCTGAGCACCAAACTGAATGAGCAAAGCAGAGACATTATTGCTTAGGGTTTCTAAAAGTTTTGGCCCAGGGACTTCAGAGATCCATGGAAGTTCTTTTTATATCAACGTAGGAGGAAACTGCCCAAAGTGCTGCTGCATCTGAAGGGCAGGGGGATGGATGGACATGGAGAGATGGGAATCTTGAGAGATCTGTGCTCTGGGAAATGTGACATGTCCCTGAGAAGAGTGTGATTGAGAAAACAAGGCTGCTTTCCTTCTCGGTTCCCTATCCTCATTCCACCTCCCTAAAGTCCAGCAAAGGCAAGGTCTGGTCAGACAGTCTTAGTGTCTAGGCCTAGTTCTATGATGAGTTCACTTTGTAGGGCACCATTCAAGCCACTTCTCTTAGAGCTCACATCCCTTATCTATAACATGAGCGGGGTAGGTCCCTTCCAGCTCAATCAGTGAACTCTATAAAAGTATAGATTTCTCTTAAAGAAGGGGAGGGAGTGATAGCTTCCATAAATCTCAATTTCCCTTTTGATCTAGAGAAATGGAATGTTCCTAGACACTGAGCAGGGAAGAAACTCAGAATCTCCTTCCAGGTTTTTTCCTTCCTCCAGAAATAGGAGGGCTCTTTGCAACATTTCTCAGATCATCCCAGTAAATTGTAAGTTTCTTATGGAGCTCAGGGTAGGTAGGGACTCCTTAGGGATTGGTTTTTGTCTTACTAGTACCTTGTAGAGTGCCTGATATATAGTAATAATAATTAATACTTATTTAGGAGAGATATAAAATTTAGATAAGACATTCTGTGTCCTCATGGAGCTCCTCATATATTAGAGGGATAAAACACAGATATTATAATATAAAATAATACATGAGGGGAAAAGAAGTGGTAGGTGAGATTTTGGGTGTGAGAAGAAGGGAAGGGGAGTGTTATTTAACTACCAGGGTATCAGGAAAGGCATCATGAAGGAAGTAACATTTGATTGAGGTTTTAAAAGGGTAGATAAGAATTCAACAAATGGAGATGATGCATGAGGGAAAGGAGAAAAGGCTGATTCTAGGCAGAGGGAGCAACATGGACAAAAGCATGGAGGTAGGAGACTACAGAATGGGAGATGACCAACTGTCCAGTTTGGCTAGAGAATAGAGTAGGTCGATGGGAAGGGTATGAGATAAAGGTGGAAAGGTAGAGTGGCAACAGCTTTTGGAGGGCCTTAAATATTAGGCAAAGAAGTTTGAACTTTACTTGGTAAGTAATGGAGAGTCACTGAAGGAGTTTGAAAATAATGTTTTTGTATAAAGAAAATACACTTTGTGTGTAGAATGATTAAAAGGGTGACAAGAGTAGAAGTGGAAAGATAATGATTGTGGTTATTATTAATATAACCATTATTAGATAATATGCGGGTAATTCTTACCTCCCCAGACAAGAGCGATCACTTTCCTGCTTCTGAAAGCCTACATGTGTCTCTTACATTACACTGAAAATACATTGCCTAATGTTGCTATTTACTAATCTTGTATTTTATTACAATTTTTCATTTTTAAAAATTTATATACCCTTCCTCCTCCCCTCCTCCCCCAATTAGATTTTAAATCTCCTGAGTCCCAGAGACTAGCTTTAGAGGCAATGATGATATTATTAACAAAATTGACATTATTGAGGACGTATGTGACCAGAAACAGAGTTTGAGGGGGAAGTCAAATAGTATAAATAAGAGAGAATACACAGATAGCCAGAGTGCCCAAACTAGTACAGAACCACAACAAAAGTTTGATTGGAAAGCATTTGTATATAAGCATCACACGAAGGATGGGACGATGATGAAAGGATTATAGTCTGCACTCGTGAGTGCAGCACTCATACGCTCTCCCTTAGAGTAAATGCCAAAACACTATGACCCTGAAACATATCTATAGGGTTCTTTTTACCCTTCCAAGACACTTGCACATCTATCATCTCATTTGAACCTCAAAACCACACTGGGAGGTAGGCAAGATAGGATTAAAGGCCCCCATTTTACAGATCAGGAGACAGAGCTTTGGAAGGCCCAAATTCACATGGTAAACTGACAGAAAATCCAGGATTCTAACCAAGTTTTCCCAATCCAATTTCTGTGTGCTTTCTGTGACAGCACAATGACTCTCTTCATAGCTTTTTATGGCCTCAGTGATTCTGCATGAAGAACTCAACAAATGTTTGGTGGCAGTGATGGTGCTAGATAGTGTGGTGCACTGGAAAGACCACTGGATGTGGATGCAGAGACCCTGCGTTTGAATTCTGGATTTGCCACTTAATGATCTTGGTGAATCTGGGCATTCTTTGGGTCTCACTTTTCTCATCTATAAAACATGGAGGCCAAACTAGATGGTTTTTAAGGGCCCTACCAACTCTAAATCCTATAATCCTCTAAAGAAAACCAGAGGAAGAGGTGGATAGGTTTTGCTCTCCTTCCCTTGTGTTTTCTCCTCCTTCCTCTAGTAATGGCGGGTGATCTGATCTGTTCCATCTGCTTTCACTTAGGGCCTGTGTCTCTGAGTACTCTCCATTCTGTTCACTTGCAATAAAACACACAAAACTATTTTCTAGCTAAGCCATTTTGGAGAACATGATGAATGTTTCTGGTTATTTAGCTTTTATTAGTGTTCCTGATGAGAGGAAATCATAAGGGATGTTTGCTACACTCTTTGGTGTCCTAAGGGAATGACTATCCAAGTGTTACTTAATGTATATAGGCACCTTGAATTGGAGAGTCAGGTGATGATATAGTCCAAAAAAAATCTGTGATTCAGGGCCCCACCCCCAATGGTGGCTGACTAGTGAGACTAAAGGACAGCTTGGTAGGGACACTGCCTCCAATTTCATTCACTGAGTCAACTAGACCTGCTGTCAGATCTCAAAGATCTGAAGAAAATGGCAGGCTTATTTCTATTTCAATTACTGCAAATACATTTGCTTCTCTGGATGCTCAATTACCCAAAGTAATTCTGAGATACTCATTTGATTCAGTTAATAAAATGAGTATAAATCAATCTTCTTCCACATAGAAGCAAATTCTGTTGAATCAGGGTTCTGTGCCTTCTGTTCTTCACACACACACACACACACACACACACACACACTTCCACAAACACAAATGCAACTATTCACAAGATATATAAAGGGACATACCCACAGAAACACAACTACAAAAACCATATACAGAAACCCACTGAAAAGGCGGAAAAGACACATATTTAGACATTTAGACATAAATATAGAAAAAATATATATTGACATATTCTAAAACATACAGTAACACAAAAATAAACACAGACATAATTCACAAAAACATAAGAACCCCCAAATATATAGCCACAAATACAGAGGTATTAACATATGCACAAAATCTAAGACAGAAACAGACATTCAAACATAGACTCACAGACACAGAGAAGTACAAATCTACACATGCACAAATATACATGAGAACAGAGAAATACACATAGATATGTGCTGATGAACAGAACAGCACAAATAAAAAACCACAGAGACACACAAACTCATTAATAAACAACTACATAAAATCATATATAGGAATGTATACTAAATGCACCACAGTGCATATGTACCCATTCACAAATACACATCGGCACCTAAAAACATACCCAGGAACACAGCAATGAATACACATACACAATTCACAAAAGCTGAGAAACACACACTCATTGACATAGATCACTGTGTAAAAAAAACTGGCATTGGAAAACAATCCCAGAAACACACAGAAATGCATGCAAGTGCATGTGCATATACATACATGTATACACACATACATACATACGCAATATGCAAGAACATGTAGAAGCTCATTTAAGACTATCCATACAAAGAAGCACAAGCTGACATTCACACACAAATCTTCATAAGGAGAAAAGGCTTTCAGCTTGGGCTGACAGTAAGTGCTCTAACACCTGTACACACAACTGGACCAGCCCAATCACTGATACAAAGACTGGATCCTTACTTACCCTACTAAAGCATCTCTCCCCACTATGTGGCCTTGATTCAGACTGCCCTCCTCTTAGTCCCTTGAATGCTCTAATGCTCACTCCCACTGCTGGGACTCTGTTAAAATTTTTCCCTCTCCCTGAAATGCCCTCCATGTCTCCCCCTGCCCATTCAAATCCCATCCACCTTTCAAGGCCCAATGACAAACTTACCTTCTCTTTTCTACCTTCCTCAGCTCTGAAAAGCTGTATGTTGTAGTGTAAAGGGTGGCAGAGTTTAGGGTATAGGAAAGAGCCCTGGAGCAAGGAGTCAGAGACAGATAGCTCCCATTCTGAGCTTTGCCCCTAAGTCTCTATTTTCCAGGTAGTCATTTCCTATCTTTAAGCCTCAGTTTCTTCAACTGCACAACATATGACTCTTGCTGGAAGCCCTCTGAGCTCCTTCTGAAGCCTCAAAGTATGACTCTGTACTCTGATTTGGTTCCTCAATTAGCACATAAGTATTTAATCCAAGTTTGGTTTCATAGGCAATTATAGGATTTAGAGCTAGAAGAGTCCTTAGCACCTGGTCCAGTCCCTATATTTTACAAATGGAGAAACTAAGGCTAAGAGAGGGGATGGGACCTGCCTAAGGTCACTCGTAGCAGCGCAGAAAGTACCATTATCACGGCTCATAAACATGGCTGATTCTTGGGCAAGTGCTCTTTATAGCACTCACTGATCGCTGGGAAGGAGAGGAAAAGGCTGTGCAGAAAACCACAAGGGAGGGGAGGGTGAGCATCTGAGCTTCCTGCCAGTCACAGGATGCCTCTGAGGTGTGGCCTGCCACTGACCCATGCCAACAACCTCTCCTGTGCCTTGGTGTCCAGTCACCAACCATCCTGAGGGCACGAGGCACTCTTGAGAGTTTGAAAACAAGTGACCCTGGCCTTGCCTTCCAGCGTGGGCACCCTGAGCATCAGGCACAGACCAACTGGAGGCCCCTGTCACTGTGCAAGCCTCCAAAGAGAGAGGCTGCATTTTATAGTGAGAATTCCTCCAGGGGCTTGTGAGCTTTCTGAGGACAGGGAGGATTTTGTATTTAAGTCTCTGTATCCCAAAGATCTGGCATGGTATTTTGTTGTTGTTAGAACTGGAAGGAACCTCAGAGTGAATTAAACCCTCCTTCATTTTACAGATAAGGAACCTGAGGTAGAGGAAGGTTAATGAAGTGATTTGACCAAACTCACGCAGGTAGCTCATATAACCTAGCTCTAATAGTCTATTGTTTTCTGTTTTAAAGACCCCTTCCAAGTCTAAAATTGTAGGTATATCTATTCAATCCACATTCCCTGGTGTCTGTACACCTCTGATACTTAAGAGGTGGGATTTGAACCTGCTTTCTAGGACTCTACTGTACCACACTGCTTCTTTGGTAGATGCTTCAGTTGAACTGAATTTGAAAGAAAACAAAACCAAAACCTGCCTGTACTGGTAGCCAGGAGAGTGGTGGTCAAGTTCTGGCTACTGATATGAGCCAGCTGCATGACCTTGGGCAAGTGACTTCTCCTCTCTGGACCTCAGTTTCCCCATCTGCAAAATGAAGATGATGGGCTACATCATCTTTAGTTTCCCTTCCAGTTCTAACATTCGATGACACCTGAGGGTAGCCCCTCCTCAGTCTTCTGCCTCAATCAGAGGCTAAATACAATGGCCCTTGCTTACCACAAACCTCACATAAAATATTGGGTCTGAGAGTAGGAAAGGTCTTTACAGATCATTTCATCCAGCCTCTGTCTTTGACATGATTGCCATGGAAGACAGAGAAATAGGCCCATAACCATGAGAACAAATTATTTCCTCTCTCCAGGTCTGTTTCCTCACTTTACGAAACAGGGGGCTGAACAATATTATCTCCAAGCACCCTTTTAGTCCCCAGACTCTGTTTTTGAGTTCCTGTCTAGCTCTGATATTCTACATTCTAGTGGTTTATGTTTTCAAGGTCCCTTCCAAGTGTCAATTTCTATGAGTACCCATCCAATCCACAATCTCTGGTGTTTATATGCCTTGAGTATGAAGGATGACCTGTTCTGTCCTTCTCCCTCCATTGTCTCCTTTACTCTGACACATATCCTGGCAACGTGGAGATTCAGCTGTGTACAAAACAGGCTAAGTCTCTGTGGCTCCAGAGGGAGCCATCAGAGGAAAGTTACAGAGAGAGGCAGTCTTTGGGTCAACACAAGGAAGTAATTGCTAACAATCAGTAACAGGTTGCTTGGTTGGGTAGGAGTGCCCCATCATTCAAGGGTTCAAAATAAAAATATCATTGTCAGGGATGCTGTGGACAGGATTCCTTACCTGCCTGGGAGGTTTGGCTGGAAGACCAACCCTTCCCTACTCCATAGAGCAAGAACACCTCATATATATATAATAACACCATTCCTCAGTCACCTTCTCCATGGCTGCTTTGTCGCCTGGACCAAAGACCATGCCCTGAGGACTTAACCCTTTCATGTCTACACCGGTATCTCCAACCCCTGGTAGTCTGATAGGTAAGCACATCCTGGGGCCTACTGTTTGAGATGTAATTCTCACCCCCAAAGAGATGGTGACTCCTTGACTTTGCTCTGAGCTTCTGGCCTTGACCACTTTGGCTATCAATTCTCCCCCTTCTCAATAGTGTGGGAGCATGGGAGAGAGCTAGGTTAGACTAGTCCCTCACCTTGAGATGATCTGATCCCCTGGGTCAGGGGCCTTTCCACCCTTTGTGGAGACCCCTCTAGATTCTAGCATGGCCCTATATACAACGTGGCATTCACACTGATATTCACATAGCACATTTTATTCCTTTCATGGCACTGTCAATAACACTGTCCTAAATGCTTTGTTCTTCACAATAATCAATGAACTGATAAGCATTTATAAAGGGTTTAATATGCATCAGATGCTTGTCCTTAAGGAGCTCATGTTCCAAGGGTGAAAACAACATATATGTACATCTGTACATATATAATGGGCAACTAGGTGGTGCAGTGGATAGAGCACTGGGCTTGAAATTAGGAAGACTCATCTTCATGAGTTCAAATCTGACCTCAGACATTTACTAGCTGTGTGACTCTGGGCAGGTCACGTAACCTTATTTGCCTCAGTTTCCTCATCTGTAAAATGAGCTAGAGAAGGAAACGGCAAACTACTTCAATGTCTTTACCAAGAAAACTCCAAATGGGGTCATGAAAAGTCAGATATGACTGAAATGACTGAACAGCAGCAGCACATACACAATAAATACAAAGTGGACCAGTGGTGGGAAACCTGTGGCCTTAAGGCCACATGTGGTCTTGTAAGCCCTAAGTTGTCCTGTCTACAAAATGGAGGTAATAGAAAAGTGCACAATTGACTTGAAGTCATTAGAACCATAGGGTGTTAGAGTTGGAAGGGACTTCAGAATCTAGAATGTTAGAGCATAGAGTGTTTGAGTTGGAAGGGACTTCAGAATCTAGAATGTTAGCACATAGGGTATTTGAGTTGGAAAGAACTTCAGAATCTAGAATGCTAGATCTGAATCCCAATCTTACAGGACAGATTTGTTTTGCAGAATTTGCATTCAGTAAAAAGGCTTTACTTAAGGACCTAGAAGGCCACATGTGGCCTTAAGGCTGCAGGCTTCCCACCCCTGGGTGTAGATGGAAATCTTGAAGGGGAAGGTACTACACATGAGGGAGCTACATGGTGCAGGAGATACAATGGTAGACTCAAAATCAGGAAGGCCTGAATTCAAATCTTACCCCAGAAGTTTCGTAGCTACGTGACCCTGGTCAAGTCACACACCTTCTCTCAGCCTCAGTTTCCTCATATGTAAAATGAAGATAATACTAGCACTCACCTCCCAGAGACGGTGTGAGATAATATTTGCAAAGTGTTTTATAAACTTTAAAGTGTGATATGAACACTAGCTATCAATCTTATTATTGTTATTGTTAAAATCTTGCCACAAGATATGACTATGGTGACACAGGCAACACTGAAGCAAAAAGTTTTAGAGCTGGAGGAGACCCTATTGATCACCTGGTCCAACCTCCCCATTTTCAAGATGAGGTAATTGAGGCCCCAAGAAACGAAGCGATCTGCTTGCATTTATTTGGTTTTGTTTAGTTACATCTACATGTCTATATATAAAAATAAATACCTATTTAATTATCTGTCTCTATAAGCTATGTATCTATGTCTGTCTGTATAATCTATTTATGTATCTATGTCTCTATAATTTATCTATCATCTATCTATCTATCTACCTATCTGTCTATCTATCTAGCTAGCTAGCTATCTATCTCCATTTTCACTTACCCAGTAGAACATGAGTTCCTTAGGGAAAAGAGACTGTTTCACTCTGTCTGTATATTCCCTGCACCTCCCATAGTACCTAGCATATAGTAGGTGCTTAATGAATGCTTGTTGTTGGATTGACTGAATGCCACATAGATCAGTTGGAGGCCAGTAGTCAGAGCTGGAATTCAAACCAAAGTTTTCTGATCAAGTCAATTGCGCACTTTCCTATTACCCCCATTTGGTAGATAGGACAACTAAGGCCTAGAGAATCTAAGGGACTTGGCTAAGGATGCATAATACTGAGCATAAGAAGCAGGAATGGAACATAGCTGTCCTAACCCCCAACCCAGCACTCTTTCCACTAGACTTCAGTGCCTGGAGTGAGAAGGGAGCTGGGCAGATTGTACGGAAAGCTTCTTACTCATTAGTCCCTGTAGACATGGTGCAGGTGGCCCTTCCCTCTCACCTGCTCTATACACTGGCTGAATGGGTGTGTAGAGATTATAATGCCAGATCCCTCTCACTCATTTAGCACAGAGGAAGAAATCTTACGACAAAGTTTCAGTTGGGAAAATTGTCCCAGTATTTGAGCTTGAAGCTACCACCCTCTGATCTGGTTCCCCTAAAAATAAAGGATAACAACAAGATCAGTTTACCCGTCTATGTGAAGGAGTTGGACAAGATGGTCTCTAAAGTCCCTTTCCACTTCTAACATCCTGTGTTCTCACATTCTAGATTCTGAAGTCCCTTCCAACTTGAACACCCTATGTCTGACATTCTAGATTCTGAAGTCCTTTCCACTTCTAACATCCTGTGTTTTAACATTCTAGATTCTGAAGTTCCTTCCAATTCAAACACCCTATGTGCTGACATTCTAGATTCTGAAGTCCTTTCCAACTAGAACACCCTATGTTCTAGCATTCTAGATTCTGAAGTTCCTTCCAACTCAAATACCCTATGTGCTAACATTCTAGATTCTGAAGTCCCTTCCAACTCAAACACTCTATGTTCTAACATTCTAGATTCTGAAGTCCTTTCCAACTCTAACACCCTATGGTTCTAATGACTTCAAGTCAATTGTGCACTTTTCTATTACCTCCATTTTGTAGACAGGACAACTAAGGCCTAGAGAATCTAAGTGACTTGGCTAAGGATGCATAACATTGAGCAGAAGAAGCAGGAATGGAACATAGCTGTCCTAATCCCCAGCCCAGCACTCTTTCCACTAGACTTCAGTGCCTGGAGTGAGAAAGGAGCTTCCAACCTAACATTCTAGATTCTGAAGTTCCCTCCAACTTGAACATCCTATGTTCTAACATTCTAGATTCTAAAGTTCCTTTCAGCTCTAACATCCTGTGTTCTCATATTCTAGGTTCTAACATTCCTTCCACATCTAATTCTGTTTTCTAACATTCTAAGTTAAAGGCTCCTTCAAACTCTTAACATTCTTTGTTCCAAAATCCCTTCTAGTATTATCCTATGCATCTCTAATCTTACTGAAGTATGTCTTGGGCTCTGGGATACTAGGAATCTTTTTGATAGCTCAAATTTTAGCTGCTTCAGTAAGTGACTTAAACCTTGAGTCTGCAAACTTATTTACAAAAAAAAAGAAATGCAATATTTTGACAGCTGTATTTCAACAACATTAGTTGCCCTTGTAATCCTACATATTTTAATTTGTGCATTTTAAAACATTTTTTCTGAGAAGGGGTCCATAGGCTTCACCAGACCGCCAATTAAGGGTCGATAAAAAAGTTTAAGAACCCCTGGTTTAGACACCATTTGCTGAGTAAGTTAGATGAGAAGTTTCCATCCTCATTAAATGAATGAACAGCCTGATGAATTCCCCTCAAAAAATACTTCTTCAGTGAGCCTCAGTGGAAAGGGTTAACAACACCCTGGATCTGGGGGAATGGGGAAAATCAACAATTAATTTTTTATCTGAAAGTCTCTGGCTGATGAATTGTTTAGGGCTTAGTGAAAATGGCTTGACATTGGAGATGCCTTTCTGTGGACAATGCTGTGTAAATGCCAGCTTTGGAGAGTGTAATAAGAAGCAATAGAAAAACTGGCTAATATTCTTCAGCTCTTGGCCCATCACCTCTTGCCTTGGGGTGTGCTTCAGACTCTTCAAAATCCTTTCACGCAGGTCATTTTTAGTTCACCCTCATAACACCTCTATAAGGTAGGCAGAACAAGTCTCATAAATCCCGTATGATGGATGAACATTTGAGACTTGGGCAGGTTATGTGATTTACTCATGGCCACGTAGGAGGTTGGTTGGTGAGAGAGAACAAAACCTTGATTTGTAGACTCCAAATTCTCCGTGACGTCCTGTGGTACCATAGTGAGGACCCACCCTACCACTTTATCTCACCCAATATGAACTGAAAATAACCTTTAAAGTAGTGTGTGTGTGTGTGTGTGTGTGTGTGTGAACTTAAAATCTAGCAGGATGATGAGGCAGGAGGGAAATCCTGGCATTTGAGGATATTAGCTTAAATCCAGGGCACAGATTCATAGAAATACAGAATCTTTATGTTGCAAAGTACCTGGGGATGGGGAGAGGGTCATCAGTTCCAGTTTGTACCTCAACAGAACATTCTATACAGGGATGAGCTATGTTAAAAGGATATAAGGTGAAGTCTGAGAAATAAGTTAGCTGTGTGTTCCTAGGATGAGGGGGCTGGTAGCTCTGAAATTGCTGTACTATCAGGAGATTCAAGGCCCCATTCTGCTCTTCCATTAAATAGCTAGGTGCCTCTGGGCAAGCTATTTAATCTATTTGAACCTCAGTTTCCTCATCTGTAAAATTTGAGGGTTGGACTAGATCAGGTGTTCTCAAAGTGTGCACCCAGACTCTTTTGGAGGGTCTACAAACTCAAAATTATTTTCATAATAATACTGACATTTCAATTTGGAATACAGTAAATTTGAACAGATATTAGCCACATATATAGGAGCATTTTGGAGTCCTCAATAATTTTTAAGAGCATAAATGGGTCCTGAGAAAAAAGTTTGAAAACCACTGGACCAAAGGATTGCAAAAGTCCAGCCCAGCTCTAAATTCAATGAACTCAGGATGTAAAATACCTTCCAACTCAAACTCTATCTACCTCCAGTCTTCCCACATTTCTAGGTAAATTCTCTAGTTAAGTCACTGGATTAGAAAACTGCCCCAGAGAATTTCTAGTGGGCTCTTGGGTTCTTGACTTGGCAGCATCTGTTCCAAATCAGCTCTTCTCTGTTACGAACTGGTCTTTGGGATTCAATCCCAGCTCCAAAGGTTGATAATGCAGAGAAAGAAACTAAGAACCAAAGGGTTTCATGACCAGGCCCTCCTCATGCTCTTCACTTCCATCCAATAGGCACTTCCTTTTGAGAACACTACTTCCGTGCCACCTCCTGCACAAGACCTCTCCTCATCCCCCAACCTTCCCCTGCCCCCTTTATTAGCACTTCCTCACTTCTGAAACGACTTTAAACACACCTAGTATTTATTTATTCTTTATCTCCCCCTTGTAAATCTTTTAAGAGTAGGCACTGTTTCATATTTTTTCCCTTTTATCTGTATCACATAGTACAGTGCTTGGCACTGCAGGTGCTTAATAACTGAGTTGAAATGATGATAATAGCACCTAACCTTTCTCATAGGCCAGAAGGGCAGCTAACTGACATGGTGGACAGAGCACAGAATCTGCAGTCAGGAAGACTCACTCATCTTGAGTTTAAATCTGGCTTCAGACACTTACTATCTATATCACCCTGGGCAAGTCACTTAACCCTGTTTGCCTCAGTGTCCTCTTCTGTAAAATGAGTTAGCAAAGGACATGGCAAACTACTCCAGTATCTTTTGCCAAGAAAATCTCAAATGGGGTCATGAAGAGTCAGGCACAACTGAAAAATGACAACACTATGCGCCAGGCACTGTGCTAAGCTCTTTACAAATATGATCTCATTTTTACCCTCACAACGGACCCTGAGAGGTAGGTACTATTATTATCCCCAATTTAGAGTGGAAGAAATTGAGGCAAATAGAGGTTAAGTGACCTGCCTGAGGTCACACAGGATAAACTAGGAAGGGTTAAATCCGTTCAATCTTGGCTAGTGAAGACTGGCCTGACCCTTGCCAGCTGACCCAGTCCTCCTCTGCTGTCCCAGGGGTCTTGGGGGAGAAGAGGGCAGTAAGAGGCAACAATAGAATTCCAAAAAAAGGTTAGAGCTGGTAAAGACCATGACATTAATTTAGTCCAACTCCCTCATTTTAAAGGTAAGTGAATGGAAGCCAGAGAGGGCTTCCTTCTACCATATAACTATCCTTCAATCACAGGGCTAGCTGATGGTGCAACTAAATCTGGAATGCAGATTTTCCAAGGTTCCAGAGTGCATAAACATAGATGGGATTCACATGTTTCTCTGCCAACAAGAATACAGAAACAGAGATGACCAAGGTCTTGGCCAGGGGTGGGGAACTTGTGGCCTTGAGGCCAAACATTTGGATTATGTCAAAGGGCTGCACTTAAGGGCCTAGAGGGCAACATGTGGCCATGTGGCCTTGAGGCTGCAGGCTCCCCACCCCTGGTCTAGGCCATTCCCGGCCCTACTTCCTCTGGCCAAAATCTAGAAGAGACTAGAACAGGAAAAAAAAAATCCAACTCTCTTCTTTTATGGTTGCAGGAAGAGAGGACCCGTGAACTTGTCCAAGACTACCCAGAACATTAGTGACAGCCTACCTCTGGGACTGGCCCCATAAAATACCAAACAATAACAAGACAATCAGTCTTTCTCTGGAGGTCCATGGCTGCTGAATTGTTTAGGACCTGGTGAAAACATGAAGATGTTTCTCTGCGGACATATGCTACAGATGCCAGCCCTGGGGAGTGTTTTAATAAGAGATGAGGAAAAGCAGGTGCTTCCCTTTGGTGAACTGTTTTTAGGCAACCAAATCCCTTCAAGGGTGTGGTGATACAACCACCCTCCTACATTCAGAAGCTGAATGCTCCAGAACGCACAGTTCTCTGGGTCACAGGGTACCAGAGTGTAGTCACAGAGGAAGAGAGGAATTAATGCCAGGATTTCATGCTATGGCCCCAAACCGGTGATCCTTGTCTTTGCTTAGAACTGAAGTACCCAGAAAGCCCTCAGGCCTGTGCCAAATGCCACAGTCCTTCACCATAAACCTTGGACTGGGAGCGAAACATGTCTTGGCACCAGCTAATTAATCAAAAGATTATCCTGATATATTTTCTTACATTTCACCCGGTTCTTCCCTCCCTTCATGTGCTCTCTTGTTCTGAATTGCCTTTGTAGTAAGACAATGCATTCAGTCAAACACTCAATAAATAACTGGAAATCCTTGCTCATAATTATAGTTATCTAGCTACGGTAATAGCTACTATACACTATTGTATAGTAAGAGCTACTCTAGTCATAGCTATTAGCACCATACCTGGCACGTAGTAAGCACATTTATTTTCATTTTATTATTTATATATCTAAAATAAATATTTCTCATTTTTAATATTTTATATTTAAAGCACATTTACTTTATTGTTTATATTTATACACTTAAAATATTATTATTCATTTTAATTTAATTTTATATTGAGGAAGCATATTTATTTTTTAATCACAGAATCCCAGAGTAGGATGGGATTCTGGAGGCCAGCTAATCCAACCTCATGGATGATTCATTATTCCCCTCTAAAATCTAGCAGATAACTGATCGTTCAGCCTCAGTTAGATGACCCCCATAACAGGGAGCTCACTGCCTCAGAAACCAATCCCTATCAATACGGGACTGTAATAGGAAGCTTTTCCTGATGCTGATGTGTTAACTCTGTTAACTTGGGATCACAAGCATCTGAGCTGCTAGTGACCGAAGGGTCAAAACCCAACATCCTCCCTCCCCTTTATTTTACAGAGGAAACTGAGGCCTGTAGTGAAGTGACTTGCCTAGAGACACACAGGCTTTCTGCTCTGAAAATGCCTAGCACCTCTTCCACACCGAGACAAGTTCTCCTGCTCCTTTTTCTTCTCCCAGGCTTCCATTTCCCAGGATTTTCAACAGATTTTCATGTGACCTAATCTCCTGATCAGTCACCCATCGTCAATGCCCTCCTTTGAATGCTCCATAGCTTGGGTTAACACGGCCAGAATGGAACAGAACGCTTTGGCTGTGGTCTGACGTAAAAGATGAAAAGTTTCTTTAAAAGAATAAATACCATCAGTTACAACCCTTCTATACAACCAAACTAATGTCCAATGTGAAAGTATTTGCAGATCCTATACATGATTGCAGGCCACCATGGGAGTGGGGGGAGGGAGGGGAGAAAATTTGAAACTCGAGGGATTGTGGAACTGAAGCCTGTAAACTAAAAGTAACTAAACAAATCAATAAAAAAATTGTTTTTCAAAAAAAGAATAAACCCAACTCTCCCATGACCACCAAAATGAAATTATGTTCCACAAAATGTATTATAAGGCAGGCTCTACATTGGACATGATTTATTCCTTGAAACCCTAGGCTCTGAACTTTTTAAATGGGGAAAAGGAATCGCCAGCTAGGCCCAGGACCTCGTCAGATGAGCGACACGCCCAAAGTCATCCCAGGAAGAATGTCAGGGACCGTGATTCCTTAAAACAAAAGCAAGCAAACAAAAAAACCCGCCGGAATAGAGAAGTAACAGGACGGAGCGCCTGCCCTTTGGACGCGGCGCTGGCGCATCCTAAGAGGGAGGAGCAGGTGCTTTCTTGAGTCTATGGGGGGACGCGTCAGTGGTTCCAGATTTCGAAGGGGAATAGACAAGTGGAATAAATTCTAAATCGAGCGGCCCCGAAGGAGGGAAAGGCTTACTCTCACGAATGAAGGAGAGCAGATCCTGGGGAAGAAAAGAGTGAAGAATGGAGAAGGCAGTATTCCGGGTACGACAAACCCTACTTAAGCCACCCTCTAACGATTCAGGCGGAATCCCGGAGCCGGCGGAGGCTCGGAGAGGGAGCTGAGCCCAGCGCTCCTCATCTGGAGGTGCGCGTGTGCTGAAGGAGCACCGGACTGACCGGGAGGCAGCATGGCCTGGGTTCAAATCTAACCTCGGACACGACTAGCTGTGTGACCCCAGGTAAGTCACTTAACCTCAGTTTCCTCATCTGTAAAACTCAGTTATCCTCCCGGGTTTGTTGAGAAGACCAAAGGGGATTTATATTTGTAAACTTTTTTACAGGTCTCGAAGTGATGGATAAAGGATGGCATCATCATTCTTATTTTCTCCACCCCAATGATCATAATTGTCAAGCGCACCCTCTCACCCCCTCACGCCTGGACTGCTGCGATAGCGGCTGGTACTCTGGCCCGCCTCGGGCCTCCCTGAGCCCACCCCAGTCCATCTTCCATTTGGCCTCTACAGATCTTCCTCAAGCTCTGGTTTCACTAGGGGACTCCCCAACTCACGAAACTTCCCTGGCTCCCTGATTACCTCCAGGATCAAGTATGAATTTCTCTTTGGAAATTAAAGCTCTTGCCAACCAGGGCCCGCCCATCTTTCCCAAGCTATGTCCATTACTCCCCTCCCTTCTCGAGGGCTCAGCCAAACTGACCTCGTAGCTGTTCCAGACACCAGAGACGTTGCGGTCCCAGGTTTTGGCCTACCTTTCGTCGTGCCTGCCTGGAAAGGCCTCCCTCCTCCTGGACTCACTGGTTCCTCTCCAGACTCAGCTCCAGCGCTCCCTACTGTGGAAAGGCCCAAACTGCAGGCGCCTGCCACTCCAAGGCCACAGCGCCTCCTACAGGCTCCTCTCTGCGCATGTCATCTCCCAGAAACGTGAGCTCCGGGAGGCAGATTCTCTGCTGTGGGATCATGGGCACAGGCAAGGGAGGGATGTGAGACCGTGCGGCCCATTTCTCAGTAACTGGCTGCCCATCTCCTCAAGCTGTCCTCGTGATGGCAAGACAAACCACGGGCGTGATGGGCACGCTTTGAGAGCCAAGCTTGCCTCTCCTCCTTAGGTGCACACCCTGGACCAAATCCCTGCTTTCTCCCAGGAGACCAGAGAGGGTCCTGAGGACATCTCTAGTCCAGGGGGACACAACACAGTCACTCTAAAAGGGTGCATCGAAGAGAAGCAATATGGTGGGACAATGGATAGAGTGTCTAGTTGGCAACCAGGAAGACCTGAATTCAAATCCAGCCTCAGGTACGTTCTAGCTGTGAGACCTTGGGCAAGTCAGTTAACCTTTGTTTGACTCAGTTGCCTCATCTGTAAAACGGGGATCATAATAGCACCTAAAGATCGAATGAGATAATATTTGCAAAGGGCTTGGCACATAGTAGGTCCTATGTAAATGCTTTTTTCCTTCCTGTAGAGGAGCTGGACTCTTATTAGAAGGATGTAAGACTTTGGGCAATTAATGGTACCTCTCTGAGCTTTAATTTCCTCATCTGTGAAATAGGAATAATAATGCTGTTGGCCTTACCTGAGTGGAGTGGTGTGAATAAAACCATTATGCACTCTGAAAACAGAACAATTTTTGAATAGAATCTCATTAGCCTGTGAATAACTTGAGTTCCAAAATGCATTAGGGCTTGGAAAGAGTGCATTTCAGCATAAATCCTGTTCTAGTTCTGTTATCAGTTTAGGCTGGATCTACAGAACCCTTTGGCTTTTAGGTTACTATCAGGTTTATGTACAAGTTTACCAATCTTTTTCTTCTTCCTCCTCTTCCTTCTCATTCCCCTTCTCTTCCTACTCTTTCTTTCTCCTCTTCCTCATCTTCCTTTTCCTTCTCTTCTTCTTCCTCTTTTCCCTCCTCTTTCTTCCCATTCTTCTTCTCTTCTTCCTCTTTCTTCTTCCTTCTCCTCTTCTTCTTTTCCTTCCTTTTCCTTCTCATTCTCCTTCTCTTCCTACTCTTTCTTTCTCTTCTTCCTCTTCTTTCTTTTTCCTTCTCTTCCTCCTTTCTTCTCTTCTTCCTCCTTCTCTTTTTCCTTTTCCCCCTCTTCCTCCTTCTCTCCCTCCTCCTTTCCCTCCTCTTCCTTCTCATTCTTCTTCTCTTCCTCCTCCTCTTCCTCCTATCTCTTCTTGATGTGCAAAATGTCATTGCCATATGGCTAAATGAGCAACGCTGGGAGTGTGATTCAAATCCTGTCTCTGATGCATATTAGCCACAGGACCGTAGCAAACAACCTCCTAACTCCCCAGGAAATTCTTGACAATCTGCACCAGCAGAGGGAGTTTTCACACTAGGGACATTCCAACACAGATCTGGATCATTTTAGCTAAGTGACCCAAATGTTACCTCCATGCAGATCTGAGAATCAGGCATTCTCAGAATATTTCTGAGCTGGAAGAGATCACTAGTCTAATATTCTCATTTAACAAATGAAACCAAGGCCTAGAGAGGAGAAATTACCTGTAGTTCTCAAAGCTGTACAACTGGTACATATATCTGTCTTTTTGAAATGAATGCCTTTCCCCCCATGTTGGGTAGCTATGAGTAAATCACTTAATTGCCCTGGGCCCGCTTCTTCATCTTCCAAAAGAGCATCATAGTACGTACACACATTACTGACTTGTTTGTGGTGAGAATGGTGGGTAATGGTGACTTCTGATGGACTGATGGGGAGGCATGATTGGATTAAAGGTTCTGAATGGGGCCTACATTTTCAGAAATGGGCAGTGTGCTGATGTGTTTGGCTTAATTTGACTTATTTGTTAAAAGAGAAAGTTCTAGTCTTGGGGAATCAATGGAAAATGACAGTAGAGGGAAATAAGAAAAGTGATAATAGCTAGCATTGTAGACAGTACCTACTATGTATGAGGAACTGTGCTAAGTACTTGACAAATATCTCATTTAATCCTCATAATAAGAGCATCAGTAAAACATTTTTTAAAAGAGAGTTTTCTTAACCTCACTTGTTGTTTAGTCATATTGGACTCTTTGTGTTCCCATTTGGGGTTTTCTTGTCAAAGATTCTGGAGTAGTTTGCCATTTCCTTCTCCAGCTCACTTTGCAGATGAGGAAACTGAGGCAAACAGGGTTAAATGACTTGACCAGGGTCACATAGTTAAGTAAGTATCTGAGGCCAGATTTGAACTCAGGTCTTCCTGACTTCAGACCCAGCACTTTATTGCTTGTACCACCAAGTTGCCCTCTGGTAACCTTAGACCAGTGTATAAATATGCACTGTTATTATATTGCTATCATATTTTAGAAAGAATTAGAAAAAAAAGTCAGCAAAACATATCCCAGACTGGTGTGAAAGATTTAAAGACCACTCTTTGTTTTTCTATCATTAAGACATACCGAGAGAATGTGAGTTCTTAAAAGACTAAGGCACAGAATTAAACAAGTGATTACTAATCATCCCTAGTGGTTTTAGATAGGAGATGAGTGATGGTGGTTTGATGGTGCTGGTAGTTGGATGGAGAGAGTAGGGGGTGGAGATGCTGATTCAGAAATGTGAGAATAAGAAGTAGGCATATTGTAAAACTGTGTGTGCAAAGCTATCTCCCTTCAAATGCCAACTTCCGCCAGTTCAGTTCCCTGAGAATATTATCTCATCATAATATCATAATAGCACCTAAAGATCGAATGAGATATTTGCAAAGGGCTTGGCACATAGTAGGTCCTATGTAAATGCTTTTTTCCTTCCTGTAGAGGAGCCGGACTCTTATTAGAAGGACGTAAGACTTTGGGCAATTAATTTAAATGCAAGGGCTGACTTTGGTGGTGGATCAGGAAGAACCAGGACCCCAGGATGGAGGGCACAAGGGACTTGGAGTTATTCATTCATCCAACAAGTATTTTTTTTTAGTCACTGAAGAAATCTTATAGGCTATTAGGGCTAGAAAGCACCTTTGAAGCTAAAGTGTTTGGAAAACAGAATGTCAGAATGGGGAACTAAGAATGTTATCCCTAGAAGAGACCTTCAAACATAGACTGTTAGGGCATAGAATAGAAACTGTTAGAAAATAAACCACGGATGTTAGAGCTGGGAAAGATCATTGAGATTATTTAGTTCATTTTATGGAAGAGGAAACTAAAGCCTAGAGAAATGAAGTGACTTTAAAAATCCCAAGAGCACGTGGTGAAGGAGACCTTGGAGGTCATCTGGTACAATGCCCTCATTGTGGATGGAGTCACTCTCCTGCTATGCTCATTTACCCACTGCCGAGTATTAGGGAGATGTGTTTGGGAGATGTTATATCCTCCTTCTTCAGGCATTTTTTTTTCATCAACATGAGGAAAGTATCTTGGGGCACAGTGGAAAAAAGGGAAGGAAATGAGCATTTATAAAGTGTTTACTAAATGTCAAGCACTGTGCTAAGTGCTTTACAAATATTATCTCATTGGGTCCTCACCACAGCCCTGGGAGGTAGATGCAGTGATTATCCATCCCATTTTGTAGTTGATGAAACTGAGGCCAACAGTGGTTATGTGACATGCCCATTGTCATACACCTTAGTATGTGCCTGAGGCTGGATTTGAACCCAGGTCATTGTGACTCCAGACCCAGTGCTCTGTCCACTAAGTCACCCAGCTGGAAGGAGGACAAAAATCACCGAAGACTCTCGGCTGAAGTCTTGCCTACCGTGTGATTACTATCAATGCTGCAAGCTATTGCAGAAGATAAGGAAGAAATTGAGAGCATGGGAATGCGGCAGGGGGAAGAGACGATGCACAGGACCATGCTTTCATTTGACGATATATATATATATATTGTATGTTATATTATATATTCTTATTATATTATGTATTATATTAAATTATATTATGTATAGTATAATAGTATATGTTATATTATATGCATATATTATACATATACTTATTATATTATATATACGATATATTATATACATGCCAATGCCTCTGCTGCTGGTGCTGTCATTGGCTGCTTTTCCAGGCTTGTAGGATGGGAAGTTGCAGGACATTGTACTTAAGGGACCTCTCATCTTGCAGAGTGTGGGGTTTTTTTCTCTGCTGCTCCTTTGTCCAACTGGGAGTCTATGGCAGTCTATGTAAAACTGTCCTGAGGCAGCTAGGTGGTACAATGGACAAAGAGCCAGGCTTGGAGTTCAGAAGACTCATCTTTGTGAGTTCAGATCTGGTCTCAGATGGTTACTCAATGTGTGACCCTGGGCAAGTCACTTAATCCTGTTTGCCTCAGTTTCCTCATCTGTAAAATGAACCGGAGAGGAAATGGCAAACCCCTCTAACAATTTTGCCAAGAAAACCTTAAATGGGGTTAAAAAGACTGAACAACAAAAACTATCCTGAACTAGTCAGATTCATGGTGATGGTGATGGAAGGGTTTGGGTGGCTGCTGAATGAGGAAGACCTCAGACTAGACTAATCTGTTGTGTGCAACTGTATTTTCTGGCATGTTCCCTGTTTCTACCATCAAAAGAAGATAACTGGGAAAAAGAAGAAATTCTCCTATCTTGTATTATTTCTTGAGGTTGCTCTAGATAAGAAGAGAGGGAGGGAAACCTAAGATGTTCAGCTGAGGATCAGAGACCTGGAACTGGAAGGGTCCTCAGAGGCCATCTAGTCCAAACCCATTTTACAGAGGAGGAAACTGAGACCCAGGGAACATAAATGCTCAAAGGTACACAGAGATGGAGGATTTTAACTTGGTTCCTCGGACTCCAAAGCAAGCACTCTTTCCACTGTACTACAGTGGATCTGTTTTAACCTTCCCTCCTCTTCACCCACCCACCCCCACTTCCCAACTATGCTGTGGTCAAGTGGTCAGTGTTAATAGATCATTTCTACAGGAAGGCTTCATGGAGGAGGAGTGTTATTCGCTTTGAAGAATGGGAAAGAGTTGGAAAGGCAGAGATAAAGAGGGAAGTATTTGAGATGGGAGGGGATGGCCCTTCACATGAGAGGCAGAAACAGCTGTGATATCACTGCACTTGCCGAGTGGAAATTCTTAGTGCCGATGAGTTTGCCAAGGTGATAGGCAAGGAGGAGGAATAGGAGGAGGAGGAGAAGGAGGAGGAGGAGGAGGGAGAAGAGGGGCAGGAGGAAGGAGGGGAGTGGGGGTGGGGAGAACAGGAATTGCACAGAAGAAAGATTTCATTGAAGCACGGTTCAGGGATTTGAATTGGGAGTTCAGATAAGTGTTTTATAGAAACAAGATTAGCATATATTAGAAACACACGGGAAAGAGCTTGGCATATTTTCATTTTTTCGAGCTAGGAGAAAAGCTATCCACAAAAAGGATTTGAGTATATCAAAGCATCTTAGAAGAGGCCTGACTCCAGACTCACAAGGGATCTGAGAATATGAGGCCAGCTCTGGGTTACAGGCTTCACACACCTGCACACAGCTCCACTGGCTTTAATAACTTCAATGGTCTGCGATTTCATTGGGAGTAAATGCCTCCTCCCTTGATGTAGATCAAAACCCCTCCTTGCCTTACCAGAAGGGTTTTTCTGAGTTGCCTCAGTCAGAAAAGAGGAATCACTTGGTGCCCAACTTGATGGTGATGAGCCTCTTCGAACTTAGCTGGGCTAGTGCTAGCCAGACCCAGGCAACTACTGAACTTGGACTTGAAGCCTTTACACCTCATATTCTGCTGGCATAGACTTTGGGGACCCAAGTTCCTCTTCACCTCACAATGGGGGCACAGAGAAAGGCTCTAGTTAAGGATACATCCAAGAACAGTGGTGGGGGAGGAAATATTTCAGCTGCCTCCACTTATCCCCCAAAGCCAGAAAAAACAAGAAAGGACAGTCATACCACTAGATCATGCTGATGCATAGCCCTTTTGTACATAACCACCCCATAAGAATAGCTAGTGGAAAGTACTGTTACTCTCTTTTTTTTTTTAAGGATTGCTATTTTATTTTATTTTATTTTAAATTTATTTTATTAAATTTTTTTTGAGTTACATATTTTCTCCCCGTCTTTCCCCCGCCCACCACCCCAAAACAGCCATCCCAGTGTTTCCCCCCTCC
>CM053580.1:508157628-508244825 GCA_028627135.1 Pseudochirops cupreus
CTGACTTTAGTGGGAAGTATCTTTGTGTGCGTTTTGGAGTTCCAGGATTGGTTTAGAGTCCTATTTTATGGGTATTTTGGGGTGGCTATGTGAGAGCTGCGATATGTTGCTGCTGCTACGCTGCCATCTTGGCTCCGCCCCTGTTACTCTCATTTTACAGATGAGGAAACTGAGGTCCAGGGAGCCTCAAGTACTCTCCCAAAGTCATATGACTAACAAATAGCAGAGCTGAGACCTGAGCCCTCGTCTCCTGGCTCCTGGGCTAAGGGTGTTTTCATTCCATCACACAACCATCTATCACCAACTCCTTAAAATGCTATGATGACCCAGGTGGACCTTGACCAATGAAAGTAACTTGGGAGGGAAGAAAACAGGAGCTCCAAATATCTGTTTTTTGGTTTCCTTCTTGTATAATTGAAAACAGAGGATGTCTGCCTTCAGTCTAGGGAGCCTCCCACTATACATCCCTGCCTTAGCTGTTGCAAGAACGTGGTTTTCTGTTTCAGCCCCTAAGAAACCCTGTGATGATACAAGCACTGGGAAGGCTGTTTTTGCCCCCTGGGAATTCACAGATCCTTTTTCATAGAGCAGAGTCTGTGGAGGGCAGCGAAAGGGAGAGCTGTTTGTCTTTAATGAAAGGTTCTGGTTGCACTTGTAAGATTCCTTCCCTTTATCAATGCAATGCTTAAAAAACATCTTGTTCCAGCTGGCTTGTTTTTAAACAAATGAGTGTCATTTTTATCCACCCAGGAATGATGCCTATACAAAGAAGTCTAGACCAATCAAGGTCAGTAGTTGCATCTGCTTTGAAAATCGGGGAGTATGAGATTCAGCAATTGCTAAATCGCATTGCTACTGAAAGGATGGGTGACAGAATCTTGTTAACAAAAATAATCCCTAGCTTTTTCTTCATCGATAACTTCTGTTCCTGGCTCAATCATGTAAGTTCTCCTCTCCCGACACCAACTGTCTATGGAGCATTTCTAGAGATCCTATAGACACCTCAAAGTCATCATGTCCCAAAAAGACCTCATTTTCTTTCCTTCCAAACCAACCCCACTTCTGAACTTCCCTATTTCTGTTAGGGCAGCTAGGTGGTGCAGTGGATAGAGTGCTGGGTCTGGAGTCAGGAAGACTCCTCTTCCTAAGTTCAGCTCTGGTCTCAGATGCTTACTTAGCTGTGTGACCTTGGGCAAGTCGCTTAACCCTGTTTGCCTCAGTTTTTACATCTGTAAAATGAGCTGGAGAAGGAAATGGCAAACCATTCCAGTATCTTAGCCAAGAAAACTCCAAATGGGGAGATGAAGAATTGGAAATGACTGAACAACAAAAATGTCCGTTGAGGGCTTCGCTGTCTTTTTGGACACCCAGGCTCCCAACATCTCAAGCAGTCTTGACTCTTTGCTTTTCCTCACTCCACATATCCATTCAGTCCTGCTGCCTACCTCTACAATATCTCTTGCATCCATCCCTTTCTCTCTGCTCACACAGGTACCACTCCAGTTCAGGCCCTCATCACCTCTCACTGACATCTTGAGAGAGCTTCCTGATTGGTATTCCTGTTTGAGTTCTCTCCTCTCTGCAATCCAATCACTGCACCTGCCAAAGCAATAGTGTTAAAGCACAGGTCTGACCATGGCACTCCCTCACTCAGTAAACTCTGGTGGCTCCCTATTGCCACTAGGATCAAATGTGACATTCTCTGTTGGCATTTCAAAGCCCTTTACAACTTAGCCCCAAACCTCTTTTTCAGGATTATTGTACGGGACTCTTCTTTAAGTATTCTATGGTCCAGCCAAATTCTTAAAGTGCTTCTACACAAGCCATGTCTCCTGCTCCCTCTCCATGCCTAGAATATACTCCTTCCTCATTTCTACCTCTTAGAATCCTTAGTTTTAATGATCCAAGACCATTCCAAAGGACTCATGATGGAAAATACTATCCACATCCAGAGAAAGGACTGTTTGGGGTCTGAATGCAGATCAAAGCATACTATTTTTCATGCTTTTTTCCTTTCTTGGTCTGTTGTCTTCTTTTACAACATGACGGATATGGAAATATGCTTTGCATGACTGCACATGTATAACCTATATCAAATTGCTTACTGTCTCAGGAAGGGGGAAGAGAGAAAGGGAGAGAATTTGGAACTCAAAATTTTAAAAAAGTGAATGTTAATAATGGTCTTTAGATGTAACTGGGAAAAGAATAAAATATTATTTAAAAACAAAAAAAGAATTTTTTTAGTTTCCTTCAAAGTTTAGTTCAAATGTCACTTCCTACATGAAGTGTTTTGTAACCTCATTGTTCCCTTGGAAAAATCTCTTCCGTGAGGCTGTCCTCTCTTGACCAGTGCCTCTCTCTTATTGAGATCACAATTTTAGGAAAGACCCCAACCATGCTTCCACTCCCATGCCTAGAATTTCCACAGTCCTCTAGCTCTTTCTCACCTGCCTTGTTATTTTTTTGGAGGGGGGGAAGGCAGGGCAACTGGGGTTAAGTGACTTACCCAAGGTCACACAGCTATAAGTATTAGGTGTCTGAGGCTGCATTTGAACTCAGGTCCTCCTGATTCCAGGGCCAGTGCTCTATTCACTGCGCCACCTAGCCACTCCTCCTCTCACCTGCCTTTTAGTTCCCCTAGAATCCCCTTACTGTTTTCTAGTTCCTTTATGAATTGTCTTCCTCAATTAGAATACAAGCTCCTCCTGAGTTCAAATCAGATGCTTATGTAGCTGTGGGACTCTGGGCAAGTCACTTGACCCTGTTTGCCTCAGTTTTCTCATCTGTAAAATGAGCTGGAGAAGGAAATAGCAAACCACTCCAGTATCTTTGCCAAGAAGACCCCAAATGGGGGTCACGAAGAGTTGGACTTGTTTGCTTGTATTTTTATCCCACGTGCTTAACATAATGCCTGGCACACAGTAAGTACTTAATAAATGCTCTATCATTTAGGTCTCTATTTATCTGTTTCTACCTATCATTTATCTATGTTTCTATGTGTGTATGTACGTATGCACCTGTCTGTCTCTATCTGTATCAGTTATCTCTGTCTATCTCTCTGTCATCTATCTACCCATCTCTCATTTGTCTCTGTCTCTCTCCCCCCATCTATCTACCTAGTTCTATCAGTCTATCTATCAGTCTTTCTAAGTACCAGTCCCTAACTCCCTAACTTACTCTATGTCTATTTTGCTTATATTTGGCATATATTAATACGTATACATGTTTGTCTCCACCTATAGAATGTGAGCCTGTGGATGGCAGGGGCTGTTTCATTTTTGTCTGCATTCCTGGATGCCTAGCTCCATGCCTAGCATGTAATTGGTGTGATTAATTGATTATAATAAGTTTTCAAGGTCTCATTCAAGCTCCATCATCTCCACGAAGCCTTTTGGTTACCCCGGCTTGCCATGATCTCATCTTCCTGACTCCCTAAGGCACTGTCTATCATTCATCCAGTCATTTAAAGCATATTAATTACCCTCTATGTGCAATAATAGTGGCTTACATTTCTATAACACTTTCCTAATAACAACACTG
Organism: Pseudochirops cupreus; assembly: GCA_028627135.1. Lineage (NCBI taxonomy): Eukaryota > Metazoa > Chordata > Mammalia > Diprotodontia > Pseudocheiridae > Pseudochirops > Pseudochirops cupreus. The sequence continues at coordinate 508,161,169 of CM053580.1, forward strand.
TGAGACAGGCAGTGTGTGTGTGTGTGTGTGTGTGTGTGTGTGTGTGTGTGTGTGTGTGTGTGTGTGTGTGTTTACCTGTGATACTGGGATCGGAAAGGGCCTCCTGACTTGTGATTTCAAGGATCTGAAAGAAGAGAAACTGAGACTCAAAGACAACAGCTAATGTGCTGAGCTCCACAGTGAGCCGTGGCTCACATATGCCCAAGGTGAATGAGGCAGCGTGATGACTCAGTGGATAGAGTTCAGGGCCTGGAATCAAGACAACCTGTCCTCAAATCCAGCTTCTGGTACTTCCTAGCTATGTGAATCTAGGCAAGTCACTTAATCTGTCAGCCTCAATTTTCTCAACTGTAAAATGGGTACAATACAGTTCTTACCCCCCAGAGTTGGTGTGAAGGTCAAATGAAATAATATTTGTAAAGTACAGTAGGCCCTTAATAAGTGCTGGTTCTTTTCCCCTTGCCTCTTGGGTCAAACAACCGATTAATTTTAGAGTTGGAACCATCTTCCAGGTCTCTTTTCTCGCAGTTGTTCATGTTATTTTCCCACACCATCAGATTGTCTCTACTCCAACTTTCTCATTTTTATGGATGAGAATCCTGAGGTCCATAGAGGTAAACATCATTTGATGAAGGTCATACACAAATGGTTAGTGACAGAGTTAGGGCTAAAACTGACTACCTAGGTCCAGGATATCTTCCAATAAAACTCTTCTTCAGGGATCATAACAAGGGATGGACCCACCCACCTCACCCCACCCATCCCCCTCACCCCCTTTCAAAAAAAGTAATTGCTCTGGTAGGAAATCGGACCTCTAGCCTCATCTGTGTGGATGAGTTTTGAAAGAGTTGATGGCAAAGGACAGAAAAGAAATTACAGAGAGCAAGGGGAAAAAATATTCTGGGGATAAATACAAAGAAAGGAATCTGAAACTATAGAACAACTTCTAAAATTGTAGGAATCCCTGTGGCTTTCGCTTCTCCAACCCAGGAACTGCCAAGGCTGTGACAGGGACCTGGCTGTCACTTCTTTCAGAAGCCACCTACACTCTCTTCAGGTGACTCACAATTAAGGACCCCCCTCATGAAGTGAACGTAAGAACACAGAATGTAAGAGCCCCAGGAAGAGAACGTGAGAGCTGGAAGGGGTTTTAGAACATGAGGATGTCAGAGCCAGATGGGCTTTAACTACAAAGCATTTTAGGACATGAAATGCTGGGGTTGAAATAAATGGATCTGAGAACACAGATTGGTAGGACAGAGAACATAGACTGTCTATGGCAGAAGGGTCTTGGGACATAGAATGTTAGCCCTCCAAGAGAACTAAGAGCACTGAATGACAAAACAGAATGCTAAAGCTGAGAGGAACTTTAGAAAAGAAACTAATTCTACTCTCTCATTTTGTGAATAAGAAAAAATGGAGGTTTAGAGCGAAAAAGCAACTTTTCTCAGGTCATAAGTGAATTAATAGCTTAGTTTCTTCATCTACAAAATGGGAAAAATCACTGCTCCTCTACCTATCTCACCATGTTATTGTGGAGAAAGTTCTTTAAATACTTCATTGCGCCATAGAAACATTAATGAGTTCATGTTATCTTTAGGGGCAGCTAGGTGGTACAGTGGATAAAGTGTTGGGCCTGAAATCAGGAGACTCATCTTCCTGAGTTCAAATCTGGCCTCAAACGTTTACTAACTGTGTGACCCTGGGCAAGTCACTTAACCCTGTTTGCTTCAGTTTCCTCATCTGTAAAATGAGCTGAAGAAGAAAGTGGCAAACCACTCCAGTATGTTTGCCAAAAAATCCCCAAAAGGGGTCAAAAAGAGTCAGATACAACTGAAATTACCAAAGAACAACATGATTTTTAAGTTATAAAAGAACAGAGAGGTCTCCTAGACTAAGCTCAACACTTTTGTAGGAGTACCTTCTAAAACAGCCCTAACAGATGGCTACCTAGCTTCTGCACAAACAGTGCCTGGCATAGGGAAAATGCTTCATAATGGTTGTTGATTAGTTGATCTCTAGTGACAGAGTTTGTAAGGCAGCTGGGTGGCTTAGGGGATGGAGTACCAGAACTGGAATTTGAACCACAGTAAGCCAGTGAACCTGTCTGGGACTCAGTTTCCTCATCTGTAAAAGGAAGCTAAAAACAGAACATCCTTCCCAGGGCTGCTATGAGGATCAAATGAAAGAGCACGTAAAGTATAAGTGCCACACAAATGCTAGCTATCGTAATTCTACTCATTCTATTTTTGAAACAACTCCAATAGCTAGGAATTTCTTTGTTATGTGGAACCACAATCTACCCTCCTGTGACCGACTCCCTCATTGTTTCTAGTTCTTCCCTGGGGAGCTTCACAGGACAAGTCTCATCTCTTCTTCCTGTTCAGCTTCTTCACTTAGCACTAGATTGTGGCAGCTTCCTCTTCTCTGGATGGCTAGTTCCCTGCACTGCTGCTCAATCACCAGCGATGTGGGGCCATCCAAAGAGCAGGGCCTGAGGAGGGCCCTTAGTTGGGCTCATTCACTACCCTTTAAGTATGGCTCTTTCCTAGGAATTTCACAAATTCATTGGTAGTGTTGTCCAAAAAGCAAATAATCCCACATTTGAAGGGGGGGGGAGGCCGGTCAGGAAGGTTGATTAGTCTAGATTTGAGGATCTAATGCATGGTTGTCTTAAAACTTTTTTTTTGTAGGGGGGAAGGCAAGGCAATTGGGATTAAGTGACTTGCCCAAGGTCACACAACTAGTAAGTGTGTCAAGTATCTGAGGTCGAATTTGAACTCAGGTCCTCCTGACTCCAAGGATGGTGCTCTATTCACTGAGCCACCTAGCTGCCCCTGTCTTAAATCTTTTAGGCAATATGCAGTCCATGGGGCAGCTAGGTAGTGAAGCAAATAGACTGCCAGGCCTGAAGTCAGGGAGACTCATCCTGAATTCAAATCTGGCCTCAGACAATTACTGTGAGACCCTGTGCAAGTCATTTAACCCGGTTTGCCTCAATTTCCTCATCTGTAAAACGAGCTGGAGAGGAAAATGGTAAACTACCACAGTATTTTTGCCAAGAAAACCCCAAATGGGTCCACCAAAACTTAGACACAGCTGACAACAACTGAACAACAGTCCATTGAGGTTTTTCTATAGGAGAGGGTATGGTATTATGGACACAGCATGGGTTTGAGGTCAGAGAACCTGAGTTCAAATCTCACTTGCAGCATTTATTAGCTGTGAGACCATGGGCAAGTCCCTTTAATCCACTGTGTCTCAGGCTTCTCATCTGCAAATTTAGGGGGTCAAATTAGATGACTTAAGTCCTTCCTACCTCAAAATCTATATGACTCATGCTTAGTTTCCATGTATAGAAAATGAGTATAATAATAGCCCCCCTCTTATAATGTTACAAGGAGCAAATAAGGTAGTATGAGCAGAGCACTTTGTAAGGTTTCAATCGTGAAATCGATGTGACATCATAGTTAATACTGATATCCCTCCAGAACAGGGCCTAATAACCTGGGGTTTGTGAACTTAAAAAAAGATCTGGGTTTCAATTGGTTTCCTTTGTAATCCTACATGTTTTCATTTACACATTAAAAAACAAAAACATTTTTATAAGTAGAGGATCATACAAAATCTAGAGCAGACTGGTAAAGGGTCCACACAAAAGGATAAGAACCTCTGCTCTTGAATCAATCAATAATCATTTATTAAATGCCTACTATATGCCAGGCACCGTGCTAAGTACTGGGGACAAAAAAGGAGTAGGGACCTGCCCTCAAAAAGCTTCCAATCTAATGGGGGAGACAACATGCAAACCAACATATACAATAGCCCACACAAAGTTATGTTCAGGATAATTAGGCAATAATTAACGGAAGAAAGTCCTGGAATTAAGAGCGATCACAAGGTCTAAGAAGGGAGGTTTGAAACTTTCTGTTTTCACTGGATACCACTGAGAATGAGCAGAGTTCTCTGTTACCGTCCAGACTCCTCAGCTCTGGAAAGCAGAGCTGAAAGCCGGGTCATTGTGAATCATTTCTGGAGCATAGATTTCCTTCCCTGTTTGGTTTTTTTTTTTAAAGCCCCAACTTTTACAGCTGTTCAACAGCTGTGGCTAGAAGTATGAAAAAAATTGTCAGATGCTCTGTAGGAGGACCTAGAAGATAGGAGACAATGAAAAAAAGTCATAGTATCATCACCACCCTTAACTTTTCAAAGCAACCTTAAAATGACTGAGACATTTGAGTAACTTATCCCTCGATGTGCATGAAACTGAAATGGATGGATCACGCACCAAGCAGTGGACCTTTTTTCTACAAATAGGCTTTGTGAGAACACAAAAGATCTCATTCACTGTGCCAGACATTAATACTTGTCTAGTCTTTTTTTTTTCCTGAACATAGTAGCTATTATTGGAGATTAATTTCTTTCACTGTCAGATGCCACCTCTCACCCAATTTTCTGCCCCAGTCTTCTGGTGTCTTCCTACTCACAGAACTAAGCAAATGAAACCACTATAACTGTTACTGAAAGCAAATGAGGAGAAATCTGACAGGGAGCAGGTCAATCACACATAGAGTGTTCTTCAGGAAGTCTAAACATTCTTCCAAATTCTCACTGCAGAGACTGAGTCACACAATGGCAACTTGTTAGTATTATCAAATATGAATAGATATCATAACATGTCTAAATGTATTTATATTATCAGATGTAAATAAATAGATCTTCTACTTAAGTCCTCCTCCAGTGCCCTGGGGTAGCCCGAAGTGACCCTGGATTCTTAAGGTTTCTGCAATAGGAGAGTTCCTTCTCCAAGTATGGGGCTGGAAACATACTGTGTGTATCTGTCATTTAGAGACTACCCATTAAGGAGAAGGGACTCATCATTAGTGGGATATTCACCAAAGGATGAGGTTATTTTTGTTCTTTTCCAATATACAGATATATCTCATTTTATTGCACTTCCCTTTAATTGTACTTTACAGATACTGCATTTTTTGTAAATTAAAGGTTTGAGGCAATCCCCTGTTGAACAAGTCTATTGGTGCCATTTTTTCCAGCAGCGAGTGCTCACATTGTATCTTTTTGTCACATTTTGGTAATTCTCGCCATATTTCAAACTTTTTCATTATTTTTATGTCTGTTATGGTAGTCTATGATCAGTGCTCTTTGATGTTACTGTTGTAATTATTTTTGGGAGCCACAAATCATACCCATAAAAGATGGCAAACTTAATTGATAAATGTGTGTGTACTAACTGCTCTGACCAGTTGTTCCCTATCTCTCTCCCTTTCTTCAGGCCTCCATATTCCAAGACACAATAATATTGAAATTAGGCCAATTAATAACCTTACAGTGGCCTCTAAGTGTTCAAGGGAAAGGAAGAGTCAATGGTTATAGCAAATGTTATTGTTGCCTTCTTTTAAGAAATTGCCACAGCCACCCCAACCTTCAGCAACACTATGTTATCAGTCAACAGCCATCGTTATTGATACAAGACTCTCTATCAGCAAAAAGATTACAACTCACTGAAGGTTCAGATGATTGTTAGCATTTTTTTTAGCAATAAAACATTTTAAAATTAAGGTGTGTACTTTTTTTTAAGACATAATACTATTGCACATTTAATAGACTAAGTATAGTATAAACATAACTTTTATATGCACTGGGAAACCAAAAAATTAGCGAGATGTTTTATTATGATATTTGTTTTATTGTGGTGGTCTAGAACTGAATCTGCAATATTTCCAGGTCATGCCTGTAATTCAGAACGGCTGTCTCCAAGCATGAAGAGTTTGGACTCAGTGCTGGTGAAGAACAAACCTACACTGATGAAATCAGAGATTTTTTGAAGTATTGCATAATTATAATAACACAATAAGCACTTAATACAGGGCCTGGCACGTAGCAGGTAGTTAATAAATGCTAATTGGCTGATTGTCATGGCAATTGATATTTACATACCACTATAAAACTTACAAAACATGCCTTATCTCAATGGAATTTCACAAGAGCTCTATGAGGAAAGAGTACTAGGAGTAATATAATCTCCATTTTACAAAAGAGGAAACTGAGCCAAATGGTTAAGTGATTTCATGGTGATACAGCTAATGAGTTTCATAGTCAGGATTGAAACCCAGTTCTTTCTGATACTGGGTTCAAGCTGCCTCTCGTGAGACCAAGGAATTTAAGACAAAAATTAGTGGCTCAGCAATTATCAGGGTTTGCTTATCCTTATGAGTCTGACTGCTGACATTCCAAGAGATGACAAAGATGCCTGAAAAAGCCTGATGTGACTTCTTCATCAACAAATAAACATACGATGTTCAGGATAATTTTGTTACAAGTGTCCTTGATTTCTGATTCATTGAGGATTGAGGCTGAGTACACAAAAATGTGGTCTCCAGATTGAACCATAGAACGTTAGGCCCATAAAGGACTGAAGAAGTCACCTAAGCCTTCTATCTCACCACTCTTTTCCTTACTGTGGGATTGCCCCAACTGACCACTCACTGTTTTGTTTTTATTCAGTTCTTTTTTTTACTACTCCTGATCTTTATTTTATGTTCCCATGTAGCTCCTACTTTCTATCCCTCCTGACTCCTCAACTTCTACTGGCTACCTTGCCCTCCTATTGCTTAACCTACCTCTCCCTCTAAGATGCCTCTCTTTTCCTCTCTCTCCCACCCTAAAATCCCTCCCTTATCCTCTCCCCCTCCCTATCCCCTTAGCCTTCTATTTCTTTCTGAATTTAGAAGGCTTTTATGTATATACACACATATGTGTGTATGTTATATGTATGTATGCATGCATATGTGTACGTATTGTTCCCTATTTAACCTATTCCTGACGAGAGTAGGGTTCCAGAACTACCAGCCCTCTTTCCCCACCTAATTCCTCTGTTAGTTCTTCCTCTTGAACTTCATTCATAGGATTTATAGGACATAGGATAATTACTCTTTTTTTTTATCTTTTCCTAGACTGTTTTCTTTTTTAATATCACATCATATTCAACTCTACCCCTATTTTTCTTTCAAATCCAATTACTAACACCAGTCTTAGACACAAAATTCACAGTTCCTTATGTGAAAAGTGACATCTGTCCTTACAGAGTTCCTTGTGATTAGTCTTTCATGTTTACTTTCTATTTCTCTCAGGTATTGTATATCGAACTTTCTGTTGATTTCAAGTCTTTTTGCCACAAAATCCTGAAAGTCTGACAATTCGTTGAATATCCCCTTTTTTTTCCATTCAGGATCATGCTTAAGTTTGGAGGGTGTGATATTTTCGGCCACAGCCCCGGCTGTTTTGTTTTTTGATGCGTGTGGCCATTGAGTATCGCTGCTGCTAGGTCTTGTGTCGTTCTAACTGTGGCTCTGCCGTATTTAAATTGTTTTTTGTTTGTTTTCTGTTGTTGCTCGTAATGTTTTCTCCTTGAACTGTGGGTTTCGGAGTCTAGCTATGACATTCCTGTAGGTTTTCCTTGTAGAGTTTCTTTCAGGTAAAGAAAGATGGATTTTTTTCTTTTTCTGCCTTCCCCTCTTATTCTAACTCTTCAGGATGCTTTCTTTAATTATTTCTTGTATCACTGTATGGAGATTCTTTTTTTGATCGTAGCTTTCAGGTAGTCCAATTATTCTTGTTTCCTCTTTTTGACACATTCTCTAGATCAATCGTTTTTCTTATGAGATGTTTCACTTTCTCTTCTATTTTTTTTCATTTTTTATATTTTGTTTTGTTATTTCTTAGTCTCTTTGCTGGCTTCCCCTTGACCAATTCTAATTTTTAAACAGTTGTTTTTTCCTTAAGATTTTGGATCTCCTTTTCTAATTAGTTGACTTTCTTTTCATAATCTTGTTTTTCCTGGATTGTTCTCATTTTTCTTTTAAATTTTTCCTCAGTCTCTCTCATTTGATTTTTAAAGTCTTTTTAAAGTGCTTTTATGCATTCTTTTTGAGCAAGTGACCATTTGATGTTACTATTTGGGGTGAGAGAGACTTGTTTTGCTTCAGTATTCTCCTTTGAAGATGAAACCCAGTTTTTCTATTCCCATAGTAACTTTCCATGGTTGAGTTCTTTCTTCTTTGCCTGCTCATTTTTTTAAATAGGAATTTGTTATTGCAATCACCTCTAGTCCTGGGGCATGGAGGATGGTGTCTCTGTCCTCAGATCCTCCTTCAGTTCTCCCCTCTGGCCTGGGACAGAAACCAAGAACTCTGCCTTCCTGTAAGTGCCAACAGCCAGCACTGTCCCTGCCCTACTGCTTCTGTACTCATTGACTAAGTGCTGGTTCCTTCTTGCCCAGGCTGCATCTGGGCAGCACAGATGCCCAAGTCCTCATGCTGTCTGTTGAAAATTCCTGTGGCTAGGGCCAGGTTACCTCCCAACCCAGCTAGCCCGAGGGCTCATTGCTTCCTATTTCTCTGAAACTAGCCTAGGGGTGTTACCTTCCACAGGGACCAAACCTTCAAACCAGGACATTTCTTCCAACTGTCCCAGCAGGACCACTGTTCTGCCCCAGTTCTTGTTTGTTTTTACCACTCTACATTTGCTCCGAAATGCTGTTTTGTCTTGTTTGTGGGAGAAATCTGGAGAACTTGGAATTTCCTGACCTACTCTGCCATCTTCCCAGAATCCTCCCCACCCACTGTTTTTTAAAGTCATCCTGACCTTTGCCCACTTCCATGCTTTTGTTTATACCTGGAACTCTCAATCCTGTGTACTAGCCTGTTGACAAACTACACATCTTTCAAGGCCCGTTTCCAAAGGTACATCCTCCTTGGACCCTTCTTTAATCCACCTAGTAGAAATGATCGATTCTTGTTTAGATTTCTCGTAGCATTTTCTTTGTATCTCTTATTATACTGTTTATGTACATCTCTTGATTATAAGCTCCTTTAAGGCACTATTCATTTCTATATGCTTGTTTCCACTAAGGCACAGGACTTTGCACATTTTTAAACTGGAAAACCCCCACTGCAGAAACTTCCCCCACAATGCAGATGTGCACCTAGTTTATCTTAGAGAGTTGCCCAGGGCACTGATAAATTAAGTAAATTATAGGTGGCCATAAAGCAAATATAAATTAGAGACAGAGATTGAGCCCAGGCATTCCTTATTCCAAAGCCAATCTTCTATCTACTATGTCATGCTGCCTCTCTCCATGCATATAATATGTGCTTTAATAACTATTTACTGAATATAATTGAATTCGTCAAGGATGGTCATATCCAAAGAATTGAAGTATTTGGCTGAAGAGCACACAGATTGTCAGTAGAGGGTCCTAAGCTAAGATAAGGTCTGTTGACCCCAGTCCCAATGCTTTTGTTTTTGCTTTTTTCTTTATGTACAGAAGCACAGACGACAATGAGTTAATATCAGCAAATCTAATTCTAGGTGACAAGTCTTCCATTAACTTGCTCTGCAACCTAAAAACAGTTATTTTACCACTTTAGGTGAAATTCCCTGTCACTCAAAGATTTCAAGCAGAGGTTAGATCATGGAATAAATCAAACATGCATTGGTGTAAATATGCACCTACTCTGTGACAGGCACTATTCTAATTGCTGGGGATACAAAGACAGAAAATGAAACAGTCCCTGCCCTCAAGTAACTTCCATTCTATCAACTTGACTACTTGTCTTGATTCATGCTTCATCTAGAGATAGGCCCAGATGGCTTTCATGGTCACTTCCAGCCGTGACAGTCTAGGACTACTTAGTTCTGTGATGAAATAGAATATTCTCTTCCATACCATACTCTTTGGGGACAAGGACTGGGTCTTCCCAGACTTGGTCCAAAGGAGCAGAATTATTATTTATCCTTGTATCTTCCTCCAGCACATAGTAGGGGGTGGCTATGTTTGATGAAAGAATGAATGAAGTTTTCTTTCCTTATCATTGCCCAGCCATCTGGGGGTAAACGGAAGCTTTGCATTCAGTTACTATCATGACAAGCCATGGATATTAGAAGCAGCTTTAGCAGAGACATTCAAGTCTGGGGCAGAGGATGCCTTGGCAAACACAACCAGCTAGAGGCTCTCTCTTACTTGTGCTTCCCTCCCTGCCAAGCCAAACCCCAGACAGTCATTTTGGCCTGGCTGAGAGAACTGGAGCCACTCCACTGAGGTGCGTAACAGCTGCTACCAACACTGATTCAGCTGCTAAGAGAGAGATGGTTATCAGCTCATTGTACCCGCTGTCAAGCAGAAAGGGCCTGGGGACAGCCTGACACACTCTGTCTCATCACCCAAAAGGCCTGTTAAGAAGAAAAAAAAAGGAAGATTTCTGCTGAGGTATCCATACCTCCTTCAGATTCTCTCTCAGCTCTTCTTTGAGTTTTCTTTTTGGGTTTCCACCCTTGTGCTTTGTATGAGTTGGGGGGGGGGGGAGAGCAACCTGAATGTACTCACTTCAAAAACATTAATAATTGATATGACCCAGCCGCCAGGGTTGTTAATTATAAATAGACATTCTGCCTTGGGTGAGCATAAATTATATTTACAGCCCAGGAAACAAGGAATCATAAGTTTGAGAGCTATAAGAGAACTGAGCAAATCATGTAGACTAATTCCCTCATTTTACAGGTGAAGAAGTGAAGACCTTTAGAGGGAGGAAAAGACACACACACACATATACATATATACATACATATATGTGTATGTGTATATGTGTATATGTATGTGTATGTGTATATATGTACATGTGTATACATGTACATGTATATGCACATGTATATGTGTATGTGTGTATGTGTATATGTGTGTGTGTGTGTGTGTGTGTATATATATATATATATATAAATATACTCAAAGTCAGAGCTAAGATCTGAACCAAGCTGCTGGGTTCAGATCTTCCACCATCATGCATTCTGGAAGAGACATTCCTGCTCTAGTTTGTTCCTTGCTCTTGATGAAAATGAGTTGGCAAAGAGAAGAAATTTAAGAGGAAAAATAATTAATAATCAAATCATTCCTTAGCTATACTTTTGACCTGGTGCTCATTTTCCTTCTTCCTGGGCTAAGGTAAGATATCAGAAATCTATGTCCTCTCTTAGCAGGAAAGAATATGAGATTGAGAATCAGGAGATATGAGTTCAGCTCTTGCCACTGTCTGGATGTGTGAGTGCAGCCAAATAAATTCAGCTTCACCTGAAAATGTGGAGGACTGGACTAAATGATCTCTGTATTCCCTTCCAATGCCAATATTCTATGATTTTAGGTTCTTGATTCTCAGGGAATCCATGAATGTGTTGCACAGACGTTCGTTTCTTCACCCCTAACATAACTCCAAAATAGTAATGTTATTTAATAGTCAATAGCCAATTTTTGAAGGTGACTTTGAAAGGCAACAGTAGTTACCTATCAGCTTGATTCAAATGAGTTTAATCATAGTCTTTCTTGGGTCCTCTACCACTCTCCCAAATTAATCCCTCCCTCCTCAGGTTCCCTTGAAAACTTGATCTTGATCTCTCCTTTGCCTCTATCACTCTCTCCTTTGTACTCTCACTATTGTTCTACATGTTATATATCCTGCCCCTCTACACACATACACAGTAGACTATAAACTACTTGAAGGCAAGGATTGTGACTGTTTCATGTCTGTTTCTCCATCATTGAGTATAGCCTGGTTACTGAATTAATGTTTGTGGAATTTTATTTCTCTCCACAATTTAGAGCAGAGATGTCAATGAACGTTTTCCTACTGCTAGGATGGTAGGGTTAATATTTAGTTCAACCAACATTTATTAAGTGCCTACTTTGTGCAAGGCACTACGTTGAGGAGTTGGATGGACTGTGGGGGTCCTCAAATGCTGGGATTTCCCCCATCCTACTGTATTTTCAGCTCTTTGAGAATAGGAGCAGTGGCTTATTCACCTTTAAAAAAAAAATCTCCCTTGGTACCAAGCCCAGTCCCTTGGACATAGTAGGTGCTTAATAAATGTCTGTTGAATTGAATTATTTGGAAAGCAGTGAAGGTAAACAGAAATAACATAAGGTTACTGAGCAGGCAGATGGCATGAAGGGGAATCCAGCTGACTTGGACTTTGGAGCAGTAAACGGAAGCATATAAGAGGAAGGGAATGAGTTGGGAGTGATGATTTTAGTCTTCAGAGAGTTTTCATTCAATTTAACATGGAGGGAGGAAGACTTGGTTTCCTTTCTGCTTTATTTTCTGTGTTCTCAATCTTCACTGTAGGGGATAAGGGAAAGGGGAGGAAAAAGGGAACATTCTCATTCTTTTTTTCTTCCTACCTCAAGTAATGACAATAGCTTATACCTATTTAAATAGGCCTCATGTTTTTTTAAGATGACTTATAAACATAATCTCATTAGATATATAAATCAGTCCTGTAAAAAAAAGTAGGACTATTATCCCCATGTATCTGAAGAAACTGAAGTCCAGATAAATTAACATGTGCTATTATAGTAATATAAATAAATAAATGAACTTGCCCTGGGTCACATCACTGGTAAAAAGCATCCGTGGCAACTGACCCTAGATATTCAGTGGTCTTTTTCACCATGCCATGAAATTATTCTTTTGAAAACCATGATTCTACCCATTATTCACAAGAAAATGTTGGAAATATGAGAGCCCTAAGTGGCAATTGGATAACTATGAGACATTAAACTTTTCAGAGGTAGCAAATTACACAGGGTGACGTTAAAGCACAGCTTCAGCAGGGAGGTAGGTTTCAAGGGTTCATTTCGTTCTTGGGGTCAGTCTGACCTTGCCCCTGCCCAAATGAGATATCACTAGGTGAACTAGAATGAATGATGACAGCAGGAATTAGTGTCTTTGGGCAGGGCCAAGCCCTAAAGAAATAGAATTTGACAAAATTTTTCAGCAGCTTTCTTTACTGAAAGCATTCTCCCTTCTTTACTTGTTCTCTCTTTCCAGTCTAAGCATCTTTAGCAGGGACCTTCTGGAGATATAATAACACTGCAAATGAATGACTCTAAAGATGGTCACTTTAGGCTCTCCATCAGACAGGGAAGCTAGACATTTTTGCTCGGTAGCAAAGCCAAATTAGACTAAACAGGAAGCCACATCTCTCAGACCTGACCTTATCGCTGCACTTAGCCTGCTTCTCATACCAAGCATGACCCAGAATGGAATGGACACAGTCTGGGTCAAAGTGAAGTCTGATCTCTTTTGTTTCAATTTCAACTGAGTATTGCAGTGTCATGGAAAGCATGGAAGCTTGAAAGTTGGGAGGCTAAAATTCAAGTCCCTGTTACTAAAGTAATCTTGAACAATTCTCTCCTTTTGTTTGAAATCCGGGTACAGAAGAAAGAGTGCTGGGTCTGGAGACAGAGGAGGTGGGTTCAAATCGTACCTGTGTGACTTTGGGAATGACCCTTCACCTCTCTAACTTTCAGCTCCTCATCTATAAAATGAAGAAGTTGGAATAGATAGTTTTTAAGTTTCCTTCCAACTCTCAATCTCTGGTTGTAAGATCTCTGGGGTCCCTCCCATCTCTAACACCCATTTCTCTATGATCCTGCCATTAATATGACTGATGGGCTAGGAGAAGTCTGAAATTCACAAAATTTCATCAACACATCACAGAAAAAGCTAAACTTGTAGAAAGTACCAAGGTGCTCCAGATCAGTTATTCAATCCATTAAAGGTTAATTTCCTCAAGGGGCCCTGGCTGGTAGGCTTGGGAGAAAGAGAGGAAGGCAAAGAAGGCTAAGCTCTTCCTTTTGCCTTTTCGATCCTGAAGACTGTCTCATTAAGGGCCCATCAATGGCCTTTTCAGAGTAGGATACAGACTGGGTGTTGTTTCTTACAGCTTTAATGTGAAGGTGCCAGTCAAATCCAAGGCCAATAAATATTTTATCGTCCATCTATTTCATCTCACATCAAATACGGCATAGGAAAAATGCATGCTGGATGTAATTAGGGCTGAACTCAGGCAGGATTTGATATTTCAATCTCTAGAAAGATCTACCCTGTACTTCATTTCTGTGGAGGACACTGGAGGCCAATGATCTGTTGTGTCCATTCACACATCTGGGGCTAGACGTCCTCAGGTAGGTTAAAAAGCTCCATATAGAGGTAGATTATGTGTGGTTTGAAGGATTACTAAAGTACCACCTCTCCCAACATAAAATCTTCCCTTCCAGCCTGCCTTAAATCATCAAAATGCTTAGTGCATTGTATTTAAGCATCAGAAGGGCCCTACTCAATTTAAGTGTTCTTTGGGAAGGGTAATTCATTAAGTTATTCTTACTTAATTATTAATGTCTCTTAAATTTTTGCTTTCTTTGGTTTACTGGAATAGACTGCCAGTTTATTTGAGGAAGATATGTAAGAGAATGCGCAAAAGAGGGTGTTTGTGTGAATGTGTATAGTGGGAATGGGACATACCAACATTTGTTTTCCAGAAAGTTAGGTAATATGTACGTGTTGGGGTGGGAGAATTGCCAAGGGTTCGTGTGGCAAAAGAATAGCAATAGTGTTCTTTGGGAACGGTATCTAAGTTGCTATTTTTTATTACTATCAATATCCATTATTATCTCTGGAATTCATGCTTTCTTTCTGGTTTATTGGACTAACGAGCTAGTTTATCAGAGAAAGATAGGCAAGAGAATGGGCATAGGAGGATGTGTTTGGTGGGAAATGAGATGTTATCAATATTTGTTTTTCCAGAAAGTTAGATGTTTTCCTCTGTGTGGGGTATGTGTGTGTGTGTGTGTGTGTGTGTGTGTGTGTGTAGGGGGGAGGGGAGGTGTGTGGTGCGGTGTGGAAGAATTGCAAAGGCTTCTTCCAGCAAGATAGTAGCAGTATAGAGTAACAGAACCAGCCTAGGCCTAGAGTTTAATGTTCTGGTTCTCTTATTTACTTGCTATGTCACCTTGGACAACTTAAGTCTCTCCAGGACTCAGTTTCTCATCTGTAAAATGGGGGTGTTGACCTGGACAGCCTGTAAGGCTCCTTCTAGATCTCTATCTATGCTCTCATGAAGCCAGACCCAGGTCCTGGTCCTTCATGCCTTCTATTCCCCCAAGGGTGCTGAAGACAAGCTTCCCTAACTTTATGATTTTTGCCCCAGGTCAACCCTACACAGGAATGGAATAACAGGACTGGACCCAGTGGTTTCCCTGCTTCAGGGTTTTCTTTTGTGGTCCTTGGTAGCAGATGTAAGCTGTAGGCAGACTAGAAATGCCAAGGGAAATCATGCTGCTTATGTAAGAAAGAGGGAGAGGCATGAGAGTCCAAGGAGAGAGCTTTTCTCATTTATTTTTTCTTTCCTAAGTGACTAAAACTGTATGATGCAGGTAAACAATAAGTGACCTTTACAAACAGAATTCTAAGTAGTAAATAGAAGTGTTCACAGCTACAGAAGATAGAGGGCAAAGAAGTGAAAACAATACTTTTCCCCCCAAAGCTATGGTATTATTATCTATCAACTGAATTAAATCCTTTTGATAGATTCCAGGATTTGGGGCAGCAAATACTTCTCTCAAGGGTTTTTCAGAAATCTACAAACACTTTTTAAAATCCTGGGCACAGTATATCAAGGTTATTTGGGTTTACAGGCACTATTTTGTTCAACATTCTACAAAAATATACCCAAAACACCTACTATGTGCAGAACACTGTTATCAGGTGTTAGGGAGAGATAGAGAGATTAACAAGGTTTTGCATTTGCCCTCCAGGGGCTTCTAATCTATTAGAGAAGAGAAGGAACACATGTAAAAACAAAACCAAAATAAATTAGACCCTGATGCCTGGGCAAGAGGCATCCAAAGTAATGAAGGAATCTAAAGGGGAAGAGAGCATTTTCAGCCTCGGAATCAGAAAAGGTTTCATGGAATAGGGGGCATTTGAGTTGGGCCTTGAAAGATAGACACACAATGCCTAGATGTAGGTTTTGAGAGAGGGATATTGGAGAAGCCATTCCAGATAGCAAGAACAGAGTTAAGAAAAAAAAAATGAAGCCAGGAAGTGGGTCCTTGAGATGTAGAGTAGTCTTTTTTTTTTTAAAGAGGAAAATCTAGAGTCATTTTAATTGGCATCATCTGCTCAGAGGCAGTTGTTTACAAAGTCTAAGAAAACCAAAGCTTTGCTTAAGCCAAACAACAATGGGTCATAATAACAATTCACATTTCTGTAGACTTTGAGGTTTGCAGAGTCTAGTCCCCACACTCTGGCTAGATAGTGAAACTATTATCTCTGTCTTACAGTGAAGGAAACTGAGTCACAAAGTAAATGACATTCGAGACCATGCAACTTTTTATTTGTTTTTACATCCCTAGTACCTGACAGAGTGTCTCGTGTACAGCATAATTTAATAAATGTTTGCTGACTTAAACTGAAGTAGACATGGCAGAAAAATTTGGACTCAGATATTCTGACTTTCCAAGATCTGTTCTACTCCTGTTAGGTGGAGCAGCAGGTGAGCTCTAGGTCTGGAGGCAGGCAGGCCTGAATTCAAATCTGACCTCAGGCATTTACTGATGGTGGGACTCTGGCCAAGTCACTTAATCTCTCTCTGCCTCAGTTTGACACCATATACTTAGAGGCAGCTGTTTATAAACTCTGCAAAAACCAAAGGTTACGCAATAGTAAAAATGGGCAGAAAATAGCACCTACTCCCAGCATTGTTGAAAGGACCAAATGAGATATTTGTAAAACACTTTGCCCAACTCATAGTAGGCACTTAATAATCCTTCCTTCCTTTCTTCCTTCCTTTCCTTCTCCCGACCTCCTTTCTTTTCCTTCCTTCCTTTTTCCTCCATTCTTTCCCTCCCTTACTCTTTTCTTTCTTTTACTTTTTTCTTTCCCTACTTCCTACTTTCCTTCCTTCCTTCCTTTTTCTTTCTTCCCTGCTTCCTTCCTACCTCCTTTCTTTCCTTTCTTTTCCCTCCTTTTCTTCCTCCCTTGTTCTTTTCTTTCTTTTTCCTTCCTTCCTTCCTTCCTTCCTTCCTTCCTTCCTTCCTTCCTTCCTTCCTTCCTTCCCTTTCTGTACTGCTCCTATACATCTGCCATCTTCTTCTTCACATTATATTTCTGTTTCTACATGTTTTATCCCTCCAATTAGATTGCACATTCTGGTGATTCACTCTCCTGAAGTCTGCTCGGGCTGGTCTGTGCCAGTGGTCGGGGCAGCCCTGGGCTCAGCGCAGCTCATGTTGTACTGGGCTCGGCTCCCAGTCTGGTGTGATAGACCCTTTCTGTCAGCTTGCCAAGCTGGCTTCAGAAGGAGATTTGTTTCTCTCTGTCACTTTGAAGGTTCTGTAGCTCTAAAATTTGATTAGAGTCATATTTTATAGGTATTGGAGGTGGTTGTGGCTGGAGCTTCCAGAATTTCCTGCTTCTACTCCACCATCTTGGCTCTGCCCTCCAATTGCAAGTTCTCAAAAACAACTATAATTCTAAAGTGAGATAGTTCCGTGAGCTTCTGGTACCAGGGAAAATAAATAACACCATGACCCTTATTTTATTTTAATTTATTTTCAGATACTTCTTGGTTTTTTTTAAAGCCCCTCCCCACTCCAAGCATTAAATGATCTCTTGCCACCAAGGAAAACAGTTTAAGTAAAACCAACCAAATGGCAGCCACATATGACAGCCCATGGGACATTGCACAGCTATGGCCCCCACCCCTCTACCAAGAAAAGGGAGTATGCTTCCTCATTTGTCCCCTGTAGCCAACACTGCTCACTGAATTTAACTAAGGTCACCTGACTTTTAGTGTTGTTTTCATGTACTTTAGTCATCATGTATATTCCCTCCCCATTCCTGTTTCTTCATTCTGTAAGAGTTCATAAAAGCTTTCTCCTACTCTGAATTTTTTTCATCATTTAAAGAATTCCATTGATGCTCTTTCTTTTTATACCATAGTCATTTCTAAATAAATCCCTCTTCATGTCCAACACAATCTCCACCTCCTAAAAGCCTTGCTTTTAACAAAGAAAAAAAAAGACAAACCAGCCAACATGTCAACCATATTTAAAAGAGTACATAGCATTTTGTGCTCTTATTCTGTCACCTCTTCGACAAAGGGGGCTCATCTTTTCACTAGGGCCAAGACCGGTTATTAAAAACACAATGTTATGTTTCATGGCATGATCCTTTTTGCTTACATATATTATTTTTGCTGGGTCTGTTTCCTTTACTCAGCATCTCTCAAATGAAGGGGTTGGTGTACGTGATTTTGAAGGCTCCAAAGTCTTATGACTCCCTGCCCCTTATTTCTGTCATCAGTGTCTATGACTTGATGGGGTAGGCAATGGGGAGCCATTGATGGGGAAGGTTTTGAGCATGGAAGACCATGATGAAAGCAGCACATAAAGGCATTCTGGGAGGAAAGGCAGAATATACTGGAGGGGTAGGAAAAGACTGGGATGGGAATATGAGGATAATTGTACCAAGCTGCTTGCTTTATGTAAAGATAAAGCTTAAGAGTCTCAAATATTGGAAAAGAACCTTGTGAAAGTAAGGGCTATTTAACCCAAGGGAAAGTTTGATCCTTCGGCTTGGTCATAGTAGAAAGGAAAGAAGGTTAAGTTGAGACTGTCTGTAAGACAGGGAGAATAAATGAATCAGTGAATTTTTTTTAAAAAGTAGCTACTGAGCACTTGCTATATGCTGGGTATTAGGGACACCCATGGAAAAGCCAGTCTCAATTCTCAAGGACTTCACATTCTAAAAGGAAGAGTCAACACATAAAGGGTTATCCCAAAAGTCTGAGACTCTTTATACTCCCAAAAGTATACAGGTTTCAGCTGCAAGGCAGATAGAAAGTCAGTCTGTCAAAAAACACTCACTAAACACCTATTAATGCCAGGCACTAGGCCAGGGGTGAGGATTTAAAAAGAGGCAGAAGACAGTCCCTGCCCTCAAGAATCTCAGAATCTAATAGAGGAGACAACAACCAATCATGCACAAACAAGACACAGACCAGAAAAATAGGAAACGATGAGGAGAGGGAAGGTGCTGGAATTAAGAAGTGTCAGGAAAGATGAGATTTTATTTGAAACTTGAAGGAAGCCAGAAAGTAGAGATGAAGAGTAAAAGTAATCCCCTGCACGAGAACCAGTCAGAGAAAATGCCAGAGTCAAGAGATGGAAAGTCCCTGGGGGATCTTCAGGAGAAGCAACCAAATAGATAGTAATTATTAAAAAAAAAATACATCATTTCCATTGACAAAACTGTTTCTTATGTTGAACCATTTGACAATGCCAAAATCTTTGGAAGGGAGAACTTTGTTTTCTGACTTCAAATGCATGTTCTTTTTACTATCTTAGAGACTGTGAAGATCATCTAATGTGACTTTTTTTCATTTTATAGGTGAGGAAATCGAAATCTATAAATGAGGAGGGATTTGCCAAGGGTCGCACAGCAAGTTTGTAAGAGGGCTGGACCTAAAACTTAGGAGTCCAGATTCCCAAATCCAGTGCCCTTTCTACTGAAACAAGCTCTTAATTTTCTTGCACTAGCTAAAATTGGATAGGTAAAGGGAAGGGAATAGCTTGCATAGGGATTCTGAATGCCAGAAAAGGGATATTTAACTCACATATTGTGAACGTCCCATCTGATAATAATAAAAGCAAACTTTCACTGGGATTGGTTATCTTAAACAATAACAGTAACAACAACATTATCACTGAAGCAGTGGTTGAGGATCACATTAACTCTTGGCTTGCTTTCCATAAAGAATTAGGCTCAGCCATCCAGAAATGCAGCTGGCCAATGGTAGGGCTGCTCCCACTTGGCTCTTGCTATGACAGCCTTCAAAATAAGCCTCTTTAATAAAGGTAATGGATCAGTCCTGCCTCAGGCCCTGCCAGGTACCTCATTAAGGAAAGTGATAAGAAGAGGTCTGGAGTGTCTTGAGTAATTCAATAACTTGAGCAAGAGAGAAACAGATCTGGGGAATGTACATGAAGGTAACTGTCAGTCTTGTAGAACCAAAAGAAATTTTAAAAGGGGGATTTAGGATTTTTAATCTAGAAAAGAGCATCAGAAGTCATTTAATCCAGCCCCCTCACTTCCAGAGATTTAAAATGACTTACTTTAGAGCACAAGTTAGCAAATAGAGACAGGATTCAAACTCAGAGCTCATGACTCCACGCTTGGCATTTTTCCCACTGTAAATAAAGGAGAAAAAGAAGATAAAGGTTAATGAGGACTTAGAAGCCTATGGAAACTTATAATTAGAAGCAGAGTGCTGGAGCCAGCTCATACCACAGCTACAAGCTAATTGTTAAATTTTCATTGTGAGAATTTACACCTGGAAATCTGCAAATACTGCAAATCAAGAATTGATTTGTTATTCTGGTGATTATCTGGACTTTAGAACACAATGAAGAATATGTTATTGCAGATTAAGTTTAAAAGTATGCCTTATGTATATTATTTTTCCCCTGGAGAGTTGGTTTTTAAACATTTCTCAGCACTCCATTGGCTGGAAGGGACTTCAGAGGTCATCTAGCCTCTGCTTGGTGACACACTCTGAAAGGGAATTCAATAATTTCTAAGGCAGTCCATTTGATTTTTGCACAATCTTAATTGTCAGGGCAGTTATTTTTTTATATCAAGTCAAAGTCCTGTGAGACCTTATGACTTCTATCTATTGCTCTGCTCTCTGCAGCCAAGAAATAAAAGACTAATGCATCTTCCGTAGGACATTCCTTCAAATATCTGAAGATGCTATCATGGGACTCCCCCACCCTCTCACCAAATCTTCCCTTTTGTAGGCTGAACATCCCCAGTTCTTTTAACTGGTTATCATGGTTCTCTTTCTAAACTGTGGCACCTAGAACCCTATGCATTAATATCAACGTGGGGTAGAAAGTAGCCAGATGATCACACGTCTTGTTCTGGACACTATGTTCCTATCAGTGAAGCTCATAACTGAGTTACCCCCACTGAAGTGATGTGGTTGGTTATACCTGGAACCTCCCTCATCCACCAAATTCCTCCTTCTCACCAATGGAAATCTTACTCATTACTCAAAACCCAACTCCCTTATCAAACCCTCTCTTCAATCATAAGTGATCCATCCCTCCATTATATTTCCATAATACTTGGCTCCTACTTTCCCCAAAGAACATTTTGCTTTGTATTATAATTTTTTGTATGAGATACAAAAAGCTCACCTCTATTAGCCTTATTTGTCTCTCAACGTCCTACTAGACTGTACCACGAGGACTGTGTTACTTGTCTTTGGTTCCCCTTAATCCATGTTACAGAGCTTTCCAGAGTTAGTGACTCTGTGCCCTTGGACCAATCACTTAAGTTCTTTGAGTTGACGTTTCCCCAGATGTAAGATGGGGGTAGCAATACCTGTTCTCCCCGCACCAAAAGATTGTTTACTGATATGACGCTGTGTAAATGAATGTGCTTTGTAAATATAAAGTGCCTGATAAAAATCACAAAATGGGTAAGCGGAAAGAGACATTCTAGACTTTCCAGTCTTCCTTCTTTTACTTTACAGATAAAGAAATTAAGTTTAACAGAGGTTATGTAATTTGTCCAAGATCCCACAGCAAGCTAGTGGTTTTATAAGAGTAAGAAATTATTATCAATAATAATGAAAATGTGATCAGGAGTGTTCTGGATATACTTATGATACCACATCCCCAACAAAGGTGACCTGAAATGTAGGCTGGACAGACAGATACTAATGTAATGTCAATGGCTCCCCAATACTACTGGTCTTTTACAATGGTTCTGACATTCAACCAGAGACTAAAAGCATTCTGTAGACACAGCATAGACACAGCACTGGCATGAGTCAAAAGACCAGAGTTCAAATCTTGATGCAGCTGACCACCTGACAGGGTTGTGGTGAGACTTAGAAAAGATAATGGCTATGCCAAACTGCAAACTTTGGAAGTGCTGTATAATTGATAGGTATTGTAGTCAAATAGCATTTATTAAGCACCTGCTAGGTCGACCACTATTCTACTCCATATGAATGCTGGGGATAAAATGACAAAAGTTAAATGATCCTTACCTTTGAGAAGTTTACAGTGTAACATTGGTAGAGATGGCATGTACATACATTAATATATGTGAAACGCATACTACGTACATCAGTATATGTGAAATACATACATGTTTCTTGGCAAAGATACTAGAGTGGTTTACCATTTCCTTCTTCAGCTCATTTTACAGATGAGGAACTGAGGCAAATAGGGTTAAGTGACTTGCTCAGGGTCATTGTCTGAGGCCAGATTTGAACTCAGGTCGTCCTGACTCCATGCCCAGCGTTTTATCCACTGTACTATCTAAATACCACTAGCATTGGATAGGATGACCTCTAAAGGTCCCTTTCCAGCTCTGGCGTGCCCTGATTTTACTTGGGTCAAGGAAAAAATGTACATCAGATGACGCCCAGCCTTATGCAGAAGGTTGGTAAAGGATGGGTTCCAATCCAATCTAATGATGTTCATTCCCCTTGGCCTAGAGCAGTACAATGGTTTGTTGGCTTAGGATCTTCTGGTCAGTGGGAAAATGGCTATCTCTAAAATGCCAAAACCAGCAATGATGCCAAGTGGCATCCTTTTACAGCTGCCTCCTGCAATTGGCTGAACTCTGTAATGAAGGGCGCATTTAGAAGCCCCCCCCCCAGTAGTCCAAAGTGCTGAGGAGGGGAATCTTTTTTCCCCTTTAATTTCCTGATGGCTGCATCTGAACGAGAGATACCGTGGATGGCGTGAGCCCAGGTTTCCACGTTTCATTTCCTGAGGCCCAGGGACAAATACAAAAGAAGGAAGAAAGAAGAGCAGAATGGGGACTACAAACTGGGGTGGGGGGAGGGATGGGGAGGAAGTAGGGCTGCAGAAGAAGCCAAAGCAGACTCTAACACAGCGTTTCCCAAATGTTTAAGTCTCAGGACCCCTTTACACTTACTAGCCATATCATCCTGGGCAAAATGACTCCTCACTTTGCCTTATTCTCTCACATGCAACATGTGGGGAACAGAATACCTCTCTAAGCACCCTTGTAGTGTCTGATAGTCTATGATCTTATGATTTCCAATTCATGCCAATTGTTAACAGGTACTCTCTTACACAAAGGAGCCTAAGATTTAGAGCTGGAAGAAAACCCTCGTCAAACTTCACCACTTTGTAGATGAGGAACCTGAGGAACAGAGCAATGAAGAATTTGCTCCTGGTAGTGTGGGTAGTGACCCGGAGGGAGGAACCAAACCCACATGCTCCCAGCTAATATTTCTACCCAACCTCCAGTAGAGCCTGCAGAGCTCCTGTTGGTCTGATCAGCCAGTCAGACATACTGTACCTTGACCCCAACATGGTAAGGTCATTTTGGTCCTGTTCGAGAATGAAGGACAACAACTATCTGTTTATTTTAACCTTGGGTCTTTCTGAGAATCAACCATAGGAATGAGGACATCAATATGTATGCTCAGGGGAGGAGGGATTTTAGGTGCACCTCGAATCCCTGATGTACTGTCTGGTCAATGTTTAATTGTGTCCTACTGGTCACACATACTTCATGTGTCCCAGGACAGTCTCCCTCCTCCCGGCATGCTTTGCAGAACAACTACACATTAGATGAACTTATATTTTCTTTTTTTTTCAACAGAGAAACATGTCCAGATGACCTTTTTTAACTACTTTGAAAACAGAGTTAGTTCAGAGGAATGACAGGGGTTTCACCTGCTGCCCCTGCTAAAAAGCAGATCAGGCCAACCTACAGCCATCTCAGGAAAAGATGGAAAGAAACAAACAAACCGCAATTCCCTTACACTCTGACCTTCCTCCCAAGCCTCCACCTCTTTCAATGTTTAAAGCACTTTCATATCAAGTTTCTTATCTGAGTCTTGAAGCTCTGGAAGAAATGCAGATCAGATAAGAGCCCCATTTTATAGACTAGAAGGAGAAACCCAGAGGGTTGTCACACAGATAGTAAAGGGGAGGTCAGTAAGGAAAAAACAAGGTTTTTCAGTTCCTTGCTTAGTGTCCAAAATTATGCCTTTCAGAGTTATTTTGATGCTTTCTGCAAGAAATTCTGACTTTGACACTTAACTAGTTGTAAGGCTGTCTACTAGTCGCTTAATTTTTTTCAGTTTCAATTTCCTTATCTGCAAAATAGTGATTAATAATTCTTATATGACCTAACTCCCAAGGCTTCTATAGGAAATGTCTATGCCTCCTATAAGGTACTGTCTGAACAAGTTACTATTTTATTAGCCATGATAATAATAATTATTATTGTAGAAAGATATAATTTAAAATGAGTGTAATGGTGGCTTCTCAATTTTAATCAATTCGTATTGAACTAGGTTTATACTCCCAAAGAGATCAAAGAAAGAGAAGGACCGATAGCTACAAAAATATTTGTAGCAGTTCTTTTTATAATGGCAAACCTTCCTGAAAACTAAAGAGGTGCTCATTATTTGGGGTAATGACTGAATGAATTGGTGTGTGAATGCAATTGAGTACTATTGTGCTATAAGAAATGATGAAAGATGATTTCAGAGAAACATGAGGAAGATTTGTATGAACTGATACAGAGTGAGGTGGGTAGAACCAGGAGAATAATTTGTACAATACTAACACTGTAAAAATGATTAACTTTTAAAGACTTAAGAACTGATCAACACAATGAGAAGGTCAATGATGAAGATACAGCATGAGACACAAATTTTTGGATATGATCAATATGGAAATTTTGCTTTACTTGGCTATGTAGATTTGTTATGAGGAGACTTTTTCTTTCTTTCTTTTTATTGTGAAGGGAAGGAATTAGGGAGAGAAAATAAATACTTGCTAATTAAAAGAATAAAATTTAACTAAAAACAATTCAATTCAATAAACAGTTAAGTATCTCATATTTTCAAGAATCATTGATATGAGGAAAAGAACCTATATGTTCTAAAATGTTTATAGCAGCTCTCTTTGTCTTGGCAAAGAACTAGAATATGCAGGTATGTCCATCAATCGGGAAATGGCTTATGGTATATGATTGTGATGGAATGATCCTGTATCATAAGAAATGATCGGCTCAGTGATTTTAGAAAAAACATAGAAAGACTTGTACAAAATAATGAAAAACAAAGTGAGCAGAACCAAGAAAACTTGTATATAGTAATAGCAATATTGTTTTAAGAACAACTTTGAGAAAATAAGTTATTTTGTCTACTATAAAATACCCAAATTAACTATAAAAAACATATGAAGAAAGATGCTATCTGCATCCAGGAAAGAACTGATAAATAAAGTATGTATAGGATAGTTTTAAACGCATGCACACACTCAAACATTTGTCTTTAATGGTAGCCATCTCTAGGGTGGGAAGAAAAAAAGTACATGATAAATTTGTTTTATATTTGAAAGGAATAGTAAGTGGATAGTAGATTCTACATAGTAGATTCACACTTTCATGTACAATTGTCTTTAATTGTACTATGTAATAGAAATGCTTCTTTTATTCCATAAACTTAAAATGACATTTTAAAAAAGGATCAATGATATCGTACCTGCCCTCATAAGCTTACCGTTTTGTAATAAAGGCAAGCTATGCACTCAGAGAAATATGTCAAAAAACACCATAAGCAAGAAATAAAATGCTACATAATTTCCTTAAGAAGTAAGAGATTATATCCAGTTCAGGATGCAGGGAAAGGAAGAAGGAACATTTGAGCTAGGCCTTAAGCTCAGGCATTTCAAAAGGCAGAAACTGAGGAGGAAAGAAGGTGCTATGGATCGGACCATTTCTAGTAGAGGGAAAACCTCGAGCAAAGGCAAAGATGTGGGAAAGTGTGGAATGTTCAGAGTGCCATGAATAATGCCTATTTGACTGGGACATAAAGTACAAGTAAGGGAGTTATGTGAAATACAGCTTAAAAGGTAGGCTGGTGGCCTTGAATGCCAGGCTAAAGAATTGGGACTTCATTTGCCAGGCAATGTGGAGAGTCACTGGAGGGTTCTGACTAAAGGAGAGACAGTAATGTCTGAGTAGAGGAGATATGCAATTTCTGAGTAAAACAGAGACAATAATAATAGCCATTTCCATTTTTACAGATACCTAAGGTTTAGCACACACTTTTCTAATAAGAGGTCTGTGACACAGGCAGCAGAAATATCATTCCCATTTTACTAACTAGAACCTGAGTCTCAGAAGAGTGAAGTTACTTGGGTAGGTCACAAAACCAGTATATGCCTCCAAGGGCTCAGACTTCAACCTTTCTTCTGACTCCAAGGTCAATGTTTTCTCTTGATCTGATAACCATGTTTTCTCTTGATCTGGTAAGATCTGTAGAGATAGACCTTCCATCCACTAGAGAGAGCTCAACTTTGTTCCTGAGGGGCAGGGGATGTACTTCCCTTCCCATGTCACCTGTCAGTTCTGATTGCTCAGCCCATTTACAGAGAGGCAGCAAAGTTCAGTTAAGTTCACCCAATTAAAATTGAGAGTACTATGAGCTGGGAACTTGATGGTAATTCATGCAAGGATTCTAAAAGAAGGCACTGCTACTACTTTCTCTGTCTTCGGGGGGTGATTTGATTTATTGGATTCCAGCAGTGTATTAGTCACGGTATTGACTCTGACAGGGCTGTTGTAGGACCACAGTATTGAGATCTGGGGAACATTCAACTCATTAGTGTCTGTGTGTACTTTCCAAGGCTGGCCCCCAGAGGCAGGAGCTGCTGAGAACATTAAGCCCCAGACCTGAGCCTCCCAAAGGAAGGCATCATTGCTACATGCTGCCTCCCCTACCACTTCCCTCGCAGAACCCCAACTACAGCCCTGGGCCCCTTCTGACATTTTATGTTCTTCTCCCACTGCACTACAGCTTCAAATTCTCCATCAACAGGAGCAATGATTAGGAGAGGCTTTGATGTGGCAGTCATAATAACTCACATTTAAAGAATATGCTAGTGTTTGTAAAATACTTTGGGTGGTTGGTCCTCAGAAACTACCCCACTGAGGTAGGTGCTGTTATAATCTACATTTTGCAGATAAAGGAACATATTCAAAGAAACTAAATGACTTGCCCAGGATCATGCACCTGGATTTGGCTGCAGGATTGAAATCTAGGTTTTCCTATGAAGTTAAAAAGTCCAGTCCTCTGAGGTTTGCAAGGTGGGTGACTATGGCTAAGCATTCACCCTTCTGTACTGCTATTCACCAAGATTGTATTCAGCACCTTATACTTTCAAGGCACTGTTTTCCCATCTGTGAAATGGGGAAATTAATATATTACCTACCTTGCAGGGTGACAGAATCACAGAATTTAGAATTGAAAGGGGAACTTAGCAACCTATAATTGATAGGAATCCCCACTTGAAAAGTGGATATAGGAACTCTACCAGAAGGCCGCCCATCTCCACCCTTGGATGGCTCTAATTGTTAAGATATTTTCTGAGATAGCAAGCCTAAATTTGCCTCTTTGTAACGGCTGTCCTTTTTCTCCAAGTTGCATTCTGTCCTCTTTGAGCCAAACAGAACAATTTAAAGCCCCTTTCCACAGGACATAATGAAAAGAAGGCTGAACTTGCACTCATGAGACCCGAATTGAAACCCCAGTTCTGCTGCTAACTACCTGTGTGGCCTTGGACAAGTCACTTAACTTTAAGCTACTCTGTGTGCGTGTGTTACTATAAGAGAATTGCAGGGGAGAGAGCTGGAAGGGACTTCAGAGTTCATCTAGCCCACCCATTCATTTTACAGATAAGGAAACTGAGTCTCAGAGAGTAGAAAAGAATTGGTAAAGATCATACAGCGAGTGAATTGGTGACATAACCAGGGTTAGAACCAAGGACATTGTATTTTACACACAGTAAGAGCTAATGAGTGTTTGTGTATTATGTTATCTTCCAGTTTCCCATTCAGGGCTCACTCTGTGACCTGGAAAGGATCTCAGATTATTTCCTTTAAAGGTACAAGTAGTGCATTTTAAAAACAGCCATCTAGTATATATTAAGTGCCCACTATGTGCTAGGCCATGTACTAAGTGGTGGGGATACAAAGAGACAAAGAACATAGTCCCTGCTCTCAAGATGTATACACACGCACAAACATGCATGCACGTATACATGCACACACATACATGTCAACACAGACACATATATACTGCATACAGAGAAAAATACAAAAACACATGCACATACAGGCATACATGCATAAACACACATACATGCACACATAAATGCGCATATATACACATATACATATAACTACACACAAACACACATGCATATATACATACATACATGTCAACATAAACACATATATACATGCACATGGAGAAATATACCTAAAACATGCACATATAGGCATGCATGCATAAACACACACATATATATGTATACATAAATGCACATACATACACACATAAATACACATATATACATACACACATAACTACATATACACACATATATACACCTATCTATCTATCTATCTATCTATCTATCTATCTATGACATACAGGAACAAGGAGAGTTTGGACAGAATTCCCTTTCTCTTCTAAATCCCAATATATGTACTCCATTTTATGCTCATAGGAACCTTGGAGATTATCTAGTCCAATCCCCTCATTTCATAGATGAGGAAACTGAGGCTCGGACAGTTAACAGACCTTGAACAAAGCTATACAGCTAATTAGTGGCGTGGTAGGGAATAGAATGCAGTCCTCCATGGAGGCTCTCAAAGGAGCCCTGAGTTATTGGGTTAGGAAAGGCAAATCTAAAGGAAGAAGATAATGACCACTTGTCTGGCACGGCACAGAAGGAATCTCTTGTTCAGTCCAGACTAAACTAGATGACCCTGAGGTTTTCCCGGCATTGAGAGTCTATGATGCCAAATTCTACCGCATGTTTTAAGGACTGGGCTAGGTCTGATTTAATCTGTGTACCTTCCCCAGCACAGAGTAGGACTTAAAGCTTTTCATTCAAATTGACATTTTTGGTTATGTGATAATGTGCTTTAAAACTGTGTTAAATTTATATTCGTCATTGAGCTCTCAACGTTAATTGACAGAACTGAAAATAAAAGGATATGAATGTGATTTGGAAGAAAACACAACTTTCCCACATTCATAGTTAGGCTGAAGGCTGGGTGAGCTACTGGCTTAAATTCTTCTAAAGGCTGAATCAAGTTAAAAAAAGTTTCCATGTCAATTAGCAAAGTCTACACTGTCTCATAAATGGTACAGAACATTTTATTTATTCCACACATTCCATGGCTCCCAATGCTCCCTCTGGATATGAGCTTAGAACAATATCAAGAATCCTAGGATGTTAGAATTAGAAGGACTCTTAGAACAAAGAATGTTAGAACATACCACATTAGAACTGGAAGATATGCTCATTCATCCTTCCTCTCCCTCACCCCGCCCCACTCCACATCAGGGAAAATGAGGCCTGGGGCAGTAAGATGAAAACACATGTCATTAGCAGAGCTGGTACTAGAATCCAAGTGTCTTAATTCTCTATCTAGTATTCTTTCCATGATATCAAATGGTCACATAGGTATGAGAAATCAATAAGTAAGGTGACTTTTAATTTTTCACAGTCATACAAGGTATCCCAAAAGTTTTATTGCAGTTTTAAACTTAAAATACAGGATTTCTTAAAAGTCTTAGTGAACTTTTTAAGTTGCACTAAGACTTTTGGAATACCCCATATTTACTTAAAATGTGTGAATCAAGACACATGCTAATTAATGTATTATGCATAGGTGTCTACCAAATAAAGTCTAAACTTTTTTTTTCCTATTGCCTACCAAATATTATGCAAACTTTTCATCATGGCATTCAAGGCGGTCCAGACATCACATATTCCTCCTAAACCACAGACTCTACACCCCAGCCAAACTGGTGAGGAAACATACCCATTAAGGCCTCCTATTTCTTTTAAAATATTAAGAAATAATATTAGCATAGTATACTGGTCTCAAGTCCTTGATCTCACCTGAATAGAAAAATCTTATCACTACTTCCATCAAATTCTAAGGAAACAACCCCCTGCACTGAAATATTTTTGCTAGTTTCTAAAAAAGAGAGGGGACAGCTAAGGGCACAGTGGATAGAGTGCTGGGTCTGGAGTCAAGAAGACTTCAGTTCAAATCTGGCCTCAGACACTCACTATCTGAATGACCCTGGGCAAGTCACTTAACCCTTTTTGTCTCAGTTTCCTCATCAGTAGAATGAGCAAGAGAAGGAAATGGCAAACCACTCCAGTATCTTTGCCAAGAAAAGACTAAATGGGGGTCACACAGAGTTGGACACGATTGAAAAATGACTAAGATAAAAAAAAAAGAGGCCAGATCAGATTTAGGAAGGAACTGATATTCCATGAAATTTATTAGAGTAATAATTATATTAGGAGCATAAAAGTCCTTTGATTTATCCAATTAGGAGCAGTATGTTTTTCTCTCCCTTCAACCAGATGGAATGATTATAAGAAAATCATTTTAACTTAGTATTGTTTTGTTTAAGCAAATCATAAACCTTGACCTAGACTGTGTAACCCTTGTTTTAAATTTTACGTAGATTTTTGTCTTTATGTCTTAACATTATGAAGTGTTGAAACGGCTTAAGAGAGATTTTTTAAAAAGTAGGAGGAAACTCTGCCCATTTGGAACTCTGTGTCTGTCTCTCTGTCTGTCTCTGTGTGTCTCTCTGTCTCTTCATTGTCTGGTCTAGCAGTCAGATTCTTTAAAAAACAAAACAAAACAAAACAAAACCTGTATTGTTTTATATAGGAAGTAAAGGGATCTGGCTGACACAGCTCTATGGAAATCCTGCAAAGGAAGGCAGCATTGATCAAATAAAGAATTTTAAGGCTCTCCCAGTCAATGGGAACATCTAAATCCTTGGGAGAGAGGGGAAGGGTCGGCCTCATTAAGGTTCCTGGCTCCTTTAATCAAATAGACTACTTTAGCTCACTATTTCCTTTCTTTCCAGACATGTGTCTGGATAGAAAAAAGGAAACCACAGTGGCCCAGGGACTAATTGCTGCATGTTCTGGGGGATACAATTAAATGTCAAAGAGTAGTACAGAGTATAGTGTAGCTTTTGGTCAACACAGAAACAAACCTCTCTGAAATTCTCCAGCTGCTGGAAAAATTGAGACTCTGAACCTCGAAAAATGCAAACATAGTCTGTTGTTTCCTACTCCACCCCACCCCTTCTTGTGAGAGTGGGTCTCCCTATCTCGTCCAGACTGGTAGGGCAGTGGATACTCCTTGGTCTGCCCGCCTTGTAGATGAGTATTAAGTTCTAACTTGCATCATTTCTAACCTGGTCCACTTCACCCCTTTAGGCAACCTGGTAGCACTCCCTTACCCAGATTTTGAGTACACATATAATCAGCTTTAGACCTCCTATATCTGAATTCAGGAGCTACATCAGCCTCGGTTTCCCCTCATAGGACCATTCCGTTCCTTCTTGATGGCACCGGAGAAGAAAGCAAAGGCATACTCTGTGTCTATCTGTCTCTCTCCCTCTGTCTGTCTCTACCCACTTCTTTCTCAGGAAGGAGCAATGGAATTAAAGTTGTTTGTTTTGGCCAATGTGACATCCTCTCTTTCTCACCTATTTTCTTACACAGAATGCTAACAGGATCTATTTCCAGGGAATTAGGAGGGACTTTCCAATCAGGCTGCCAACAGTACTGACTTAGGTGGATATGAGGAAGCGTTTTTTTTGTTTTGTTTTGTTTTGTTTTTGAACAATCTTGGTCATCCAACAAAAGAACGGGCTGCTTTCTTCAGCAGAGGATGGATGACAACTTACCAGTCACTTGCTTATAGATGAGAATCCTGTTCAGATACAGGTTGGCCGAGATGGCCTCTGAGGTCCCTTCTCACTGCAGTATTGTGATTCTGTAATTCTGAGAGTGTCAGTGAGGCTTAGCTAATCAGAAAGCTGTTAACTCTTCCCAGGAGAATGCCCTGCATAGAAGCAGCATATTGTAGGACACCCATAAGCCATTGGACTGTATTGAATTACCACAGTGTGATGGCAGGATGATATGCTTTGGTCCCCTGCCCATGACTTGGGGACTCATTAATAACATTTGGTAAGTGACTGAGCATTAGCGGAGCCTATTATGTTTGATTCTATGACCCTCAAGAGATCTGTGCCTGGCTCAAGTCACAACTGAACACACTCAATAAAATCTACTTGCTCCAACTCATACCAATTGGTCTGCCTTGTTCTGCTTTGCGTTGTGGAAGATGAGACAATAAAAATGAGAGGATTAGATCAGGGGATCATTAAGGCCTCTTCCAGCTCTGACAGTTTTGTTTTAAGGTCCCTGAAAACATTCTAGGTTCAAACAGTCTAGATTCTAACGTCCCTTCCAGCCTTAACATTCTATGTTCTAAGGCCTCTAACATTCCATGAACCTGTGATCCTATGTATCCTGAGTCTTACTTCTGTTGAATTTTCTTTATAACTCACTAGTACACTCCAGCTCACTCTTATTCTCTCTCTCCAGAGATCAAGAATACCCATAACAGGCAGAATCACAGAATTATACTGAGAAGGACCATGGAGCTCACCTAGTCCAACCCCCTAGTTTTTTCCTGATGAAGAAATTGAGGTCCAAAGAGAAAAATACTACTTGTCCAAGGTTACACACTGTGTTAATGGTAAAACTTGGACAGTAGTTAAAGTCTGCTGACTCTACTGAGTTAAAATTCCTATTTCAACATGAAGAAGGCTGAGACTTCAGGTGAATGAATGAACATTTAAGTGTTTACTATGAGCTAGAAGCTTACATTCTAATTCTAATAGGAGAAGGTAATGTATATAGTGGAATGGTGGCCAGGGAAGAGTATTTTGGTCTAAGAATTCACAGGTATAGTTTGAGGTGCCATAGAAATGTCAATTGACATGTTCTTTCCCAAGGAAATGGTAATGCTGATGTGATTACTGTTTCCAAATACAGACATGGAAAGTTGGAGAAGTATGGTTATAGTATTAAATTCCATAGACACAAAAATCACAGAATTTCAGTTGGAAGGGAACTCAATGATCTTCTAGCCCAGTGGTTCTCAACCTTCCTAATGCCGCAACCCTTTAATACAGCTCCTCATGTTGTGATGACCCTCAACCATAAAATTATTTTTGTTGCTACTTCATAACTGTAATTTTGCTACTGTTATGAATCGTAATGTAAATATCTGATATGCAGAATGTATTTTCATTGTTACAAATTGAACATAATCCACAGATTGAGAACCACTGATCTAGCCTAATACCTCTGTGAAAAAGAAACTGTACCCCTCCCACCCTACCACCCTCCTACCCTACTGACAAATCATCAATCTAGCCTTTGCTTGAAGATCTCTAATAAGGGGGAAACATCACTTCCCAAGGCAGTCCATTCCATTTTTGGACAGCTCTAATCTTTAGGAACTTTTCCCTTATCAGCAATTCTTTTTTGTGTCATGGACCCTTTCACAGTCTGATGAAGCCTATAAATCTTTTCTCAAAATAATGTTTTATAAATGCTTAAAACAAAATATGTAGGCTTATAAAAGAAAACAATTGTATTGAAATAATTTTTAAAAGTTTTAAGTTCACAGAAGCCAGGTTAGTCATTCATGCCTTTATCAAGCCTAAATTTTACTTTCTGCCACCAATGTTCCTAGTTTTGTCCTCTGTGGCAAAACAGAAAGAGCCTCATCTCTTTTTCATATGAGAAGCTTTTAAATACATGAAGAAAACTATCAAAGCTCTCCCCTCTTTTCCAGTCTTCTTTGCATCAGGTAAAGCATTCCCAGTTCCTTCAACCAATCCTTATAGGTCATGAATTTAAGTCACTCAATCATCCTCATTACCCTCTCTGAACCCTGTCCAACTAATCAACATCCTTCCCTGAATATGGTGCTCAGAACTGAACAGAACACGTCCAGAAGAGTGCTGACCAGGGCAGGTGCAGGAGGATTAGATCAACATTGCCCCATATCACATTAGCTTCTTTATTTTCTAAGTTGATTTTGAACTTCAGCCCACTAGATCCTCAGATCTCATTCAGATAAAATGCTTTAGAATTAATCGTGCCTTCCCCATTTAGAATGTGGAAAGCTGATTGTTGAGCCCAGCATAAGACTTTATATTGATTAGAATTAAAACTTTTTGATAGCAAGTCTGCCTTCCTCCACCTTAGTTCTTTCTCTAAGTTGTTACTTGAAAATTTGGTATTAATCTGGGCATTTATTTATTTATTTATTGTTATTAAATCTATTTTTAATTTTCCCCACGATTACAGATCACATGTGAATCTCGGTATTTATCAAAGCCATTAACCAAAATGGTAAACCCATTGAATAATATATCTGGTAGGATCTTAGAGATAATCTAGTCCAATACAGTACCTAACACATAATAGGCACTTAACACGTTTGTTGAATTGAAATTTACAGACAGAGAAACTGAGGCCAAGATTGTTAAAAGGGCTTGTCAAAGTGAGTCGGTGGCAGACAGAGAAAGAGAACCCTAATCTTTTCCCTTTGGTTCTAGCTTCCCCTCAAAAATAAAGAATATGAAAGCGGTTTCTTTTTGTTTTTCCAGTTTCAGAGCATTCCAGGCATATCTCACATCTTGTAAATTCCCATAGCAATTTTCTCCCAAGGAGTCCATGAACATTGTGTATAGTACTGAAGACTTTGTTTATCCATGTAAGTGTATCCTTGAGAAATGAGGAATGCCATAGATTATTATCATCATTTTATAGGAGCAGAAAACTAGAGGTCCAGCAGTGGGATGAGTTTGAATTTTAAACCCCAAGTCAACCTTTCCTTTAATAATATTACCTTGCATCACAGCAGAGATTTGTATATCATTTAGAAGACTGGACTAGACATCAGGAAGACTTAGCTAGGTGCAAATCCTAGACCTACTCACTAGCTGTGTGACCCTGGGCAAGTCAATTGTCCTTTCTAAACTTTAAGCAACTCATTAGTACATGCTGACTACAACTACTAGCTAGCCATTATGAAGCACTTTAATGTTTACAAAGCATTTTACAAATAATATGTCATTCAATCCTCAACAGCCCCATTTCTCAGATAGGGAAATTCAGGCAGAGGTTAATTGACTTGACCAGGATCACAGAACTAGTTAGTTAGTGTCTGAAGCTAAATTTGAACTCAGGTCTCTCTAACTCCAGATCCAGCACCCTATCCACTCTGTCACCTCCCTTTTCATTCAAAGGGAGCAATCTGCAAATGGTAGCGAATTTCCACGAAGGGTGTTCACACCCCAAGGAAATCACACATCCTTCATATTCTGGAATATTCAGATATTCATATTCCATATATTTATATTCTGGAATTTTCAAAGCACTTTTCCATTATAGTATGAGTTCGGTAAGACAGGGATTATTAGGCAAACTTATTAAGATAAATGAAACTCAGTCTCTGTTTTCAAGGAGTTCATAGATTAGATGAAGGTTAAACTCTAAAATACCACTGCATTTAATTTCTAATATACCTAATAAATGATAACAGTTGAATTATTATTCCCATTTGACAGTTGAGGAAATTAGGACTCCAGTGTATGTGAAAGCCTTTGTGATCTTTAAGCCAATATAAAAAATAGGTTAATTTCTGTCTAATTGCTTGAAGGCACATATATCAACAGCAGGGACCACTTTCTCTTAATTGCCTGTCCTTTTGGTGTTCCTGTTCTGTTCACTGCGTGGGGCTGGTTTTTAAAGGCTTTGGCACATTATAAACACTCAAAGAATAACACAGTGAAATCTCCATGAATCAGGATACCTGGCAAATGAATGTTTTTGATGAAATGAATGAACTTGTTATCTCTTCCACAAACTAGATACCCATCTCTGGCTCTGGTCATTTGGTCAGGAATTCTCTCTCTCTCTGTCTCTCTCTCTGTCTGTCTCTCTCTGTCTCTCTCTCTGTCTCTGTCTCTCTCTCTTTCTCTGTCTCTCTGTCTCTGTCTCTCTGTCTCTGTCTTTCTCTCTCTGTCTCTCTCTGTCTCTCTCTCTCTCTTTCTCTGTCTTGGTTTCTCTCTCTGTCTTTGTCTCTGTGTCTCTGTCTGTGTGTCTCTCTGTGTTTCTTTCTCTGTCTCTGTCTCTCTTCATCTCAGCCTAAAGGCTTCCCTGGCTTCAAGTTCCAATGAAAATTCCATCTTCTACAGGAAGCCTTTCCCAACTCCTCTAAATTCTAGTGCCCTCCTGCTTTTATTATTCCTATTTATTCTCTATATAGCTTATTTGTACATATGGGTTTGCTTGCTGTCTCCTCCGTTAGACTGTAAGCTCCTTGAAGGCAGGGAATCTTTTGCCTCTGTTGTATCCCCAGTGCTGAGCATGGTACCTGGCACATGCTTGGTTAATAAATGTTGATTGACTGACTATGAATGTTTACTCCAAAGTTTCCTTTATTTCATGTTCAACCTATGCAAACGCTTCCTGGTAGCTTTGTGTGTGTGTGCCAGCCTACACTAGTCCAAACTGAACCATTCATTGACTTTTCTCGGCAATCAAAACCTTTGAGACAGGTTCCTACAGCTTAATACTTAAAGAACTGCCTTTGGAAAGAAAACGCCAAAAGGGGTTACAAAGAGTCAGGAACAGCTGAACAACCTCAACACCGCCACCACCGCCACCATCGCCACCAAGAGATGGGAAGACTCATTACCTCCCGAGGTAGCTCACTCCCCTTTCATTCAGCAGTCCCTGTCCAGACGGTTTTTGTTACACTGAGCAGAGGTCTGCCTTGGTGCGCCTTTCAGAAATGCTCCTAATTCTGCCCTCCAGGGCCAAGCAGAACAAGTTTAATAATCCCTTTTCCTCACAACAGCTTTTCAAATACTTGAAAATAACTGTGAAGTGCCTCCCTTGCCCGACCTCCCTCCCCCCCACCCCCAGCTTTCCTCTCTCTTTTAAGGTAATCATTTCCATTTCCATCAAGCCTCAAATGACACGGTTTCTAGTCCTCTGCCCACTCTGTGTTCCCTCCTATGGGCATGTTTCATGCAGGCAACATCTAGTTCAAGATGCTGGACACAGTACCAACCCAGGGGTAGATAGTTCCCTTGAAAATACCCTCTGTTACTGGCTTATTACTTAGTCATGCTGAATACATATACAGTTATCCCTTCCACATCATGATATATCATGGGTCAGCATAAGAAATTAAATGGGAATTTGGGGAGAGTTTTGCTGAAGCAACATATGGCATGCAAAGGCCAGCAGATGACACAGAATTAACCCACATTTTATAATAAGGTATGTAAACACTCCATTAAAGAAAAAAAAAATCAGACTTCTTCTCTGGTACAAAGGGAGGGCCAAAAAACATTACATAGGGGCAGCTAGGTGGTACAGTGAGTAGAGCACTGACCCTGTCAGTGGACCTAGTCAGACAGGAGGACCTAAGTTCAAATCCAGCCTCAGATACTTGACACACTATAGTAGCTGTGTGACTTTGGGCAAGTCACTTAACCCTAATTGCCTTGTCTTCCCCCTCCAAAAAACAAAAACCAAAAACCAAAATTACATGTATTTTCCAGATTGTGGGGACACTGTACCTCTAACCCCCACGATGTGAAAAAGATAACTTCGTGGTGCTAGGGTTTTTGTTTGGTTTTTTTGTATGTACATCCTTTCCTTTTATCTAGATGCATGTCCCATGACAGCGTTAATAGCTGAGACCATGGACAGAGATCCGGATTCATAAAGTGTCTTCACTTATTTTATTTGATTATTAGCCATGTGAGTGTCTTAGACAAGGAGTAAAGAAAGGTAAGACAGACCTCCTGAACCAAGGTTTTCAGAGGTCCGTGATTTCCCTAAGGTCCCTAAGCAGCAGAGTTGTGACGATGGCCCAAGCCTTCTGTCCACTGCTACTCCAAGGCCATTTTCACTACATCCTTCTGCTGTCAGCTCAAAAGGGCTTTAGCAGTGACTACCTTTCCCCTTTAAGAAAGGTAAGGGAGCAAATGCTGAGATTCTGCCGAAAGGAAGAACCCAAACAAGTTCATATAATTTTAGAGTTAGAAAGTTGAGAAATTACATAGTTCAAAACTTCATTTATCAGATGAGTAAACTGAAACTCCCAAAGTGACAGGTTTGTAGCATTTTCAAAACTTGGGATTTTACAAGAATCTTTTCTACCTCCTACATCCTTCCTCCTACATTCCCTGCCCCCTCGCCCTCATACGTGGCACAGGCAAACAGTGATTGCTTTCAGTTGATATCACCTTTCCCTAGAATGAAGGAAAGCCATATTACTCTGGTTTTATTTATCGTCATGCTTAAAGAGCCCCAAGATTTGAGTGTCAGGGAGAGGTGCCAACTTTTATGTGGCAGCTTCCTTTTAATTTCTCCAAATCTAAACTGACATATCAAATCGTTTTCAAAAGACTAATTTTAATGATGGTCCATCTATCCTGGGGGCATTTGAGCATTTCAAGATCACGGGAGATCATTGTCCTGGTTCAAAGAAGAGAAAAAACAAGGTGGCTTTTCTGCCCCATACCTGGTAGAACCTGGCAGATGGGCCCTGGCAAAGAGACCAATGGGAGGCACAGAGGTGATGGAATATTGAAGCTGCAAGGGACCTTGGAAGATTGAGTTTTAGGAAGGGAACCTAGAATATTAGAGTTAGAAAGATTCATAGAACATTACAGCCAGAAATGGCCTTACAATATAGAATGTTTGCATACACAACACAGAATGTCCAAGGGGCTTTAAAACTGAGAATGTAAGAACTCAAGGTGTTAGAGGTAGAAAGCTCATTCTAGTTCAACCCCTTCGTTTTACTGATGAGGAAAGAGATGCCCAGGGAGGTAATATAACTTGCCCAAAGTCAGAGGATGACTTAGACTAGAAGCCAGGCCCCTTGGCTTCTAATCCATTATGCTTTCCACCACAACAGGCTGACTCTTCAGAAGAAGTGTGATCTGGCTGCATAGACTTAGAGATGATATCCCCAGCAATAAAAACCTCTCATTCATATGGAACTTTAAAGTCTGCAAAGGGTTTTCCTGAAAACAACCTTGTGAGGTGGGCAATGTAAATATTATTAATTAAATTGTTACAGATGAGGAACCTGAGACATAGACAGATGAAGTGACTTCCTCCTGGTGACACAGACAGGAAGAGCAAAAAGTAGGATTGGAACCCAGATCTGCAGAGCCAGAGCAGTTAAAAACTATACTATGCTTTTCTTACTGCTGGAGTTATGATTTATGAACTTTTCTAACCCTTAGCTACATTGGGCAGCTAAGTGGTGCAGTGGATAGAGTGTTGGTCCTGGAGTCAGGAAGAGTCACCTTTCTGAGTTCAAATCTGGCCTCAGATACTGACTAGATGTGTGAACCTGGGCTAGTCACTTAACCCTGTTTGCCTCAATTTCCTCATCTGTAAAATGAGCTGGAGAAGGAAATCGTAAACTGCTTCAGTATCTTTGCCAAGAAAACCCCAAGTGGGATCACAAAGTTCACTCTCCTGAGGCCTGACCACAAACACTGGTGGTAGGAGTTGGAAGCCAGCGGGGTAGAGTGTATGATTATTGTCGGAAGGAGTTGAGATTTGGGGTAGAAACTGAGATTGAGAAAATGTAAGTCAGTGGATGATCCAGGAAGTCTCTCCATGTAAAATAAACAGTAGCATAGCTGATTGGCCAATTTACCCAGCATTTAATAATTCAGGTTGTTGTTAAATCATTTTTCAGCCATGTATGACTCTTTGTGATCCCATTTGGGGTTTTCTTGGTAAAGATACTGGTTTACTGTTTCCTTTTCCGGCTCATTTTATAGATAAGGCTGTAAATGGCTGTAAATGGCTCAAAAGCTGAGTGTGTACCTCCTGTTTTGTCATCTTTGCTAACTCTAGCACCTGGTGTAATGGGCTTTGCAAAGCTGGTGCTTAAAAAAAATGTTTATTGAACTGAACAATATCAAGGAGATCCAGTCATTTTGGACATATTCCTAGTGAATATCAAATACTATGGCCAGGCATGAAATGTGATCACCTCCACCATTCCACTCAGATAACCAGAATTACTAGAACCATGAAAGTGAGGAGAGTGTCTAATCTAAATTGTGTATCCCCTCCATGCCAAATGAATGTTCTATATACAGTTGGTACTTAAAGGTCCTGTCTTGAATTGGGCATAGGTAGCACAGTAAATACAGTGCTGGGCCTGGAATCAGGAAGACTCGCCTTTCTGAGTTCAGATCTGGCCTCAGATACTTACTAGCTGTATGACCCTGGGCAAGTCACTTAACCCTCTTTGCCTTATCTATAAAAGGAGCTGGAAAAGGAAATGGTCAACCAGTATCTTTGCCAAGAAAACCCCAAATGGGATCACAGAGTCATATACAGCTGAAAAATGACTTAACAGCAACCTGAACTATTAAATGCTGAATAAATTGGCCAATCAGCTATGATACTATTTATTTTACATGGAGAGACTTCCTGGATCAGCCAGTGGCTTATATTTTCTCAGTCTCAGTTTCTACCCCAAATCTCAACTTCTTCCAAAAATAATCATACGCTTTACCCCCTGGCTTCCAACTCCTGCCACCTGTGTTTGTGGTCAGGCCCCAGGAGAGTGAACTTTATTTAGTAAAACAAAACAACCTGCCATGAGGGATTTGGTTGGGAAAGTTGAAAGAGGTCAGAGTCTGATGACATGCCTGCTCATTTTTCTACACACTTCTGTGGTTAGTATATTTGCCAAAACATCTGAGGTGAAGAGAGTAATAAAATGGCCAAACCTGCCAAGGACCTCAGCAAAGCTGAGTTAAAATCTATGGTCCAATATCCTACATTCTAAGATTTCTACCAGCTTTAATACTATGTTCTAAGTTCCTGTCTAGTGCTTACATTCCATGGTTCTAGCATTCTGTGGCCCAAGATTCCTTTTAGCTCTAACGTTCTGTCTTGTATGCTCTGATATCCTAGGTCTAAAGTCCTCTCTAACTCTTAACATTCTGTGTAGTATATTCTAACATATTATCTTGTTTTATAGAATCTGTAAGGGTTGTTATTCAGTCATTTTTCAGTTGTGTCCAATTATTCTTGATCCCATTTGGGGTTTTCTTAGCAAAGATGCAAGAGCAGTTTGCCTTTTCTTTCTCCAGCTCCTTTTACAGATAAGGAAACTGAGGCAAACAGGGTGAAGTGACTTGACCAGGGTCACATAGCTATTAAGTATCTGAGGTCAGATTTGAACTAAGGAAGATGAATCTTTCTGATTCCAGGTCCAGCACTCTATCCACTATGCCACCTAGCTGCCCTACGAGGTAAGTATCCAGGTATGATTATACACAATTTACAGATGATGCAACTGAGACTTAGAGAAATCACATCAAGCTAGTGAGTGTTAAAGGTGAGATTTAAATACAGGTCTCCATTGACACCAAGTCTGTGACTCTTAACCACTATGCCATACTAGGGAGATAGAGAGTGATCAAATAAGGGATGGATACCCAGGCATCCTTACTCCCAAGCTTGTGCTCTTTTTGTATTTCCCACTGTATACTTCTGAAAAGAAAAGACTTTGTTCTTATTTTTTTCTCTTTTCATCTCCAGGAAGGTAGTTCTTAGAGGTCTGTCTGCTATGATAGCTAACATTTTCATATATCCCTCAAAAAGGGCAAAGATGTCCTTCTTGACCCAGACATTGCCCATTAGCACTTACACCACAGCACATTCCCTTTGAAAGGCAAGAGGACCCAGGGTGGAGGGAGGGGATGAGCCAGGGACACCTCAAGTACCGATGAAGAATTGGAGCACAAGAGCCTCTGGACAGGCTCAGAAAGTCATCATTGCAGATGTCCCAGCCTGTCTGTATGGCAGTCTATGTCTCTGTACATGATTTGGTTTTATTTTACTTTTTTCCCCTAAATCTTTCATGTTGCTTTCTTTCTAACACTATCTCCTCTGAATTACAGGAAATGCAGTCTGTTGATAGTCTACCTAGACTATGGGACACTTCTCTGTCTCTCTCGTGTTTTGTAGTTTCTCTTCTTTCTTTCTGTCTTTCTTCCCTCTTTCAAGGGAAACAATAAAACTTAGGTGAGACGATGAAAAAAAATGTTACTAGGGGTGATAGTATATGGAAAGTATATGGAATATACTTATATGGATAGTATATAGAAAGGTAGAGGGGCTAGAATAAGAAAGTTATATGTTGGAAATAGGTTTCACATGATTGCACATGTATAACCTATATCAAATGGTTTACTGTCTCAGAGAGGAGAGAGGGGAGCAAGGGAGGGAGGGAGAAAATTTGAAACACAAAATTTTATTTTAAAAAATTTTAAAATTTGTTTTCACATGTAATTGGAAAATATAAAATACTATTTAACAGGAGAAGAAAAGTTATATGTGATCAAAAGATTTTCTAGACTCAGAGTGCTGGAAAACAATGACAGTTAAGGTTGCTGGGTGGAATCCTTGAAGTCCATGCAGAAGTGTGCTATGAGGGGAATAATTGAATTTCATGTGTGTGTGGGTGTGGGTGGGAGGGGAGGTTTGTTTGATTATGAAAGCAATGTTTCCTCTGGCAGTTATGGTTGGACAGGTTAGTGAACAGAACAATCTCAGTATTTTCTCACCTTGGCTCCATGTGCAAAATTTGGCCCCGTTGTGGGGGAAGTCAGGGAAAGACCCCAACTCATGAAATTCTAGGGCTGAAAAATGCTGTGGAATATCACTTAAGATCATGGGATTTTAGAGCTGGAAGGGACATTAGAGATCATTTCAACCAACCTCTTAATTTTATAGAGGAAGAGACCCAAAGGGGTGAATGTCTTGCTCAGTCAAGTAGTTTCCAAATTATGGTTCTTGGAAAATGGTGGTACCCTCAAGGCTTCCTTGCAATACCAGACTTTTATGGAATTCCAGGGTGACATGAAACTCCAGATGACTTCCTAAAGGTTTCAAAAGGAAGCTGTAGGGATTGCCCAGAAAATAGGATAGCTGTGAGGAAAATGTCAATTTTATATTAAGTCCACCATGTCCTACCTCTTGTGTTACACAGGTTGACTTAGGATTACAAGAGTCAAGGCAAGTTAACTACTTACAGGATAATTTTGAGTATTCAAACTTTTTTTTTTAATAATAATTAGGTCTAACCAACTTTCTCTGAAATTGAATATCTCTCTACCAGGAGAGGAAGAAAATAAAACTCTATTATTCAATTCCTGAGAACAGAGTTAAGGGGTGAATGATTGGGACTTTGGCCAAAGACATCCATCTTTTCCTATAAGATACAACCTTCCTGGAAGCTGTAGAATCCCAAAGGACACCCTCCAATTTGCATCCCAATGTAATTCAAGATGAAATACTCTGAATTCAGCCTTGCATTTTAGTGTTTCACAGTTTACAAAGTGTTTTCTTAAGAGAAAAGGAAGGAGAGGAGACAGAATGGACAGGAACAAGTTGTTCAAAAAAAGCCTAGATACATTTAGGAGTGGCTGAACAATAATGGTGCATTAAGAGAGAATTAGAGATCCGAAGAAACAGGATGGGAGCCTTAGGAAGCACTTAACCTGAGGGAGAGAATAATACCTGCAGTACCTACCTCACAAAGTTCTAGTCAGGTTCAAATGAGGTAATGGATGTAGGCTGTTTCGCAAACTTAAAAGCACAATTTGTTCAGCCATTTCCCAGTTGATGGGCATCCCCTCAATTTCCAAAAAAGCTAATAAATGCCATTATTGTTATTATGTAAATTGAGGCACAGAGACAGCAAATTATTTTGTCTTAGACACATTAGTCACAGAGCAGGGACCCTAACTCAAGTGTCCTGACATTGACTCCAATAACATTTTATACTGAAACACACTGCCTCTGGAACCCAGGTCTCCTGCCTCCCAATTTGTCCTCCTTCCACCACTCTATGCTGTTGGTTGATGGTAAGGTTATTATTCACTGGTATTTATTAGGAATTAGTTTATTGAATTATATTCAGTTATGTAGCAGGGTTCTGAGGAAGACAGAAGACTAGGGAATAAGATAGGTACACTAAGTGGTGCAGTAGATAGAATTCTGGGCCTGGAGTCAGGAAGACTTGTCTTTCTGAGTTCAAATTTAACCTCAGACCCTTACTGTCTATGTGACCCCTGGCCAAGTCACTTAACCCTGTTTGCCTCAGTTTCCTCATCTGTAAAATGAGTGGGAAAAGAAATGGCAAACAGTTCTAGTAACTTTGTCAAGACAACCCCAAATGAGGTCATGAAGAGTCAGACATGACTGAAAATGACTGAACGAAAAAGAAGGGTAGGTTGAGTGGAGACATTTGACATCAGGGAATGAGGACAGCAATAGGCCACCTTGTGCTTGGCAAAGGGAACACAGAATCAGAGGGACTTTGTCCAAAACCCTTCAGAAGCTCCCTATTTCTTACCAAATGATATCCAATATCTTAGCCTGGTCTCCAAGGTCCCCTATAAACTAGTCCTCCTGGTCCCCTACATTTCCAGCCTTATATCAATCTACTCCCCATTCACATGTTTCTCCATTTTTGTCAAACTGGGCTGTTTGCCCATCCATCCCTTCACACACTGATATTTTCCCTGTTTTCTTCATATCATGTCCTGTCCCTGGATTTCTAGCAAGTGAGGTATTCCTTTACTTAACTATAAGCTTCATGAAAGCAGGGACTATATTTCATAACAACAACTATGCACTCAGTATTTTAA
Organism: Pseudochirops cupreus; assembly: GCA_028627135.1. Taxonomy (NCBI): domain Eukaryota; kingdom Metazoa; phylum Chordata; class Mammalia; order Diprotodontia; family Pseudocheiridae; genus Pseudochirops; species Pseudochirops cupreus. Next base: position 508,205,800 of record CM053580.1, read on the forward strand.
GGCTGACAGAGCACTTTCTTCACAATAAGCCTTTGAGGTGGGTAGGAAGAGCATCAGGAATAAAGATAGAGACTACAGGATCTGTGAATTCACTGAGAATATGGAGACCCCCCCCCCCCCACACACACACCCCGAGCAAGGAAAGTCCCTCTACCAACGCCGGTTAGCAACTTCTCTATAACTTAAAGTCTTAGAAATTTCCTAGAGCATTGAAAGTTCAAGTGACTTATACATGGTCAGCTGCCCAGTAGACATCCCCTGATTCAAGGACTAGCATATGTCAGAGGTGAGACCTGAGCTCAGGTTTTCCTCACTTCAAGACCAACTCTCTATCCACTATTTCACATTGTATTTACAATCATTCCCATTTTACAGATGGGGAAGCTGTATCTCAAGGAGAGGTGAGGAGAGTTGCCCAGGGTCACATAGCTAATAAATATCAGAACTGGGATACCAGGTCCAGGGCTCTTTGTATCACAGAACATTGTACTACATTATTCTACACCTCTCTTATCTAAACCTTTATGCTTTACCTCAGTGGCCCAGCACAGTGTTCTGTTCACAGTAGGTGCTTAACTAATATTTGAATTTTTTAATTAATTCAACAGACATTTACCGAGTATCCAATGAGTGCTAGGTACTACAGATACAACACATATAAGAAAGGGAACAAGCATTAATTGACTGCCTACCATGTGTCAAAATAGGACATTCTCATTTGATCCTCTCAGAAACCCTGAGAGGTAGGTGCTGTTATGATCCCCATTTTACAGCAGAAGAAATTGAGTCACACAGGTTAAATGACTTGCTCACACAAGTGACAGAGATGTGATTTGAACCAAGGTCTTGGGACTCCAGAACCAGTGCTTATTCAAGAAACTGAGAGAATAGATATGTGAAGTGGTATATAATGTAAGATACCATTATAACATATTTCTTATAGGACTTTCATGTTTAAAAAGCACTTTCTTTACAACATCACTTGACGTAGATATATTGTGCATGTATTATTTTACGGATAAGGCTCAGACATCTTAAATGACTTACCATTATGACTAGATAATATTAGTGATAGATATCTAGATCCCATGATCACATTACTAGATATCACCTTTCCAGGTAAGTGTCAAATCCCAGGTCCGCACTCAGGTCTCCTGATTTGGAATCACTTTTCTTTCTCAATCCCAGTCTACACATGGATAGGAGCAGGGACCTTAAGAAAGCATTTATTCCATGGTCTTGCTTCTAGCAAGCTCAACTATCCTAAAGAGATAAATGTCAACAGTGAGAGACTTGCTATATAACACATTGTCTTTTAAAAAAAATACTTATTCTATTGGAAAATTAAAACTTGGCTGCTATTAGAATGACCTAACTTGGCCCCAGAGAAGAAATCACAATGTACTTCCCTCTCTTATTATTGTGTTTTTAAGTGGGGAGGGTAGAGAGGTAGGTATTACAGGTATGGAATGCTAGATAAATATCAGACTTGGTTGATCCATTGATTAGATTGGCTAAACTGATTTTTTTTTCTTTTTTCTACAGATCACGTTAAAAGGAATGACTCCTAAATGCTTGCTGAGTGAGTGATGGTCTGGAAGGGGGTGGAAGGGTGGACATATTGGGGAAATGAAGATGATATAACAAAAACCTTGCTCCTGCCTGCCAAATGTCTTAAAAACACTTCTGAATTTCTCTTAGTAATGGAGGGATCCCTCTTCAGTAATCATAGAACCATGTAATATTAAGACAGTAAGGGGCCTTATAACATAAGACTGTTAGTACATAGAATATAGAATATTAGCTCTGTATAGCACCTTGGAATACAGAATAAAAGAATATAAAACATGTAAGTTAAGGACTAGAAAGACTCTCACAAGACATAATTTTTGAACATAGAATATAAGAGCCAGATAGAGCCTTACAATATTAAAAGAAAGTTAGAGTTATAAGGAGATTTATAAGGAGTAGAATATAGGAAAACAGAGACTGTTGGAAATGGAAGAGATCTTAGCTACTACCGAATTTGGTGATTCTCTACCTGTAGGCCAGTGACTCCTGTAGGTTTTAAAGGATATAATAATCCATAAGCACACCAAACATTGTAGTTTTTAACCTCATTTTAGCTCCAATAAAAGATTCAGCCAGATGCAATATAATAAATAAATAAACATGCCTCTTGGTGACATAGATGCATATTAACATAAACATGCTGCTATGGTCAATGATATTTTAAAATAATCTTTTAAAAGTGTTACTGAATTTATGGTATGTTTTGTTTCTTGATATGCTTTCTCAATCGATGGCTACTGATAAGAACAAGTATCAACCTGTGAATTTTGGCAAAATTCTTTGATTTTAAAAAGGAGTCCTTATACTAAAAAAAAATATAAATTGGAAAAACTTTTTAGTTCCATCCTCTCACTTTAGGCATAGGAAAAGTGAGAACCAAATCTCTTCATGGGGGTCTGTGGCCTAGTTTCTGAAAGTGTTTGAGATTGCTAGGGCAATAATTCCTATCATCTTCTGAGTGAGAGGATCTTTCTTCCTACAGTAGGTTTCCCAGGGCTGTGCAAAGAAGGGAAAGAAGGGGTGCGGGGAGTTCAGCAGGGCGCTGAGAACAACAGTCTCATTTTTATCTTTTTTTCTAACTTGTGGGGAGTAAACTTTAGTCCTAATTAGGCAGGCAGGCTCCCAGCCCTGCCCTGTTCTCACTAGATAAGAAACTGCCTTTTCCGTGAGAATCATGCAGGAAGGAAATACCGTTCTGATATCACTTACCTCCCCCAGCCTTCCTCCCTTATTATTCTGAGTTCTAAAGTTAATTGTGTTGTGTTTTATTTTTGAATACTTGAAATGCTTAAGTTCCAAAAGGAGCTGCTAATTACTTAGGATACATGACTCTTGAAGTCGTAATTTCAACCCCCAAACGACGAAATGGGTGGAAGAGGCCCATGTAAGCACAAACTCAGATATGAGAAAGAGGGAGAGAAATGAAACTTTCCTGCTAGACCATAAACTCCATCAGGACAGAAACTGTGTCTCAGCTAAACCCTAGAATCTCTCCCGGCAACCAGTACCTAGCACCTCTGGAGTGTAGGGATTTGAGATCTTACTACTCCACATTGCCTAGTAAAGCGAGAAAACCCACTATTTTCTGACCAAATTTTACAAACATTAATTTAACAGAACACATACATACATTAATATAAGGCAATAATGACAAAAGCCCTGGGAACTCATGTGGTAGAGTTGTCTCTCTTGTTGCTATTTGGGGTTAAATTCCCCTCAGAGGCCTTATAGGCAGAACTGTATCTTTGCTCTTACACAATGCAATGGGAATGATAAGAATCATGACCTTGCAATGTGGTTTAAGACAGGGTCACATGTGGCCACCAAGGTCCTTTGAAAGGGCCACACTTGAGGACCTCAGGGGCCACACATGTGACCTTGAGGCCGCAGGTTCCCCAGCCCTGGTTTAGGAGGAAGGCAAGGTTTCTGAAATCAAGTACCCACCTCTGTTCCAAGTCACTTAATCTGTTTGTTCTTTGGTACCTCCTTTGTCTAATTAAGACTTGGACTAGATGTTCTTCCAATGTGAAAAGTCTATTATTCTGAATGCAAGAAAATGAACAATATATTTTTTCAAGGCTATGAGTTCCTTTTCTTCTGTTCCTGATATGGGTCACCAAATTAGGCTCCTCTGAGGTGTCAGAGGGAGGCTGGGCAAAAGACCCTCCCTCCCCCCCCACCCTTTTTAGTGGAGACAGATTCATCCCAAGCCTTTTGTGCTCAGGTGGTTCTGGTTAGGAGCTTCAGTTCCATCATCTGTAAAATTAGATCATTGGGATTTGACAAACTCTGAGGTTCTTTTCAGCTTTAAATTTATGCTCCTAAGTCTGGCATCCGTCCCCCCTTTCTCTACTCAAATAGTCACAAGTTATCATCTCTTGCCTGGATTACTGTCTTAGGTTCCTAATTAGCCATCCTGCCTGAAGTTTCTCCCCATTCTGACCCATCCTACATACAGGGGCCAAAGTGATTTTCCTAAAGTATAAGTCTATCCACATCATACCATCATTCAAATAACTTCATTGGCTCCCTATTGCTTCTAGGTTCAAATATAAGATACCTAAGTTTTGAAAGCCTTTCACAGCCTTTTACCAGTCTATCTTTCCAACTTTACAGTAAATTATTCTCCTTCCCACATTTCATGGTCCAGCCAAATTGGCCTTTTTGCTGGTCTTTGTATATAAAGAGGTATCCATCTCCAGTATCTCTGAGTTTGCACTATCTATTGGGCCTACTAGGTGGCAGTTCACCATAGTGAACTGTGCACCTGGTCTGGAGTCAGGAGGACTCCTCTTTCTGAGTTCAAATCCACCCTCAGGCATTTACTAGCTGTGTGACCCAGGGCAAGTCACTTCACCCTGTTTGCCTTTTTCCTCATCTGTAAAATGAGCTAGAGAAAGAAATGGCAAACTGCTCCAGTATTTTTGTCAAGAAAACTCCAAATGGAGTCACAAAGAGTAAGACATGACTGAAAACGACTCAACAACTAAAATCCCCCAAGCCCGGAATGCACTCCCACCTCATAGCTACCTTTTTTATTTACTTCAAATCACAAGAGACATCTTCTACATGAAACCTTTCCTGGTTCCTCCAGCTACTAGGGTCCTCCTCCCCAAATTAACTACTTATTTTGTCTGTCAAGTATACCTGTCTATGTGAATTTTAAATGAAAACAGACAATGCAACAGAATGGAAGCCTTTAATCAGGACAAGTGAGTTGTAGCTCGGGGTGTCCAACAGCAAGTGCTGGAGCACCCCGGGGCGGGGGGGGGGGCGCTGGGAACAGGGTTCTTAGGGTACTAAGGCAGAAGAAATGGCCAACCTGCAGGTGGGAGGCCTTAGGCATCTGAGTTTCACCAGGCAAGTTGTTTTATGAAACAAGTTCATAAAGAAAGTTTGGACATTGTTGGGGGGAGAATTTGGGACATCTACAAAATAATCAGAGGTTGGAAGTGACAGTCTTGACAGCCCAGGCAATTGATTGGCCTGGGAACACAGACCAGGACATTTAGTCAACTGTGTTTGTCATACTACACATCCTTCTCTCTCTTCCTCTTCTCCCCTCTTTTCTCCTCTCCTCCCTTCTCCTTCCTTCCCCTCCCCTCCCCTCCCTTCCCCTCCCTTCCTCTCTCCTCTCTTTCCTCCCTTCTTCCCTCTCTCTCTCTCTCTCTCTTTCTCTCTTCCTTCCTTCCCTCCCTCCTTCCTTTCTTTCTTTCTACTCTTTTTCCCTAATAGATTGTAAGCCTCTCGATGGTAGGAACTATTTAATTTTGTTTCTGTACTACATAGTTGGTGCTTAATACATGTTAGTTGAAAGGATGATATCCTAGCTGGTTTCTTGCAAAAGCACTGATTATGGGAGTAGAAGGTAGGGAAGAGAGGATCTTAGGACTTAGAACTGGAACAGTCCTTCTTAGAGACCATCTAGCATACTTTATCATTTTACAGATGAGGAAACTGAAGCTCAGAGAAGGAGACTGAATTGGTTAAAGTCATGTAGCTATTAAGTTGGTATTCAAACACAGGTCAATTTGGCTCCAAATCTACTGCCTGTTGTGTTCCACTATTGTGGATGATGAATTCCTTTCATAATTATTGCCTGTATTAATATATGCATGTGATCTGTTAAATTAATCTTTGTAAATAGTCTAAAAAGTGTGTGTGCGTGTGCGTGTGCGTGTGCGTGTGCGTGTGCGTGTGTGTGTGTGTGTGTGTGTGTGTGTAGTTTTCCTCTGTGCTGCCTTTTTGATCACTGTACCAACTCAACTTTGGAAGTAGAGGGGGGCTGCTCAAAACTTAGACTGTAAGTTTCCTGAGGGCTGGCACTTAGTCAGTGCCTGGCAACACAGTAAACATTTAATCAATGCATTTTGATTAAGGCATCAATGCATTCCATTAAGATGTTTTGCATGTTTGGCCAAGCCAAGGGTTGTTCTAGTAGGTGGGAGGAAAGGGTGAAAAGGTGGGGTTCAGAACCTGAGGGCCAAGCTTCTGATAGTAAGACTCTTGGAAGTGTCCCTTGTTATTTGCTCAAGTTCACATAGTAAGTTGGGGGAAGAAATGGAAAAAACTGAGCTTGAACCCAGATCTTCTGATTTCCTATCCAGTGTTCGTCCCATTACGTTTTGTCTCTCCTTTCCTGTCTATATTCTCTGGTCAATATATTAGAGGCTACTAAGTGGTACATTGCATAGAGTGCTGGGTCATGGTGTCAGGAAGACTCTTAGTTGTGTGACCCTGGATAAGTCACTTAACCTCTGTTTGCCTCGGCTTCTTCATCTATAAAATGGGGATAATAATAGAATCTCCCTCCCAGAGTCTTTGTGAGGCTCATACAAGATGATTCCGGTAATGCACTTGGCTAACCTTAAAGTGCTACGTAAATGCTGGCTCTTATTATTGTTCATGATGACATCAGCACTTCCATGCTTCCAGCGTGGGATTTCATCAGTGTGGCCATTCCCTCAAACAAAGAAGATGGCAGCTCCCTCTGAGACTTATTAGATAATCTCTGAGAGTTGCTGTGGCTTCCCAAATCTGTCTCTCTGGACCCAATCTACTGATGAACATCTCCAAGCTTTAGCTAGGTTGAACCTTAGAAGAGAAGGATCTAGCCAATATATCACTGTGTTCATTTTCAAAGCCTTTCTAGCCTGGTCAGATTAGTCAAAGTCTGTGTTCAACCAACATAGTCTTCAGGAAACTGGGGGTCACCTCCATTCCTCTATGAAGATTCAGAGGAAAGACTTTGGTGAATGTTCTCAATCACTAACATAGTAAAACTGGTGCAGCAATGCCACTGCCCAGGTACCAAGGAGTCAGAGTTTAATTTAAATAAAAACCTTACTTCTTTTTACTAATGAGTAATTCTTAAGTTTCTTCAGCAGAGGCAGCTAAGTGGTACACAGTGGGTAGAATGCTGGGTTTAGAAGCAGGAAGACTCAAATTTAAATCTGGCTGCAGAAACTGACTAGCTGTAGGACCCTGGACAAGTCACTTTGCCTCTGCCTTAGTTTTCTCATCTGTAAAATGGGACTAATAATAGCTCCTACCCCCTTCCCCTTGGTTGTTGTGAGAATCAAATGAGATATTTATAAAGTGCTTTGCAAACCCTAATGTGCTATATAAATGCCAGCCATTATTATTACTACTTCAAATTACAAGACAATCAATGCTACTAGGTTGAGGAACAAGACATTCATAACTCCCTGCCAGGGTTATTGTGAGGATCAAATGAGATGATAATTATGAAGTGCTTAGCACAGTGCCTGGCACAAAGTAAGCTCTATATAAATGTTAGCTATCATCATCATTATTATTATCATAGAAGCAAATTACAACTTTGAACAAACTTCAATTATTGGACTAAATAGCTTTGAATTGGCTTTTAAGAAGATATAATTGGTAATTGTGTTTTCTGTAGAGCCACACAATCGCACTCCAGCATGTTCGCACAAAGAATGTCTTCCAAATGTGACCACGGTTTGGGAGAAAGAATAGCTTAAATGTTATTTATACACAACAGCCTCAGTTTCTTTGCCGATGCACTAGAGAGCTAAGTATGCAGAGCAGTAATTATATTGCTGTCTTTACATTACTGATCCCAGGGAACAGACTAATTAGCTACTCTGATTTCCCCGTGCTTTTTTTTTTTTAAGTCCTTGAAAATAGCATCCAATTTAGCCTCTGGAGGTAGGTCTAAAAAAAAAAGGAGGACAAGAAAAAGGAGTTGATGTCCCATGAATGTTGCCCTTTTCTGACCCATCCCTCTTTAACTGCCCCCCCCCCCCCACTTGATCTAGTAGGCCAGGCCTGACTTCTGACTCAGTGAGTGTGAGTGGTTTAAGGAAGATCACTTCTCCTCTCTAACTAAGCCTCTGCTTGCTCCTTTGTTGAATAATAGAGTTGGATTGGATGCCATGTAAGGACCCTTTGAACTTTGCCATTCAATGATTCTAAGCCTTCTGCAAAGACATTTACCATCAATATTAATTAAGATACAGAAATTTAGGACTAAAACAATACTGGTTACTAATACGTCGTGGGTAAAAGCACCATGGAGTATTCAGTGGAATGAACACTGGATTTTGCGTTAGAAGCACTGCCCACCCCAACCCCCCACCCCCATCCTTGCTTTTCCACCCCTTCACCTCAGCTGCATCATCTGGAAAATGAGAATGCTCGAACAAATGATCTTTGCAAGCTCTTCTGGCTCAAAAATTTTATTATCCTAAGCCTTGTAAGCATAAGCATTTTCCAATAACATTATCCAGGACACAGAAGGTGTTGTTGTTGTTTTTAAATACAATAGAACAGATCTTGGTTTATTATATATTTTCAGAGTTACAGCACCATAAATCACATTCTAGGTCTTTTTACCTATTAATGCATCTGCTGTGTCTTGCTACCTCGTGGTATCTGACTCACCTTTCTGTGAAGTTATATAATAAGTCTAATAAGGAAATGCGTCCTCTCAATTTGCTCTTCTCTTGGGGAAAAATTAGGAAGCAAAATTTTTGCCTTTGCTCCCATAAGCTCTTCAATAAATCATAACCTTTTGGACCTATTCATACAAAAATATTTATAGTAGCTCTTTTTGTGGTGGCAAAGACTTGGAAATTGAGAGGATGCCCATCAATTGGGGAATGACAGAACAAGTTGTGATATATAATTGTGATGAAATAGTATTGTGCTCTAAGAAATAATGAGCAGTGTGCTTTCAGAGAAACCTGGGAAGACTTATATGAACTGATGCAGAATGAAGTGATCGGAACCAGGAAAACATTGTACACAGCAATAACAATATTGTAAGGATGATCAACTGTGAAAGACTTAGATACTCTGAACAAGACCAGATCCAAGACAATTCCAAATCATCCAAGATGAAAAATGCTATCCACCTCCAGAGAGAGAATTAGTGAACTCTGATTGTAGATTGAAGCATACTTAAAAAAAAAGACAAAGATGTTCTATTATTTTATTTAGTTTGTGTTTTCTTTTGTAATATGACCGATACAGAAATATGTTGTTCATGACTTCATATATATAATTGATATAAAATTGCTTGCCTTCTCAAAAAAGGAGGAGGAGCAGGAGAGAGGGAGAGAATTTAGAACAGAATTTTTAAAAAATGATTGTTAATTTTTGTACATGTAATTGAGAAATATTTAATGAAACAAATAATTTTGAAAATCATAATCTTTTGCCTCAAAGCTAAAAATGACAACTTGTCTATTAAAAAATAAAACACACAGCATAGCATGACAGACATGTTACTGTACTTAGCAAGGCAGCAAGTAATAGTCGGCAGAGTGTTGGATTTGGGTCTGAATTCTGGTTCCATTGAGGCAGCTAGGTGATACAGCAGATAAAGCGCTGAATCTACAGTCAAGAAGATCTAAGTTCAAATCTGGATTCAGATACTTCCTAGCTGTGTAACCCTTGGGAGGTTAATTAACTTCTCTCAGCCTCAGTTTCCTCAATTGTAAAATAAAGATAATAACATCTACCTCATCACACTGTTGTGAGGAGTAAAGGAAGTAATAGTTAAGTAAAAGGAAGTAAAGGAAGTAAAAGTTAAAAACAAACAAAAAACTAAAAAATATTTAGCACAGTGCCTTGGCACTAAGGACAGACTTATTCCCACTTCTCTACATATCTACCTGTGTGATTTTGAGCCAGTAGCTTCTTTTCTGTTTCTTTACTTCTCAGTTTCTTCCACTATAAAACGAAAAGGTTGAATTATAAGTATTTTTCAAACTAATAGTCCATATGATCTGTTTTCCAATATACAATTGGATATCTGAGAGTTTACTGTATTTCAAATTTGAATTACTTAGCTTTTAAAGCTGAGTTTAATGTCACAGAAACACATTCTATATTGAGATCTCCTTTCTGACCAGATATATATTGTTCTAGCTTCTCTCTGTTTCCTGCAGAACCTTCTTACAATTAGGTTCGCTTGACTGATTTTTTACTTGGAATAGGGCTCAGATTTCCCTTTCAACAAAGCCCAAGCATTTGATTAATCTCTGTGTGTATACACACGTGTACATTTGTGTAATACAAATACTTGCATACATGTATATGTGTACATATATGTATGCATGTATGTATACACACACACTCCTTCCTAGAGAAGGAAATGGCAAACCACTCCATGACTGAAAACTACTGAACAGGAACAAAATACATATGTCTACATGCACACGTGTGTATATATATATATATATATATATATATATATATAAAGATTGCATGCATGTACATGTATTATATCATGTACACACATGTTTACACATATATAAATAAAGATAACATGGATGAGAAGAGAAGAGAAAGAAAAACAGGTCCATTCTGATATGTACACAGATCATGAGCCAGGATGTAGGAAGGTAGGACTATAAACTGTAATAGCAATCATAAAACTGTATTCCCCAGAATCTGACCCTGAATGCCAATATTCACACTTATTTATAGTTTCTTGAAAGTAGAATCTCATTTTGTGCCCATGAGGCTTTTATCAGTTTTCCTGCCTCTGTCTCTAGAAAGTAGAATAAAGTGGGAATTTGGCAATTATTGTGATGCATGTGGACAGGCATATCGAACCATGATGGCCAAGACGACCACTTGTTCTAAAATGTATTCATATGAGAAAGGAAGTCAGGTGGTCTGCCATTGCTTAATGCCAGTGTGATATAATGGAGAGGCCAGATTTGCAATAAGAAGATCTGAGTTCAGATCTAGGCTCTGCTATGTACTGGTTGATCATCCATTACTCAGCTGTCTTATGTGTAAGATACGATCTTGTTGGTTCTTTCCACTTTCCACTTTGAAATCTTAGACATGAGTCCAATGATTACATATAATATTTCAAATAGGTATAATTTTTATCTTGTTCTATCCAAAATCTGCCTCCCTACAATGGACATTCTCTGATGACTTTCATGCATAGTCTGCTAAGGTCTTTGGGCATCTTCATTCTTGATGTGAGTAGAATCAGGTATAAGTGAGGGGCAAAGAGCAAGGGATTTGACACAAGGAGGTTTCCTCCACTGAGTTGTTAACGTATCTGAAATTCCATCACTTACAAATCTACTCTATTGGGTCTTCAATGATCACAGGACCATAAACTATGGGGTGGAAGGGACCTCAGAGAACATCATCTAGTACTGATCTCCTTATTTTACTGATGAGGACACTGAGGCTGAAGAACATTAATTGATGTCCTTCATCACACAGACAGCAAATACTAGAACTGAGAAATCTAAGTCTTCTAACTTCAGAGCCAGAGTCCTCTACTAAATTAGAAATCTCCCTAAGAAGGTATGTATTTATCAGCAAGTGCCTTAGTGCCATACTAGAGTGAAACAGAGAATGGGCACATCAGGGAGGGAAGGAATTTCTGAGATAAGAAATAGATTTTGAAAGGTCAGTATTGGCTAGGCCTAGTCCTTATTAATAACAGAATTTGGATCTGGAAGAGACTAGAACTTAAGACCATTGAAGCACAAAATGCTGGAGGCAGATGGAACTTTGGAGCATTTAGCTAAGAGATTCTTAACACCTTTCCTCACCCCCACCCCAGCCCCCTTTTTGATGTCTTTTGGACACTTTTGGAAGTCTGGTGAAACCTAGGGAACCCTGCTCAGAATCATGTTTTTAAATGCAGTAAATACATAGGCTTACAAAGGAAACCAATTCTATCAAAATAGTCACCAAAATATTTTTAAAAACAAGTTCACAGACTCCAGGTTAAGAACCCTTCATAGTCTAATCCTCCAAAATCTACAGAGAGAGAAGACAAGTTGTGACCTAGAAGGGTGAAGTCACTTATCTAAGTTCACAGGGAAAATCCACACTAGAATCCTGACCCACCGAGTTCTGTTTTAACGTTCTTTTCCATTTCGCCATCCTTATTCTTATCTTCCCTCTAAAGCAGGGAAGTAGAGGTGGGGGTGAAAAGCACATGACATAGGGAGGCTTATCTAGGCTCTGCCTCTGACTATAAGTCATTTGAGTTTTCTGGGCCTCAGTGTCTTCATCTGTAAATCACTTTCGGCCCCAACATTCTGTTTTAAAGTCCTTTCCATGTCTAATGTTCTATGATCCGGTGAATTTGAGTTGAGCTTATAAGATTGAGAATATTAACTCTCACTAAATAAATGCAGAGATAGTTTGTCTTTGAAAGCCCTCTCCTACTTGGCTTCCTCCTACCTTTCTAGTCTTCTCATACCTTCCTAAGCCCCCCTTCACATACCGATCCAGAGATAGCCCTTCCCATTGCTCCTCACACAAGACACTTCATCTCCCAATCACAGGAATTTGCACCGCCTGCTTCTTATTCCTGTAACTTTGTTTCTCCTCCTCTTTGCCTCCTGGTATTCCTGGCTTTCTTCAAGTCTCAGTTAAACCCCATCTTCTAAAGGAATCCTCTTCTGATTCCCCTTAATGCTAGTGTCTTCCCCCCCAAGATCATCTCCAGTCAGCGAGTCAATCAAACATTTATTAAACTCCTACTGTATGCCAAGAGCTATACTAAAGGTCAGGTATATGAAGAAAAGTAAAAGACAAGCCTTACTCTCAAGGAGCTCACAGTCTAATGGGGGAGATAACATGAAAACTTTGTACAAACAAGCTATAAAGAGGATAAACTGGAAATAATCAACAGAAGAAGGTAGTAAAAATGCCTGGATAAAGAAGTGTCTTGTTCAAGAGCCAACAATGAAACTCATGTCACTGGATTGCAGTGTGTATGTGTGCATACATGGGCCCATGGTGTTGGTGGTGCTGTAGGAAATAAGGCTCATTTGCATATAGTTGTGTGAATGTTGTCTCACCACTGGACTGTGAGTTCCTTGAGAATGGGGGCTGTTTTACCTTTCTTTGTATCTCCAGAGCTTAGCACAATGCTGGAATATAGTAGGTACTTAATAAAATGCTTGTTGACTTGACATAGTAACTTACCTGTTATCGAGTATGATCAGGGGAAATAGCACGTTTCAGTTACTCATATATTCTAATCATGAGAACGTTTCCAATTTATTCCACATTCAAATTACTGTCAGAAATTACTGTATTGGAATACAATACAATGTGCTCAACCCTAAAAATATTCTAGATATATTTTAGCTCTTTGATGATTCAGAAGGCACTTAGGAACTTCTTACTACCCCTTGCTCATTATTTTCTCTACCAAGTATTATTGGACTCTTAATAATGCAGAAGTGTTTTTTTTAATCAGTCACTTTTTTTAAAATTAAAAAAAATGGCATGCCTGACTGCTTATTGTACAATCTAGCATTTTGTACCACCAAAGCCTAGAAGGATAGATTGGGAATAGGTTTTAGAGATCATTCTGTACTCCATTATCTTCCCTGCTTTTAACAGAGGCAGAGAGTATAGAACCCAGACAGTGGAATTTGGATTAATATAGATGTCTCCTTATTCACTGTAGAATTTTTAAAAAGTAGCTATTTATCAATAATCTTGAGAAATTTCACAACTAAGATACTTTTTAAAAGCACCTTGGTAGTAAAATACTCTTCTTTGTTTCTGTATTTATTTACAAAAGCATTTTGAATGTCCTAGGCCAAATTATCTGATCCTTTGATGAGGAAGTGGCAAGTAAGAATAGCAGAAAATGGAGGGAGGGGAAAGTAGGGAAGGAGAGAGGAAGGAGGGGGTGGGATTGGAGCATTTTAATACATATTAGGATCTCTAAAGAATAATTTCTTGGAACGATTCTGCCTCTAAGGATTCCTCCAGGGGTCCCTTCTGACTGAGAATCTACAATTCCTCCTGGTCCTGCCCTATCTAAACATGAAATTGCCATGCCTTTCTCCTCAATCAACCAATTAGAGTGAACACTGCATGAAGTCGATACCCCTGGGCTCTGACACTGTCTGTGAGCATGCAATAGCAATTATCCAGAGGAAGGTGAAAACTGAAGCCAACAGGCCCAATGTTCCCATGCACAGGCAACTAAATCTTCAGACTACATACCTGCTGGACCTGGTGAATTTTCTAATTGATATCCAGATGTATAGCATGCTAAGTTTCTTGCTGGCAAAGGTCACCTATGTTTGGCTTAATTTGCATGGTAACATACGTGAGAATTAACAAAGGTATATTAGAATGTATAGAGTTTCTGTCACACGGTGATTTCTTCTCCCTTAAGGGTTGGATTTTTTGAAACATAAAATTATGCTTTAGGAATAACCAAAAATATTTTCCATAAAAACAAGTTATACTTATTGTTGCTACTAAAATCTTTCCCAAGCAATAGTTATCATTCATCCAATTCCCCACCAGGGAGTAGGATTAACAGCATTTTAAGAGAAATCATGGAGCAGCAAAGACCAATTTTTGTTTACTCTTTGTCTCTTCCAGGGCCAAGACTGATACTCTGTGCACACAGTAAACTTTTAATAAAAATGTTGATGGAATGAACAATACACCATCTTCAGGGGCACAGTAGAGAACCAGACCTGAAGTTAGGAAGACCTGAGTTCAAATATAGTCTGAGACATTTAATAGCTGTGGGACCCTGGCTGGGCAAGTCACTCTGTTTGTCTCAGTATGCTAATTTGCAAAATGGGGATAATAATAGCACCTACCTCTGAGGGTAGTTGTAAGGATCAAACGAGACAATATTTGTAAGGTACTTTACAAACCTTAAAATGCTATATAAACGCTTGTTATTGTTACTGCTATTAGAATGGTAATAATTTTAGAACTGAGACACTAGTAGTAATTTAAGCTAGTTTAGTAGGTTACAACCCAACAACTTCCATTTTACAAATGAGGAAACTGAGGAGGCCCATTGAAGGGAAATGATTTGCCTAGTCTTTGTCGGGTCTTTAACAGAGTTCAACTTAGACCATTTCTTCTCTGATGCCCATTCTAGTGAACCCTAGACTTAATCAGAGGTATCAAATTTTTAGTCCCACATAAAATATAATAGAGAAATGTTTAGCAAAAATACGTAAAAATGTAATACAACAAAAATAATGTTAATTTATGGTTTTCATAGTCAACATGCAACCCTCCAAATTGTTCATTTTTCAAGAGGACCAATGATGTCATGAGGGTGATATCTTGATTTGCTACTGAATTGGATTTAAGTGAGGCAGGGTTGCACAAAATATTCAGTCTCACTCTCTCTTCCAGTCATTGAAGTCCAGTGGCAAGACAAAAGTCAAGATGACTGGTGATAACCCAGGATGCAATGAATAATCTTGGCATCTTCTATGTTTGACTAAGCTCTAAGAGCTCCACAGCACCTGATTCAATCTCATTCATGGCCTTTGGAACAAATTGTTCTCATCCTGAGTTTGACACCAGTGTACTACCCCACCCTGCCCTCAATTATATTTCCACTATCTAAAACCAAAATCAGAATGTAGAGGTCACTGTGATCTCTGGACACTGACTAATTCAATGAGAAAGAATATGGGATGAAGGAGAAGGAAGTAGCTCTTGTTGGTTGTTGTTTTAGAAGAATCCTGGGGTGTGTGTGTGTGTGTGTGTGTGTGTGTGTGTGTGTGTGTGTAAATGAGGTAGGGTTACTCTTTCCTTAGGAAGCCTGTCACTTGCCCTTTTTGTGATTTTGTCCTGACTTTGAATTGAAATTTTCCTCCCTAAGAGTCAAAATTCAAATCAACTCAACCAAAACCTATAACTCAGTCAGCTGAACTTAAAAAAAAGTATGTTGAACTTGAATTCAGGTTGGAATCTAGGCTCTAAGATTTATTGGTTAGGTAACCTTGGACAAGTCACTTAATCTCTGAGCCTCAGTTTTCTCATCTGTGAAATTCATTATTAAATCTCTAGAATTTAGAACCATCTAAAAGTGAAACATAAGCTCAACAAGCTAGTGACCAAGTACTTTACCAAACACTGTGCTAAGTGAGACCCTAAGAAAGGTGAAAAATAGTCCTTGCTCTCAAGGAGCTCGTGGTCTCAGGGGAAGACGACATGCAAACAACTATGCACAAATAAGACAAAGAAGGGATACACTGAGGGTGGTCTCAGAGGGAAGGTGCCACAATTAAGAAAGAGTTCTTGCAGAAGGTAGGATTTTAGCTGAAACAGGAAATAAGTTAGGGGGCCAGGGGGCCAACAGGAGGAGGATGAGGATTCCAGGTAGTTCAGTTTTGTATACATTCAATTTAAGATGCCTATGATACATCCAACTCAAGATATCCAGTAGGCATCTGGAGATGTGAGACTGGGGGTCAGGAGAGAGGTTGAGGCAAGACAAAGTGATTGGAGAATCATCTACGTAGATGCTGCCTCAAGAGCTTGGTGGGTACATATCACTGGAGGTCTTCAAACAGAGACTGAATAACCATTTGTTGAAGACATCATAGAGTTGATTTGAAAGCTCTCACACATAAATGCTTGAAGAATGAATAAATGAACCAATTAATCCAACAGATGAGTTGCACTAAGTCACCTTGGATGTCTCTTCTAGTTCAAAGATTTAATAACAATTTATAGAAGAGATACCTTTATTATTATACATTCAAAAGTAGACTTTTTTTCCTTTGGTCCAGTCTTCTGAATAAAGAGAAACCTGTTTTGCTGTTGTTTTTAAATGTGATTGAATTTTGCAGGAGGTAAATGTCTAATTAGATAGACCAGTCTTTAATGTACTGCCATTTGATGCACTCCAGATAGAAATGATTCTTTGGCATCATTCCATCCTATCTGTTATATCAGCAGTCAGAATTCTTTGTCCTACTCAATTGCTTCCTTCTAAGTAAATATGTAAGAAAGTAACTTTGGGCAACTGTGGTCTTATTGTTGAATATGAGTTCAAATTGACTATATTTAAGCAGCATTGAGTTTAGAATAGTAAATTTCCAATTGGTATCTTAGGGTTCATGTCTACTTTTTCTTCCTTCCAAAAACACTTAGAATTGAAATTATAGACTGTAGACCTGGATTGGGAGAAACCTTAGAGATTACTATCTTCTCCAACTCCATCATTTTACAAATGAGAAAATGGAAGTCCAGAGGAGGGAAATGATTTGCTGAAAGTATTGTACAACCAGGACTGAGACTCAGGTCTCCTGATTCAGAGACTATCGCTCTTTCCAAAGCACTACACTATCCTTTTTAATGAGACTCTATGGGAGAAGATAGATATTACATACATGTAATATCACATATTACATATATGTATGTATATATACATACACACACATATATACACACACATACACACATATGTATAGTCTACATATCTGTTTATATATCTTTATACATATATATTTATAGACAGATGGAGAGACAGACAGATAGATAGATTTGACTAGACCTATGATTCCATCTGTCTAGGGGACTCCCATTGAGTAACTCCCTCTACCTCTTGTTTTCTTCAGTTGATAGTCTTAGAAAGGGACTTGGTGTACTGAAAGATTTTTTTAAATTTTATTATTTATTTTTAACATTTTAAAAAAAATTTGACTTCCAAATTCTTTCCCTCCCTCCAGCCTCTCCCCCACCTATTAAGAAGGCAAGCAATATATCAATTGTAGATAGGGCATCATGCAAAATAGATTTCCATATTAGCAATGTTGCAAAAAAACCCAAAAAACAAGAAAAATAAAGTGAAAGAAGCATTCTTTATCTGCACTCAAGAGTTCATCAGTTCTCTCTCTGAAGGTAGACAGAATTTTTCATTATGAGTCCTTAAGGATTGACTTGGATCACTGTATTGATCAGAGTACCTAGGTCTTTCACAGTTGATCATTGCTACAACATTGCTATTAATGTGTACAATGTATTAATGTGTAGATCTCCTGGTTCTGCTTACTTCACTCTACATCAGTTTCATATAGGTTTTCAGAAACCATCCCCCTCATCATTTCTTATAGCACAATAGTACTCCATCATAATCATATACCACAACTTGTTCAATCATTCCCTAGTTGATGGGCATCCCCTCGATTTCCGATTCTTTGCCACCACAAAAAGAGCTGTTATAAATATTTTTTGTGCATAGAGGTCCTCTTCCTTTGTCTTTGATGTTGCTGGGATACAGACCTGGTTGTTATATTGCTGGGTCAAAGAGTATGTACAGTTCTGTAGCCCTTTGGGCATTGTTCCAAGTTGTTCTTCAGAATGGTTGAATCAGTTCACAATTCCACCAACAGTTTATTAATGTAACTATTTTCCAGCATTTCTCATTTCTGATAGGTGTGGTGGTACCTAAAGTTGCATTAATTTGCATTTCTCTAATCAACAGTGATGTAAAACTTTTTTTTCATATGACTATAATTATGATTTCTTCTTTTGAAAAATATCTGTATCCTTTGACTACATATCAATGGGGGAATGGTTGTTATTTCATAAATTTGACTCATTCCCCTAGATATTTAAGAAATAAGGCCTTTATCAGAGAAGTTTGCTGTAAAAATTTCCCCCATTTTCTTCTTTCCTTCTAATTTTGGCTGCATTCGTTCAAGTGACTTGTCTAGCCAGTATGTGTCAGAGATGGAATTTGAAGCTAGGTCCTTCCTAATGCAGGAGCCAGATCTCTATGCACTAAGCAAAACTGCCACAAGATCCTGTAGAAAATTGCAAAGTTGAATATTTCCACTGATTAGGAACAGAGTTAGATTAAATCCAAATGGGATGTGGCACTTGGGCCACGTGACATTTTGCTAAAAGACTTAACAAATGGCTATAATAAAATGTCATTGCCATCCTGCCGATTTCACATTTAGAACCATATGAGAGAGTTGTCTGAAAAATCTGATGAATGTCCTCATGAGGTAGGGAGATTTTCATGGGTGGTAGTATTCAAGCCATTCATTTTGATTTTCATTTAAAAAACCTAAAACCCCCAAACCAAAAACAAACAAACAAACAAACAGTGGGTTTATACAGTGACATACGAGGGAAAAATCACTGTATTTGGAGGAAGAGGACCTCTGTTCTGATCCCGGGGCTCAGTTATGAACTGTCTAGTTCAAGGAGGTAGATTACTTCATATGATCACAGAATCACAGATTTAAAACTGGAAGGAATCTTAATAGGCATGGAAATAGTACCTACCTTCCAGGTTTGTTGTGATCCCTGGAATATTTGTAAAGTGCCTTAGCACAGTGCCTTACACATAGCAACCACTATGTAAATGCCACTTTCATTATTGATGAGGAGGTCTAACATTCTTAATTTATAAGAGGAGACAGAGGCCTAGTTGGATCACGTGACCACACAGGTAGCAAGAGAGCTGGGATTCAAACCCAGAACCTCTGACACAGAAGCCCTCTTAATCATACTTCCCCTTCACTGGACCTCAGTTTCTCCATCTGAAAAATGAAAGGGTTATACTGAATAGATTTTCTCTAGTTCTTATTATCCTATACAGGTTGGAGCACAGTAAAGGGAATAGACTCCTAAGATGATTTAGTTAGCATCTGCATATTAATTTCCCTGGTATCGGTATAAATTAAGTAGGCAACTTTACACCTCCAGGTTTGAGGCTTCTGTCTGACCTCTAAGAATCTGGACAACAAATGATTGCAGGCTTTAGCAGTTCTGTTGTCCAATGGATATTGGTGATTTCAAGAAATCTTGGTATGTTGGCAAGAGCATTGACATGGAGTAAAGGAACCTATCTCTTTGGTCTTATTTCCCATAATGCCTTGAGGTGCCAGTTAAACTGGATTGCAAACTGTTCCCCATATGTGATGTTCTATCAAGCTGCCTCTCTGCCCAGGCCTGGAATGCGAACCCTTCCAACCTCTGGAACCCCTCACTTCCTTGGAAGTACAACTCAGGTGGCATCTCTTGGGCTCTTTCTATCCCATATCCCCAATGACTCCTTCTTGAAATGACTTTGCATTACTTTGTAAATGTTTTCATTTTTGCTTATTTTTTTACATTTTCTAGCAGCAGATAGAATGTAAACTCTTTGATGGCGGTGTCATTTTTGGTGGGATGACTGCGTGGTACAGAGGATATAGCACTGAACCTCTAGTCAGGAAGATCTGAGTTAAAATCCTGCCTCTGATACTTACTAGCTGTGTGACCCTAGACAAGTCACTTAACCTCAGTTTGCCTCAGTGTCTTAACTATAAAATGGGGATAATAATAGTGTCTACCTCTTAGGGTTGTGAGGAGCAAATGGGATAAAACTTGCAAATCTTAGCACAGTATCTGGCACCTAGTAAGTGCTATATAAGCAGGTAGGAGGTGCAGTGGGTAGAGTGCTGGGCCTGATGTCAAGAAGACCTACGTTCAAATCCAGCCTCAGATACTAGCTGTGAGACCCTGGACAAGTCACTTAACTGTGTTTGCCTGAGTTCCTCATCTGTAAAATAAACTAGAGAAGGAAATGGCAAACCACTTTAGTATCTTTGCCAAGAAAACCACAAATGAGGTCACAAAGAGATGGACACAACTGAAAAATGACTGGACAAAAAAATGCTTGAATATATAAAAATCATTTTCCTTTCAACTGTTCCGTAATATAAGTGGTGCAAGGATTATTAATCTCATTTTACAGATAAGGAACTGAAGGTGATGTGATTTGCTCTGGATTTGAACCCAGATCTTTTGGCCCCAAGTTCAGCAATCTTTTTATTCTACTACTGTTTTTCTAGGTGGTACAGCAGATAAAGCATTGTGCTTGGTATCAGGAAGATTTCAAATCTGGTTTCATACACTCACAAACTGTGTGACCCTGGGCAAGTCACTCAATTCTGTTTGCCTCAGTTTTTCATCTATAAAATGAGCTGCAGACACTCCAGTATCTGTGCCAAGAAAACTCCAAGTGAGGACATGACTGAAAAGACAGCAACAAAAGCTGCTTCTCATACTAAAACAAGAGGAATTTCTTAGGGCCTTATTAATTCTAAAAGAGAACCCCAGAGTGTGAGATTAATACTGTGATTACTGGATGTATAGAACTTTCCCTAAACCTAACAAGACTGTAATCTTCATCTTGGAACAGGAAAGACTCCTAGTCCCCACAAAGGAAAGTGTGGTCCAAATTGGCAGCAGGAGAATCTGTTATTGACTCAACAGCTTCCAACACACCTTTATCCTAGGTGCAATAAAAGTGGTAAAATAACAATATTTTGGGCCATTTATACACAAGGAAATTAGACTCTTACTGGGTCAAAGAAAGGTACAATAAATAACCACAAGATAAAATAAAACACATTAAGCACATTAGAGATATAATGTTCTATGAGAGTCATGAGGTAGGAAAGATTACTTATGTAATGGATTTGAGGGCCTGACTAATTCTATTATTTTATAATCCTGGTGACTAATTTTGTGGTATAGTGGTGGAGTAAGGCTCAAATCCCTTGAGGAAAGGGAACTATTAAGCAAAATCCCGGACTTTTAGCACTGGAGAAGATTTTAGAGATTATCTAGAAGAACAGAACTATTTAGAGCTAGACATATGGTCTTAGAAATTTGCCTGGGGCCCTGAGAGGTTAAGTGACCAACCCATGCTCGAAGAGCTAGCATGTGGTAGAAATGAGACTTAATGTTTCACAACTAGTCAGTGGATTTCATGTATATATTCTTGATTAAAAAAAAAAGTTGAAAAGCATAGAGTTCAGGATAAAGCACAGGGCACTCCACTAGACACCTCCATTTACTAATCCTAACACCTGGAATTTAGTTGTATTAAAGCAGAGTTCTGCATTATCCTGCAGCCTGCATTTGCCCATTTTGGACACAAGGACAGCAGGAGAGATTGATATCTGCCTTCTTGGATTCCTGGTCGAATCTGCTGTAGATTAACAGATTGTTAGAGCTGAGAAGAACTCTTAGATCCTATCCCCCAGAGGTTCTTAACCTTTCTTGTATCTCAAACCCTTTGAGCAGTCTAGCGAAGCCTATGGACCCCCTTCTCAAAATCATGTTTTTAAATATATCAAATGAAATACAAAGGATTAAAAAGGAAATCAATTATATTGAAACATGGTTATCAAAATATTTTTAAAAGTTCATGGACTCCAGGTTAAGAACCTTTGAATTCTAGCCCAACTCATCATTTCATGGCTAGTCAGTGGCAACCTAGGAGGATTTCCAGTTCAGTGTGAGTTTCTCTATAGCATTCTGCTGGAAAAGAGGGGGTGGGAGGTGTCATAGGATCCAGAGCTTGAAGGAATCTTAGAGATTTTTTTTTTTACTTTACTTTACTTTATTTTATTTATTAATTTACTTTATTTTACTGAAGAAAGGATTTCCAGAGATTTGAAGTAGTTTGCCAGAGATCCCATATATATAGGTAAATAGCAGAATTGGGATCTGAATTCAGGCATTCTGATTCCAAATCGAGAGCTCTTTCCATAGGATTTAGGCTTAGTCTAACAACCCTGGCTAACCTGAAGAACTGGATATTTGTAGGTGTAGGTGGAAGGGGAGTGTGTGTGTGTGTGTGTGTGTGTGTGTGTGTGTGTGTGTGTGTGTGTGTGTGTTTCTGTGTCTGTAACTGGAATAATATATACCCAGAAAACTGGGAGACCCAAAGACCTGGAGCTTAGTACAGATACTGGCTAAAACTCTTAAGACCTAAAGAATCTGTTAGATCTCTTCACACCCAAAAGGGGGCAGACTACTGCTACTGTCTTGGTTTAAAGTCTTTGAAACTCTCCTGGGCTAAAGGAAAAGATGAGTGAGGGATAAACAATTTGGTTTCATAGTAAAGAGAAGTAGCACAGTCTCAAATTTTAATGTTGTCAATTCTACAGTTATCAACAAAATCTTCATTTCTATTGGTAGATCAAAGTGAGGAGGGGGACCTACAGCAAAGAACAGATGATATCGTGTCCTCCCGATTTATAGCACTCCTTTGAGTAAACTCCTTTCTCTACCTTTTAGTTGTTTCCTGTTTATCTCAACTGTGGAGGGTGGGCTGGGGGTGGGTTTAAAGTCGTCAGCTTGACCAAGGGAAAAAGGGAGATCAGAGTCTGAAATCCACCAAAAGAGTAAATACAGGAAGAGACATGCTTTGAGTTTGCTATGATTTGGGCTTGAGTTTTTTTTTCTAGCCAAAGTACCTCCCACCCCCACCCCAGAATTGCTAGGTCAGAATATATTATGCCCCCTAATCTGTTAGCTGTGGTCCTGCCTTGTAGAGAGATTGAATTAGATAATTTCAGTTACTACCCCAAGAGAAAAGGGAATTAGGAAAGCTGTCCCAGGCTTCCCTCCAAACTCACTCCAGAATTCCTGCCTTGATTCATACCATACCAGCCCCAGCGCTTTGTAACCTTGGGGATGCCGCCCCCACCTCAAACCAATACACATAGGAAGATACCAAAGAAAGCAATATCCAGAAGAACCCCAGAGGGGCCGTCTGCTTTAGTCAAACTGAGATCATTCTCTCCTCCCTTCTCTAGTCTGGTACAAAACTGATACTTCAGGGGATGCAAACTGAATCCAGATCCTGTGTGCGCTGGTGGTGAAGGCACAATTCGGAGGATACCAAATTCTAGTTACTCCTTTAGTCAAGGTTCAGGTGCAGAATAAAAACCCTCTTACTCACATCTGTCCTCTATCATTTCCTCAGCTGTCCATCTCTTCTCCACACCTCAGTCCAGGTTTACCTTGGCGTTCATGTATGCCTTTTCCTACATCCCCATAGATCTGAAAAAGGAGATTGTTCTACAGAATCTAAAGGCTAGAAATGCCTTGGATTAAACACCCATGAACTCACCCTTCCAACAACCCAGACCCCAGTGAGTTAAGTATGCTAACAGGTTTGGGTTAACAGGTTAGGACAGGGAAGACACTAGACCCTCCAGAAAGGGGGGGGATCTACGAACTGGAGTCCAGAGAAGTAAAGAGCTACTAGGAAATCTGTTTAACACAACTTAATTACCTAAATTGGAGGAAGTTAGTAAATGCAAATATAACCTTGGGCAAGTCACTTCTCACTTTCCTGGCCTTCCCTTTTCTCACCTGTCAAAAGTAGGGGTTCTCATCTCGGACTACTACTGGCCTCTTTAGAGAAACTCTTGCAGTGTTTCTTTGTTTTCCAAAACCTATGCTCCAATTTTGCCCTGGAGACCAAACATTTCTCAGGAAACAGGGAGGATGGAATAAGTTCCATTTCTACCAAGTCCAATAAGAGTAATTCATGTTTGCAAAGCACTATAATGTTAACAAAACGCTTTCCTCAAAACAACCTGGGAGGTAGATAAATTAGATGGCATTATAAGGACTTCACAGAAGAGAAAACAGTGGAAGAGAGATTAAGATTAAGCACATAGTCATGCAAACCCAGAAGGATTAGAGATTTAGAGCTGCAAGGCACTTCAAAGGTCATGTAGACTCACCCTATTGCTTTGCTGATGAGAAAACTAAAATTGATGGAGTAGTGATTTGTTCAAGGTCATCTCAGGTGGGACTTGAACCTAGAACTGGACCAAATAAACTTGATTTAAACCTACATCCGTAGAATATACATTTTTTCCCCCTCAAAAGGTTCATCTCTGTTTTCCTAAAAAAGGCTAACTAAACAATGAGCTAACACAGCTAGGAGGGGAGATGTCTACACCCAGTTAGCTCCCTCCCCTGACACAGGCATTAGCTTTCTTTCTTTCATTCTTTCTTTCTTTCTTTTTTTATGGGGCTGGGAAAGAGGTGGATTAGCTTTAAGGATCTTTCCTTTTTTTTTGAATGGGGGTTGGGAAAGATGTGGTTAGCTCTAATCTTCCTTCCTTCCTTCCTTTTCCTTTCCTTTTTAAAAAATAGAGTTGGGAAAGAGGTAGTGGGTCACCTTGGTTAGTAGCGAAGAAAGGGCCAGGGAATAACAATGAGATGAAATGAGAATTTAGGAGTCAAATACTCTTTTCCCAGGGATCGAGATGGAGGCGTTGGGTAAAGAGGGACGATAGAGCAGTTACCTTTGCTGAGCAAGGGATGAGTAGATCCAAACCCTCAAATCTCCACTAATAGGGGAAAAAAAATCTGCCCCATTTCTCATTCCTGGGAGTTCAACACCCCAGCCCCCTGTGTCTTGCCAGACTAGAGTAGTCAGGCTCTAAAAGTTGAACCACTCTTGGGCGCTCCCAATCCCAGTTTTTACTGGGTCACACCTCTATCGGCAGCTGAACAAAGCTAAGCGAACCCAAAGCTCTCCCCTCCCCACCTCCCCCCAGGAAATCAGACTCCAGGGCAAAAGTGAAAAAGGAGGTGGAGGGAGTTGGAAGGAGGGGAAAGGGAGATAAAAAAGAAAGGACGGAGAAAGTTGCTAAGTTACTAAGCTTTCCTGGTTTTTCTGAGCAGCCGCTTCACCTAACGGTGATAGTGTAGGCGATGCTGAGTTTGGGGTTAAGCAGAAGCGGAAAGGCTTAATTTGTGCCCTGGGCGAGGCCCCAGTCCCATTTTCTCTCTCCTTCCCCTTCCAAGGTCAGGACACGCACAGACCCCACGCTCTGCCACTCGACCGCTTGCAGTCCCAGGAACCTCTTCCCCCTTCCTCCCTGGCCAGTTTGCCCCACTCCCCCACCTCCAGCAACGCCGAACTTGTCACTTCTGCCCCAAATGGAATGGGAGTGGAGCCGGGAGCTTTCACTCTGCTTCCTCCAAGAGGTTTTTGTTTTGTTTTGATTTTTTTTTTTTGTAGAATTAACCTAGACTTTCCAGCTTTCTCTGCCTTCCTCCCTCCAGTCACACACACTCTTACCAGTGCCACCGCATCCTGTCCCAGAGATAGCGGGATCTAGAATCCCAGTGCCCTGGGTGACAGAGGGCTTTCCATTCCCCGCCTTTCACGCTACCACTCATGTACCCCTGGAAGAAGGAGGCGCTGCTTCTCTGCTCTCTCAAGGATCGATTTCAAGAAGCGGGCAGAGTGTGAGGTTATAGACAGTGGTATCTGGTAGTTCGCTCCTTGCCTCCTCTGTGATCCTGCCCCAGCCCACTCCCAGTTCCTTGGCCCCCCTCCACTGCCCAGCTCCCTCAGTTCTATTTGCCGAGAGTTCCTATCCAGTGTGGTTCTCTCTCTCTTCTCCCACAGCCGGTTCCGCGTATCTTAACTAGATCCGTCCCCCACTTCCTCATGCCTCTCTGCGCCCATCGGTACCCATACCATCTCTCTATTTCCCCTGGCCTTTCCTCGAATCCCCAGCGCCCCAGTGTCCCAGCTTTGAGGCGAGAAGCAGCTTGTCCCAGAGAAGGAAACACTAGTGGCCACCAGGAGCTCCCAACTGCACACGCGGAGGGAGTCCCTTGACTCCTCTCTTCCGTCCCTCTCTCCTGAGTCCCCCCAGCCGCACGCCTTCTCCCCCTTACCCTCCCCCCCCAGCTACGCCGAGCAGCCCATTTCGCCCCTTTCCGAGACGCAGGCAGCACTAACCCAGTGCCGACACTCACCGTGGTCGAAGGCATGGAGAGTTTCGTGGACTGGTCCGGTGGGTGGGTAAACGAATGTGTGGATGTGGGGGGCACGGGTTGGGGAGGCTCTGAGCTGGAGAGAGGGGAGTGAGGTTCTGGGCACTCAGATTTCACATAACCCCTTCCATCTCTCCCTTCTCTTTCTCCTCCCCGTGGTCTCTCGCTCTTTGTCTTTGCCAAGTGTCGAAACTGTCAGGCATAGTGGGGGAGTAGGAGCGAGCAGGAGCCTGGGGAGCTTAGGGGCGGAGGCAGGGGCGGGGCTGGGGCAGGGGGTGGGAGCGATCTCCGGAACACCTTCCCTGCGCTGTAAGTGGGAGAGGGGAGGAGGTTTTCGTGGTTTTGGGGGGGTGGAAGTGGGAGGAGGAAAGGGGAGGGGAGGTGTCGGCTTCCTCGGGCAAGTGGTGAGTTCCTACGAGGGAAAGGAGTGAGTGAGAGAGACTGAGTGAGAGCGCGCCACTCGTGTGTAGCAGACACGCTGAGACCTCCTCTTCCTCCTCCTTCTTCCCCTCCGCCCGCCTCGGCGTCCGCCGGGCTTCGCTCCCCCGCCCCCCGAACCCCGGCTCGGCTTTCTCTCTGGGCTGGCTTCCTGCGAACCTAATATAGCACTCCCGGAGCCACGTGGATGGGAGGGAGCGAGCTAAACACCTCGTATCTGGCTCCTCCTCAGCTGCAGACGCAGGCACACACTCACAGATACACAAGCACACACGCGTGCACACACACACACACACACACACACACACACATACACACACACACACACCCTATAACGGGCCCCTGCAGAGATAGAGAGGTGAAGCCTCCTGTCTGGGGTTGGCCTGAGATGATAAGACCAGGCGGCGAGAAGCAGCTGGAGAACCAGGAACTGAGGGGAAGAGGTGCGGAGATCCTACGGTGGGTGGTCATAGGAGTATCCTCCGCAGTAGACAGAGAGAGGAGACAACGGACAGATCAGGGACATCCATCTAGGGAACGATGGATGGTGGAGGAGGTCAGAGAGAAAAGGGAGAAAGGGTGCAAGCGGAGGAGAGAGAGCAGGGGATAGGAAAAAAAAAAACAAATCAGGAAGCGAATGACCGTAAACAAACAAGAAAACTGAGACATCGCAAAGGCAAACAGCTGTTCTGGAAGTTCAGGGACCAGACCTGCAGTAACGCCGGCACTCGGTGAGAGAGACAGAGAAGGAGGCGCAGAGGCTGAGGGTGAGCACGGCGCGGAGAGAGAGGGACGAAGAGACGAGGTTAAAAGGCTGTCTCGAGTCGGAGCATCCATCCCCCAGCCCTAGCCGCCGCTCCAATCTCAGCCGTGAGTCGCTGAGGTCTTTTCCATGGTCATCCCTGGGTGCTCTGTGGGTATGGGAGGGGGGAATAGGATTCATTTACTAGTTATGAATTAAATGAATTAAAAATGAACAATTTAAAGGTAAAAAAAAAAATCCTGTACTGTACAGCTCTTATCCGCCGGCTACGGCATTTTCCCAAATCGCACTCAATTCTTGCATGAACAGCGTCGTGGAGATGGGGGGAAGGACAGGGTTAGTAATAAATTCTTCTGACTTTAATTGCTTCTGTAAATCAATTTTAAAAAAAGCCTGTCTCTGTGGAAAAGGAGAGGGAGAGGAGAGACAGAGACAGGGACACAGAGACAGAGAGAAATGAAAAAATGAGAAACGAGAGGAAGACCGAGGTAGAGAGACTTAAAGACAGTGATGGGAGTTGGGGCAGCCAGGAGGAATAGCGAAAATAGACAGAAGCTCAGGAACAGAGAAGAGAGAGAGAGAGACCATGGATCCAAGAGGAGAACCGGAATCAGTAAGACCGCATTTTCCGTGAACAGCCAGACCTGGAATGGTCTGGCACTTCGATGACTAAGCTCCCCTCGGAGCTCCGAGAATTTTTTGTTGTGGTAGTGGTAGTATTTTTTTTTTTCTTCAGCTTTTAGGGCTCCTCCCTTGGTGACGACCTGAATACTCATTCTTTCTCCTAGAGACAAGGAAATTACTTTCTCAAAAACCAGATAAAAAGCCAAGACCCCTTTTCCAGCCTTCCAAACTTCCTGGGTAGTTACCAGAGGTTTTTTCCCAATGACTAAGCTAACTTCACCCTTCCCAGAACTTCCTCTCAAAACTGTGTTTGCAGAGTGGGGGTGGGGTGGGAGGGGGGGATGGGTTAGGTGGGTGATGAGTTAAGGAGATTTACTGGTAGGAACAAGGACTGTATTGCACTTCCGAGCCTCACCCTTCAGCGACTTCATTTTCCAGAGGGGTCAAAGGATTTTTTTTTTCTTTTAGGCTCAGGGGAAGTCCCGTTAAACGACTGACCCAGTGGATAGAGTGCTTGACCAGAAATTAGGAAAATACGAGTTCAAAATCCAGGCCTCAGACACTTATTAGCTGTGTGACCATGAGCAAATCACTTAACTCTTGTTTCCCCCAGTTACCCCAACTGTAAAATGAGAATAATAATTGCACCTACCTCCTAGGGTTGTTGTGAAGATCACATGAGAGAGAATATTTCTAAAATGTGCCCAGCAAATAGTAAGTGCTATATACATATTAGCTGTTATTATTGAAGATATGAAAACATTTGCTTTCTCCAAAAGAGTAAGATGTGGGTATAGCACTTTACATCCGTTGTCTCACTGATTCTCACAACAACAAACCTGTGGAATAGCAGTATTGTGACTATTATCCCCTTCTTACAGTTGAGGAACCTGAGTAGACCAAGTTGCTTGAATGGGGAGGAAGCTAATTGGGTAACTCAGCTCTCTTTCTCCCTTTCCCTCTCTCCCTCCCTCCCTCTCCCTTTCTCCCTCCCTCTCTCCCTCTTCCTCTCCCTCTCTCCCTCCCTCTGTCCTTCTCCCTCTCCCTCTCTCTCTCCTCCCTCTCACTCTCCCTCTCCCTTTCTCCATTCTCCCTCTCCCTCTCCCTCTCCCTCTCCCTCTCTCCATTCTCCCTCTCCCTCTCCTGCTTCTCTCCAAAGGAAAGTAAAATTTGATGGCCAGAAGCTGCCCTATTTAACTTGGGGTTTACTGGCTAGATTCTTTCCTTCTATAAGAGGGGATAGTATGGTATCTTGTTTGGCCCCCACAAAAGTTATTGGAAGATAATCAATAACTGTGCGTAAACTCAATATCTTATTTTACTAAGACAATGGCCTTCCTGGAACTATAACCACGGGCCAGAGGGAACTTGAAAGGTGGGGGTGTGGCAAACAACTTGGACCTTAGAGGTCCCTAGGGGTTACAAGTATCCTCACTACCACACCTATGTAATCTGCATATAATCTGCTTATAAAGAAGGAATGTAGGGAAATAAAGTGGGGAATTTTGACTAACCCTAATTCTACAATGAAGGACAGAACTGGACAGAACTGTATAACCTCAGTCAGGTTTCTGTATTGGCGTGTGTGTGTTCCTGGTGAGCATCACACCAGTGTAGTAAAGTGTAGTAAACAAACGCCTTCCTCTACATATTCTGTTTCTCAGTTCTTTCAGTGAGAAGGGTTTTGCGTTTTAAGGGACATCTCACATGGATCTTTCTAAGGGCTCCCAGGGAAGCAGTAGACAGCAGAAGCTTGTCTGGGCTAAATCCCTGACCCTGCTTGGGAAGTCCTGTGATACCCATAAGCGTGTTTCTCACCCTTCCTTCCTTCCTTCCTTCCTTCCAGTTTACTCTGTAGCTCATAGATTGGACCACTATAGGTCCCTGCCCAAGCTCCACTTCATGGCTATATTTTGGGCCCTCCAGTCTTACAATGAATGTCTATGGTAACTGTTTCTCTTTGGAAAAACAACCCTGAGGGTTTTCCCTTCCGAGTTTGATTTTTTTTTCTTTTTTCTCATTAAAGGGACCATCCCTTCACTCATTTCTAAAGGGGCCTATTCAATGAATGAGCCTTTCCTCACTCTGAGTACCTGAAAAGGCCTTAACCTAAAAGGGCCACGGGTCTCCCATTGCATCCTGAATCATCTCAAGTCATCCTGATGAATATCTGGTCACTGAATCCAGATGACTCTGGAGGAGAAAGTAAGGCTGGTGACTCTGCACAGCCCTCCGTCACTCAAATGGAAGTCAACTCTGAGTCATGTCATCATTTCCCTGATGCCATGGTCCTCTTCGAAAATGAAGGACAAACACAACAACCTGGAAACTGAGTCTCAAAGAGGTTCAGTGACTTGCTTGTGAATCACAAATGGTTAAAAAGCAGAGCCAGGACTTGAACCCAGATCTTACTCCTGATCTTAGGGATCATTGTACTTAATACTATATAGAACCTTAAAGATCATCTGATCCAGACTTTTCATTTTATAGGTAAGGAAACTGAGACCCCAAAACGTTGAATGACTTTACCAAGGTAACAGAAGTAATAAAGTATGAGGCAGCATTAGAATCCAGCACTATAGAATCTAAATCCAAGGCTCCTGGATGTTGTATGTCTCTGGTCTTGGCATTACCTTCCAAGCAGGTGCTTAAAGTTTTATTCAGTATTTCTGTTTAAATTTATATGACTTCTTTTGTATATTAGTGTAACCAGTCTTTATTTATCCCAGTACATTTCTAATAAAAATGGTATTTTCATTCCATTGCTGGGTGATCCTCTTTCTTTCCTTCTTTCTTCCTGATTGGTCTCCAATATTCCAGGAGGGGAAGAGTTCTGATGCAGTAAGAACATGGATCATTTGCAGGCAGAAAGTTTATTAGATATCTGTATAAAATTTTATATATTACATATCGGTTTGGTTCTAACTATAGAGTTCTTTCTGGACATACCTCAGAATGCACATTTCCAGGGAACAGCTGATAATACTTATTACTCAGAGTGTCTGTACACAGAGTTCTCTTAAGCTCCTGTAATTGATTAAGTGTTCACTTTCCCCACGTGTTCAGAGAAATAAGAAAAGCTCTCAGTAATAATAGTTTTTAAAAATTAATTCATTCCTATCACAAATACCATCTTTTCCCTCTCCCAACTCCCATTCTTGGCACTTACAAAAATGGAAAGGTCCTAATGGGTTGTAATCCCATATTTTTTGATAGAGCAGAAAAGCAAGGGAGAAAAACATTGGTTCTTAGCTGTCACAAGTAAGCACACTGTAAATGAATGTGCCTTTGGTGTCTCTGATCCCTGTACCTAATGGCAGTGCCCCATAAATCAGGATCCTTGATTTTGAACTTCTTAAGAACAATAGCTGATATCTGCATCACCCTTTAGAGTGTGCAAAACCATTTCATCTACATTATTTCAGTTAAGCCTCCCAATAACCCTGTGTGAAGTAGGTGGAACAGCTATCATTACTCTGATTTTGCAGAGGAAGAAACCCAAGGCTCAGAGAGATTAAATCAATCAATAAGCATTTATTAAGAACCTCCCATGAGCTCAGTGATCTTAGAAAAACATGGAAAGACTTGCATGAAATAATGAAGAGCAAAATGAGCAGAACCAAGAGAACCTTATATATGGTAACAGCAATGTTGCTTTAAGAACGATGAATGAATAATCCATGTTGACGATTATAAATATCCAAGTTGACTATAAGGGACATCTGAAGAAAGACACTATCTGCATATAGAGACCTGATAGAAGTTTGTATGGAATGATTTTACATATACATATATATATATATACACACACATATATATGCATGTATGTATGTATGTATATGTGTATATACATGTGTGTGTATACATACATATATATGCACACTTATTTGCGTCTAATGGTAGCCATCTCTGGTGGGGAAGGAAGTAAGAAATTTACATGATAGCTTTGTTATATATTTAAAAGGAAGAGCAAGTTGTACATAACAGATTTGCAGTGTCTTGTACAATCTTATTTTTATTATGTTATATAAATGCCTGTTTTAGTCCATAAATTAGAAATAAAATAAAATAATTAAATAAAAATGTGACGTGCTACAGAAAAAACAAGAAAGACCCTTCCATGTACCAGACGCTGTTCTCAACACTGGGGAGGGATACGCAAGCGGAAGAGTCTCTGCCCTGGAGAAGCTCACGATGAGGGTTGGGGGGGAGGGGTGTGTGTGTGAGAGAGAGAGAGAACATGCAAACACCTATGTACAACAAGTTAAATGCAGAATGAATTGGAAAATAATCATAAAAGGAAAGGTACTAGAATTAAGAGGATTTGAGAAAGCTTCCTGTAGATTAAGGTGGAAGTTTAGATGGGACTTGAAGGAATCCAGGCAAACCAGGTAAAGATGAGGAGGAGTACATTTCAGGTATGGAAGAGAGTCAGAGAAAATACCCGTAGCCAAGAGATGGAGTGTCTTGTTCATGGAAAAGCCAGGAGGCCAGTGTCACAGGATCAAAGAGAACTTGTGTAGGGGTGGGGGTAAGGTATAAAAAAACTGGAAGGGTGGGGTGGGTGACACTAGATTATGAAGGGCTTTGAACATCAAACAGGATTCAGTAACAATTCAGCCATGGGTGACATGGCTACCCAAGTAAATGTCAGGCATTTGGGTTTGAATCCCATATCTTCCTGAATCCACATTCCCCATGGCATTCATCTTCTCTATTTCCTACCCCCTTTGCCGAAGTTCTTTTTCTCATGATGATGACTTGTAACCCAAAGCTTTCTCTCTGGTTGACCAGGATTAACCACCTTAGCATCTTTTCCTTGCCAGCTCTGAGAAGAAATACATCATAACTTTGGATCTCAACTCCCATTATTCTTTCAGCAGCTTGCTTGGAATCCAGGCTAATAAGTAGCTGATTGAAGTTTAAGGTTACCCTTTTCAAGTGGATTTGCACTGGATTTTGCATTTTAGTTATTTCCCATTATTAAAATAACCAGAAGGCCTCCTGTGTACTCAGTAGGTCCTGTATGCATAAATTAGGCAAACACATGTACAAAATTATGCAGGATGAAAGATCATTGGGATTGTGAGGTGTTGTATGTGCTCACAAGAATGAAGTTGCCAAGCCATCAAAGTGAGTATGGTCACTTGTGAATAAATTGGATCCTTGCCATAAATGTCAGGAATAATGAGACCAGGTACAGTTTCTCAGTTAGTTCTTGCATCTTTCTTGTGTAAATGGATAGAGAGTTGGTTCAGGGACCAGGAAGGTCTGAATTCTAATACTGCCTCTGATCCCTGGTTGTGTAAGGCAGACAAGTCACAAAATCTCTCTGTTCTCTAGGCCAGAGGTATCAAACATTTGGCCCAAGTGCTTCCTCAAAGAGATTAAGATATAATTGGGAAAGATTTAACAAAATAAAACTACAATGGAACATAACACAACGGCAATATGTGGTTTTCTAAGTCAGTGTATGACCCATCCTACATGCAGTTTAGTGGTCTTATTTAACACTACTGCTCTAGACAACTGTCTTAAAACAAGGAATTGAAGAGAAAGTGTGAGTGAGTTGGTGAAGTGAATTTCCTCACCCACCTAGAATTTCCCTCTCATCTGAGAACTGAGAGAAATTATAACTGAAAAATTACAAGTCCACTACATGTCCTGATCTCCTTCATGTCATCTGTAATGGTTTGTTTTTGAAAAGTGATGGGAGAGATTTCAGGGAATAACTGAGCCAATCATGGAGTAATAGAGAAGGATAGTGAATAAGGTGTGGAACTCGTACGATCAAACAGTAAATGAACCATAGTAAAGTCATCAACATGTTGGGGGAATTCTCTGTGAAGAATTTAAGGACCCATAAACAAGAACCATAGAGGGATAAAGAAAACATGGACATGATTCAAACTGCCCAGGGGAGATTGTGAAACCATGCACATGGCTTAGTGTAGAGCTCCCCCAGGAAGTGCTTAATATAATTGACTTTTAAATTTATTTTTTATTTTTATTGATGGCATGCTTTTATACAATGTTCATTTGTATATATATTCCCCTTCTCTACCCACAGAGCCCTTGGTGGTAAAAAAAATTTTTAAAAGAAAGAGAAAACAGACTATGTGAGCCAAAAGCAAATGACACATCACTTCTATTTGACAGTCTATGTCCATGCAATATTGCATAGACTTTTAAGAATGGACTCTAGAAGATACAATAATCTAACCAAAATCACAGCCACACTGGGGCATTTGGGAACACCCAGGGTCTCAATTGGATATTCTCTTCTGCTAGTTAATAGAGAAACATGGAACAACAGTCAGAGGATGTCACAGTCTACTAGATTATAAGCTATTTGAGGTCCAGGACAGTATTTTGTTTGATTTTTTTTTTTATCCCTACCATCTTTCACATACACAGAGTGAATGCATAATGTATGAATGGATATCATAAATGCTTATTCATTGGATCCTAGATGATCCCAGAGATTATCTAATAGCCATCTGATTTTTTTTTTGCTTTTGTTCAGCTGTGCACGATTATTCATTCATTCATTCATTCATTCATTTGTTTATTTGTTTCTTTGCTTAGGCTTAGGTGGCACATGAGATTTTACCAAATGGTTTCAGAATTTGGGGTGGGGAAAGAAGACCTGGCAAAATAAACTGGAATGTGAGGAAGGGAAATCTGGATCCAGTGGACAAAGGATATATTATATCCTTGGGGATACTTGGGGTTGGGGGAGTTGAACCAAATTTAAAAGTCATTTTGCCCTCATGGGTCCTGGAGAGGAGGGGACAGGGTGAAAGATTTGGCTTAGAGCTGGAAAGAGACTTTCAAGTCAAACATCTCATTTTAGAGATGAGGTAACTGAGATTCAGGGAGAGGTTAAGTGACTTGCCCATGGTCATATAGCTAATAAGGGTCTGAGGTAGGATTTGAACTCAGATCTTCCTGACTTATCATCTTGATAGACTCCAGCACTTTATCCAGTCTTCCAAACTGCCTCTTGAATGGAATTTACTGGTCCACTACTTTAACAGTGTTTCTAGGGTGGCTGTCTATGCTTTGCTTCCACTCTCTGTTGCATGGGACTTTTTTCTTGCACTGTAACCACTATTTGGAGAGGAAGGAAGAATTCTTTAGAAGTAAAATCTCTTTCCCAAGGGTAGCTGAGCTGACAATCAGCATCACCTAATTTCTGAATTTATTGATTGCTTTGATATTGAGAGAGAGCTCATCCAGCAAATGAGGCTGATGGAAAAGAAAGCTCCTTGCTTGCCCTGTCCCGTAACCACTCATCCAGAATCTTGACTTTTACTTTTATCAGTGTTTGTTGGTGTTCAGTCGTTTCTGACTTTTAGCGACCCAATTTGTGGTTTTCTTTGCAGAGATACTGGAGTGGTTTTCCATTTCCTTCTCCAGCTCATTTTATAGATGAGGAAACTGAGGCAAACAGGGTTAAGTGAATTGGCCAAGTGTCTGAGGCCAGATTTGAATTTAGAAAGAGGAGTCTTTCGGACTGCAGGACCAGCATTCTATCCACTGTGCCATCTAGCTGCTTTGTGTGCTCTTAGGCAAGTCATTTAAATGGTCTAGGTTGGTCTGCTCTCTTTGGCATTCAAAACCCTTCATAATCTCGTCCCCTCTTGCCTTTCCAGTCTTCTTTAAAAAAATTTTTTTTTTGGAGGGGGGAAGGTAAGGCAATTGGGGTTAAGTGACTTGCCCAAGGTCACACAGCTAGTAACTGTTAAGTGTCTGAGGCCACTTTTGAACTAAGGTCCTCCTGACTCCAGGGCCCGTGCTCTATTCACTGCATCACCTAGCCTCCCCCTTTCCAGTCTTCTTACACCTTATTCCTCAACATGTACTCTTTGATCCAGTGACGTGGTCTTCTTGCTTTTACACTAATGAGACTCTATTTCTCTACTCTGGGCATTCTCTCTGGCTGTCCACCATGCCTGGAATACTCTCCCTCTTCTGCTCCAACTACTGACTCCTCTGGCTTCCTTCAAGTCCCAACTAAAATCCTACTTTCTACAGGAGACCTCCCCTAACCCTTCTTATTTCTAGTGCTTTATATATAGCTTGTTGATACATTGGTTTGCATGTTGTCTGCCTGCCCCATTAGATTGTACTTCTTGAAAGTTAGGATTGTCTTTTGCCTTTTTGTATCCCCAGTTCTTAGTACAGTGCCTGGCACATAGTAGGTGCTTTGTAAATGTTTATTAAATTAGATTCCTCATCTTCCTTAAGTTACCTCCTCTAACTCTCTTCTCTCCACTCCTCTCCCCCCCGCATTTTTGGCT
This sequence comes from Pseudochirops cupreus, assembly GCA_028627135.1. NCBI lineage: Eukaryota > Metazoa > Chordata > Mammalia > Diprotodontia > Pseudocheiridae > Pseudochirops > Pseudochirops cupreus. Next base: position 508,242,382 of record CM053580.1, read on the forward strand.
GTTCATCCTTTCGTCAACCCTTATAGATTTAAAACACTGTTGTCTTTGACACTTCTCTTTCCCTCCCTCTTCCTAGCTAATCAGTGACCAAATCCCATAAATTGTTTCTCCCTATATTTCTCCCATCTGTTCTCACTTCTATATTTACCGCTACTGCTGTAGCAGGCCCACATTAATAAATATTTGGATTATTGAAATAGCCTCCAAACAGGTCTTTCTGCCTCTTATCTCTTGCAGCAATCCATCCTTCACACCACTTCCAGCTGTATTTTTCTTTAAACCTAGATCTGATCATGTCACTCATTTGCTGAAATTACTGGAATGGCTCCTATTAACTGAGTAAAGGGGAAACTCCTTAGCACAGCTATCAGAACCCCTCAAATGTTGTTGATTTTTCTGTGCTCTAGCAAACTTAGACTGTTCATCATCACCTGTAAATGCTCCTTCCATGCTTTTGATTATTTTGTTCCCAGTGCTTGAAATGCACCCCCCATCCCTTAAAGTCCTAATGAAATGCCATCTCTTTCATGAAGTCTCCCCTGATTTCCTCTAATTGATAAAATAATAAATGACCCTTCCCTCACAAAGAACTTTGTTTGTAACCTCTAATGTATTTTTTTGTAGTTTTGGGTGTTTTTTTTTTAAAGGGGTGATCACAGACTTTAAAGCTGAAATGTATTCAAGGGTTCATCGATCAATATTCCCCTCTTTTTTATAAATGAGGAAACCAAGGTCCTGGGGGATGAGAGAAATTTCCTATGGTAATGTGGTTAGAAATGAACTGAACTAACATTCAAACCCCCGTCTCCAAATCTGGTGCTCTCCCTACCATACCAAACTACATATCTCTGCTTCTATGAATTGAATTAGGGACCTGGTTTACAAAATTTTTACATTTGCCTGTGAAACCAACCTGAAGGAAGGAAAGTCCTTCTTGGATTTTCATGGATACTTTTCATGGATTTTTATGGATATATTGAGCATTGAAAACACAGTGACTGGGGAGATTTAGGAGAAAGAAAGAAAACTTCTCAGCTTCATCCATAAACGTCTGATAACTAGGATACACATAAAGATTTGACTAAACAAAATACGCATGATGCAAACAAGGTAAAAACTCTTTTTACTTATGTCAGGAAACAATCTCAGGTCAGAAGGGGGCACATTTACAAGCTAGCAAAGTCCTTGGTGTCATTCACACTTGTAGTAGTTTTTGTTCTCTCTAAAGGGCCCTGTGACAAAGACCCTAGAGTCCCATTCCCTCTCTGTCTATGGCTATCACTGTGGCACAGTGGTATTCTTCAGAGTCCATAGACTTGAATTCTAATTCTGTCTTGTTACTCACTACTAACTACTTTGTGATAGGTCATTTTTTCTCCCTGAGTCTCACTTTACCCACAACTTAAACTAAGATTGCACTGGATCATCTTTCAGCTTCCTTCCAGTTCCCAAATCCTTTGATAATGCTTTGCTTCCCTGCAGTTGACCTAGTCTAAATGTGGACACTTCCTTATTTCCTACAGTAATTTCTTTAATTTCCTGAAATTGTAGAAAAAAAGAACTTTCCAGAAAAAGAAGCAAACCTAGGAGAGTCAGTCAACTTTCTTTAAGGGGGAGTAGTCTGTCACTCATTGATAGCACCCAGATGTGTTTTAGACTCATGTTTAGGGCTGAAATGGAAAGGAACCTGTCACTTTTGAGTAAAAGGCAGGGTGGGCAGAATTGAATTACCTGGGTTGGACTCCAGCCAAGTCACCAAGGTTAGTACTTCCATTCTTGAAAAGAAATTGCAGTGGGGGCTCTTCAGGAATCATAAGCTCTGAACCTTGGTTTTCTGACATTTAAAGATCAGCATCTTTAAGAGGCCAATACTGACAGAGACAGAGGATTGAATGAAAGGATCAACATGAAAGAATTGAGCCCAACGTTAGTCTCTAATCTTCAGATGGATCTGCTATCAGTCAATGATGTCATCGATGTGGGTATTCCCTCTTAAGATCTGACCAATAAATTAATCAACCAGTATTGATTAAGTGCCTATCAGGCAGTCTCCTAAGTACTTGGGAATGTGAATAAAAGGAACAAAGAAAATCCCTGCTCACAAGGAGCTTGTAATTCCTCTTTTGCTTCTTCTCCTAACTCTCTCATCGTCTCAGCTTCAAGCCCAGTTGCCTTCTCACACTGAAACATGCCTCCATACCCATGGTCCCCACCTTTACTGCGGTTGGCTTCTCTCTCACCTTAGAAGTTGCCTTTACCCTGCAAACCCTTTCCTCTAGTTGATGAGCTCCTATTTGGAATCTTAATTTGAAGAAGTACCCAAGCTAGCCATCCCCACTCCTATCCTGACTCCATTCATCATTCTTCATACTGTGCATGTACCTTTCCTGCCATCCCTTTTTCTCCCCTAGTGTTATTTTATGTGTTATCTTCCCCCATTAGAA
>CM053580.1:508245325-508279616 GCA_028627135.1 Pseudochirops cupreus
TAAGTTCCTGCTTTAAATGAGCTTATAGTCTAATGGGGGCAGCTGAGTCTCAGTAGACAGAAGATCCAGCCTGGAGTCAGGAAGATCTGGGTTCAAATCCTGTCTTAGAAACTTACTAGCTATGTGACCCTGGGCAAGTCATTTAACTTCCATTTGTCTCAGTTTCCTCACCTTTAAAATGGAGATAACAATAGCACCCACTTTCCAGGGTTGTTGTGAGAACCAACCCAATGAACATTTATTAAGTGCCTGCACTGTGCTAAACCCTGGATATGCAATAGATAAAAAAGATAGTCCCTGTCCTAAAGGAGCTTACATTCTAAAAGGTGCACAACACATAAAAGGAGGCCTGGAAGCAAGAGATGGGACAGGTCATCAGGGGTACTGGCCATGGGGATTCTGCTCTGTGGAGTTGAAACGGCACAGGGCAGGACATGCAAAGTGGAGTGATCTGGAGTCTAGTTCATGACCTCTATGAAGGAAGGCATTGGAAGGAACTTGGCATTCTGCCTTTCAGTCCCCGAGTTGTAGGGGAGAGGAGGCTGAGGGAGTTGGTGTCAATCAAGGCTTGAATTAGCTTCAGGTGGTGAGTTTAGAAAGCATGATCCTATTCTGGGAAGGGCATCTTGGCCCAGTGATGCGAAACCAGGCAGGACAGGAGATGCAAAGTGGAGGTCAAATGAGGTCATTTGTAAGGCACTTGGCACATAGTAAATGCTGTATAAATGTCAGTTATTGTTGTTATTATTATTATTAATAGAGGAGAGCAACTATGTACAAACAAGATAGACACAGGATGAATTGGAAATAATTAACATAGTGAAGGCACCAGCATTAAGGGAGGATTGGGAAAAGCTTCCTGTAGAAAGTGGAATTTTAGTTAGGCCTTGAAGTAAGCTAGGGAAACTGACCATTAATAAAGGATGTGAGACACTCCTTGCCTGAGGCACTAATGTGCTGGATTATCACCTAGCAGGGGAAAAAATAGGACAAGCCAAACTTTGTATTTTCTCATGCTCCAACACATATCATGTTAAAATCAGGTTTAAATAATAATTGATACTCTACATTTTTATAGCTCTTTATAGTTTTTAAAACACTTTCAAATGCTTTATTTCATTTGATCTCCACAGAATCTCTATGAGGTAGGTCAGATCAAATTAGACACACCTGGAGAATTATGCTCCATAATGGACATCACTGTTTAGGAAGGACAAGTTGGAGTATATCCTGAAGAGAATGACCAGAAAGCTGAGGGAACTGGCAGCTGCCCTGTTAGTACTGGATGAAGGAAGTGGGAATTATTGGTCTAGAAAAGAGATTGCATGGGGGCAGTTAGTGAGTAGAGCACCAGCCCCGAAGTCAGGAGGACCTGAGTTCATATCCAGCCTTAGACATTTAACACTTGACTACTTGTGTGACCTCGGGCAAGTCACTTAACTCCAACTGCTGCCTTCCCCTCTCCAAAAAGCAAAAAAAAAAAAAAAAAGAAAGGAAAAGAAAAAGAAAAGAGAATGGATGAGGGCAGAATGGAGACATATGATAGCTGTCCATAGGTGTTTGAAGGATTGTGGTGGTGAACATAGATTGGGCTTGTTCTGACTGGACATGGAAGGGAGAAATGGGTAGATGTTGGGGAGTCAGATTTAGGTTTAAAATAAGGAAAAACCTTCCCAACAATTAGAGGCCCTTCTCCCCCATCTCCATTATAGATTTCATTGAGTTTCCTTTCACTGGAAGTCTTAAGATGGAGATGAGATAAGCATTGATGGGGGATGTTTGAGAAGGAAATCTTGTTCAGATGTCCCTCAGAAAAGATGATCTCTTCTTCCAATTCTGTAGTCCCTTTTTATGCTTAAATTTAAAATTTCTTGTTTATTCTAAATTTAATTTTGTTGTTTAGTTGTTTCAGTCATGTCTGACTCTTTGTGATCCCATTTGGGGTTTTCTTGGCAGAGATATGGAGTGGTTTGCCATTTCCTACTCCAGATCATTTTACAGATGAGGAGACTGAGGCAGACAGGATGAAGTGAATTGTCCAGGGTCACATAGCTAGTAAGTATCTGGAGCCAGATTTGAACTTAGGAAGATGAGTCTTTCTGAATTCAGGTCCACATTCTTATCTACTGTGTCACTTCTTCTCTAATGATGTCTTTGAGGCTAAAAGCACTATTATGGCATTCTTTGTTGGTAATGGATTTTGGCCTATTCATTCCTACAATGTGCCACTCCATTTCGATTTGTGTGCTCTTCATGGGCACTGTAAGACAAGATGGCCAAATGTCCAATGAAACAATGTTTTTTGTTGCCTTTGGATTCACAATGAAACCAACTCTACCATCTCCTTCATTTGCATCTCCGAGGAGAACCTATGAGGCATCTTTCCATTTAGAGACAAATTACTTTTATCTTTTGGTTTAATTTGTAGTGAGAATGTCATGATTCATATGATTTATTTCCTCCACTAGTATGTCCATTCCTTGGGAACTGAACTAGGAACTCACGTTTATATTATCAATAGTTAAATGAGTATTTCTAGATCGTCTAAAAACTGTGTGATTTTTAGAGCCTTCTGCCCCCACCATTCTTTTCTTACCACCATCACCATCAGAAGCTGAAATGGGCTACTCATGACTGTATTTTTCTTTGTTGCTTTGGTTGCCACAGTCAAAAAAAATTCATCACCAAGTGACCAGCCGGCTGGTCAAGAGACCAGCTTTTGTGTCTTTAGTGAAGCTGGATCTTGAAAAGCTATAGTCTGCATCTGGGTTGGGTCCATGCACTAAGCCTTTCCAAAATCTTCTGGCATGCTCTCTGGGAACCCATGGTTACCTCCATACCATGTTGAGACATTGGAGTAGAACTTCATGAATTCATTAATAATTCACTAATCATAAAATAAATTTAAATCACATAATCATATCAACACATATTAAAACATCTCATGAAATAAGGCACTTATTTATATTAAATACTTTTTAAAAAGATGCTTCTTTAATTTGATCAAATGTGTTTATTTAAAGTTTTTATGAGGACTTAGAGCAAGAGTTTCTAACTTTTTTTGTTTCACGGATTCATTGGCAGTTTAATGGGATTTAATGGGGTCTATTGGACCTTTCTCGGAATATTGTTCTAAATATATGACATAAAATACATAGAATTATGAAAGAAACTGGTTATATTGAAATACAGCTTTTGAAATAGTTAAAAACAACAACATCCTAAACAAACAAGTTCAGGGATCTCAACTTAAAATCCTTGGATTAGAGGAAATAATGAAAATATCTTGGCTACTTTATATTTTTAAATGAACTAATTTTAATCTAAATAGGTCCTAAGTGTGTTTAGTTAGTTGTAAAGAAGTTCAATATTTTCTTTAATAAAAACGCCTTTAAAAATATCTATTTAAAAGCAAAACCTAGTATTATTTGTAATTGACAAATGCTGGAAACTCTTCTAATAAATAGCATTAGTTTCAAAGTAAAGATGTATACTGTCTTCACAATTATTTAATGATATTAAAAATTCTAGCTGTATTAGTGAGACAAGCAATTAGCTAAGTAGAGAACAGGCAAGATTATTTCCATTTGCAAATGATATAATGGTTTACTCAGAAGAGCCTAGAGAGTCCATGAAAAAATTAATCACAACAATTAATAGCTTTAGTAAACTAGCATGATACAAAATAAATACATGAAGATCATCAGCCTTTCTTTTTTTCCCAACAAAACTCAAGAGAAGAGATAGAAAGAGAAATCCCATTTAAGATAACACATCCTAGAGCATTTAATATCTGAGAGTTAACTTACCAAGACAAAGACATATATAATTCTTAAATGAATACTCCAATTTCTTGTATTTTCCCAAGAGCAGGTAAGTGAGTCTTCTTTCTGGTCTTCAGATTCCTTCTTTGGAAAAGGAAGGGGTTAGGATATATGGTCTCTAAAGTTTTTTTCCAGTTCTACCATTTTAAGAGCTGCTACCTTTAAGAAGATATCTGTGAAAAAATACGCTCCACTACTGGTTGTACCCTACCCTGAGTGATAAATAGGAAACTGGTTGGGTAAAAAAATTTAACAGCCTGGAGTTACCTTGGTACAGAGACAGAGGGAGCCTAGGGCATTGGAGCTATTTCATGGAACACAAATTATTAGGCCTGGATAGACCCTTAGAAACAATTGAGTTCAACTCCTTCATTTTATATCCTTCCTTTGAGGCCCAGAGAGGGAAAGTCAGCAGCTCTAGTCGACACATTTGTAAACAATGCTTTCTCTTTATTGCCCTGTCAAATTTAAAACGAATATATATTCTTGGGGGTTTTTTGGAGGGGGTGTATTAATACTACTTTAGGGGTTTTATAAGATGCTAAATTCCTAGTTAAATTGTTCCCCCACTTCTACCCTCCGCTGAATTGAGCTATTATTTGGGTACCATTCAGGATCAAGTTAAGGCTGCTTTAACTGTTTTCATTTTACCAAGATTAAATAGGCTTTCCTGTCAGACCAAGGATAATGAGCAATCAGGAATTTACTGTTGGATTATTTAGTTTTGAGCAAATCAGTTAACTGTCTTTATCTTTCCCCCTCCGTGCAAACCCTCTCTCTTTCCCCTCCTCAGGCCGCCCACCCACCCCCACCCCAATCCCATCACATTGAGACACTGGTTTAGACAGAGATTAAGAATGCTTTGAATGAGCCCATTCTTCCGAAGTTCATTTTCTCATTTATGAAACGGGAAAAGGGAGAATTTTAGGTGCTGGAGTTGGAATACTGGACTAGCTGGTCTACAAAGTCCTTTCTTAACCGACATTTTGCAATTCTGAGAGCTTGGGGCTGAAAGAGATTACTGAGAATATAGGGAAATAATCAAGGCCAGACTGAAAGGCTAGGTAGACAAAAAATATAGAAAGAAGGTAGAACAGAATATCAAAGACCAATTTTAATAACTCTTAATTTCACCCGAGGCCAGCCCTCCTTGATGTGGCTAATCCAATCAGTCGCATACTTTCAGCTTCAGCAGTGAGTTACAGGTCCACTGAAGATTGCTTATTGGGAGTATGCAGAAGTAGTCACATTTTTATTTTAAGTGCACTTGTATTAACGGCTAACATCAATCCCTCACCCTGTTCCTTCCTGGCTTGATGCCCAGGAAGAAAGAGGTTATTGGAAGAAATTATGGTCCAAGCTGAATAGGATTATACGGCTTAAAATCAAGTCTCTCGAATTGGAATTTTATTTTACTGCCAAAAGGAAGAAGAAATGGAGTGGTAGAAAGAGGATAAAGAAACAGTTGGATATACTGGCTATTCTTTGAGGTTTGGTAGAGTGATGGTAAGGGATTCAATTTCCCTCCACTCCCACTCTCTGCACTTCAGAATTTAAATTCATTTATCCGACAGTCAGTGCTCTTGACTAAAGGCTGCCTCGAATGGAATGCTCTAAGCCCTGATACATTCAACATCAAAAAAAATCATATGTTATAATTTTTAAGATGTGTTTCTTGTATGCAACAAACAGTTGTATTTTGTTTCCTCATCTTTACTATCACCTTTATCAGATTGTTTAACCCATTCCCATTTAAATTTGTGTGTCAGGCTTACATTTCTTTCCATTTATTTATTTTGTATTGGTTTTTATATTTTTCTTATTTTAAGTCAGTACTTTGTTCCTGTTAACTATTTTGTTTATTCCATTTTGGTTCTATTCTACTCCCACAGACTGTTCTCCCCTCCTAATCCTTCTTGTTTGCCCAATCCTAAATTCTTTGAATTTATGTAAATTATTAATCTTTTTTCCTCCCTCTCTCCTTCCTTCTCTTCCTTCCTTCCTTCCTTCCTCCCTGCCTTCTTTTCTTCCTTCCTTCCTTCCTTCCTTCCTTCCTTCCTTCCTTTCTTCCTCCTTCCTTCTTCCCCTCTTTCCTTCATGTCCTTACAGAATAAGCTTCTAAAATATTCATCCTCTTCCCTTCCCCTCCCCCCATTAAAAAAACCCATTGTAAGATCCCTGTGTCTTTCTGTAAACATAGATCTCATCTGCCATGGGAATTTTCTTTAATGGCTCTTTCCTGTCCTGAGTTAAGACACTTCACCCCCTTCATTCCCCTCCCTCATCCTAGTCTCTTCCCTCCATTGGATTTCTCCTGTTTTCTAAATTTTTATATTTTTGCTGTTCACCGATGACTCAATAGGGATACATCATCTACTCCTCTCTGTCCCTTACCTCCCATCTCTTGACACCTCATGTCTATCAAAAGTCAAAGATAATTTGATTCTTTCCTATAATGCTTGGTACATAATTGTTCATCTTTTATTTTCAAAGAAGACAATGACATCGCAATATTAAGGCATAATAGTGCATGATGGGTGGGGTCTTAACTTGCTTATGAATTGGATTTAAGTGAGGCAGAGTTGTGCAATGTTGTCAGCCTCACTCTCTCTTCCAGAGTCATCTGAGTCTATTGGCAGGAGAGAATCAGTCAACATGACTAGTCATGGCCCGGGATGTCTCACTAAGCTCTAAGCACTCCACAGCCAATTTCATGGGCATTGGAACAAATTATTCTTATCTGCTCACTTCACCAAGAGAAGTCTTCATATGCTTGGAGTAGACATCCCTCTAACTCATCAATGATGTTGAGGCCTATCAGTTACCCTCAATGTGTCTTAGCCATGCTACTGAGATAGTTTTGCTGGGGTATGGCCCGTGTGCATGCTACAGCTTCTTAAAGTCCCAGGTGAGAGTTGGGTCATAGGTGGACACTAAAGGTGGATGAACAGCCCTGAAAAAGTCTTGGAAACCTTCATACCAGAAGTGCTAGCCCTTCCTATATACCCCATGTGCCCCAGCACATAGTAGGCACTTAGTAAATATTTTGACTGTTATAGTCAGATCTCTTCTATCTTTAGACTGTGGAAACACATAGTCAGAAGACCTGAGTTCAACTTCTAAGGGCACTGTTTCCTTTCTGTTGAGCATGGGCAAGTCATTTAACCTATATAAGTCTCTATTTCCTTATTTGTAAAATAAGGACTCAGTGGGGTGTGCCTTGTTGTCTCCTCCAAGTGTTGGGAGGAATGAACTTTGTAAACTAGCAGATGTTATATAAATGGGAGCTATAATTGTATTCCAAAAGAAGGTGTTCTCACCCAGCTTAGAGGTCTTAGGTGAAATGGGTCTTGTTTGTTATTATAGTTTCTCAGGGAGTTGTAGAGTCCTTAGAACCTACCCAAGCAAACATACTTTTTGAGCTAGAAGTAGGTGGTTGGCTACATTGACTTTTTAGTTGGTTTCTGGCTCAAGGCCAATAATCTTGGGTAGGGCTGTTTAAATGGTGCCTGGTCTACCCTTCCCAGGTTTCATGCTACAGCTGCCTCAGACTAGGTCATAACCTGGAAAGCTGCCAAGGCTGTAGTTATTGGGAATATGGTGGGGAGGGTGTCTGGGTAAAGGAAGAAAGGAAAGGATATAATTTTTAGCTTGTGGTTGCAGCCTTTAAGAAAGTAGAAAATGTGAGGACATTCTATGGTGACTTGAGATGGAGAGGTCAGTCAATAAATGTTGAGTGCCTTTTATGTGCCAGGCAGAGGGCAACTAGATGTATAGAGTGCCAGACCTGGAGCCCTAGTGACTCATCTTCCTGAGTTCACCACTTACTAGCTGTGTGACCCTGGGCAAGTCACTTAAGCCATTTGCCTCAGTTTCCCCACCTGTAAAATGAGCTGGAGAAGGAAATAACAAACCATTCTAGTGTCTTTGCCAAGAAAACCCCAAATGGGGCCATGAAGAGTCAGATACAACTGAAACAACTGAACAACAAGAAGAATGTGCCAGGCATTGTGCTAAGTGCTAGAGATAAAAAGATAAGTAGAAGAGAGTTCCACCTTTCAAGTAGCTCAAAATCCAAAGGAGGAGACATCATGTAAACAACTACACACAAACAAGATTTGTGTATATATATGTATATATATATATATATATAAAATATATTATATATAAATATAAATATATATAGTGTGTGTATATATGTATATATATTTACACACACATACATATACATATATACATACACACATATATTTGTGTGTGTGTATATATATATATCACCTTAATAAAAGATATTTGTTCTGCAAAACTTGGACTCAGTCAAAAGGCTGCACCTGAGGTCCTAGAAGGCCACAAGTTCCCCATCCCTACTTCTAGTAAGTTACTGTGGCTGCATATGTTATGTAAACATCAACCTTTTTATACTTTAAATTTGTGCCCACTCCAATTTAGCACATATGGAGACTGTGAATGTATTTATGGGAGAGCACAGCCCTGGTACTGGGTGAAATGCTTTGTGACTAATGTCTTTGTCATACCATTTGAGTAAATGCCTCTGCTAAAGAAATGAATGAATCTGTTGGCCCATTGTTAAAAGAAAAGCACACTCATGGGGAATATTGAGCCTAGCATTAGGAAAACTGCTTCCCTTAGGGTTACCCCTAAAACTGTGAAAGAAGGAGCAGCCATAGCTCTGGGGGCCCAACTGTGTGAGCAGGGCCAGTGATTCCAGAGGTGGGTATTATAATAATTTAATGAGCACTTTTTCATACTTCGTGCATATTCACACTAACAGTGAAAAAGGATGGAACACATGTTATCACCCCCATTTGAGACAGGAACACACTGATGTTCAGAGAAGTAGAATGATTTCCCAAGGTCACACAATTAAGTTCCAAAAGCTGTGGAGGAGGGACTAGGACCAAGGTCTTCTCAGTTCACAGTGAGTGCTCATTCCGGAATGCTGAGCTAGCTGCCTCTGGGATATTAGTAACACATTTCTTTGGGTGAAGGCAGGGGTCCCCGGTTAATAGATCAAATCTTAGTCAATCAACCAGCTTTTATTAAGTGTCTACTCTGTGTCAGGAATTGTGCTAAATGCTGGAATTTCACCACTAGAACTCCAAAGCTTCCTGGGTAGATATATCACCAAAGTGTTTTTCTCTCTCAGGGAATCCCTTGCCTCCTTTCTCTACAACCAACATTCCTCAATTAAAAAAAAAATTGTAGTAAAGGGAAAGAAATAAGTAGTAGTGAAATACTTCAGCCACTTCATTCAGATTTAATAAATCAAATCCTCTTCCTTCTTTCCTTCCTTCCTTCCTTCCTTCCTTCCTTCCTTCCTTCCTCCCTCCCTCCCTCTCTCTCTCTCTCTTTCTTTCTATCTAATCTACTCTCCATCCTTAAATCTCTCTTCATTCTCCTCCTTGTTAACATTCTGTGTTTCAAAGTTCCTTCCAGCTAACGTTCTATATTCTAAGGCTCCCCCAGCTAACATTCTATGTTCTTTATTGGATCAGATGATCTCCAAAGATCCAGGGAAACATAAGCTTTCTCTCAGAAAAAAAAATTAGAAAGAGGAGAGATTAGATGCTATATTTAATGCCAGGGACACTGAGCAGAAGTTAAAAAAAAAAAAGAAGCCTGAGATTCCCAGTTTCATTGAGAATCCCAATCAGTTTAGAATCATGACATCCCAAGAACCAACATTACTTTTTGCCTTTCAGCTCTAATCACAGCTAGAAAAGGCACACTCTGCCTGGTACTAATCCTTCCTTCTTCATAACTCCTTTGGATTTGATATTTAATTGAGAGACTGCTACTTCAATACAGATATGGATGGGTACCTCAATGGCAGCATGTCCTAGTAGAAAGAAAACTAGCCTGGAAGCCTTGGAGACCCAGTTTCAGGTCTAAGTTGTGCCACCTACTTGCAGTATGACCTTGGGAAAACCAGTTAACTCTTCTAGTTTCCTATTCTTCATCTACAGAATGGGAATCTCAGTTTTATTTTGAGTGAAATGCCCTTGCTAACAGCTTTATTATCTGGGGACTGAGATAACCATATCTGCCATGACAACCACAGAGGGTGGCTATTAAGGGGTAATTGAAATATGACATGTGAGAATTAATGGATACAATGAATCTGAATAGACTTTGTAGACAATGAAGCTTTGTAGAAATGTGAAGGATTATTGATGGTAGGATTAGGGGCAGCTGATGACAAGACATTTCACTTTAGGCCTCAGTGTCTTCCTCTGTGAAATGATGGCCTTGGACTCAATGGTCTCTAAGTTCTTTTCCTGCTCAAATATTCTAAGCTTTGCCTCGAGAATGGGGAGGGTTTTTCATATTAAAATTCTCTGAGTGGTACAGGGCATTATCATGCCCTAAGGATAATTAATAGAATCATAAAATGTTATAACTGTGAGAGACCTTAGAAATCATTTAGTCAGGGACAGCTAATTCCCCTGATATGGAAGTGGACAATTGGCCAAAAGAAACTGGTGCTTCTATAGATGAGCTAGAGACCTGAAGGTCATAGGCATCTATTCTATCTGTTGGAAACAGGGGAGAGACATGGAGAAAAAGTCCCTCAATTTTTTTTTCTTATTGCATAGGTGAAAGTAATCATATGGCTACAAGGTCACTGGAAACAAGTTACCCTAAATATATGAGTAAAAGAAAACAAGATAGTTTCATAAAATGCACATTTTTAAACCACCTGGGTAAAGCTTATCTGTGTGGGTGGCCTTTTCGTAGAAGGCAACATAGTGGAAAGAAAACCATCTTTTGAGCTAGCAGAATTGTATTAAGAATCTGCCTGTGACTTTTACCTAAGTGACCTTAAACATGCTACTTAGCCTCACCTGTAAAGGAGGTTGTCTTCTGAGGTCCCTTACAATTCTAGATTCATGACCCTAACTGAGTAGATGGCAGCCACCCATACCCTCTCCTAGTTATCCTTCCCATGAATTTCTTCTAATTCTTCCCAGGGGTGCCATACAATATTGACTGAGATATCTTCCTACTTTTAGTTGGGTAGTTAGATGATGCAGTGGATAGAGTGATGGGCCTGGAGTCAGGAATACTCATCTTCCTGAATTCAAATCTAGTCTCTGACACTTACCAGCTGTGTGACCCTGGGAAAGTCATTTAAACTTGTTTGCCTCAGTTTTCTCATCTGTAAAATGAGCTGGGGAAGGAAATGGCAAACCACTCCAGCATCTGCCAAGAACACCTCAAATGAAGAGTTGGATGTGACTTAAATGACTGAGCGATGCCAACAAAGCATTTATGGAGTCTGCCGTTGAGTCCTACACATTCTCTTGATCATGGAAATAACTGTGACTCTTCTATATCTCAAGCAATAGATAATGCCACTCCAGATTACACGCTATTTATCTGATTTTCAATCAATTTTTTTCTTTCGTAAGTTATTTGTTGATTTATAAAATACTAAATAACTGTAAATTATTATAAGTTGTAAATTTGTAAAATTGTAAAATAAGAAATAATGATCATAGTGCATAGCAGCCTACCCCCTCCCCTCAACCCCTGACACTCAAATAGCTCTAATTGAGATTTGAGAGACAGCCCTGTATAGGCCTTAAAAGGAAGAAAGAGGAGCAAACGTTGGGGATTCCAGGGCGAGCTAACCAAGTATTTGAGAGATTTTCATCCAATGGATAAGGAACAACAGATAAACATGAATATGTACCAGAAAGACCTAGGATGAAGGGGAGAAGTGTAATGGCAGACTATATAGAACATGGGAACTGAACAAAGAGAAAGCCTGACCTCAGATCTTTGTTCTAATACTAACCATTAGATTCTGGTCAAGCCATTTAAACCAGCTGAACCTTAATTTCCTCATTCATAAAATTTGGAAAATAACACTCATACACTATTTACTTTAAAGGGTATTATAAGGAAATCACTTTGTAAATCTTAAAACTCTATGATTTCCCATTATTAAGTAATCAGCACTATTTCCATGACTACTTATGAGACACTTCCATCCTTTTGGGCCCATTTCCTTATTTGTCATGATAGTTTACATATAGAACTAGACTAGATGTTTTCTCAAGTCCCTTCCAACTCTCAAATCCTAGGATTCCACCAGACTTTCCAGCTCCATTCCACATGGTCTACCCTTGACCCCTTTGTAAGGTCAGCGATGGTTTTTTTTTCCAAGTAGTGATTTTCGCCTTGCCTTTATTGGCATTGCTCACACCACTCTTGCCAAAGGCATGACTATTGCTCTGGGCCAGTTATCAACTTAACCCCTCTGAACTGTTAACAAAATCTTTAGGTTCTGCCTCTGGACTGGAGGTCGGCAGAGAGTCAGCCTCTTGGGGTGTGACATATACTGGGATGCCAGAAAATTCACTTCTGTTTAGGACAAAGTGGGCTTTGTTTGTCATTGAATTCAACTCAACTCAGTTCATTTCAGTTCAATTCAATTCAGTTGGACAAGGCTCTATTAAGCACCTACTATGTTCTAGTTGCTAGGTGCTTTTTGTCATTGTTCATTCACGTCCAACTCTTTGTGACCCTATTCAGGGTTTTCTTGGCAACAATACTGTTAGTGGTTTATCATTTCCTTCTCCAGCTCTTTTTATAGATGGGGAAACTGTGTCAGGCAGAGTTAAGTGACTTGCTCAGGATCACATAGCTAAGTATCTGAGGCCAAATTTGGACTCAGGGACACTAGTCTTCTTCTAAGTTGCCCTTATACATACAATAATGAAAAAACTCTCTGACCTTAAGGAGTTGCCTGGGGAGAGAGTGTGTGGGGTTTAGGTGGACAATATGGACACAAATAAGAAAATGCAAAATACATATGAAGTAACTACACAGTAATTTTGCTTGGGGGGTGGGGTGGGGAGTGGGGAGCAGAATTGGGGGAAAGAAAAAGGCCCTAGTACTGGCATCAGTAAAGATCTTTGGGGGACAGCTAGGTGGCACAGTGTTTAGCATCTCAAATCTGGAGTCAGGAAGATTCATTTTTCTGAGTTCAAATCTGGCCTCAGATATTTATTAGTTGTGTGACCCTGGACAAGTCACTTAAGACACTTTATAAACTTCAAAGTGCTATACAAATGCTAGCTATAGTTGTGATTGTTTGGTAAAGATTCTCCCCACTTGTAACTGTGAGAGTTATCTCCATGTGTATCCATTGAAAATGGATGTTGTCATCTTTTATATTCAAGTCCTTATTCATTCAGAACTCCCTAATATATATGGTGATTAAAGATGCTGATTTTTTTTTTTTTGCCAAGCTACTTTCCAGTTTTTTCTAGTTCTCTTGTCAAATAGGGAATCCTTCCCCAAGTACTTATGTCCTTGGGATTACCAATCACTGAGCTATTGAGTTCAATCGTTTTGGATTTTTGCTTATCTATTCTGGTCCATTATTATACTTTTCCATTTCTTAAACAAGTACCAAATAACAGATGCTTAATAAATGGCTCTTCTGATTGACAGCTACTTACTATATTATAATAACATTTGAAGTCTGGAAGTGTGATTCACCCTTTGTTTCTCCTTTCTATTATTTCTTATAAGATTCTAGATAGAATTTTTGTTCCTCTAAAACAGAGATTCTTTGCATTTGTGTGTGTGTGTGTGTATGTGTATGTGTGTGTGTGTGTGTGTTGCAGGGTGGGGGGGACCCATTTTATCAGTCTGATGAAGCCAATGGACTCTTTTTCAGAGTTTTTAAATGTACAAAATAAAATAAATAGGATTACACTTATCAAACTATATTAAAAATCTTAGTTCACTTTACTTGAAATATATCCATGAATCCATGGGTGGGCTCCAAGTTAAGAACTCCTGCTCTAAAAGAATTTTTCATTATTTTGTTTAACCTTATAACATAGCACCTAAGAATTGGAGAATGTGGGAGGACATGGCATGATATTAAGTTTGTAAATTAATTTAGGTAAGGTCATAATAATTTATTATATTAGCATGATCTAGTCATGGACAATGGGTACTTCTATAACTCTCTCTCCCTCTCTCTCTCTCTCTCCCTCCCTCCCTTCTTCCTTCCTTTTCTCTCTCTAACTCCCTCTTTTCTTATTTCCCTTCCTCCCTCCCTTTCTTCCTTTCAAGAATGTTGTGATATTGTGTTTATGTAAATATGAAGTGAATCTTGGTATATTGTCCATGGCTAATAGGTATGACCTGGATGAAGCTCCTGAAAACTTTTTTTGAGATTTAGCATATTGTAGTTTTATGCTGTCCTGAGACTGTGAGAGATGAGGACATAAAGGTCAGTATCAAGCATTCTCAAGTTATTTGAGGATAAATAGATTCAATTCCCTACTGATAATTTATGGAATCATAAAGATTATTAGAATGTATAATCCTCCATTATCCTTTTTTTTTCTTTTTCTTATAGACCCAGACTTAAGTCAGAGGCTGGCATGTAATAAGCCCTTAATGATTTATCTATCTAACTATCTACCTGTCTGTCTGTCTGTCTTTCTGTTTATTATTCTGTCTGTCTCTACCTACATTCTCTATCTCTTTTTCTCTCTCTTTCCCCCTGTCTATATACACTCTTTCCATAATCTCTCTCTCTGTCTGTCTCTGTCTCTGTCTCTCTCTTTCTCTCTCACAGGTTTTGTTTGTCCTTCATTTTTGAAGAGGACAATGGCATCAGGGAAATGATGACATGACTTGCAGTTGACTTTGATTTGAGGGAGGGAGGGCTGTGCAAGGCCACCAGCCTTAGTTTCTCCTCCAGAACCATCTGGATCCAGTGACCAGATATTCATCAGGATGACTGGAGATGCCCCAGGATGCGATGGGAGACCCTGGCCCCTTTAGACTAAGGCCTTTTCAGGTACTAACTTAGAGTGAAGTAATGCCCATTCAGTGAATAGACAGCTTTAAGAAGTGAGTAAGGGATGGCTCCTTTAATTAGAAAAAAAAAAAGGAAAAAAAATCAAGTTGAGAGAAGATCCTTAAGATTGCTGTTCCCAAAAGAAACATTTACCATTGACATTCACTCTAAACCAGGAGGGCCCAAAATACTGCCATTAAGTGGAGCCTGGGTAGCTACCTATTGTGGTCCAATCTATGGAAGGAAGGAAGGGAGGAAGGAAGGAAGGAAGGAAAGAAGGAAGGAAGGAAGAAAGGAAGGAAGGAAGGAAGAAAGGAAAGGAGAGAGGGTGGGAGGGAAGGAAAGAAAGGAGGAAAGAAAGAAAGAAGGAAAGAAAGGAAAAGAAAAATCTAGCCAGTAAACCTCAAGTTATGTGGGCAACTTCTGGCCATCAAAATTTACCTTCCTTTGGAGAAGAGTAGAAAAGGGAGAGGGAGAGGATGAGCTGAGTTACCCAACTAGCTGGGTCCCCATTCAGGCAACTTGGTCTAATCACAGGTGGTATTTGTCCTTCATTTTCTTTTTAAAAAAAATATTTTTTTTGCTTTTTTTTGGTTTATTTTTGGAGGGGCAATTGGGGTTAAGTGACTTTCCCAAGGTCACAGGGCTAGTAAATGTTAAGTGCCTGAGGCTGGATTTGAACTTAGGTCCTCCTGACTCCAGGACCAGTGCTCTATTCACTGTGTTACCTAATGGCCCACCCCTTGTTCTTCATTTTCAAAGAGGACCGAGGCATTAGGGAAATGATGACATGACTTGATATGGCTCTGGAGGAGAAAGTGAGTCTGGTGACCTTGTACAGGCCTCCCTCACACAAATCAAAGTCAACTGCAAGTCTTGTCATCATTTCCCTGCTGCCATGGTCCTCTTACACAACAATCTATCTATCTATCTATCTGTCTATCTATCTCTCTATCTCTCTATCTATCTATCATGAATCTATCATACTCTCTCCAAAGTTACCAGTGATTTTAATTGGCAAACCTAATCATCTATCAATAAGTCTATCTTTCTTTCTTTTTATCTATCTCTGCCCTCTATCATAAAGTGTCTGACCTTGTTAAAGAGGCCCTGGAGGGATTAAGAAATGGTTCCCACAAATTGCCTAGAGACACAGTTCAGTGACATCTGTTTTATCAGTTTCAAAGGAAAAATCAAACTCGGATTGTTGCATAAACCAAAATTAATGGAAGTTTGAAAGTCCAAATATTACAGGAAAAGAGGTAACTTTACAAAAATACCTGGAAATATTACTGTGCTATTATGCTATAAGAAATTGCCCCGTCATCTGAATGTAATCTTGAGTTTCATGCTTCCACATGAGCACTTTGAGTGCTATGTAAATGAAAAGCAAACCCTAAGAGACAGATTGGCCAATACATGAGATTATTCTTTCGGGGAAGAGAGTTGGAAAATATGGCAGTGAAGGAAGTCCAGCTCTTGAGGAAGTATTGGAGAAAACACCATTGAAAGGAGTCAGAACAAGGAAAGAGAGATAAAACTGTCCATCTTTTCAGTAACTTCTCAAGTCTTGCGTCTTCCTTCGCACTCTAGTTCATAGATTAAGAGCTGGGAGGGACCTTAATTCATCTAGTTCATTGCATTTTACCCATAAGAAACTGAGACAAATTTGTCCTTCTAATGCTGTTTCACTTACAGTTGAATTTTCATAGAATCAAATAATAATGTTAGGTGAGCTATGCCTGTATTCCAAAATCTTAAACAACAACAACAGAACAAATTGAAAACTCCTTCCAAGGGAATAAATAGAAATGGGAAGAGTTGACCTGGGCAATTATCTCTTCCTACATCTCTCTCTCCCTTCTTTCCCCCTAAGGTGGAATACAGACAGTTGCAGTTAGTGCTGGGAGATAGTAGATGAAAGGAGATGGTAAAGACTTCCCAATGGGAATATTCTTCTCCATTCTAGATTCTGTTGGACAATTATGTTCTTTCTCTACTGGCCCCTGGAGCTGTAATGCCTTTCTCTGAGATGACCACCTACTTTGCGTCATATTTTGTATGGACAATTGTTACATGTTATCTCCACCGTTAGAATGTGAACTCCTTGAAGGCAGAGACTGTGCCTTTCTTTGTATTACCATCACTTAGAACAATGCCTGGTACATAGTTAACTTAATAAATGCTTATTGAGCCAGATGTGGTGGTATATGCCTGTGGTCTCAGCTAGAAGGAAACCTAAGGCTGATGGCTAGTGGTTGGTGAATCTCTCGACTCTGGGAGTTCTAAGCTGCAGTGGGTTGTACTGACTGGGCATCCACACCAACTTGATCATTAATATGGCAAACCTTTGGGAGCAAGGAATGGAGGTGAGTGTGAGTCAGAACCAGATTGCTAGGGAGGAGCAGACTGACCTGGGTCAGAGGTGGAATAGGTCAGGGCTTCCACCCTGATCATAGTGGGAAAGGACCTATGAATAGTCCCTGTACTTGCTACTTGGATAAAATAGAGTGACCCAGCCTTTAAAAAAATCTATCTATCTATCTATCTATCTATCTATCTATCTATCTATCTATCTATATGTATACACACATGATAAAAAAAATCATTGTTTGGCTGACTGATTATAGTCTATTCTCTTTGGACAGTAAGGAGATGCTTTCCTATCACTTTAAGCTAGGACAACTGCTCAAGATTTCTCACTAACAGTACTAGTTAGTCAAAGGAATGCAAATGGATGTGCCCAATGGCATTGCTTGAATCCTCCCAAGTTTGGGGATCTGGGGCAAGAGCATGCAGCTTGTGTGTGTCAAGGGCAGCCAGAATCATGGTGTGAATAAGCAAGGGTATTTGCAGAGAGTTCCATAGCACAGAGGTCCATATGTACAAGGTGATGTTACAATTGGAAAGCAAGATTGAGACTAGGGTCAAGAACAGGTCCTGTGGGTGAAGTTGGGTGGGGCTCAGATTATAAGTAGCCAGAGTATGGAGTCTGACAGATTCATCTTAATTTGCCAGTTGATTGATAGTGTAAGTTTGTTTTTATGCACAAGACATTTTCCATTGTTTGGAGATATCCTTTCAGTCAGAGAGTTCCAGGTATTGTTCTCCATGACAGTGGCCAAATCCATGACTTTTTAAGAGATGGTTATCATGAAGGCTCAGAAAAACAAACAAATAGACAAATAACTTCCAACTTCTTGGGCCTAGTTTTTCATGTCTCTACCCAGTGATACCTGGTACCTTTGCCTCAAACTCCCCTGAAACCTTCCTGCAAGGAAACTTTCAGCTTCCATATAATCTTGTTGATTGGCAAGTCTCTAGCTAAACTGATTAGATGATACCTTCCTCTTCCCATTAAAACACTTGGTACTCTCCTATATCACTGATTGGCCCAGGTATGTGACCCAGATATCCCTCATCAGGGTATAGGAGAAGGGATTGGATGCCTAGTACTTAGCACAGTGCTTGTGATACAGTAGGTGCTGTATAAATGCTAATTATTATACCTCACACCTGAATAATAAATCCCTTTCTTCCTCCTTCAGGGCTTAGAGATTTTAGCACCTAATGGGACTTATGTATCCTGTCCCCATTGAACATCTAGTTTTATCCTGTCTCTACTAGTACCTTACTGACTGAATCTTATATCCCCTTATTCCCCCTTATTTCTTATCCCCTACACAAACAAAATGTTAAATTCTTTCCCTGGTATGAAGTAAAATGTGTCAATAATAAAAGTTTGCTTTTAGTGTGATTGGTCAGTTTGCTTCTTCAGAAATCTCTGTTCCTCCCTTTCTTTCCCCCTCTCCCCTCCCAAAAAAAGGAGTTGCAGTAGACCTTGGGAGAAAAAGGATCTACTCCAGTACTTAAGACAGAGACTATAACAAGATTAGGGGATTTTAGGATTCTAACTTCTAGTTCAGTGTCTTCTAATGATTAATTAATGAATATTTCACTTAGCTTCTTAGTGTCCCAGACAACTTTCTAAGACTATAAATTGCAGAGAAGTTTCCAGTTTACATTGGTAGAGGACATTCTTCATCTAGAATTTCCTACATTAACAAAATCTCAGATCCAGTAAAACACACGCATGCACACATCCTCTTTTATACAAACTTTTATGTGAATTTACTATCTCTTCCTAGAGAATATGCTTTTTGAAGGCAGTTACTGCTTCACTGATGTCCTTGTGGCCCCCATACCCGAGGTAATAATAGATAGATTTATAGATGATAGATAGATGAATGATAGTGATGACAGTAAGATAGAGGTAGGCAAAAAGATGATAGAGATGATAGAAACATAGATAAGATAGACAAAAACTTAATTGTTGATTGATAAATGAAGAAGCTGAGATTGGGACTTAAGTGACATTTTCAAAGTCACTGAGCTAATTGCAGAGTTCATATGATAAGGTAGTAGAAAGGACACTGGACTGGATCCAGAGTCAGAAGACCTGAATTCTAATCCTATATCTGCCAATAACTGTACTATATTTCCTTCCTAGGTCTAAGACTCTGCATTTCTGAAATCGTTATATGGTACTAGATCAGAACTGTCAAACTTAGAAGGAAATGTCTCCTTGTGGGCCATATATTGAATTAGAAAACCACAAATTAACAACATTTATGCTGTATTATATTTTTTTGTTTTATTTTTGTTAACCATTTCCCAATTATATTTTAATCTGATTCGGCCTCACTGAGAAATGTGTTGCCTAAGAGTCTGGTACTTCTGGACTAGATGACTTCTAGTCATCCAACCTTGTTGACCAGGTCCATTGCAAATAGTATCCAATCCCAATTAGGCCCTTCAAGCTGAAATCCTTTTATCCTTCTTTGATTCTCTCTCATATTAAGCTTTCCACGTTGTCTATTTCTTTTCCCTTAAACCCCACAATGCCATCTCTACCTTCTTTTCCTTCAGAAGATAATTTTCCCTCCTTCTTTATTGAGAAAATAGAGGTCACTTTTACAGAACTCTCTCATTTCCTGTATTCCGTACCTGAAAGCCTTCAACAACCCTGTCCTCCCCTTCTTTGTTCCAGCCTCCAAAGTAGCCGTCATCCTGGTCCTTGTTGAGGTCAACTCTTAATCCCACCAGTTTCCATTTCCCCCAGGAACTTTCCAGAGCATCATTTCCTCTCCTCTTTATCTTCAATTTCTTCTTTTTTATCGACTCCTTTCCTACTGTTGACTCCTTAAACTTGTCCAGATCTCTCCTGTCCTTAAAAATCCCTCACTCGACCCTGCCATCTCTTTAAGCATCATTTCACTGCCAAATTTCTTAGATGGTCCTCTTACACAGCAATCTATCTATCATGAATCTATCGTACTCTCTCCAAAGTTATCAGTGATTTTAATTGGCAAACCTAATCATCTATCAATCAGTCTATCACCTCTTTCTGTCTATTTATCTATCTCTACACTCTATCATAAAGTGTCTGACCTTATTAAAGAGACCCTGGAAGGATTAAGAAATGGTTCCCACAAATTGCCTAGAGATACAGCTTGTCACATCTGTCTTATCAATTTCAAAGGAAAACTAAAATTCAAATTGTTGCATAAATCAAAATGAATGGAAGTTAAGTTTCCTGTAATATAATATAGTATAATATAATATAATATAATATAATATAATATAATATAATATAATATAATATAATATAATATAATATAATGGACTGACCAGCCCACTATTAGAAAGTTTTGCTCTCTAATGGGAGGCATGAGTCATTTTAGAACTATGCTTCCAAGTGTCAAATGAATGTGAATTTGAATCATATTTTATAAATGTGCCCTATAAACATGAGTCAATGTTACTTGAATATGTATATGCATAGATATCTATGTATGTATGCATATATATGCCTCATTTCCCACTTATTTCTTATTTTTTATGTTTTTATTCTGAATTTATGAACTTTCAAAAAAAATGAACCTTTCTACATATACCCAAACTAAAAGATTTTTATAAGAAAATGTGAATTTCTATTTTTAAAGTATATAACATATGTATATATAGATATTTATATTATACAAATTCAGCACTATAGTAACAAACTTCCCTATGTGTCTGTGTCCCGTTCTAAATTCTTTTTTGCTCTCTCTAGTGTTAATGTTATATCAAAGCTCTTTCTCCCCCCTCTTTAGTCTTTTTTACTTTTTCTTGCGTCTGTATCACTGGTCATCATCTTCTTCTCCCAGAGCCCTAACCTCCACTCACTTCTCTAAGCTTTACAAGCCAGACTTCTCACTCCACCATTAGACTGAAATTGCTGTCTCAAAGTAACTAGCAAACTCCTACCTCCCAAATTAAATGAACTTTTCTCAATCTTCATAAAGCAGGCTTGGAAAAGACTTGTGTCAGAGATAGTATTTGAACCCAGGTTTTCTTAGCTTCAAGACTGGCTTACCATCCATAATACATATTGTCTCTCATACACAAAGATATGGGGCATCAGCATTTTGAGGAATTAATATGTTTATTAGTGACTCAGTGTATTAATCAACCACTTTATCTGTATATGTATATGTATGTACATATTTATGTATGCATGTTTAACAACCTCTGGCAAGGGGTTGGCTGGCCACAAAACACCAGGTATTTGGAGTTTGTCTGAGTTTGAGATTCGAGAAAACTAATGGGAGATCAGTTCTCAGGTGAGAAGCGGGGGTTGAAATGGTCATGCTTAGGCATTAGAAGTTTTGTAGGACTCTGGAGGAGAATGAGGAGAAAAAAGGTGAAGTGGAAGTTAGCCCGTGACAGTAGCACAATCACAGAAGCAGTTGGCATCTGCCACACTTACAGTTCCCTTCTTCAAGACCATGAGAGATGACTTCTAAATAGACAAGTTGTGAGGTGTGTGATTGTTTTATCACAGGCTTGTACTAAGGTCAGTGAGTGAAAAAAATCAGCCAAGAGTAGTGGGCAGTCCCTACCTCACTTGTAGCACCAATGCAATATTTACAGCACCTTTGGTCACCATAAATATGTCCGCATAGTTCTCAATTGCAAAATATAGCAGACTCTCCATACAGAAGACAGAAGCAAAACCTTTATTCAGGCACCAGGAAACCAAATCCCAATATCAGGAAACCAAATCCGTCATAGCAATATAGAAGTCAATGCACCACAACACAACAAAGAGCCACACCATCCTTTGTCCTTCCCACAAACCAACACTCACAAACCTAGCTATCTGCTTGCCTGCCATCCTCTCTCTCCCCCCCCCCCCCCAGTCTAGCTGCTCTGACTCCCAGCTTCCTGTGGGCTCTGCTCCACACTTCACACTTCAGCATACTTCTCCCACCACAGGCTCCATGTGATTATATCTGATCTATTAGTGGGCAGGGAATATCTTCAAATTACCATTCCCATTATACCACTCCACCCTAATTTCTGTTTAATTATTCATTTAAAAATTCTCTTAAGGAATACGTTCACCAGATTTAGTATTATTTGTCATAAGCACCTGTAGTTGATACTGTCCTTAAGTTGTCTGGGCTACCTTTGTTTGAGGCATGATGGCCAGTAGGAGACATGCAAAAGAGAGAGACATTTCCTATAATAGAGTATTTCCTATAATAAACACATAATATATTATAGATTGGCCAGCCCATTATTAGGAAGTTTCACTCTCTAATGGGAGGCATAAGAATGAGTCATTTTAGAACTATGCTTCCAAGTGGCAAATTAACGTGAATTTGGATCATATTTTATAAATGTGCCCTATAAACATGAGTCAATGTTACTTGAATATGTGTATGCAGAGGTATCTATGTATGTATGCATATATGTGCCATTTTCTTTTCCATATCATGGGGGTTAGGGATGTGCCAGTCCCACAATCTGGAAAATCCATGAAAAATGTTTTAATCTTCCCCTCGTACCAGTGAAGAAGTCTGATTTATTATCATATTAAAAGATGAACTATGTTACCATTATACAATACCATACATCTATTTTTATGAATTTTTGAGTTTTTAAACTTTTTCTGTCTTCTGCTGGCCTTCACATATTGTTTGTGGCTTCTGTAAAACTCCTCCCAAACTCCCTTTTAATTTCTTATCCCAACCCCATGATATGTTGAAACTAGGAAGTCGTGACATGGAAGGGAAAACAGTATTTACATTAAGTACACACACACACACATTTTATATACATATATACACACACACACATATATACACATGTATACACACATATATTGTGTGTGTATATATAGTGTGTATGTATATATACACATATATGTATATATGTAAATATATATATATTATATGTTATATATTTATATAAATCAGCAGTTCTCAACCTGTGGGTTATGTTCAATTTGTAACAATGAAAATATATCCTGCATATCAGATATTTACATTACAATTCATAACAGTAGCAAAATTTCAGTTATGAAGTAGCAACAAAAATAATTTTATGGTTGGGGTTCACCACAACATGAGGAACTGTATTAAAGGGTCATGGCATTAGGAAGGTTGAGAACTACTGATATAAATGAACACATATGCTAAGACTCTACACTAGAAATCAAGAAAGATTAAAGTTCTTCTCATTCTTAAGCTTCCATTCCATGTGTTCACCCCAATATCCATCAACCAATCAATCAACAATTATTAAGTACTTATTAAGTGTCAGGTACTGTGCTAAGCTCAGGATATTACTTGCCAATGATAACTATGTCAGTACCATTTAATTCATTATTATCTCCTTGACATCACTGATAACCAATATAAATTAATTAGCTCTTCCAAACGGAAGTTTGGAAGTACAAACACATCCTCCCTCCTTCCATCCCTAAACTGGGGCACACTGTCTCTTCTGCTCCTTCAGTCTCTGTAGAGAGTAGGCTTATACTTAAAGTGGTTGCTACCAACATTTCTCCTACTGATTTTGCTTCTGGATATGACAGACATTTGACAAGTTTTCCCCTTGCTTGCAGGGCATGGTGTCTTTGCAGAAGCCACAATTCACTGCCGGTCTAGATTCCTTCAGGTCACTCCTTGGGGTTGCATGGATCTTTGGATCTGGGCACCAGTTAACTCTTGTATGGTTTGCAGTTACTTAACTCTTGGTATCTCTTTGGACTTTTCGAAGTCCACAGGGTCATAATTTGGGGGTGTAATCATCTCCAGCATGAATTTACTTAAAAGCAGAAAAAATAAGCACAAAGAAGACAGTTATTACACAATGAGAGGCTATGTAGTGGTTAATATGGGGAGATATGGCCACAGCTTAGAAGTTTCATTGTGTCTTCCCTTAGCTGTCACTAGCAAAGAGACGGCTTGATTTAGTTGGTTAGTGATTTTCATATATTCATACTCAGTCTCATCTTTGCAGCCAGTCAACAGACTTTTTTTTCTCCATCACCTGGTAAAGTATACAAGAAACAGTTACAGATTACTTGCTTGTTCTCTGAACATTGCATTGTGAAACCCAGAAACGGGCTCACCAAGCTTCTAAATAGGTTAGCAGCAGGCAGAGCCTATTATAAATATTCCCAGGACTGGGTCTTTTGTGACACCAATTTAAAGAGAATTTAATGAGAGACCTGACTCAACAAAGTCATACTCCATGCATTGGAGGTTGAAGATTAGAATGTCAATAAGTAGAAGAAAAATGGAAAAACTCTGCATAGTTTTTTATAACAACCTTTTTTTTTCCTCCTACCATCAAGGAAAGAAGGACCATACAATGTGGTATATAATATCACATTCCTAGTTATAAGAATATATAATATATATATATAATATATAATATATAACCCTAGTTATAAGGTTACTTTGGTCACTAACAGTGACCCCATCAAAGCAGGTGTTCAACATCCCATACCTTATGTTCAATCTGTCAATAAACACCTATTAAGGGGAAGATAGTGGAGTAGGTCAGAAAATTCCAAGCTCTCAAGATTTTCCTCCACAAAAGAGATGAAACAGCACCTCAGGGAAACCTAGAGTGGTAAAAGTAAACAAGAGAAGAGGCAGAACAGGGATCTTCCGGGGACAATCAGAGAAGGTCTGAAGAAAAATCCTGGTTAGGGGTTTGGTCCCTCTGAAGAATAAACACCTCCATGCTAGGGACCATTTAAACAACAAGCCCCAAACCCTGGGGTTAGCTGTGTTGGGAGGCTACCTCAGCCCCAGCTGCAAGAACTTTTATCCCCAGGACAATGAAGGGAGTTGAGCATGTGAGCTGGGGGAAGATTGAGGGAACCTAGGCTGACAAGTAAATGCCAGACCTAGCTGTCCTGTGGAGGTGTGACTTGGGGTAAAAGGAATTAGTACATACCTAGCAGGTACAGAAGTAGTGGGCTGGGCACACTACTGACTGTGGGTACTTACAGGAGGCTGGAGGTCTTGGTTTGGGTTCAGGGTCAGAGAGGAGAGCTGAAGGAGGATCTGAGGCCAGAGTCACCTCCCCGCCATGCTCCAGGACTAGAAGTGATTATAAAAATTAAGCTATTACCAAAAAAAAAAAATGCACAGGTAAAGGAGAAAGAATCCAATCGTAGAGAGTTACTATGGGAATAGAGAAGACTGTGGTGCATCTTCAGAGGAGGATAGTGAAGCAAAGAAATCCTCTTCTACCCAAAAGAGTAATGTCAAATCATCACCTGCCCAAAAATAATTCATAGAAGAACTTTAAAAAGACTTTAAGAATCTAATGAGAGGGATTGAGGAAAAACTTTAAAAAAAAGAGAACAATTCAAGAAAAACAAGATTATGAAAAGAAAGTCAATCAATTAGAAAATGAGATCAGAATCTTTAGAAAGAAAATAACTCCTTGGAAATCAGAATTAGGCAAGAAAAAGCCAGCAAAGTTGTTAGGGAGCAAGAAATAATAAAACAAAATATAAAGAATGAAAAATAGAAAATAATGTATAACATCTCGTAAGAAAAACAACTGATCTGGAGAACAGATCAAGAAAAGAAAACATAAGAATAATCAGATTACCTAAAAGCTATGATAAAAAAAAATCTTGTTACAATAACACAGGAAATAATTAAAGAAGATTTGTCCTGAAGCATTAGAACAACAGGAGAAAGTAGAACATGAAAAAAATTTACAGATTACCATCTGAAAGAGATCCTTTGAGGAAAACCCACAGGAATATTAAAGTCAAATTCTGAAACCTCCAGCTCAACAATAAAATATTAGGGCAAAAAGAAAAAAAAAGCAATTTACACATGGCGTTGCCACAATTAGAATCAGGCAAGACCTAGCAGTGGCAGCACTAAAAGACTCTAGGTTTTGGAACATTACATATCAAAGAGCAAAAGAACTGAGCACTGGTTGAAAATATCATATCCAGAAAAGTTAAGCATAATCCTGAATGAAAAAAAGTGGATATTTAATGAATTGTCAGACTTTCAGGATTTTGTTAAAGTAAACAAACAAATCAACCAACCTGAACTTAATAGATTTGACATATAAGAGCCAAGAGAAATGGTAAGTTACATACCAAAGACCAAAGACAAGGACTCAAGATAGAATGTTTACCTTTTATGTATGTAAAAGGTACAACATGTTTAAGATTGTTATTAGTAATTGTGTAGCTCAAAAGGAAGATTAGGGTAGACCTGAGCATGATATGACTTCAAAAAGTAAAACTATTTGGGAACAGCTAGAAAGAGTCTGTTATACAAATAAGGTAGGAGAGGAAGAACTGATATAGAGAAATTAGATGGGGGAAGAAGGCTGGTAGTTCTGGAACCCTACTTTTATCAGGAATGGGTCAAGAGGGAACAATACATATACATGTAGAAGAGCATAAAAGTCTTCCCAATTTAGAAGAAAACTGCTAAAGGAATAGGTAGGGGGAGAGGAAAAGGGAGGGATCTTTAGAGAGGAGGGTGAGGGAATACATTAAAGGGGGATATAGAAGGGTGTTTAGATTAATGGGAATGGGAAGACAGGGGAAGGATTGTTGGAGAGGGGGTAGGTTAAGTAATAGGAAGGCAAAGTATTGGGTAGAAATAAAGTAGAGAAGTCAGGAGGGAAAGGAAATAAGAGATACACAGAAATATAAAAACAAAGATTAGGAGTAGCATCTCTTAGAGAAAGCATATGTTTATATATTCATGTATGCATATATACATCTATGTGTATAAATGTGTATAAGTATACATATTTCAATATCTATATATACATATACCCAGGCTTCATTGTAGCCTGGGGAGGGGAAAGAGGGAAGAAGGGGGGAAAAGGATGAAGTAAAAAGTGTGTAGTGGAGAATAAAAGAAAACCTACAAAGAAGCAAAGAAAAGATGGCTTTCAAGACGATGTGTAGTATTTAATATATGGGCTTTCTTTAAATGGAATTCCTTGCTATACATTTTGAATCTTCTCTTATGTTCTGCTGTAAACGTGGTGTGTTTTTTCTTTTCTTATTTTATACTTGTTTTATTATTTGTTTATAAGGTTTCATTTTTCTTATCATGTATTTACATGTTAGTATTCAAGTCTAAAAAAGAGGTTTAAAAAGAATGGTAAGCACTTTTTTACAGGGGCCGCTAGGTGGCGCAGTGAATAGAACACCATCCTGGAGTCAGGAGGACTTGAGTTCAAATATGACCTCAGACACAGAACACTTACTAGCCGTGTGACCTTGGGTAAGTCACTTAACCCTGATTTCCCTGCCTACCCCCTCCAAAAATAAAGCAATTCCCCCCTTTTTTACATGTAATTGGTGAAAAATAAAATATTAGATAAACATAAAAAGAAAGCAAAAAATAAATCTGTTAAGTGACTATTTTGTGCCAGGTTCTGTGGGGATTCAGAGAAAGGCAAAAGCAGTCCTTGCTTTCAAGCAGTTTACATTTGAATGAGGGAAGGCAATATGTAAACAACTAGGTACATTCAAGATAGAGGTAAGGTATTAGCAGTGAAGACGAAAAGGAAAGGACCAAATGTAGGATCTGAGCTGATCCTTGAAAGCAGTCAGGGAAGCCAGGAAACACAGATGGGAAGGAAGAATATTCCAGACATGGAGGACAGCCAGTGAAAAGGCACCGAGTTGGGAGATGGATGGAGTGTCTTGTGTGAGGAACAGCAAGGAGGCTGTTGGAAGACAACTGGAAATCTAGGAAGGTGCCATATTGTGAAGAGTTGTAAAGGACAAAATAAGGATTTTACGTTTGATCAAGGAGGTAATAGGGAGCCACTAAGGTTTATTGAACAAGGGAGTAACATAGTCAGATCAGTATTTTAGGAAGATCACTTTGTTAGTTGCATGGAGGATGAGGAAGAGTGGGGAAAGACTTCTTCACAGTCAAACTTGGTTGATTTCATTTGAAAATAGTTGGATGAATGGTTCCTTGTCCAAAAGATCTAGCTGAAATCTCACCTCTGTCACAAAGCCTTCTTGGAGTCACTTCCCCATATGTGTCTCTCTCCTTTTCTCAGTACAGATGGAGTTCTGGACTGCTCAGTTTGGCCTTGGACCATCACTTCTTTGTTATTGTTGAACTTTTCTTCAATTAGATTGCAAACTCTCTGAAAGCAGAGAGGACATCCTATTCTACTCTTGGAACCCCTACAGTGCCTTCTTTTTTTCTTTTTTTCCTTCCTTCCTTCCTTCCTTCCTTCCTTCCTTCCTTCCTTTCTCCCTTCCTTCCTTCCTTACTTTCTTTTCTTTCTCTCTCTCTCTCTCTTTCTTTCTTTCTTCAAACATTTGTTAAATGCCTTGTTTCCAGGTTCTGTGCTAGGACAGAAAGATAAAAAACTAAACTGTCCTTTCCCCTTTTGAGAGGTTTACAATCTATTAAAAGAAATTTATATACACATCAATAAGTAGGTACAAAGTACTTATGAAGTAATTTCTATTGGGAGCGGTCAATAATACGTGTTAGGTGGAATAGTCTGGGTCTCCTACAGGCAGTGGCTCTAAGGGTGGACCTTGAAGGAAGTCAGACAGGTTTTATTTCACTGAGAAATAATGAATGGCAACCTTTCTAAACCTGGATTTAAAAAAAATTACTTGGGAACTCTGGATTAGGTGGTTAAGTTAAACTCATTGATTTAAATAAACAGTATGGTACAGGTCCTATTTCTGAATATCCTGGCTGCATGATTATGGGCTCAACAACTTAACATCTTGGTGCCCCAGACAACTCTCTGAGACTCTAAGTTATAGACAAATCGTCACACATGGTTAGGTGGCAGAAAGTTTGCCTGCCAGGAGACAATAAGGAAATTGCATTGAAACCTCTAAACCAGAGTAAGTGATTTCTATTGACCCACCACTATGACCAGAGTTCACTTTCAGTACAGGGAGAGTCTTTTGGGAGGATGCATGGGAAGAGAAGGAGGTGCTGGTTTGGAGATGGAGGACCTAGGCTCAAATGACCCTTCTTTTTGCTAATAGTATGCTAGTGAGCCAATCACCTAACCTCCAAGTCTCATCTATCAAATGAAAGGGCCACAATAGCTCTCCTCTCAGGCCCCTTCCACCTTTAAGTCTATAATCCTATTGTCCTTTTATATCGGAGATTCTCCATTAATTAAGGGCAGCTCAGACTTTAGTGACAGTACATGACAGCATCATTTTCCTTTCTCTGTTGTTGCTTTTTTCTTTTCCTTCCTTTTCTTTTCATGGTTATTTTGAAAGGAATCAGAAAAGCTCATGGTGGCTTTGTTTGTGTTTCTCCACATCTTGGTTTTATTAGGGGAAGAATTTCCTTGTGGTCCCCTGGGGATGACCAGAAACAAGCAACAATGGCTGTCCCAACAGCCAACGTCTCCAGCTGCTGTTGCCTTTTACCACAAGGTTATACCAGAGGGCTTAGAGAACAGGAGGGGAAAGAGGTAAGGCTGCTTCTATTGAAAAGAATTTCTTAGATAGAGGTGGAAAAAATGGTCCTGGAGTCAAGGGGCCTGGATTCTCCCTGGTGCCTATTGAATAACATTGAAACTCCTAATCTAGGAGCAGGGCCTCTCTCACTCAGTCTACTCCTCCCCCTACCCTGCTGTTTCCAGGTGGATATTTGACTTTCAGTGGGACAGGAAATGAAAAGGACTCTAGAGTGGATTCCAAGGGCTGCCACAATCTGGCCTCAAATTCTTTCTTTCTTTCCTTCCTTCCTTCTTTCTTCTCTCTCTCTCTTTCTTTGTTCCTTCCTTCCTTCCTTCGTTCCTTCCTTTCTCTCTCTCTCTTTCTTTTTCTCCTTCCCTTCATCCATTCTTCCTTCCTTTCTTTTTTCCTCCCTTTCTTTTAAAATAATTCACTTTTATTTGCCTTTTAAGGTAAGATGTACTCTACCCTAAGTTCTTATATCTTTGATTTCTTTTCAGATAGCCTTTTTTTTTCAATGCCTCCTTTTCTGGCTTCAGTACACTTTGATCCTTTTTCAGTAGCTATCATTTGAATATGATAAAGGGAACTCAGGTATGGGTTAATTTGGTCATGACACCTCTGAGAATACCTACTTACTTGAAGAGTTTTGTTGACCTTTATATGCCCAATGATAAGAAAATCCATAGCTAGACTCTTCAGTTCCATATTATTTTCTGCATTTCTGAGCATGTGTAGCCAGAATTTAATGGTCTTTTTCGGACTAAGTCTCTGGGTTGTAACTCACTGGTTTAACCTGGGAACATCTCCCAATAGCATCATTGTATTGATAGACAAATATTCTTCTTTATGTAACATCTTTAAAATCCCTGGAAGCTGCATGCCACTGAGAGCTTGGTCAGTTTTATGACTGTTCTTGCAATGGACTCAGGGCTGCGAACCCTTTCACTTGCACAATTTATGGAGTGAGCACTGTGCTATTTTTTAAAATTCAGAATGGGCTAGTTATTAGAATAGGAAGAACAGGAACTCCTAGGAGGCTTGATAAAAACTCCAATTTATTCCTCCAGGCTCATTTCCCACTGCTCCTCACATCATGTATTTTATGCTTTGGCCAAACATTGCTACTTCCTGTCCCTTAATAAGGCTGGTGTTTTCCTGACTTCATACCTTTTATCAAACTCTATATTATACCTAGGAACTATAATGCCTCCTCTAGATTCTAATCTTCATCTGCTGCAATCCTACTCATTCTTCAATGCCCCATTCAAATACTGCCTCATCAGAGAAGCTTTCATTGATCTTTTCAGAAAGAAATGGATTCTCTCACCCTTGAATCTCTCATCATTGCAAAATGTTCATTAATCTTATAGGACTGAAGAATTTAGAGCTAGGAGGGACTTTAACAGGTTATACTCTCTCTGTCTCTGTCTCTGTCTCTGTCTCTCCTCTCTCTGGTTAAATGATTCCTCTAAGGCAGCAGTTCTCAACCTGTGGGTTATGTTCAATTTGTAACAATGAAAATACATCCTGCATCTATCTGAGATGCATTATGATTCATAACAGTAGCAAAATTACAGTTATGAAGTAGCAACAAAAAGTTGGGGGTCACCACAACATGAGGAACTGTATTAAAGGGTCGCGGCATTAGGAAGGTTGAGAACCACTGCTCTAAGGTCACACACAGCACTAAGAGTAGAGCTAGGATTTATTTCTAGATCTCTGACTCCACACCAGGGGTTCTTTCCACTCGACTGTACTATTTCCTACTCTTATATATGTCATAATTATTGTGGCCATATCTTAATTCCCCCGTTCAATGAGATCCTAGATTGCCTAAGTACCAAACTCAGGGCTCTGCATGTAGTAAACAATTAACAATTTAAAAAAATTGAACTGGACACAGCTCTTTTCTCTCTTGGAAACAAAACACCTCTGGACAATTCTATATGCTTCTTATATATAGAATCCAAATCTCCCCCTGCAATTGGAAGCAACAGTACAAAAAGCACTGTTTCTATTGACAGAGGACTTTGGGTTAGAATCCTGTCCTCTGATGCTTTGTGATCTTGGACAAGTCACAAACTCTCTGGACCTTGGTTTTCTCATCTGCAAAATGAGGCGGGTAGCAAAAGAGATCCTCTGAAGTCCCTTCTGGCTGTAAATTCTATTATCCTATGACCTTCCACTCATTAGCTCTGATTTCTCTTTATTGGGCCAGGCCAAACAGAACAAGCTTAAGCATTCTTCTCCATGACAGATTAAGTATTTGGAGAAGACTATTATGTTCTTTCCCTCCACTTCCTACCAAGTATCCTGTTTTCCAGTCTAAATCTTCCTAGTTCCTTCAGTCAATATTCATATAGCATGATATCCAACCCTCTCATCATCGTGATCATTCCACTTTGCATTCTCCATTTCCTTAATGTTCTTCAACAAACATGGTGTTCAGAAGTGAACAATAGTCTAAATGTAGCTTGCCTAGGACAGTATAGTGGAATTATTACCTTCCTCATTTTTTATACTCTACCTCTAGTAATTCAGCCTTTATGATCAAATTAACTTTATTTGACTGCCACGTTGAGTTGACTCATGTTGAATTTAGAGTCTATAAA
Source organism: Pseudochirops cupreus (assembly GCA_028627135.1). NCBI lineage: Eukaryota > Metazoa > Chordata > Mammalia > Diprotodontia > Pseudocheiridae > Pseudochirops > Pseudochirops cupreus. The sequence continues at coordinate 508,277,426 of CM053580.1, forward strand.
GAGCCCCAGATATTTTTCAGATACATTATTTTCCAGCCACACCCATTCCATTTTACATTGGTGCAGCTGATTTTTAAAACCCAATGTGTAGGGACAGCTAGGTGGTACACTGTACAGAGTGCTAGGTCTGAGGTCAGGAAGACTATTCTTTCTGAGTTCAAATTTGGCCTTAGATACTTACTAGCCATGTGACCTTGGGTAAGTCACTTAACCCTGTTTGCATCAGTTTCCTCATTTGTAAAATGAGCTGGAGAAGAAAATAGCAAACCACTTCAGTATCTTGGCCAAGAAAACCTCAAATGGGGGTGTGAAAGTTGAAAAATGACTGAACAACAAGAACAATAGGAGTTTAGAGATGGCCAGAACATTCTGCTAGACAGTCTCTCCAGCTTGACACCAATCCCCTAACAATTTATCTCTTTGGACTTGGTCATTCACCCTTTTGTGATTTTACTCATATTGGTCTAACATGCATCTCTTCATCTTGTTCAAAAGAATAACATGAGAATTCTTGTTGAATGTTTTGCTGAGATCCAGGGCTACTAAGTCTATAGCATTCCATTTATTTTAGTGAACCTGTCTAAAAAGAAAATGAATGAGGTTAGTCCAGCATGACCTTTTCTTGATGAATCTATACTAGTTTTTAGTAATAACAACTCTTCTTTCTAATTTTTCATAAACCATCATCTTAATAATATGTTCTAGAATTTTTCTAGCAATCAGTGTCAAGCTCACTGACTAGTAGTTTGAAGACTCTGTCCTCTTTCTATTTCAAAAGTTGTAACATTTGTCCTTTCCTAGTCTTGTGGCCACCTCCGTCAGTCTCCACAAATTATTACTTGTATGAACCATCTTTGATTTTGGCTCTTAATTCACTCCCACTGTGGACTGTCCTGTCCTATTTGAGGCCTGATCCTTTGGCTCCATGCTGAAATCAATTTTAACTAATCCAATGGAAATACACCCATTATGGATATTTTCCCTTTTCCCATTCCATTGGTTGGAGTAAGAGAATAAATGGTACTTTATATTTTTCCTATGCACTATATTCTAATTTTTATTTTAAACATTTTTGTACCTTCCTCATTACCCCTACCAGTCAATCAATAACTAAACATTTTTTTAAAGTGCCTATTGTGTGCCAGGTACTTAGTTAGGCAATATACAACAAAAATGAGGCTCTTCTTCACCATGTACTTAACGGCTCCAGAACCAGTTATGGGATGCCTGCACATGGTCTAATTCTGTCAGCTGAATTCTCTTTGCATGCTCAGTATGATTGGACCCTGAATCACAATGGGTGAAACTTATATGGCTGCTTTTAAAGTTTACAGAATTGTTGTTTGGGGAGCCAAGATGGCGGCATAGGAGCAGCAACATATCGCAGCTCTCACATAGCCACCCCAAAATACCCATAAAATATGACTCTAAACAAATTCTAGAACTCCAAAACGCACACAAATATACTCTTCACTAAAGTCAGCTTGGCTACAAGGAACCATCTTAGCCCTGCGAGCTGAAACCAGCCTAGCCTGAAACTGAGGCTCTGCCCCGGAGGTGGCTGGACGAGAGGAACCGAGCCCTGGATGGAGCTTTGGGAGAGCAGATCTGTGGCAGTTGTGGCAGTATCTAGAATTAGGTTAGTGGAGCTCAGCAAAACGGGGCGAGAAAAGCGGTCCGGCCAAAACGCCTCCAGGGCAACAAGGCCACAGAAGTGGAGGTTTTGCACCCGCCTCCACACTGCCGCTTCAGGCCTGCAGACTGCAGGGGGACCAAGCGATCATTCAGAGGCCAAGTATTCTCACATTGAGCGGTCTGGATCCTGATCCCGGTCTTGGGCATTGGTCCTGGGTTTTTTTTTTTCAGTGAGCTGGAGTCGGGGAGGGACCCAGCAGCCTGCTAAGAGCTCCGGCAGATGGGAAAACCCCAGTGATTTGGGACAGAGCTTTCCCCTCTGGAAGCAGAGTTCCACAGAGATAAAAAAAAATAAATCACAGACTGACCAACCATGAATAAGAATAAGCATAAGAAGCAAAGTAAGAACAGCAACCAAACCCTAGATTCCTTCTTTGGGGAAAAGAAGGATCAAGGCAGGGAGCAGGAGGAGGACAGCACAGTCGGAGCTCCCACACCAAAAGCTTCCAATAAACATGAAGAATGCCTTAAAGCTAGAGATCAGCTGAAGAACGAT
>CM053580.1:508279716-508332414 GCA_028627135.1 Pseudochirops cupreus
AACACCCTAAAAAATAGATTAACTCAAATGACAAAGGAGGCCCAAAAAGCCAATGAGGAGAAGAATGCCTTAAAAAGTCAACTTTGCCAGATGGAGAAAGAATCTCAAAAGCGTTCTGAAGAGAATAATTCCGTCAAAATTAGAGTGGAACAAACAGAATTGTTGTTTGTTCTTTGTTCTTGATGAGAATCCTGATATCAGGAAGATGATGCCATGACTTGCAAGTGAATTGAATTTGAATTGGATTTAAGTGGGGGAGGGCTATGTAAGGTCATTGCTTCACCTTCTCCTCTGGAGCCATCTCAGTCTAATGGCAAGAAATAGATCATGATGACTGGAGATGGCCCTGCAAGTTTACAGAGTATGTTTCTCATAAAACATTTGTAAGGGAGATAGAAGAAACATTATTTTCTCTTATATAGTTGAGGAAACTAAAGAACACATAGTTCTAGGACTTTGTCCAAAATGACAAAGTAGCAGAGAAGGAACTGGACATTAAGACCTTTTACCTACAAGACTAGATCTCATAAGGAGCGTGGTAGATAGAGCTCTGACCCTGGAGTCAGAAGGACCTTAGTTAAAAAATCTGGCCTCTGACACTTACTAACTATGTGACCCTGGGCAAGTCACATAACCCTGTTTGCCTCAGTTCCTCATATGTAAAATAAGCTGGAGAAAGAAATGGCAAACCACTACAGTGTTTTTGCCAAGAAAACCCCAAATGGGGTCATGGAGAGTCAGGCAGGTTTGAAATGACTCAATAACTAGAGTTCATGCACCTTGCTTTCTCCATCCCTAATTTAAAGAACACCAGATGTCCTTTATTTTCTTCCTCTCCAAATCAGAAAAAAGAAAAAAAAAGGATATTCTTTGCAAAGATTCATTAATAACAGCTCCCAAGGCAGGAAGTATTTACAGTAAATTCACTCCATATTGTCCTCATGGATAAAATACAATACTCACCCTTAAGGAGTTTACAGATAAAATCCATTTTGCCCCAAAGGATAAAGGGGGCAGATAGAGATGGAAGGGCCCTTAAAAAATAAAAAAAGAATGTTAAAATTAGAAGGAATCTTAGACAATAGCCTGTCCAAAACAAAAGAATCCAGTTGTTTGAGTAGACTGCAAGCTCTGTCTGAGTCAGCTGTGTGTTGTGGGAGTAAAAAAAAAAAAGCCCATGTGATCTTGGGCTACATTAAGAGGGGTATAAGCACAAGACAATCTCTCTATGCCCTGACCTGGTCAGAACCCTTCCAGAGGACACAAAGTCTAAGAAGGATGCTGATGGTCTGGAGAGTATTTAGAGAGCAACCAAGACCTTGAAGTCCTTGGCATACATATCAAATAAGGAAATAAGGTTTTTTTTAGTCTGAGAAGGGGGCAGCAGGGACATGAGAGCTATCTTCAAGTATTTGAAAGACCATCACATTAAAGAAAGATTAGACTTGTTTGGCCCCAGAGGATAGTAAAAAACCTGGAAAATGAGGCAAGAGGATGTTTTAAGGACTTTAAATGCCAACCCTGGGGGTTTACATTTTGTTCTCGAGCCACGAAGGAGCCTTGAGTAAGAGAGTGGTGTGGTCTGACTTGTACTTTAGACACGATATCTTGGCAGCTGTGGGGAAGGTGAATTGAATCAAGGCTTCTTGAACATTTCTGTGTCATGGACTCCTTCAGCTGTCTGAGGAAGTCTGTGATTGGTCCCTTTCTCTGAATAATGATTTGTTTTGTTTAATTTAAAATGGGAAGAAATCACAGAATTTTGTGAAAATAAAAATATGGTAATAGAATTTACACAGGACTTACTATGGATAGGTTCTGGGCAATCATCTAATTTGATCCTTGACACCACCCTGGGAGGTCAGCACTATTATTAACCCCATTTTACAGATGAGGAAACTGAGGTCAACAGAGGTTAAGTGACTTCCTCAGGGTCACACAGCTAAATTTGAATCCAGTTTCACCTGGATCTGAGGTAGTACATAGGAGAATGTGCACCAAGAGGTTGGGGAAATTGTACTTAGAGGTAGCCAGATGATGCAATGGATAGAAGACTGGGCCAACAATGAGGAAGATTTGAGTTCAGATGAAGCCTCAGACATTTACTAGTAACCCTGTGTAAGTCACTTAACCTCTTCATGCCTCAGTTTTCTCAACTGTAAAAATGGGGATTGTAATAGCATATATCTCTCAGGGTTGTCATGAGGGTCAAATGAGATATTTGTAAAGTGCTTTGCATAGTGTCTAGTAGTACATAGTAAATGTTTTAAAAAATGTTTATTTTGGGGTGGCCAGGTGGCTCAGTGAATAGAGCACCAGCCCTGGAGTCAGGAGGACCTGAGTTCAAATCCAGCATCAGACACTTAACACTTACTAGCCATGTGACCTTGGGCAAGTCACTTAATCCCAATTGCTCTGTCATCTCCAAAAAAAAAGCAAAAAAATACTTATTTCTTTTCTTCTTACTTCTATTCTTGTTCTATCTTCCTAATGAATATCTCTTGCTAATTAACATTAAATGGAGAAATGGAACTGGGGCAATAATCACTGACAATTTAACAGTGAGGATGGTGGAATACATTGGAATGGAAGATAAAGCCAATGGCAGCAGAGAAAGACACCCTAAAATCTTCTGTGGTACCCCTAGGACCCTGAGTGGGAAGAATGAGCTTTCCTAGCTCTGGGTGAGTGAGTCCAGGCTATTGTTACATTCTAATAATGTCAATAGGCCTAATCTATATGTTTACAGAACACCATTCAACTCTGTGGGGGGAATCAGAGCAAGTGCAATTATTCACATTTTATAGATGTGGAAACTGAGTCTCAGAAGGATAAAGTGACTTGCCCATAGTGAGAGAGCCTGCAAGGATCAGCTCTAGGTCCTCCAGGCTTCCCACTGGGTCATGCTGCCTCCACAATGCCAGAGTAATAGCCATACAGCCAACGAGAATCTGTTACTATCCATATGTATGCAGAGTGTGTCCAGATCCTGGCTCTGTGGGCACTAGCTGCCATTGCTGCTCATTTATTTATGGTGATTGGGGTTTTCTTTGAGTTAAAGTGTGCTGAGATACCACTGTTTTCCTCTTTCATCAAACATAGTGGCTCAGCTCAATATCTGAGGTCCCATTCTGTTCTGAAATACTCTATTCTTTGTTCTAATCATTTATTTTCTTAGGTTCTTTCCAGCTCAAACATCCTATTTTGTGATATCATTTACAACTCTGTGCTTGAATAGTCTTCATTCTGTGTTCTTAATGTCATGTATTCCAGGCTTCCTTGGGTCTACGACCACTGTGATTTCTTCTTATTACAAGTCACTTACTGGGCCCATGACATGGTTCTGTGTGTGTGTGTGTGTGTGTGTGTGTGTGTGTGTGTTTAATGGAATTTAAAAGTGAAACCTCTAAAAATATATTATATCATCCATTTATTGGGACATTGGTAACAAGCTTCCCTCCAGTAGTCTATGTGAAAGTATAAATTGGCTCGGGCACCGCTGGTGTGATTACTTTAATGCTTGCAGGCCTTGTAGGAATGTGGATTAGGGGGAGAAGCTGCTTCTGTTAGCTTTCCCTGCCTCAAAATAGATAATCCCTGAAGTTAAGTACAGTGGAGCCAAGACCCAGTTACTATTCATAGTGTGCTGTCCAACATTAGCATCTTGTGCCCCTCCCTTCCCCTTCTCTTACTCTCTTTGATAACTACATAAATAATATTTAGAATACCTTTCTTGCCCTGGCCTGCATTGAAGGAGGGCTGCTAGGCCATTGTTCTAGTTTTTGTTTTGTTTTCCCCTGACAATTGCTTGCCTTCTGTGGTGGAAAAAAATGCAGGACATGAAGTCAGGAAGCCTGAATTCTGATACCTGTTGTTCATTCTTGGATAATTGAATTCAATGCAATAATTATTGATTGATTGTCTCTTTTGTTCAAAGATCTTGGTTCAGCATCGAGAGCGAAGTGCAAGGTCATTAAAGGCAATCCTTGTCCTCATGGGACCTACGGTCTGAGTGTGGCCAAAAGATAGATACATGAGGGCCTAAGGTACAAAATAAAAGATGGTAGGACAGTTAGGTGGCACAATAGATAGAGTCCTGGGCCTGGAGTCAGGAAGACTCATCTTCTCGAGTTCAAATCCAGCCTCAGACGCTTGCCAGCTGTGTGACCCTGGGTATGTCACTTAAACCCATTTGCCTCAGTTTCCTCATGAGTAAAATAAACTGGAGAAGGAAATGACAAACCACTCCAATATCTTTACCAAGAAAACCCCAAATGAGGTCATGAAGAGACAGATGCAACTGAAAAAATGACTGAACAACAACAAAGGTATACAGAAGAAGCACATATACAGTGCTATGGGAAATTCAGGAATGGAGAGGTCGCTTCTAGCAAGGTGGAATCAGAGAAGACTTCATGGAGGAGGTATCATTGGGAATTAGATAAAAAGGGATGGGTCGGATAGGAAGAGGTAAAGAGAGTAGGAGAGTACATTCCAGGGCAGTAGATGGTATCATGGCATACATTTCTATAGCACCTGAAGGCTTGGACACACTTTCCTCATAACAATCCTGTGAGTTAGGCAGCATAAATAGACCCATTTTGCTCATGAGCAAAGTGGAACACAGAGAAGTAAAATTTGTGCCCCAATTTTTGCCCCCCTCCCCTTCACTTTGCCCAAATTGCATCTAGGTCTTCTGATCTTCTTAAGACTGCTGTGCTATCGACTGCCCCACAGTGGCCCTTGTGATCACTGATGTCCCTTCTACCCCTAACTTTCTACAAAATTTTTTAGTGCATTATCAGCATATAAAACCTTAATGCACTCTCAGTAATCAATTATTTCTATCTGAGTAACAAGGCAGTAGTTTAATAGAGTGACATAGAATTTAGAGCTCTAAAAGCCTTAGTGAGCATCCTATATGAACCTCTATACTTGACAGGCAAGGAAACTTGAAAAGTTTGAGCCCTTGAAAGGTTAACTGCCTTGCATGAAGTCACACAGCCTCCAGTTAACCAAGTCACTGTTTGGACACAAGTCTTTTGATTCCAAATCCATGTTATCTTTCAATACACTACTTTGCTTTAAAAACTCCTGATCTGAAGTAACTCTTGTTGTCTGATGGTCACCACACAAATAAAATTTAATAGTTTGGACATTTCTGGTCCTATCAAACCCGAATACCTTTGTTAGTAATGCATCTTGAAGGATTTTTTTTCCCCCTTTCTAGAAATAGTATTTTTCTGGTAGGGGTCTAAACTCGTCTGGTAGGAGGTAGTTTCATTTCCCGAAAACTACCCAGGAAAAAAACAACAACAAAAACAACCCTGAGATTGGTGGTATTTTCTTGCTAGAAAGCCATCCAGAGCAATTTAGGAAAATGGAATTTCATATAGACTCAGCTGGGCAATACAATCAGCTATGCTGTAAATTAGAATTTCTTTTTGACTTAAAGAATTCCTTTTATTTAAAGCATAGACTGAGTTCGCATCCAAATTAAATCACTGACTCTTCAGAATTGGTTGCTTCCTGCACAAGTCACTAGGGAACGTGCTTCTGAGTTTGTGATTGGGCTCAAACTTGTGGGGAAATGCATTGAGTTTAAAATCAGGCAACTCCAGCTGGAGCCTTGAGTTGGAAGCTTGTTCTTCCTTATTTCCTTTTCCCTGAGCTTCAGTTTCCTCATCAGTAAGATGGGAACAAAATGCTGACCTGTGTCAAAGGAGAGAATGCATAGAAAATGTTCTCCAAACTCTAAGGCACCATGTAAAAGTCATGCGTTGTTGTGATTGCTCTTGAGGATGCTTTGCAGTGTGCATTACAGAGAGAGGCATTGTGGTATCCTGCAAGGAGAACCAAATTGTGTCAACCATGGGGTAAGGGGGATTAGATTTTTTCTGCTTGGTCCATGAGGGCAGAGTAGAGTAATTTCCTGACTATTTGGGTTGTTTGAAAGTGGACTAGGTCATTTTTGGTGGTTGTGAACTCTCTTTCATTGGAGGTCTTCAATAAAATAATTGACAAACATTTATTAAAGGCTTAGTATGTGTTGGGTGTTTTGTTTAATAATGGGGATATGAAGAAAGGTAAAATCAGTCTTTGCTATCAAAGAGTTTACACTCTAGTGGGAGAAATGTCACGTATAAATCTGAGCATACATGATAGAATAGATGGAAGATAACCTTAGAGGGGATGGAGTTAGCAACTTGGTGGGGGGGAGGGCAGGGAATATTTCCTGGAAGAAGGAAATAATTTTTATTAAGCACCTACTATGTGCTAAATGCTTTACAAATATTATCTTATTTGATCCTCATAATAATCCTAGGTCCCATTATTATTATTCTCATTTTACAATTGAGGAAACCAAGGCAGAGATGAAGTGACTAGCCCAGGGTCACATAGTAAGTACCTGAGGCTGCATTTGAACTGAGTCTTCCTGGTTTCAGGGCTAGTGCTCTATCTACTGGGCCACTTAGCTTTCTAAGGTGTTGCTTGAGCCAGGGATTCTAATTATCAGATAATTGGAGGAAGAGGATTCCAGACATGAAGGACAGGCAGTATACCGGTGGTTCTCAACCTTTCTAATGCGGCGACCCTTTAATACTTGTATGTGGACATATCTGCATGTGGGCAGACCTGCCTGGAGATGGATAGAGGAGTGGTGTCTCAGTTCCTAAGACCATCAGAAATAGATGTTTTCTGATGGTCTTAGGTGACCCCATTTGGCCCCCAAAGGGGTCACGACCCACAGGTTGAAAACCACTGCAGTATACAAAGGCAAATGCATGGGAGATAGAATCATGTATGAAGAATAGAAAGTAGACAAATATGGTTGGAAGTGTATAGGGGAATAGAATATAAGAAGATTAGAAAGAGGAAGGAATCTGGTTGTGAAGACGTTAACTGCAAACATAGGACTTTATATTTGATCCTGGAAGTAATGGGGAATCACTAGAATTTATTGAGTATCACAGTGATGTGGAAAATCACTTTGGCCATAATGAAAATGGATTGGAGTGGGGAGTGGCTTGAGATAGGGGGACCAATTAGAAAGCTAATGCAGCATTCCAGGAGAAAAGTGATATGTGGTGTTTGCCGTGCAAAGGAAATAAGACATACATGAGAGGTAGAGAAGTAAATAAGATTGGGCATAGGATTAGATATTAGAGGTGAGTCCAGATAGAGGAGGTGAGCATGAAACTGAGGCTTCAGACCTAGATATTTAGAAGGATGGCGGTATCCTTGACAGTAATATGGAAGGTCAGAAAAGGTAAGTGGTTTGTTGTTGTTGTTTCAGAAAGTTAATAAATTTTATTTTGGATATGTTGAGTTTAAGGTGCTTTGGATATCCATTTTCAGACGTCCATCTGGCAGTTTGTAATATAAGCCTATTAGATATAAGCTCATTGAGGGCAAGGACGCTATCTATCTATCTATCTATCATCTATCTGGAGGCTATCAGAGTTAAGTGACTTGTGCACAGCTACTGTGTCTGAGGCCAGATTTGAACTCAGGTCCTCCGAACTCCAGGGCTGTTGCTCTATCCATTGTGCCACCTAATTGCTTCCACATTTAATTTTATTTGCATAATATCTTCAGTGCTTAGCATAGCGCTGGCATATAATAGGCACTAACAGATAGAAATTGACTGATGTGGTATTGGAACTCAGGAGAAAGTCTAGGGCTGGATAGATCTGGGAATCATGTGTAGAAGAATGACAGCTGAACCCATGAGAGTTGATGGGCTCACCAAATGAGAGAGTATAGTGTATGTATACTTCTCAGGGATACGGGATCAGATACTCCTCTTCCGATATAGTGCTTGGATGGCATGGCCTCTGAGGTTCTTCCTAACTGAGAATTTGGAACTATGAAGTAGGTTTGAGTTCCAGTTCTGATCCAGTCATATACCCTTGGACAAGTCACTTCTATTTTTTCACCTTCATTTTCCTCATTTGCAAAATGGAGAGAGCAATGCTTGCTCTTTGGGCTTCGTAGCCCAATCTCTTAGCAGCATCATGCAGTCACTCAGGTACCTAGCACCTCAGTCAGGGGAGGTGTATAATCTGACCCCAGCCCATCTCTGCTGACTAGATTCCTGATAGGGGATGTGTAGTTCTGCCCGGGAGCATGAGCACCAGAATATTCTGAGAACGCAGAAGGACAGTAACACCAAAACACAGAAGTCATGATGACAGTTATGTCTCTGAGTCAGTGTGTCCTGTTTAATTCTGCATTTCGTGACCCAGATGTTCTGTTGATATGCTCTGTTCCGGGGACGTGAGCTCTGTCCTTCCTTTTCACGTTTACCCGACCCTTGTGGAGTCAGAGGTGGTTACAGGGGAAGTGGGCTATTTGCCAATGGGCTCAGTAAGGGGATAAAAGAGGAGAATCCCCGGGAATGAAATGTGGATGGATATGGATATGGGTGGATGAAGTGAACAAGAAAGCTGTCTGCTTATCCCTAACTCTACTTTGTGAAATGGGCAGGCTGCATCCGGGAGGCACGCCTCGAAGACACAGGGAAAAAAGGGTAAAACTGGCTGCCCTCTGGCGTTAGGCCAGGTCAGATTCCCAACAATGCCCTTTGAATACTCCTACCTTCAAGCCAAATTTGTTGTTTTACAAACTCACTAGTCTCTCTCCTATCAATCTTTGTACAATATGTCCTCCATGCTTTAGACTTCTCCACACTTCACTTCTATCTCTTAGAATTAACTTTGAAATGTTTCCCCATTGTCTCCTCCCTGAACCCAGCCACTACTTTCCTTCTCATGTTTCAAAGGATTTGGCACCCTTTCCTTTGTAGTCTCACTTCGGTAAAGGTTAGGGCTGGGGGCTCAGCCTGTACTGAGAGGTTCCATGTGAGCCTCCCTTTAAATTGTAGATTTTCCTCTGGGCCATCAGTGGCCCAGTGTTGATAATGGACTACAGATGTGAAATTCTAAGCATTGGATGACGACAGATCCAGCTCATGTATGCTCAGACTCTCCCTCAGTTTCTGGGGGCAGATGTGTGCTGTTTTTGGATCCTTTTTCTGTTTTGCCTCTTCAGTTTATGGATGTGACAAAGGAGAGGAGAGTTCCCCAATTCTTTGGGCCTTAGTTCTCTCTTTTGTCAAATGGATATGTCAGCATTTACTTTAGAGAATTGCTATGAGGTTCAAATAAGAGCATTTATGTAAAGTGCTTTATAAAAATTAAGGTGCTTTCCCTCTCTAAGCTCCAGCCCTACAACCAGTAACATGGCTAAACTTACCAAGAAGGTCGGAATTGTTGGTAAATATGGAACACATTATGGTGCATGCCTCAGAAAAACAGTGAAGAAAATTGAAATTAGCCAGCATGCAAATATACCTGCTTCTTCTGTGGCAAGACCAAAATGAAGAGAAGGGCTCTGGGTATCTGGCATTGTGAATCCTGTATGAAAACAGTAGCTGGTGGTGTATGGACCTACAATACTACCTCAGAGTCACAGTCAAATCTGCCATCAGAAGACTGAAGGAATTGAAAGACCAGTAAAATCTTCTTATCAAATATCTCTAGCCCATAGTCCAACAACAAATGCATTAATTTATGGAATAAAAAAATTAAGATACTTTGTAAATATGTTACTATTATGATTTCTTCAAATTGTTTTTAACATTCACTTTTAAAAATGTTGGGGTTCCAAGTTCTCTCCCTCCTTCCTGCCCTTCCTCTAAACATTGAGATGGCAAGCAATATGATATCAGTTATAGATATGAAGTCATGCTAAACGTATTTCCATGTTAGCCATATTGCAAAAAATTTAAAAAAGAATGAAAATTTTAAAATGTATGCTTCAGTCTGCATTCAGATTTCATCAGATCTCTGCCTGGAGGTGGATAGCGTTTTCATCATGGGTTTTTTGAAATTGTTTTGGTTCTTTATCTTGGTTAGAATACCTAAGTCTTTCACAATTGATCATCTTTATAACATTGCTGTTACTGTGTACAGTGTTCTCCTGGTTCAGTTCACTTTACTTTGCATAGTTCATATAAGTCTTCCCAGGTTTTTCTGAAACCATCCTGCTCTTCATTTCTTATAGCACAATGGTATTTTATCACCATTATGTGCCCCAACTTGTTCAGCCTTTCCCCAGTTGATAGGCATCCCCTCAATTTCTAATTCTTTGCCACCACAAAAAGAGCTGCTATAAATACTTTTGTACAAAAAAGGTCCTTTTCCTTTTCTTTTGATTTCTTTTGGGATATAGGCTTACTAGTAGTATTTCCAGGTCAAAAGATATGCACAGTTTTATAGCCCTTTGTGCATAATTCCAAATTATTTTCCTGAAAATCCTGAAACAACATTCTTATCTAGTTCAATGGAGTTCATTTAGAAATGGTCCTCAAATCAATAAGTTTTTTTTTAAACTTACTATGTACCAGCCACTGTCCTAAACAGTGGTAAACAAATAAGAAAAAAAAGAAGATAGAAGAAAAAAAAAAAGAAAAAAAGGATAATTCCTTCCCTCAAGGATCTTACATTCTAATGGGAGGGGGGGAGACATTTTTTTTAATGTACCTAGTTATTTGCATGTAGCCTTCCCCTTTAGAATATGAGCTCTCACTAATGCATTGTTGGTGGAGTAGTGATCTGATGCAACCATTCTGGAGAGCAATTTGGAACTATGCCCAAAGGGCTATGAAAATGTGCATACTCTTTGACCAGCAATACCACTTCTAGCTCTGTATCCCAAAGAGATCATACAAATGGGAAAAGGACCCATATGTACAAACAATATTTATAGCAGTTCATTTTGTGGTGGCAAAAAGGCAAAGAATTGAAAATCAAGGGGATGCCCATCAATTGGGGAGTGGCTAAATATGTTGTAGTATATGAATGTAGTGGAATACTATTGGAAACAAGGAGCAGACAGACTTCATAATAATTTGGAGAGACTTATATAAACTGATGCTGAGTGAGGGGAACAGAACCAGAAGAACATTGTATCTGTGATGACTAACTTTGATAGACTGGGCTTTTCTCAGCAATGCAAGGCTATAAGACAGCTCCAAGACTCATGATGGAAAAGGCTATCCACATCCAGAGAAAGAGTTACAGAGTCTGAATGCAGATTGAAACAAACTCTCTCTCTCTCTCTCTCTCTCTCTCTCCTCCTCCTCCTCCTCCTCCTCCTCCTCTTCCTCCTTCTTCTTCTTCCTTCTCCTCCTCCTCCTCCTCCTTCTTCTTCTTCCTCTTTCTTCTCCTCCTCCTCCTCCTTCTCCTCCTCCTCCTCCTCCTCCTTCCTTGTGGTTCATTCCATTGGTTATAATTCTTCTTTACAACTTGACTAATGTTTAATGTGAAGGTATTTTTAGAACCTATATTGGATTGCATACTGCCAGGGAGAGGGAGGAGAGGGAGGGAGGAAAATTTGGAACTCAAAAACTTGTGGAACTGAATGTTGTAAACTAAAAATAAATAAATTTAAAAGAAAAAAAGAGATAATCCTGGAATATGCCACTATCCTACTATTATTCTTTTCTCTATAATGTTCCAGTCAATCATCCAGTTAACAAGGATTGTGCTTCAGTTAACCAGGCACTATGCTAAAAATCCAAAGAATGGCAAAAGACAATCCCTGCCCTAGAGGAGTTTACAATCTACTAGAGGAAATGATATGCAAACAACTCTGTATAAGCACAATATAGATAGAGTATAGTAGCATATTGATTGTTGCAAAGATGGATAAAATAATTGGTTTTTTTTGAAGTTGAATAAAAGTATTAGGATATAAGCTTAACCTCATATCCTGCATATATCTTATATTTACTTAGTTATCTGAATATTGTCTTCCCCATTAGACTGTGAGCTCCTTGAGGGCAGGGACAGTTTTCCCCTTTGTTTATAGCCCCAGTGCTTAGTGCAGTGTCTGGAACACAGTAGGCGCTTGATAGATGCCTGTTGACTTGACTGACTGGAACATTACACAGAAAAGAATAATAGAAAGACAATGACTTATTTTAGGATAATTTCTGTCTGAATCCCATTGAAAAAGATGAGAAGGTAATTAACAGAGGGCCTGGTACAGAGCAAATGATTAACAAATGCTTGTTGACTCATCTTGATGTCAAGGCTTAGCATAGATGCTATCTTATCTGAGGAGCTTTGCCTGGTCCCCATGCTTGTCAGCACTCTCTCTTTTCTCAATTTAAAGTCAGTCATGCCTCATTTCTCTCCAGATTGATCTTGGTCAGAGTTCAAAGGTTTTCAGTAGCTCCCAACCACCTCTACAATTATAACCCATGGTTCAGGACTCAGTTTTGGGAGGCTCTCTCAATAATCTTTGTAACTTTTTTAACATCCAGTTAGGGTATATGCCCTCAGATGATGTCAGAATTTATGTTGTCTCTCAAAGAGCCCATCTTCCTTGCAAACTCTGAGCCTAGGAATGCATTAAACAAGAAACAATTATACTAGAGACATGAAGAACATGGAGAAAGCAATAGAAACTATATCCTTTTGGTGAGCTCCCCTCCTCTCAGAGTTCAGTGGCATGTCAGCAGATTCACAGACCAAAACATAGTAAATAGAATTGGAGAATTTGGGGAAGAGGTGTCATCTCTTTAATGTTCACCTGCATCCTCCTAGAGGCTGTTCATTCCTCTCCTGCTGCTAATACCCCTGGTGGGTCAGATGCCTACACTCTCCTAGCATGTAATTGTAGGTCAGATTTCTATCCAAGGTATCTCTCTTGGCAGTGAGATCAGTTTCAGACCCATCGGCTATTGTTATTGCTTGCCCTAGACTGGCTTCTGCAGTCTTTGGGGACAGCTGGGCAAGCCCAGAAACTCTGTCTTCTGTCCCTGATCCTGCAAACGGACCTTATGCCTGTTTCCATACTCTTCAGGGGCAAGCTATTTGAGTTCCTTCAGAGCTGCCTGTCTGTAGTACCAGCACAATATTTACAGCTTCCACAATCACAATAAAGACAGTGACTATAAATATCTCATGACATTAGATCACAAAATATAACAAACTCTCCATATAGAGGACAGAACCAAAGCATTTAGACACTAGAAAACTGAATCCCAAAACCAGTAAGCTGATTCCATCATAGTAGTAATGAAGTTAACAAGCCATAACAACACAGAGAGCCACACCATCCTTTAGCCTTCCCACAAGCCAGTACAAGACCAATATTTACTCACAAACCTCTCTATCTCCTTGCCTGAGCTCCTCTCCCACCCTCTCACTGGCTCTGACTCCCAGCTTCCTGTGGGCTCTGCTCTACCCTTCAGCAAACTCATCCCACAGCAGGCTCCATGTGACTACATTCAGGCTACTGGGGGCAGAGCTTATCTTCAAGGGAGGGAAAGTCTTCAAATACCCTCCTAGACTTATTAGGGGGCAGGGAAGATCTTCAAATTCCCATTCCCATTACACTGTCACACAATAAAATATTAATTTCTCAGCCAGGAATTTACAGGGCTCCAAATTGTCTTTTCAACTTCATTTTCTACTGCATCCCTTCAAATTCCATTCTACCAAAAGTGGTCTATTAGCCATGTCTCATCTTATCTTCTATACCCTCCTCTGTCTGTCTCTATCTCTGTCTCCTCTCTTCGTCCCTGTCTTTGTCTCTGTCTTTTCATGTCTCTCTCAACATCTGCTTCTCTGTCTCTATCTTTGTCATGCTCTCTTCTCTCTCTCCTTTTCTCTTTCTCTGTCTCCATGTCTCTTACTCTGTGTCTATTTGTCTGTGTGGTTCTAGTACAAGCCATTCCTTATGCCTAGAACTTATCTCTTTGGAACATATTTTTGGGGGGCACATGTAATTCTAGTGCCTAGTATAGTATCTGATGCTCAGTAGGTACTTAACAAGTGTTTGCTGATTGAATGAAATCCATCTCTTTCCTAAAGAACAAGATCAAACACTACTGTTTCCATGAAGCCTTTCTCATTCTGACACCACAAATTACTGTTCCTTCCTCAGGCTTTTCTAGAACATTTGGTCTGGATATCCCCTCTTATGAAGTTCTGCTATGCATTGTACTTGTCTATACGCTGCATGTTATTATTCAATTATTAGCTCCCTGAGGGTAGGGAGAGCAACTCTTTTTCATCTTTGTACCTCTTGCATTTAGCAAAGTGCCCTTTGCATAACAGGTACTTAATAAATGTTTAACTGAAAATAGGTCAGCAAATATTTCCCCTATGCTTTATTCAGGGGCTAAAATATGAAAGAAAATGAGGATTTGAGGAAGAAAACTCAATTAAATGGACTTGAGATGATTTATTTCTCAAATAATGCTGACTCAGAATTTTGAAGGACTTATTAAAGCCCAAGAACAATTAATAATAGCTAGCATTTGTATAATGCTTTAAAGTTCATGAAGTACTTTGCAAATATCTCATTTGGTTTTCACAACAACCTTGGGATGTAGGTGCTATTATTAAATCCACTTTAAATTTGAGGAAACTGAGGCATGAAAAGGTTAAATGACTTGACCAAGGTCACACAGCTAGCAAAAATATCTGAGGCTAATTTGAGCTCAGGTCTTAACAATTATAGATTATATAACAATTATAGATCGAGTGGTCTATCTACTGAACCAAGCTTCTGGACACTGAAAGTTAATGCTCTAATACTAATCACAGTAAGACCTCTCATTCAGAAAGCACTGTAAGGTTTATGAAATATTTTGCCTTCACTATCTCATTTAATCCTTACAATAAATTGGTGAGAGTAGTGAAGTTGGCTCACAAGTCTATTTGTGCAAAAGATGCACTTCTCTAATGCTAATTAAACCTCTTGAAATCCACTTGGAGGGGATCTTTCTCTTCAGAATCCAAGTGATGAATTTCAGAGGATGGGATTTTAAAGTTGGATAGGAATCTAAAGAACATTTACCGTACTCCAATCATTTCATCTCTTTCAGATGAGGAAACTGAAGCATCTGGAGGAGGAAGCATTGTGGTATGATGGAAAAAAAGAACACTTGGCCAGAAGTCATAAGAGAACTGGTTTTGAGTCTCTGTTCTAGTCCTTCCTTGGGTGTCTATGGTCCTTCTCAGTTTAGTGGCCTTGGGTAACCTTTCTGAAGCTCAATTTCCTTATCTGCACAATGAAGATGTTAATATTTATGATATCCACCCTGTAGAGCTGTTGTGATGAGTCAAAAACAAGCCAACAGGTCACATCCTGGTCAGTGCAACAGTCTGGAATGTGGTTGGAACCAGGAAAAAATGTAATTGGGAAATATTTAACAAAATAGATAAAAATAGAACATAATGTGATATGTGGTTTTCTAAGTCAATATGCAGCCTGTAGGGATCCTTATGGATGGTTTGTGGTTTGTCCTTCCTTCTAGAAGAGGACCATGACATCAAGGAGAAGATGACATGACTTGTAATTGATTTTAATTTGAATGAGTGAGAGCTGTGCAGAGTCAACAGCCTCAATTTCTGCTCCGTAGCCATCTGGGTCCAGTAGCCAGGTATCCATCAGGCAAGCGCCCCCCTCAACCCTCCCTCCATTTCTATTTTTCATTTAACACCAGTGCCTTACAACATTCCATTTTCTTTCTCCATACTTTTGCCTCCAATCTTGGAATGCTCTCCTTTTGTTCCCCTGTCCTTCAGAAATTATAGCTTCCTTTACACCTCAGCTCAGCTGCCTCCTAAATGAAGCTTTCCTAAAAGCCCTGCTGGTGCCTGCCCTCCCAAAACAAAACCCCTCAGCTGAGTATTTCATTTGTATCTATATAAAAGTGTATAGTTTTTTTTCTTCTAATAAAACGTAAACTCTTTGAGAGAAGGGAATGTTTCATTTTTGTCTTTCACTTAGATACTTTATTAATTGTCCTATTCCATGCAGGTCTATACCAGAGGCAGGTAGTTGGTTCAGTGGATAGAGGGCTGAACCTGAAGTGCGGGAGAGCTGAGCCCAAGTCCAGCCCCATCACTTACAAGCTGTATGTCCCTGAGCAAGTCACAGTTTCCTCAGTTGTGAAATGGGAATGATAATAGCACTTACTTCACAGGGTTGTGAATATCAAATGAGATAATATTTGTGAAGTGCTTAGCAACACTGCCTGAAATAGTAGGTACTTAATAAAAGCTTGTTTCCTTCCCTCCCATGCCTTTTTTGGTCTTCCCTTACCATCTAACATTGCTAAAAACAACAACAGCAACAAGAAAACAAAAACCCCAAGCAAAACTTGTTAGCCTTCCTTGAGTCCCAGCCCACTGATCTTTAGTGTTCCTGATTATACTTACAGGACTGTGCCAGTCTTTTCTATTCATCCTCCATATTCAACCATCCTATTGTTCCATTTTCTACACATCTGTGAAAAAAAAATCTAAATTGATTGACAAATTCCCCATGCTTCCCCTCTTTAGACATGTCTGTCTCCATTTAAATCTCATTAGAAATGTTCGTTTCATTAAAATTTCATTCTATAGAAAATTCCCTATTCTCTTAAGCCAATTTCCTTTTTATATATAATTTCAGACTTTTGGAAAATTCCAATATTTTCTCTTATTTCTTTGAAACTTGCTTTCATTAAATTTGGGCTATGTCTAAATTTTCTTTTCCTATCACAAATTTTTGGAGGGAGTTGTTAACTCTTCCCAAAGTTTTCGTATCTTAGAGAAAATGGGAGGAGAAACAGAAGTAATTCTATTATTGGTGTATACCACAGACCACCTGGACAGAAAGAGGAAATATATGAGAAATTAAAAAATAAAAACATTATCACAAGACTGGAATAGAAGATGACATAGTAATTATGGGGAACTTCAATTATCCAGACACTTTCTAATGTTATCTCAAAGTCAAAATCATAGTAGCTTCTAACTTTTTGACTTACCTTAATGATGGTTTTATCTTTCAAAAAGAGAAGTGAGTGACCAGGACAGAGTCTCATTTGTATCTTATTTTCACTAACTCAAAGGAACTGGTTGCTGGGGTGGAAATGATGGGAACCCCTAGGGCTTGAGGGGGAGGAGTGACCACTCCTTCCCTCAGTCTATGATTGAGGAGAAAAAAAAGTCATGTGTAACCTGACATGTACCCTAGCTTTTGGAAAAGTGTATTTCAAAGCATTTATAAGATTCCATGGAGCAAAATCTACAAAACAGTCAGCCCAAGAGGGCTGGGAATTGTTCAAGGATGAAATTCTGAAGATAGGATGATAATATAAATGAAGAGATCTAAAAAGACCAAAATGATGCACAAGGGACACACAAACTAAATTAGATTTTTAAAAAGGAATATACAAATGATGGAAACAAGTTTAAGGAATAGAAGGTGAATACAAGAGCATAATACCATCCTGTAAATTAGTATCAGGAATATTAGAATTTAAAGGGAGCTGAGATTGATAAGGGATGGTAAGGACAACCAGAAAAGAGCTTGAAAGAAAAATAAAGATTGAAGAAAGGGCAAGATTTCCACTTTGAGTGGATGGGATGATAACTTCTGGGAGAGACAAGACAGAGCTTCCCAACTCTTGGTTTTTCAATTTTATTGCTTTCTCTACCAATGCAGTCTTATTTTATTGTGTTTTTTTTTTATACCAAGCAGAATGACTTTTGCATGGGAAATTAAAGAACAAAAATGACCAAAGGGGAATTGATTCCCAAGATAAGTAAGGAGATAGCAAGAAAATGCTTAGCTATCCTTGATGACTTCAACACATTTGTCCCAGATGAACTACATCCTCAGGCACTAAAAGAATTGGCAGTTGCGATTGCTTAATCATGGTAAACAAAAGATCAAGGAAAAGATCCAAAAGCACTCTAAGTTTGGAGAAGGGTGAATACGTTGATTTTCCAAAAAAGAGAAGAGAACTATAGGCTCCGGGAAGTTGACTTTGATTCCTGGGAAAATTCTAGTTTGCTTCACTAAAGAGATGATTAGTGAACATATGGAGAAAGAAGTGGTGATTACAAAGAGCCAGCATGGCTGAAACAGGTCATGCATGCCTGACTTATCTTATTAGGTTGTTTTTTTCATATATAATGTTATTAAACTGGTAGATGAGGAGAAATCTTTAGGTGTAGCTCCAGTAGAGTACTCCCTGGATCATAGTTTGCTCTGTAACGTTGAATATTTTTATTAATGACCTAGATAAACGCAAAGATGACATGCTTCTTGAATTTGCAGATGACACAAAACCAAGAGGGATAGTTAACCAGATGGGCAACAGAGTCAGGATCTCAGGGGATCTTGACAGGCTAGAACACTGATGTCAAACTCAAATAAAACCGAGGCCCACTAAGCTGTACACAAGGATCCCTGCGGGTCCACTTTGACTTGGTTTTTAAAACATAATATTAACTATGTTTGATTGTATTTTTCTTCATTTTGTTAAACAGTTCCTAATTATTTTACACGTAAATTCTAAAAGTCAAGTATACAAATACAAGATGGAGGAGGCACAGTTATTTAGCAGTTCATTTAAAAATTATCTGGGAGTTTTAGTGAACAGCAAAATCAATATGGAGTCTGCCTCTAAATCCAGTGATCTTCATGGTCACAGTGTCTGGCATATAGTAGGCATTTAATAGATGCTTGACTGACTGCTTATTGACCAATAATCAATATTACATGTCCTAAGGCTCTCTCAGGCCTGTCAGATGAAGTATGAACTCCTCAGCTCAGCATTTTCGGTTGTCCATAAAATCTCACCAAACCTTAAACAATCTGACATTTGATTGCTTCCTAGAATACATACTTTGCCTGTGCTGTAGAGAGACCAGTGTCTACACTGTCCCTGCCTCTTTGCCTTTAGTCATACTGCTTGGGTTGCCTTCTTTTCTTCCTTCTGCATAACTGAACATTTTTGAGGTCTAGTTCAAATCTTGTCTCCACTCTAACTTCCCTGTTTCTCTAGCCTTCAATAATCTTTTTTCCAATCTTGCAAAGGATTATACAATATTTTACTTGTCCCTAGTTAGGGTAGAATTTGCCTTCCTATTAAGGCTGCAAACACCAAGAAGGCAAAGACTATGCTTAAAAAAAAAAATGTATCCTTCTCCAGACATTAGAAGACTAGACTCCTTGTAGGTGCTCGGCACTCCCATCGTACCCACTTTTGTCTCTTCTCTTTTCTCTCTTCTTGTCTAGAACCAACTCTCCTAACTGGTCTTCCTATATCCTCTTTCTAACCCATTCTTTACATCGTTATACAAATCATCTTTGCTAGAAGACTGGAAATTACAATGTAAAGGATGCAGGAAATTCCCGTATCCCCTTTCTAAGTCATCATTCATAGCCCTAGACAGTGACCATTGCATTAGAAATTGTAGACATCCATAACGTACTTCTCTGACCCTATTACTCTTCTACTAAATAAACAAAGACTTCTGTGGTTCCCAATTACATCAAAGGATAAGGTAGAAATTTTTGTTTCTGCCGTGGAAGGATCTTCAAAATTCCACACTCCTTGACCATTCCAAGACTATATCCCATAATATACTTTGTGTTGTGGTTAAACTAAAATACTCTTTAACTTTTCTTCTGGTCATGTCTCCTATCTTTGTCCTTTTGGTCAAGCTGTCCCTTGTGTCTGAAATGGTTTTCCCTGAATGTCTATCCCTAGTTAAAGGCTCTCTTTTCCTTCAAAATTCCACTCAGATACCACCTCCTTTTTAAAGACTTTTCTGACTGGTCCCTCTTGCTTCCTTAGGTGAAAGTGCTTTGTCCTTCCTCAAATTTCTCCAGGTACTTTGCTGGTATAGCTAGGTCCTGAGGAGTGTGAATAATGAATCCTCTGAAGTGGTCAGTATTATTGGAATTAGCACTAGATACAGTAATTCCATGTGCCAGTACTTTGAATTGATCAAATTCTTTCTTTCACCTTCTTTGGCCAGAACTGTTTTCATTATGTCTGTCTCAACCCACTCCCTTCCTCCATATTTCTTAGACTGAGTTGCTTGGGAGTAGAATTTGTGCTACATCACTCTATCTTTGTATAGGTATGTTTATGGTACCTTGCTGCTGATAGAAGGTGTTTAATAAAGGTGTGTTCTGTTGAAATGAACATAAATAAATGAGTAAATGAGTGAATGAATGAAAAAGTATTTACTAAATGCTCTGTGCCAAGAACTGTGCTAAATATTGGGGATACATTTCAAAAGGCATAACAGGCCCTGCCCCCAAGGATTTTACATTCTGATGGGGAGAGAAAATAGGGGAACAGTTGAAATGGCTTCTCCAGTCTTTTCTGATGGAGACAAGGAGGAGTAAGGCAGACAGCACATTAACAAGGAACCAGGACTCCAGACCCAACACTGTTATCTGGGGATAATAATAGCACCTACCTCTCAGAGTTGTCCTGAGGATCAAGTGAAAGAATAATTGTAAAGCACATAGAAGAATGCCTAGCACATAGTAAACACTTTATAAATGTTAGATATTTTTATACATATCTTCCCACTATGTGTGTGTGTATACACACACACACACACACACACACACACACACACATATATATATATATACACATACATACATACATACATACATAACTATCCTGGTCTTTATTACCCATCCATCCATCCATCCTTTCATCTATCTACCTATCTAGGTTGATTGTCACCCTTCATTCTCAAAGAGGACCAAAAGGACATCACTATATTGGGGTATATCTATATGTCTATGCCTACATCTATAGATGTAGATATCTTGACATCTAGATAGCTATTCTATGGAGATAGCTATAGAGACACACATATATGTATACATACATATATATACATATATTTATATAAGTGTATGTACATATGTATAAATATAAAATGTACACAAATATATGTATTTATATATGCATATACACAGATGCATATATACACACACATACACAGACATACATATATAATCCTCTAATATATATATATATAACATGTAATAACAATTCTGTAACATCGGTGCTGTTATTATTCACATTTTATATACAAGGAAGTGGAGACTGACAGAGGTAAAATGCCATGCCCAGGGTCACATAGCTAGAAGGGTCTGAGGAGTCTGATACAACATCTATCCACTCTTTTACTTTGCTTCTAGCTCTATAATTCTATGAGTCTAGGAGAGCAAAAACCCCAAACCATCGCAATATAGCAAGTTGAAAAGGAAAGGATGGCTATGTTTAAAGTCTGAGCCATTTTTCCAAAGGATGTTGGTTTCAGCACCATCAGACAGCAGAGCTTCTTCCTCAGTTAGCCAGAACCTGGCAGGCAGCCAATCCCCATCTGGCATTTCACAATCTGAGCTCCCCCAGCCAAGGACCACGAGCCTTAGAGGATTCCCGATTTACCTGGAGGCTGAGTACTTGGGCAGCGTGCGACCATTGTGGTTGTCTGGTAATTTCAGGGCAGCTCTGACTGTTTGGCAGAGTTGTCGATTCGAAGGGAACAAATAGACATATTATAATGCGTTTCTCCAGGACTCACCGGGCGCGTAGCTCTTCTGTAGGGGAACGTGGCCAACACAGAGTGACTCTCCATTAGGAAAGCATTTGTCTCCTAGCACCTGTTACATTTCCCAGACTGGGGGAGTTTCAGTTCCCCCGCTACAAAGTGGGGCTGAGACTCGGTTACTTTCCATTAGAAATGCAAGAGGCCTCTCACACCTGTTGTATTCCCCAAGCATTGGGATTTTTCATTTCCTTTGCAACGTTAAACACTCAGACGGGATAAAATAGAAACAAATTGGCTGAAAGGGTCATTGTCTCATTCCAGAGTAGACAGCAATAAGAGAAAAAAGCTCATGTTAAAATAGAACTTCTCTGTTTACAAAATCTTGTCCCTGGAATGACTCTGTGAGAGGTAGATCCAGTACTAGCCTCATTTTACAGAAGGGGAATTTGTGGTTCAGATGAAGGGACTTGCCAAGTGTAATATAGCTTATATGTTTTATAAGCCAGAGGCTCCTACCTAGATCTCCTGACTCTAGCTCACTTCACTTTGTATCAGTTCATGTAAATCTTTCTAGGTTTTTCTGAAATCATCCTGCTTGTCATTTCTTACAGCACAATAATATTCCATTGCAATCATATACCACAGCTAGTTTAACCATTCTCCTATTGATGGGCATCCATTTGATTTCCAATTCTTAACCACCACAAAAAGAGGCACTACAGATACTTTTGTACAGATATGTTCTCCCCCCTCCCCCTTTGATGTCTTTGGGATATAGACCTAGCAGGGGTATCATTGGATCAAAGGGTATACACAGTTTTATAGCCCTTTGGGCATAGCAGAAGCTCCATTTTAAGAAAATAGTCTAGGCCAGCCATGTCTTAACTCTTTTTCAAGTTCTCTTCCTAACCCTGGACTTTCACTATCAGGTGAGATATTTACAAAGTACTTAGTACTTTGCCTGGCACACAGCAGGTGCTTAATAAATGCTTGTTCCTTTCCCTTCTCTCTACTGTGCTCCCATGTGGGTGGGCACCTCCCCCCAGCCCTTCCTTTAATGTGTCAGCTTGCCCCCTTAGAACGTAAACTCCTTGAGGGCAGACACTTTCTGTCTGTTTGTATTCGTTTCCTCCTCCTGGATAGATTCTTCTGTGAAGGCAAACTAGGCCATCTTTTGACTCAATTCTTTCCTTGCCTTTAATCACAAACGAGTGTTGCCTCAGACAAACTGAGACTTAGGAAAGACCTTAGCTTAAAAAAGCTGTGGTTTCCCATTACATCTGGTGTCATCGCCAGTTGCCTCCATCTATGTCTTGCCACTGGACCCCAGTGACTCTGGAGGAGAGAGTGAGACTAATGACTTTGCACAGTCCTGCCTCACTTAAATCCAACTCACTTGCAAGTCAAGACACTGGGTGTCTTTGGTTCTTTCTGAGAACAAAGGATAAACAGCAACAACTATAATTTACACTCTCAGCATTGAAGACTGTACTTGGCCCGTAGTAAATGCTTTAATTAGAAACTTGTTGATTTGTTGAGGAAAGGCTGGGAATACAAATATATAAAATAAATTGTCCCTGCCCTCAAGGAGCTTACATTTTAGTAGATGAAGACAACACATATAAAGGAGTTGTGGCCAGGGTGGGGTGTTTGGTCTGGGAAGCCCTAGGGTTGGTGAGTGAATTAGAGAAATGATGAGGTGCAGGCTCTGGGACCCCCCTTGAGCTCTGATTGAATCTTCACATTTGATGAGGTATTTTCATGAGGCCATAAGCCTTTCATTGTGGCTGGACCCAAACCTATGTTACTAGCTTGGCTCTCTGTCCTTCAGTTTCCCACCCTTGATCCTCCCAGGCCCAAATCTGTTCCACCCTTGAACTGGCCTAGTCCACCATTGTCTGTCCTCTCCAGGTAGCCTCCAGCAACTTCCCACCCTTAATCACTCACTACTAGAGTCTGACCTCATGGACTCCCCCTGAAGACCCTCCCCAAACTCATTACTGGAGTCTGACCTCATCTGACTCCTCCTGAAGACCCTCCCCAAACTCCTCCTCTAGCCCATGCCTAGATTCCTTCCACAACCTTTTTGTACATAAGACCCCATCTTGTGTCCGTGTGCGTGTGTGTGTGTGTGTGTGTGTGTGTGTGTGTGTGTGAGTGAGAGGGAGAGAGAGAGAGAGAGAGAGAGAGAGAGAGAGAGAGAGAGAGAGAGAGAGCACCATAGAATGACCTAGTACAGACTTGCTCTGGCTGCCTTGCCCAATGCAAGCTTCATAGATACCAAGGCTCCTTAAGAGTCTACCCAATATGACGAACTTTTAATAAACTTTACTTTTCTTTGGCTGAGTTGAATTCATTTGGCAGGACCCTCCATGTTGGTATTTTGGGGTCTCAAGCACCCCTAACCCTAACCCTTAACCTCTTCAGAATGATTGGATAATATCATTTCCAGGAATATTAGTGTCATTTTGGTTACTGTTCTTAGACCAAGTAAGAGAAGTGGAGTACTCACAAACTGATATATCAGGGGGCTGATTGGAGTGTAGCATAGTGGACCTGGGTCCCACTAGAAGTGGTGAAGTCACATAATATCTACAGTTATGCCTATAATTTGCCTATGTAATTATATCTAAATTTAGCTGCTGTAGTTGGGACACAGCTGCTGAGTTGTTGTTGAGAAGCAGAGTTGTAAATGTGTATGTGTGTTGGGAGAGAGGGTTAGGAGGAGAGGAGTAGGTCTGAGGGCCCAGTCATTTGCTGAAAAAGTCTAATATACTACATAGCTGCAGCTGTGCCCTCATGAGTCACTACCCTGGACAGAAACAGTTAGCTTAAGACTTTATTGAGCTCCAGGTAGCAAGCTAGAGTGCCAAACTGGAGGCCAAGGGTGGATCCCAGAAGCATGGCAAGAAAAAGTGTAATAATTACTTATTGAATTGAATGATGTTATTCCTCCCTTTTTTTCCTTCTGAAACAAATTAATACCCAATAAGACAAGCATTTCTGAATACAGAATAGGACATGAAACTGCCAATCTGAATTATGCACAACTTGCTTTTCATTTTAAGTATATAATACATTCAAAGTGTTATTTTCAAAGCTGTCATGCTTGTCTGTGGTTCCTATTGATCTTCTGCTCTCTGCATTAAAAACTAAATGCTTTATCGAACCTATTTCCTTCACCATTTTGAGACTGGGTCTCACTAACTCAGCTAAGAGGAAGTGATGGTCATTCAGGGGTCCAATCCCAGTGCTAATCAACATGGAAACTTTGACTTGCTGTTACTGACCTGGGCTGGTTTGCCCTTCCTTAGGCAGCCTCTGCTCGTGGGAGCTCCTGGTACCCGACTTAGTGCTGTTGCCCATGGGCTTTAGCTGCATTGCAGTTCAGGACTCTCAAACTCAAGTATTCTACCAACATACCACGTCTTATTTTCTTGCTGAATAACATGGTACTGACACAAAGGGTCTTCTCTGACCACAGTTAGGTAATGTGATTGGTCAAATAATCAGACGTAGAAAAATCAAACTGTATATAAAACACATTTCCCAGAAAATGAAGATTCAGTTAATTCAGGTAAATAATCAGCTTTTAAGTGTCTATTAGTGCAAGACCTGAGGTAGATACTGGGGATGAAAAATGAAAGAATGACAGGATGATTATCTTCTGTCTATCTTCTTACATTTCTGTCTCACCACCCACCATCTATCTATCATGTGTCTATTGTTGTTTGTGCATTTTTGAAGAGGACAATGACATTGCCGGTGACGTCTTGACTCAGACTTGAATTGGATTTAAATGAGACAGAACTGAACAAAGTCACCAGCCTCACTCTCTCTTCTAGAGTCACTGAAGTCCAGTGGCAAGACAAAAGTCAAGGTGACTGGCAAGGACCTTGATGTCTTACTAAGCTCTTAGTGCTCCATCGTGACTGCCTTAGTCACCTTCATGGTCACTGGAACAAATTGTTCTCATCTGCTCATTTTGTTGGGGGAAGTCTTCACATGTTTGGGGTAGACAATTGCTCAACTCACCGATGGGTTTAAGGTCTGTTGGTTACCTTCAGTCTGGTTTAGCTCATCTGTTGAGACGGTTTACTGAGGTGTGGGTGCTATACATACTACAGCTTCTTGGAGCCACAGGTGAGAGTTGAGTGCCAGGTAGACACCAAAGGTGGATGAACAATCCTTCTTAGCAAGCCCTGACACTATTTCTCTCTCTCTCTGTCTCTCTCTGGCACTTAGTAAGGGATTAATAAATGCTTGGTGATGGACTAATGGGTTCTTGGCCAACCTTGGCAGATGAAGGATGAATTGGACCTGCTGAAGAAAGAGAGTTTGGATTGGGTTGAATTGAATTTTGAAAGTTGTAGGCTGTTTTCAATCATTTCAAAATACTTGCTCACACAAGTCTATTCTTTGAAGTCAAAGATGATTTAATTTTTTCTCTTTTTATCCCTAGTGCCTATTATAGTGCCCTTTATCTCTCAGGTGCTTTAAAAATTATTAATTTGAATTGAATTGAATGCTGTTCTCTCTGTAAAGTTATGTGATTTGAAAGTTTGGGGACTCCATGATTTAGAAAGAATCCAAGCTGTAGGTAGACCGAAGGGTAAAGGAAAATACATGGTGGGCATAAATAGGGTTTATTTTGTTACCAATGATACCTTGTGTAAAAAATTAAGTGCCATAAATGAGGTCATACATAGTAGATTAAGAGTTGGCTGGGATTTTATAGATCATTTAGTATCACCTCTCATTTTGCAGATGAACAGATTGAGGCCTTCATGCCTAGATTCTATTTCTTCCTCTTCTATCTCTTATAATCCTCAACTTCCTTTAGGCTCTGAGGGCAGCTATGGCTTGAAGCAATTCACAATATTCAGCATCCTAGTGCCCTCTCTGTACTGAAATTATCTTGTATTTACTTATCTCTACATATGATTGGTTTCTTATACAGAATGTAAGCTCTTCGAGGGTAGGCACTGTTTTATTTTTGCCTTTATATTTCAGGTTTTTAACACAATGCTTTGCACATAGGAGGACCTTAATAAATATTTGATGAATTGAATAGAATTGATCAAAATCATTTCTACATTTTTGATGTCATGTAAATCCAGAAAGAGAGTTGTACTAGATGGATAGCTTAATAGGTCCATTGGTACCCTCAAGGTAGTAAGACAACCAGAGAAAAGCTTCTAGCACTTTGGAAAACACTCTATCACAATAAAATCTACATTTATATAATGCTTTAAGTCGTATAAATGGCTTTACATATGTTAACATATTTGATCCTCACAAGAGAAGCCTGAGGTATGTGTGATCCCAATTTTACAGATGAGGAAACTGAGGAACAGAATAGTTAAGTGACTTTCCAAGGTCACACAATTAGTGAATGGAATAGGCAGGATTCAAACTTCAGCCTTCTTGTTTCCATGTCCTATACTCTATCCACCTAGCTGCCTACCTCTATGGAGGCTATATGGAGAGATGTGAATGAGGATCACACAAGACAAGAAAACATTCAAGAATATCTGTCTATATGGGTGGAGGGAATAAACCCACTAATAACACCATTAATCCATCAAAAGATTGAAGTATGTATGATCTCTCTACGTCCAAGGCCAACTCTCTGTATAATGTACCATGCTGCCTCTCACATCTTCAGACAGATGTAATAATTCAAGAAAGACATTCTGTGGATACAAAGATTCATTTGGAGCTTTTGGTTCCCTTAGTGTGCAGACCCTAAAGAAGACAATAATCACCCTACAATTGTGGGATTCCAAAGCCACCTGCTGATACAACAGCTGATTTTTTACTGAGGATCAGCTCTTGGTTGAAGACCTGGTGGGAAAGACAGTGCAGTGTCAGGGGAAAAATCCCATGTTCACTTACCACTCATTGCTTTTTAATCTCAGTTTACTTGTATCTCTAATTGGCATCAGAAAATGAGAAGAGGGAGATAGAAGAACCCCACCAACCTAATAGCTGCGCTGGAAGCGGGTTGACATAATGAGCTTAAAAAATGAATGCCTGAAAAATGCCTCATTCTGGGTATATATTTTTTTCCCTACATAATAAAAAACCATCAGAAGAAGGAGAGTTTTCTTTAAAGTGAACAAACAAAAAACTCTTTTAACCCAAGTCACATCAGGTTCCTTTAAAGAACAGAACCAGAAGAAAAGGGCTCTTCAGCTACTACCCTCATCCTGCTTGCCCTTTGAGAATCCACTTTCCTCCCCCTTCCATGAAGCTTGCTCTGACTACTTAGTATATCTGTACAGATTCAAACTGGAGCTCAAATGCCCTAAGTCTCTGAGGTCCTGTGAGTCATACAGCCCGTTAACAGACAATCAGGCACTTCCTCTTACAGTAGGTGCTATTTTCTAATTGTTATAGATTTGTGTTTATTTGGTCTTCGTCTCTAGGCTTTTTACCAACAATAGAATTATGACTGTTGTTATAGAAAATGATAGCATTATTTTCACAAAACACAGATACATCATGTCATTTGAGTCACAACAGTTTTTTTTGTCCTATCTTGTGATTTTCTTGGTGTAGGGCAACTCATAGTAAAGATATCCCTTCTACTGATATAGCTAGCCAACCCTCTGCAGATCAGAGTCTGAGCTTGCTGCCTGAGGGCATTGAGAGGCTCACAGTAACATAGGCATGTGTCAGAGGTTAGACTCGGACCTGCGCCTGTCTGAATCTGAGACCGTGTCTATTGGATTCTGACGCTGTCTCTCTGCAACATCCCATTGCCTCCTTTGATTCTACTTCTATGACGTGTTTTGCAGTAGAGGAAACCAAGGGACAAAGAAGCCAAGGGACCTGATATCATGGCTTACAATCTGCAAAGTGTTCTATTATCAAATTTGGACCTCGAAAATATTTGGTGGAGTAAGTACTATAAGTACTACTATCTCCATTTTACAAGTGAAGAAATGGAGGGCTTACCTGTGGTCATATAACTAATAAGTGTCTAAAGCTAGATTTGAACTCAGGTCTTCCTGACTCTAAGTCTAACACTCTTGTCTATTATATTAAGCTGTTTATTTAAACCACTGTATCCTAATCTATGGGCAGCTGGGTGGCACAGTGGATAGCGCACCAGACCTGGAGTCAAGAAGAATCCTCTTTCTCAGTTCAAATCTCTCCTCAGGTACCTACTAGCTGTGTGACACTGGGAAAGTCATTTAACCCTGTTTGCCTCAGTTTCCTCATCTGTAAAATGAGCTGGAGAAGGAAATGGCAAACTGCTCTAATATCTTTGCCAAGAAAACTCCAAATGGGTCCATGAAGAGTTGGGCATGATTGAAATGACAGAACAACAACAAAATCCTAATCTATGAGATGGGGATAACAATTCCTATAGAATCTACTTTGTATGTTGTCATGTGGCACAAATGAAATGATACATATGAGAAATATTTTACAAATACAGTTATTGATTATCAGGCATTTGCTCCCCAGCTGGTTTGCAATAGCAATATAGTTTTGGGGCTACCATGACTAGAAGGAAACAGGTGGGAAATACTAATTCTCTCTGTATCTGTGCACAAGCAACTTTTCTTGTGAGGGCCTCGGCTTTCCCTTTTGCAATATAAGTGACTGGGCTAGGTCAGGGGTCCTTAACATGTATTGTATGAAGGATCTATTTGGCAGTCTAGGGAAGCCTATAGACTCCTTCTCAGAATCATGTTCAATGCATAAAATAAAACTCATGATGTTACAAAAGAAACCAAATTATATTCAGATACAGCTATCAAAATATTAAAAACAAGACAAAACAAAAACTTTATGATTCCACGTTAAGAACCCCTGGAATAGCTAATTTTTGAGGACCTTTAAAGAGCAATCCTAGATCAATTAATTAATGGCAAGAATTTTTTGTTGTTGTTCAGTCATGACTTGTTCTTCATGACACCATTTGGAGTTTGCTTGGCAAAGATCCTGGAGTGGTTTGCAATTTCCTTTTCCAGCCCCTTTTACAGATGAGGAAACTGAGGCAAACAGGGTTAAGTGACTTGCCCAGGGTCACACAGCTAATAAGTATCTCATGAAGATGAATCTTCCTGATTCTACGCCCAACACTTTATACATGGAGCCATCTAGCTACACCCTTGCGACCATCCTGGGTTATGAATGTCATTATTATCCCCATTTCACAGATGAGGAAATAGGGATTCAACAAGATAAAGTGACCTGTCCAGATTCTTATGGCTAGTAAGTGTTGGGTGATGGTGCAAGCCCAGGCCTCTTAACTCCAGAAATCCAGGTTGCTTCTCTACCAAGAGGTTTTGCATTGCTGCTTTATGGTGATTTTGGATTAAAAAGTGCTTGATGTAAGAACAAGTCTTATTCTTGCCTCTTCACTTATGTTCATGACGCTCCCCCTGCTTGCATTACCCTTTGCTCTCTGTACCTGTCCAAAACCTAACCAGGTCAGGCCTCTTCTCCTTCCTTGACTATTCCAGCCTCTTTTGCTTCCTATACTTCTTGTAGGACAGCTAGGTGACCCAGGAGATTGTTGGACCTGTCAAGAAAGCTTGAGCTCAAATCTAGCTTTAGATCCTTACTAGCTCTGTGATCCTGGGTAAGTCATTTAGCCCCTGTTTGCCTGTTTCTTCATCTATGAAATGGAGCTAATAATAGCACCTACCTCCCAAGGTGATTGTGAGGCTCCAGTCAGGTCACTTATGTGCACATACTAGATCACTTTCAGGTACACTTTACCATAAGCACAGTGCTTGACGTTTTAGTTGTTCAGTCATTTCATTTGGGTTGCCTTTTAAAAATATGGCACCTGGAAATCAACATAATACTCCAGAAGTGACCTGATCAGGGCAAAGGATAACAAGCTGTTTCCTCAACAGTTTTCCTACTCTCTTCTTCTAACTAGTCCAGCCAAATGAGCTTTCTCTGTGTTCCTCATACATAACATACCATCTCCTATCTCCTTGCCTTTGCACTGGCTTTCCCTGATGCCAGGAATGCACTTCCTCCTCATCTACATCTCACAGAATCCCCCTTTTCTTTTAAGATGCAGTTCAAACACCACTTTCATGATGAAGCCTTTCCTGATCCCTGTAGCTGCTAGCAATTCTTCCCAAATACCTTGCATTTAATTACTTTGGAATCTATTTTAATATGGTCTCTTTATTTTCATGCTACATACAGTTATTTCATCCACACTGAGACTTCTCCCATTGTGGTTTCCATATATTGTGGGATGGAATAAGAAATTAAATGGAAGTTTTTTTTCAGAGCTTTGCAGAAACCATGGCCAGTAGACAACACAGAAAAAAAATCGGAAACTCAAAAATGCATAAAATATATGTATAGTATTTTATAATATCAACCCAAATTTTACAATAAGGCATTATAAACCCCCCATAAAAGAAAAATTTTATGTGTATTTTCCAGATCTAGGGGGGCGCCATGCCCCTAACCCCTGTGATATGGAAAGGGTTGTTATTTCTATCTAATTATTCTCTTCTCCAATAGATTGTAGGCTCCTTATCAATAAAAATTGTTTCTTTTTTTGTACTTGTATCCCCAGTGCCTAGCACCTGTGCTTAATAAATGATCATTGATTGATTGATTGAATTTAAATACAATCTGTCAACACAACCTAAGTTCAGGTTAGCTTTTTGGGCTTCCATGTCACGTGGTGGGTTCATTTTGAATTTGTGGTGCGCTAAACACCAGATTTTATTTTTCCTCCATGGGAATTATTGAATTGTTACAAACAACCCAGAGTCCCAGGCTCATTTTTCAGGGCTCAGCCCCTCACATGGCTTATCCTTCAAGGCTCCTTTACAAGGCTGTCAATTCGTCTCCACTGGGATAATGATGATAATTGTGATTGGTAGTTTGTCATGTGACAACCCCCATCTCCTTATCATCCTTCCGTCTGCCCTAGTCTGCACGGGCTGGAGGACCAGATGTTCTGACCCTTCTTATCCACCCTCGATTTCCCCAGTCTCATCCCCTTAGATTTAGAGGCCTTCTAATATAACGCTGTTAGTTTTTAATGAGCCCAACGTGCATTGCATTTGAAGCTATTATGTTATTGTCAGAATTGACATTTCACTCTTTCTGACTGCTGAGGACCCTTCTGTGTTTATAATTGTGGGGAAAAAAAAAGAAAAGAAAAGGTTCTTTCCTTCTGAGTTCATTGCTGATTTAATAAAGGCAACACAAAAGGAAAATACATCTGCGCATTGAAATTAATTGCAGAGAGCCAGTAAGAGCTGAGCTGAGGGGCCAGTGTGGAGGTCACTCTGACTTTATCATGCTAAAGAACCCTGTCACAATGATCTCAGTCACAGGACCAGGCTAGAAAGGATTCAGAAATCATGAAGGTCACTAGTACTGTAGGATTAAATGGGAGGGGGTGTGTGTGTGTGTGTGTGTGTGTGTGTGTGTGTGTGTGTGTGTGTGTGTGTGTGTGTGTGTGTGTTTCATCATACCTATATGTATGCAGGCATTTGCTTGCCTCAGAAGAACATACAGATTTAGGCTTTATGGTTTTAAGTCATACAGAAATTTAAGTGACATGGTGCTGGGCACTCATCTAAGAATTGGGTTTTAAAGTCTGGATTAATAACGGCATATCTATCTATCTATCTATCTATCTATCTATCTATCTATCTATCTATATATGTTTAATGTAACTTTAGCATAGAACATGCACAGACAAGAATAGAAGTAGATGGAGTGCTGGGCTTGGAGACAAGAAGACCTGTGTTTGGATTCAGTCTTAGATTCTTATTAGCTGTGTGGCACTAGACAGGTTATTTAACCCTCTGTTTGCTTCAGTTTTTACTGAATATACAGGGATAATAATATCACCTACCTCCCAGAGTTGTTGTGAGAATAACAAATGAGATAATAATTGTCAAGTACTTACCGTGATGCCTAGCACATAGTGGGTGTTATCTAAATATATCTCCTCCTCTTCCACCTCCTCCTCTTCTTCACATCAGGAATACCTCGACTGATAGGTTCTCAGGACTACAATCACTTTGCCTTTGACCTTTAGGCAATACCAGGGCATCTCTGTGTGTCTGCCATTCTCCCTACCATCCTATCCCTGACAATGACCACCAGTGGAAGACCAACAACCATCTTAAATTCCCCAATCTGGAAGAGATAATCTACTCAGTGTTGGAGTGAGCCCTGGGACAGAGTTAAAGATTAGAAGGTAAATATGTCCACCCCTCTAGAATCAGTCAGGCCTCAGGTGTCTTTTGGAAACCTCTTTTTGACCATCAAGCCCAACCAGAGACTCACTACCTGCCTTCCATTTTGGTTACAGCCCCCTCCCCTATTGCTTGCTTTGGGATTGATAATTAAATCAATATTACAATATCATTGTTACTGTGAAAGGTATGTCAATCTACTGAGCTATGACTCCAACCAGAAGGTATGATGCTGAGTGGTGGGTTGCCTAGGCCAAAACTCCCTTCTTCAGTCACCATTATGCTCCCTGATATTCATCCATTCCAGCCTTATCCCTTCTCTATACTTTTCCAGGTAACTCTCCATTTTCCATGAGTAACTCCGCTTGGAACATGCCCATGGAACATCATGACTCCCCCCAGGATAAGTTAATCACCTGACATCTCACCACCGTGCGGATTGACTCAGCTTTTAAAACTCAACCCCTTAGCTCCTTCAGTTGCCTTTTCCTTCTGATTGAAGAGCAGAGCAATAAACTCCCCAAACCTTTCTTTGTATCAGCACTTTTCAGGGAATTCTATTTTCTATTAGAAAATTGCTTGGTTTCTGCTCATAGGAATATCGTAACTGGGGTGGACCCTCCTGCTCCCCCTTTCCAACTTTCTTTTGTGTGTTGTCTTCTGCCATTACAATATAAGCTTTTTCTGGGAAAGAGCTGACTTTCTTTTTCTTATTCATATCCCCAACACTTAGCACCTCGCTTGGCACATAGTAGGTGCTTAATAAATGTTAATTGGCTTGAATTGAATCAAAATACCCCACTCTCCTTTAACCTTTTTTTTTGCCTTCTAGAAGCCTATTTCTAGTGTTAACGAGCTATTCTTTGTATTAGACCAGAGTCCTTCCCCCCCCAAATCTTTGTAAATATTTACATTTAGTTTTCTATTTATATGTTATTTTCCCCCATGCAAGCTAAATGTAAACTTTTTCATGGAGGGATTAGTTTTTTTTTTCCTTTTTTCTATCCCCATCACCTAGAACTGTGACTGGCACATAAACATCACTTGATTAATGGTTGTTGAATTAAAATAGAATTGAAGCTCTGAGAGGCAATCCAAAATTACATATTTGACCTAGGATTCAGACTTTGAACCCTAAACCTGACAATTTTGATGCTTTCTCATCTATCTATGCAGATATAATCTGTGCACTGTTACATGAAACCTGCTCTAAAGGAAAATTGGAAAGTACAAGAGACTTGATCAATTCATTCATAAATGGCAATGTAGTATGCTGGAAAGAATATAGCTTGCAGTCAGATGACTGGGATTGATCAATTGACCAACAAACATTGTCCACTATGTGCTAGGCACTGTGCTAAGCACTGGGGATATATTGAGAGACAAAAGACAATTTTTGCCCTCAAGGAGCTTACAATCGAATGGGGGAGACAACATGCAATACACACACACACACACACACACACACACACACACAGAGAAAACTATATACAGGCTAAATAGGAGATAATTAAGAGGGAACGCACTGGAATTAAAAGGCTCTGGAGAGTTTCCTGGGATTTTGGTTGAGACTTAAAGGAAGCCAGGAAGGTAGAGCTGAGGAAGTAGAGGAGGGAAAGTTTTTCAGAAATGGGGAACAGACAGAGAAAATGTCTGGAGCCAAGAGATGGAGTGTCTTACTTGTGGAGCAGCAAGGAAGCCAGTGTTGCTAAGAGTTCATGTTGGAGAGTAAGGCATAAGAAGACTGGGAAGGTAGGAGGGGGCTAGGTTATGAAGGGCTTTAAATGCCAAATAGGGGATTTTGAATTAGATCCTAGAGGCAATAGGAAGCCACTAGAGTATCTGTGTGTGTGTGTGTGTGTGTGTGTGCCCTCGCGCGCAGGGGGATGTATGTGTGTGACATGATCAAACTCATGTTTTAGGAAAATCTTTTTAGCAGTTGAATGCAGGACGGATGAGAGTAGGGAAAAATTTGAGGCAGGCTGACCTACTACAAGACTATTGAAGGAATACATGAAATGGTGAGGGTCTGTACTAGAGTAGATGAAGTGCAGGCTCTGGGAGCCCCCTTGAGCTCTCCTTGAATCTGAGGCCGAATGTTGTAGGCCAAAATATCCTTGGGGGTCAGTTTATATGCAGATGTCTTTGAGACTGTGGCTTTGGCTTCCGGCTTTGAAGCCTGCTCTCAAAGGTGTCCTTTGTATGTGAATATATTTTGATAAGACTTAACTGACTTTTCCCATGACTTCCTGGCACCTTGATAGCAAAGCCTTATCTTATATGAGCTACTTCCAGGATATGATAGACTATCATAATGATAAGACTGTGATAATGACAATAATATTTCAGGATATGACACACTAAGCTTATTGATAAGAGTACCTGAATCTTTGTGTGCCTATTCTATAAAAACCTTGTTCAAAGAATCATTAAATGGAGTTTATGGTTCTTCCTTGAACTACACGCATGATCTGGTTATTTTTTATTCACATCTCCAATCATGCTTAGTGCTAGACACTGAGCAGCCCACAACAGCAGAAGCCATAGGAAGAGGGTCATTTAATTGGTCCCCATTGCCCCTTTGTGGAGAGGCTCTGGCTTCAAGAATCTCACAATCTTCCCTGAGCCGAGAAAGTTCAGCTAAGGACATTAAGCAGGCAACTTCCATATATCTTAAAAGATAAGCCAAAGGCAAACTTTTGGGAGCTACAGGTATAGGGCCTGGATGTCCCTTCCTCCATAAAGGAAGGTTTGGGAGTAAGCCTCGAAAAACAAACAAAACAAAACAAGGCAAAAAACCCACAAAAAAATACCTTGAGTTTTCGCAATTCCCTAGCACCGAGAGAATTGAAAGAATCTGCCTTATACTTCCAGATGGGGCATCTGTCCTTGTCCTCCATTCTTCAGAAGCTGCGCACATGTCCATGTTCTCCAACATAACCAAATAGGACTGAGAACCTCAGAGTCTCAGTATGAGTATGAGACAGCCTCCTAGCTGTCTGACCTAATGGGACCTGAGAGGTCAGGCCCGCAAAAATCCCACAAAAACACACCTTCAAGGTACTTGGAGAATGAGAAGGCAATAGGGAAAGAGGGAGGCTTATGTACCTTCCAGTCCCAGCTGGAGAAAATCTTGAGATTAGCAGTGTTTCCTGGTATCAAGGAACCATAAAAATGATGTAATTACCCATAAAAAGGATTAGAGTTTGGGGTGCTCGAGACCCCAAAATACCAACATGCCAGGTCCTGCTGAAAGAATTTAACTCAAGTCTTCTCTCAGCCAAAGAAAAGTAAAATTTAGTAATAGTTCATTAAAAGTTCACCATATTGGGTAGACTTTTAAGGAGCCTAGGTATCTGTGACACTTGCATTGGACAAGCGGGCCGGAGCAAGTCTGACACAGAGTAAGTCTATGCTAGATCCTTCTATGTCGCTCTCACACCACATGGTGGGAAGATGGGATCTTATATACAGAAAAGTTGTGGGAATCTAGAGGTGGTAGTTTGGGGAGGGTCTTCAGGAGTCAGATGATTGATTAATGAGTGATTAAGTGGTTGGGAAGTTGTTGGACAAGAAACCTAGCTAAAGACTTGGACAGAGCAACAATGAAAGACCTATCTATAGCCTCAGGCAAATGCCTTACATGGGAAGATTCAAGGAGAGCTCAAGGGGGCTCCCAGAGCCTGCACCTCATCAAAGTGGTGGCAGTGTCAGAGGAAAGAAGGGGGTATATTTTTGAGATGTTGCAAAGGTGAAATTGACAGACTCTGGCAACAGCTTGGATATGGGGGGAAAGGGGTAAAGTGAGAGAGTGAGGAGCCTAGGTTGTGAGTCTGAGGGCCTGGGAGGATAGTGATACCCTTTACAATGATAGAGAACATAGGAGAAAGGGAGGATTTGGGGGAAAGAAAGGGAAAGATCAGTTTTGTTGTTTGAGTTTTGTTGAGTTTAAGTTAAAAATGTCTACTGGACATTTAGTTTGAGATATCTTAGTGTCAGTTAGAAATGTGACACTGGAGGCCAGGAGAAAGACTGGGGCAAGAAAGATAGATCTGGGAATCATCAGCATAGAGATGATTATTAAATCCATGGGAGCTGATGAGATCACCAAAAAAAGTAGTATAGAGGAAGAAGAGAAGTGAGTCCAGGACAGAACCCTGAGGGACACTCATGGTTAGAGTAGTAGGATCCTGGCTTTACCATGTGCTACAATAAGATCATAGCATCATGGAATCATAGGCTTAAGAGTTGGAAGGGACCTCAGAAACCATTTAATCAAGCCCCAGTATTTTATATTTAAGGAAACTGAGGCTCAGGGCAGTAAGGTGACTTGCCCAAGGTTACACAGTAAGTATCAGAATGGGATCTGACTATGACTATAGTTAATGCTCTGGGTTAGAAAATATAGTATTAGAGTTATACTAAGCATAAGAAATACAAATATAAAAAAGAGATAACACATAAAGGGGAGTTTATTTGTAGGCAAGTAGAAAGACTGGTTTGAGGGCTTGATGGCAAGGCAAATGCGCCTCCATGTTACCAGGTGCATGACATAGTTGTTAACTTCTTACTGATCAAAGGAGTATGAGCAGCCACGTCTATCAGTCAACCAGAGGACTGGAGAGACTGGGTCCTTAATGAGTGGGATCTGAATGGATAAGGGTTTGGTCTGAGGGCAATTTGTAGAAAGGATTTTAAAGACAATGATGTCATGCTTGGCCTATATGGGTGTCACTTGTGTGCATTAATTGAAAACCATACCAATTACCCCTTAGATTGCTCTGGCTCATTTTCTTTATTCATCCTGGGTTCTCGGACAATCAAGGGGTATGTTCTGATATTTCCTCATAAATTATTAAAATTGCATTATCTCTTTCATTAATTAATCAACTAGCTCTTAAGTTATACATCAATTTATTAAATCACTTGCATAAAACTTTTTCCCCTTAGGTTTTGACTCATCTCTCTCTCTCTCTCTCTCTCTCTGTCTCTCTCTTTCTATATATATGTGTGTATATATGATTATACATACATAAATACATAAACACATACACATACACACACCTATAGAGACACACATACACATATATATAAATATATAAAAATATACAAATATATATATATATATATTTGTCAGCTTACCTCTCTACAGATGTATCATCTGTCAGTCAGTCAATTATAATTTCTTAACTATTATTATGAGTCAGGCATTGTTCTAGGTGCTATGGATACAAAAGAGACAAATGAGGCACCATAAAAGTTCTCATACACTTTATTAGCAATGTAACAAAAAATAAAAGACAGACAATGGATCAGCTGTGAGAAAGAGCAGATCCAGAGTTATCATTGCTCTTGAAGACTTCTCAGGTCTGGAAATAGAGTCCCACCATTCCCTTCTCTCAAAGTAGTAATTAAAACCTCTTCTCAAGAATTCTCTTTATAATGTTTCTTCCCAATATATGAATTAAAACCACTTTCTCAGGAAAGTTCTCTTAATCATGTAAGTGGAATAATTGTTTACAGAAAGATCGACAGTATGACCATCCATCCCTATATAAAGTTTGAAAGAAGTTGGGAGTTGAATAATAGCATTTACCTTCTAAAATTTTTGGGATGATAAAATGAGTTGATATTTATAAAGTGCTTTTCAAATCTTAAAGCTCTATATAAATGCTAGTTACTATTATTATTATTATATATCTATCACATTATCGGGTGACCAGTTTGTATATAGCAAACTTCAAAGGAGGAGAGGTTACTGAATAATGGCATCAGAGACAATCTAGAAAAAGCAAGGATGGAGTATGATTTTAATTTTTGGTATTGCAAACTTTGAAATTGCAATATCAATTTAAATTTCCTCATCTGTAAAATGGGGAAAATAATAGTATTTACCTCCTAAAATTTTGGGGATGATAAAATGAGTTGATATTTATAAAGTGCTTTTCAAATCTTAAAGCTCTACAAGTTTTCAGGTATTTAAAGAAACACATTTGAAAAGAAAATAATTCCGAAGAAGATTGCAAAGGACTGCCCATGTATACTGAAAACATTCCTTGTTTACTGATTGTAAAATTCAAAACAGAAGAAATGTCTGTACAACGATTACTCTGCCAAAGCCCTGTTATGTGTATATTGACTTTACCACTCTAGTAACTGAATCATGCTGTTTGTTTTCCTGATCACTTCTAAACTTCTTTTCTCTATCTTTAACATGGATTTGTTGGCAGTGATTGTTGTCTTTAACTACAAAATTGTCTTTGTTCTTGGGCCTGCTTACTTTCCTCTGCTAGTCTCTGTTCCGATTCTTCCCACCTATGTTGGCATTTATATTTCTCCTCTTTGCTCAATAACATTCCCTTCCATTCATACACCATAATTTCTTCAACCATTCTACAGTAATTGGGCACCTGGTTTATTTCTAGTTTTTTGGTGTGGTGAATTAGGATGTTAGGATGACTCCTTCCTTTACTACACATCTCAGCTCCATTGCTGCCTCCTTTATGAAGCCTTCCCTGATTACTCAAGCTGTTAGTTATCTCTCTTTTCCATAGATATGAACAGCACATCTCATTAGGCCGTACACTTTGACAATTAAAACCGAAAGGGAATTTCCTTAAATGCAGATCTGACCATGTGACTCCCTTATTCAATTAACCTCCAGGGCCTTTCTATTGCCTACAGAATAAAAAATAAAAATACTGACTTCTCTGTTTAGTTTTTAAAGCCCTTCACAGCCTAGTTCCAACCTATCTTGACATCCTCAGTGGACACGAGTGATTTAGCTAAACTAACCTCACTTCTGTTTCTTACACATGACTCTCCATCTCCTATCTCTTTCCCTTTGTGCTTATGCTTCCCCATGCCTGGAATGCTCTCCCTCCTGACCTCTGTTTCAGAGTTCCTTTTTTCCTTTAACACTTCAATCATTCAGTCAACAATTATTTATTAGATAAGTTCTTCAGTCAACAATTATTTATTAAATAAGTTCTTCTATGTGCCAGTTGGTAGCTAGGTGGCACAATGGAGAAAATGCTGGGCCTGGAATCAGAAAGACTTATCTTCCTGGGTTCAAATCTGACCTCAGACAATTACTTAGTTGTGTGCCCATGGATGAGTGATTTAACCTTGTTTGTCTCAGTTCTCTCACCTGTAAAGTGGCCTGGAGAAGGAAATGGTGAACCATTCCAGTATCTTTGCCAAGAAAACCCCAAATGGGGTCACAGAGAATTGGACACAACTCTAATGACTCATCGTCAACAACAAAATGCTAAATTCTAGAGATACCAAGGAAGTAAAAAAAACAACATGAAACAAAATCCCATAGTTTCTCAGCTCACGTTCTAATGGGAGACATAATATAAAGATAGTTATGTACACGTAAGATACATATCGTGTAAATGGGAGACAATCTGAGATAGAAAAGATGGGAAAGTGGGTGCGAAAGACTTCATGCTGAAGGTAGTGTTTGAGCTAAGTCTTAGAGTAAGAGGTGGAGGAGAAGAAGTAGAGAATTCCATGCATGGGGGATAATCAATGAAAATACAAGAAAAAAGGACCTGGTGTCTCATGTGAGGAAAAACAAATAGGCCAGTATAGCTGGCTGACAGGGTAGCTGGAAGAGGGAGTAAAGTGTAAGTAGACTGAAACAGTAGGAAGGGGCCAAGTTATGAAGACCTTTAGATGCCAAACAGAGGATTTTATACCGATCAAAAAACCATAGAGAATCATTGGAGTTTACTGGGTAGGGGATGTGGGGTTACATGGTCAGATAGATCTGCATTTTAAGAAGATGGCTTTGGCAGCTGAGTGGAGGTTGGTTCCAAGTGGAGAGAGACAAAGCAGGAAGACTGATCAGCAATAGTTCAGGCAAGCGATAATAAGAGCCCATACAAGAGTGGTGCCTGTGTGCATGGTGAGCAGGGTTTGTATAGGAGAGATGTCGTGAAGGTGGTAACAATAAAATCGAATAGAAGATTGGATATATGGAGTGAGTGTGAGGGAGGAATTGAAGCTGTAAGTCTGGATGAAAGGGAGTAGAGTTGTGTCCTTGACAGTAACAGAAAGTTGGGAAGATGGGGTGGGTTTTGGGGGTGAGATGAGTTCTACTTTGGACATGTTGAGTTTGAGATAGCTATTTTCTGCATGAAACCTTTCCTGATTTCCTCCCCCAAATGAAAATATTCTCCCTTATGAACTACCTTATATTTAACCACTTGTGCATATTTGTATATATACACACACAGGCATATAGTACATGTTTTCTTTATATTTATTCTGCACTTACTTATTAATGTGTTTGTGGTCATTCCACTTGAACGCAGGCTCTTTGAGTAGGGATTGGTTTTTGGTTGTTTTTGCTTTTTTTTTTCTTTTGTAATTATATTATCAGTGCCTAGTAAAGTATCTGGCAAAAAGCAGGCATTTAATAACTGAACTTTTACTGAATATTCAGTCATAAAAGGCATTGTTTTTATTCACCAAACTAAAACTTTAGCTGCATTAAAAAGAAACAATTAACAACTAAAGTGAACTCTAAAAATACAAAGTTGGTAAAGGTCTCCTTTTAATCAAATTCTTCC
Organism: Pseudochirops cupreus; assembly: GCA_028627135.1. Lineage (NCBI taxonomy): Eukaryota > Metazoa > Chordata > Mammalia > Diprotodontia > Pseudocheiridae > Pseudochirops > Pseudochirops cupreus. The sequence goes on from CM053580.1 coordinate 508,320,904, forward strand.
CCTTCTGCTAAAAACATAACAATCTTTTCAGCATAATCCTTTTGGGACTAAGGGTTTAGACTATTAATAGTATTTCTCCATGGCCTGAGTACAAAGTAAACATGAGGAGTTGGAGGGACTCTTAGATGCTTGACTGGTGGATCTGGTAGGAGCTTCACTTAAATGAATAAACTCAAGGTATCCTCAATGCCTATCTTTATTGAATATTCTTATGCTATGGTTAAACTAATGTTTTTTATCAATTGTTGAATGACTTATGAATTTTTTAATTTTTTCCAATGTCAAATTAAAACTTCCTGAGGACTAGTCTGAGTCAAATTCAGCCCAGAATACAACTAACCCTACTCCCATGGTCCCATCTATTTACATCTTGTTGCTCACATGACCTGAGAGTCTCTTGACATTTATTTTCATAGACAGTGATTTAGAGGTCAACATATGAATGATGGACCAGCAAAAGAGAACAACTAGTTGTTGACCAGTGTCCTTAAAAGGCAGGACACATTCTCTAGTGATAGACTGTTTAGGTAGTAAGCAGTTCTAAGGAATGTGACCCTGGCAGTGTAAAGGAGAGTTAGCTATTAAGGAAGAACCCACCTCTTAATGGGGAATTATTCTTCACCTCCTGGTTGGGAGGATTTCCTTTCCTCTTTCTCCTTAGCCACGATATCATGCTTCCACTAGTGCTACTTGAGCAGAAGGAAAGATTACACTCAACAGGGAACAGTGAAGGCAGCTCTGAGGAGTTTGGGCTCTAGCAGCAGAAAACAGACTCAGTCATATTTTCAAAAAAGAATGAGTCTTAGCAATAAGGAGTCAAAGTGCAGAGATGAGAGTGGCTTGGGAATCTGTCTGAATTATATGCCCAACAGTTGACACTGCACTTAGGGAGACACACTGTAAAGACATCTGGTTCATGCAGTGCCAGAGGAATGAACTGAAGTTCTTGACCACAGGAGTTCTCTAAATGTGTCCTTCACTACTGTGTACCTCACTATCAGACTATGTATGTACCCATTTTCCCTGATGATGCTATATGTATTTATGAGACTGTGACCTAAGCTTGTGGAGGCAGTGGTACAAATTTTATAGCTAATGTTCTTCCTATTTTATCTTAATAAAGTTTTTGATTTGAGCTAATTGTGCTTACTAAAACACTATTAAAGGCAAGCACACTGGTAGGGGCTCATGAAGTATAGTTTTAGGATTGTGGAGCCATAAAGTACTTTGAACCTAAGGTTCAAGAAAGCCCCCAAAGTACCCAACCTGCAACATGCCAGTGTGAAAGTCTTTCTTTCTTTCTTCCTTTTTTGGTGTGGGTAGCCCAGAGGAGGTGGTACAGAGACATGGGGAGAATACAAAAGCGTAGGGATGGAATGTGGAATGTCATGTATGGGAAACACAAAGTAGGTCAGTCTGATTATAATGTGAAGTGCAGTGAAGGAGAGTAATGTGTAATGAGTTTGGGGAAGTTAGATTGGAGCCAGATTGTGAAGGTCTTTCAAAGCCAAACATTGGAGTTTAGAGGCAGGGGGGAGTCACTAGAGTTTCTGGCATGGGAGAGTGACTTAGCATACCTATGCTTTAGGAATATCAATTTGGTTATTGTGTGGAGGTTGAACTGGAGGGGTACACAGTGGAAGCAGGAAGGCTAATTAGGCAGTAATCCAGACAAGTGGAGTTGGGGGCCTGAACTAGGGCTGAGCCATCCATGCCTCCTGGAGTACACCTCCATCCATATACTCTCTGGTCCTGCTTTTCTGACTGGGCTCCGAAAGGCTACTGTCCATGCCAATGATTTCTGCTTTATGAACACCAATGGTCTTAACCAAGACATAATGGATTAAATGGCAGGTGGAGCTGCAAAAACCCTAACAATTTGCCTTCTTGTGTCAGAATTCAAAAATACTCTTGGATCATTGTGTTTACTGAAACAGACCCTACTCAGGGAGTTTGTCCCTTTTTCAGCATGACGACATCCTACCACTGTTAGACAGTTTTTTGCTCAGCATGTCTAGCCAGCATGGAATGGTGATCAAGATTGCCTGTGGCAGGTCTGCCAGTTTCCTGTTTCCTTTTTTCAATGCGCCATCTGTAGAAGAGAAATTGATTTTGAAAATAAATAGCTTTGTGTAGAATGTATACATATATATGGAGAGATTATTAGGACCTGCAAAGGCTTTTTCCCCCTGAAGATTTGTCAAAAAGCAAGTGCACGCTCTGCTGCCAAAGTAGAGGGACTTGTGTCTTGGTTTGTCATCAGGCCAGTGATGAAGGAAAGGATTTGTGTCCTTTTTCCACCTGTTGAAAACCACTTGGATTGGTGGGAGGCTGGGGTGGTCCTGGCCATTACAGAAGGAGGTACCATGATAGATAATGTGATATGACTTTGGCCAAATCTCGTTATCTCAGTAGGTCTCATTTTCCCCACCTGGAAAATTCAAGGACCAAATGTTCTCTGAGATCCCTTCTATGCCTAGCATTCTACCATTTCATGAGCCATCTCCATCTATTTTTCTATGTTGGGGAATGAAATTAGCCTTATTAACCTTATACCACTGGCCAAGGGGATCAGTGGCAATCTGTAAGAGGGAAGTTCCTGCCCCCATACATTCAATTAACATCTAATAAATTCCTACCACATGCCAGGAACTGTGCTAAATGTTGGGGATACAATTAATACAATACAATTAATAATAATTAATGAAAAGAGACAGTCCCTGCCCTCAGTGAACTTACAGTCTAAAAGAGAGACAGCACACAAGAGAAGACAAAAAAGTGTGTGTGGGGGGGAAATGGGACACCAAGGGGTACTTGGTATTGGAGTATCTTATTCTGTGGAGTTGAAATTAGGCAGTGCAACAGATGCAAAGTGGACTGATTTGAGAGACCAATTTCCACAATCTATAAAGAAAGGCATTGGGAGGAGTTTGTGCCCCACCTTCTAGCTCTCCAAACAGAGGAGAAAGGAGACTGAAAATAGAGCATAAGAGGGATGGAGGGGGAAGCCTCAGAAAATAAATCAAAAGAACTTCTTTTCACCTTTTTGGATACAATACAAATGTTTCTGCTGACATTAGCAGTGAGCCCCATAATTAGCTCCACCTACTAGGCATTGTGTAGCATTGACCAAACCCTCATATTCCATAAGGAGCCAGTCAGCAGTTTGCTTATTGGCCAAACGAGCCACATCACCTCTTTATATAAATGTGTTTCCTCATTTCTAACCATTGTGGTGGACTTCAGTTATATTGTTTTCAGGCAAGGCTGTAGAACTTCTGGGAAATCTCTCTGCTTCAGGATATTAGTAGTTCTATTTTAGATATTAGTAGTTCCATTTTAGCACCATTAGTAAGTAAGCTCAATACTTTACGATAGTTTTCTTTTATCAGATCTTATTTTGTTTTTGTGTTGCTGAGTTGTTTAAGCCACATTACATTCTTCATGACCCTATTTGGGGTTTTCTTGGCAAAGATACTGGAGTGGTTTACCATTTCCTTCTCCAGATCATTTTTCTGATGAGAAAACTGAGGCAGACAGGGTGAAGTGACTTGCCCAGGGTCGGTCACGTAGCTACTAAGTATCTGAAGCCAGATTTGAACTCAGGTCTTCCTTACTCCAGGCTCAACTCTTTATCCACTGCGATACCTAGCTTCCCCTTTTGTGCAGTTGAACTATTGACCATTCTCTTAACTCATTCAGCATTGTCCCATTATGTACCTTTCCTCACATTATTTCCTACACTTGGAATGCCCTTCCCTACTCTGATAGCATTGATCTGTTGAAACCTGCACATATACATTGCTATTCCCATCTCTTTGCTGAATTCATTCCTGACTCACTCAACCATGAATGATTTCTATCCCCTATTAGGGAGTTAGGTAGCTCAATGGCTATCACACTGGGCCTGGAGTCAGGAAGATCTGAGTTCATATCTGGTCTTAGACACTTCCTAGCTGTGTGATCCTAGTAAATCAAATACCTTCTGTTTGCCTCAGTTTCCTCATCTGTAAAATGGGGATGATAATAACACCTACCTCCAGGGTTGTTGTGAGAAATAAATGAGATAATGATGGTAAAGTGCTTAGCATAGTGCCTGGCATAGGGGCTTAATAAATGACCTTTCATAGTGCCTTCTTCACAGACACTCCTCTATGTACTTACTATATTCTTTTTTTTGTATGATAGCTATTCATGGGCTGTAACCTTCTTAGAGGGCAGGACTATATCTTAGGGTCATAGTCATGGACTGGTGGCACTAGAAGGGATTTTAGAGATCATTTGATTCAACAGCTTTATCTTATAGATGAAACTGAGACTCAGACAAGGAAATCATTCAGATTGAGAATGGGAAGGGACCTTAGCTGGGATCTAGTCCAACTTGAACATGAATGAATTCTCTACCATGACATGAAATGCATTAGAAAGCATTTATTAAAGTGCTTACTATGCCAAGCACTGGGTTAAGTATGGGGAGATATAAATAGAAAAATCAACACAGCCCCTGCTCTCAGGGAGCTTACGCTCTAGTGAGAGAAGACAACACATAAAAGAGTGTTCAGCTGCAGAGTCAGTGGAAAGGTCTGGGGGTTACAAGCATGAGGCAGAAGGGCAGATGGCAAGGACCAGGGGTCCTTAGTTTACATTGTAGCTTAGATGACCATGCAAGTAGTCTTTGGGGTGTAGAGGCAGGACAGATGTTAAGACCTAGGGAATCTTAGGAGGCGATAACTGGATAAATGATAATGTTGTTGATCCTCCATCTTATGGGAAATAATAGAGGGAGTGAGTACTATTTCACCCAAGTCATATGAACATTCAAACAGTCTGGATGGATTCTGGGAAGCTCCAGGGGTGGGAAAGTAGGAAGAGGGTGAAAAGAAAGGTAACAGAAGGAAGGGGAAGGTCTCATAATTGACAAGTGGCCATTCACCTTCTTGAAGACCTTCAGGGATGGGGAACCCACTGTCCTGTCAGGACAGCCCAGTCCAGTTTGGGAATTCTTTTTAATTTCATTTTCTTTTTTTTTAACATACCAAGCCTGAATTTTTTTCTTTTCTTCTCCACTGGGGAAAGTTGGACAGACAGCCTAAATTAACAATTAGTATTTATCACCTTACCCAGGTGCAAAGAGTTTCTTCAAATTAGGAGGCAGCTGCTTCCTTCCCATTAATAACTGTCTACTTCTGCTATTTATTCTGAATGATAATTCCAGTCTTTGCCACTGGGTATTTTCCATTAAAAAAATAAAAGGAATTACATTTAGTCCTTACAAAAGCTCTTTTATAGCCTTGAGTGGAGAGAGCCTCAGTGACCAGGGAGTCCTCACCATTCCTCCACATGGAAGCAAACTCACCTATCCCTTGTTCTCTCAAGATCATACCAAAGAGAAAAGATTGAGTGTCTAACTTGGAGTGCCTTTTTCCTCCCTCAGGGGGTGGGTGAGAAGAGCAGGAACCTGGTTGTATATGGGTGGCAAGCAGCACAAATTATAGAAGGAACATGAAAAAAGGCCTCATTTCTCAGATATATAGGGAACTGAGTCAAAATCATAGAAATTAGAGCCATTCTCCAATTGATAAATGGTCAAAGGATAGGAGTAGGCAGTTTTAAGAAGAAATCAAAGTTATCAATAGTTACATGAAAAAATGCTCTAAATCACTATTGATCAGAGAAATGCAAATTAAAACAACTGTGAGGTATCATCATATACCTTTCATATTAGCTAACATGACAGAAAAGGAAAACGATAAATGCTGGAGGGTATGTAGAAAAGCAAGATCATTGCTCCCTGGAATCGTGAACTGGTCCAGCCACTCTGGATAACAATTAGGAAATACACCCAAAGATCTATAAAACTGCATATACCGTTTGATCCAGCAATACCGCTACTAGTCTATATCCCAAAGAAATCAGAGAAAAGGAAAAAGGACCTATTTGTACAAAAACATTTATAGCAATTCTTTTTGTACTGAAAAGAAATTGGAAATTGGGGGGATGGCACTCAATTGCTGAATGGCTAAACAAGTTATGGTATATGATTGTGATGGAATTTTATTGTGCTGTATGAAATGATGAGCAGGATTGTTTCATTAAAGCTTAGGAAGAACTATATGAACTGATACAAAGTGAAGTGAGTAGAACCAGGAGAGCATTTTACATAGTAGCAGAAATATTATATGATGATCACTTGTAAAAAAAAAATTAGCTACTCTGATGAAGCATTGATTCAAGACAATTTCAAAAGACCCATGATGAAAAATGCTATCTACCTCCAGAGAAAGAACTGACAGAATCTGAATTCAGAACAAAGCAAACTTTTTCACTTTATTTTTTCATGGTTTTCTCTTCTTTTTTTTTTTTTTTTGGTCTGTCTCTTCTTTCACAACATGACTAATAGGGAAATATGTATTGCATGATTACACATGTATAACCTATATCAAATTGCTTACTGTAACAGAACAGGAACTAAGAGGCACAGTGCATACAGAATGCCTAGACCGGCAGTCAGGATGACAAGAATTCAAATCTGGCTTCAGACTGAGTGCCCCTGGTCAAGTCACTTAATCTCTGCCCAAGTTTCCTGATCAGTAAATGGCAAGGATCATAGCGCCTACCTTTCAGAGTCGGTGTGAGGATATGATGATATGTGTGTAAAAGGCTTTGTAAACTTTCAAGTGCTGTATAAATGCTTATTGTTTTTGTCTTTGTTTTCTCCCTGTTTTACACATCCCATTTCACACTGTACGCTCTTAAAATTGGCATTGGAATGAACTCACATGGAATTGAACAGTGCTATGTTTATCTTGCATGTTTTTACATATCCTGATATATGCACATATCTCTCCCAACATAAGATTTTCAAGAGCAGGAACAGTTTCATTTTTGTCTTTGGATACACAGTGCCTCACACAATGCTTGGTGGGCTCTTAGCTTTTTTGCATTCTGGTCTGGGAAAAAAAGCACAAGACTTTAATGGAAGCCTCTTTTTTATAGGACAACCCAAGGGGATAGCTCCTCCCACAGAAATGCGAATAAATCACAGAGACTCATTCTCAATGAGGTGTCAAGGGGCATGTCTTACTATCCAAAGCAAGAGTCAATCAAAAGCTCCCAACAAAGCATTCCCACCCAAGCCGGCCAAGGAAATCTCCTCATTCCCCACCATGAGACTACATCGGATTCTATTGAACTAGTTGGACTGATACTCTTCACTCATTCGCACATCAGTCATCATATCAGCTCATCTCAACTGTCAGTACTATTTCTCAACTGCCTTTTGGCATGACAGTTAAGCTTGGGTATAAAACAGAGTTTTCCAAGCACTATTTCAAAACCATCTTCCCCCACCCCAAGAGCAATGGAACAGAGAATTGTATTCTGTTCAGGAAAGAATTCTGACCAATTTTGGTTGAACATTCATTAATTTGAAAAAAAAATTAGGTATTTATTAATTGCCCAGCAAATGCAAAGGTACAAAATGAGAAAAAAGATATGTTCTCTGTTCTTATGGAATTTTCCAATTAGCAGGAGGACAAAAGCCACATGCATTTTAATCCTTCAAAAGATCTGTGATTTGTGCAGTGTTCAGAGAGGGCAGCTTGGTGTGGTGCAGTAAGGGTCCTGGATCTGAATATTAGCTTTACTTCTTGCTCATTGGTTGATTCTGGTCACAGAATCTCTGAGCATTGGTAACCTTATCCGTAAAATGGGATTAATAATGTTTCCATGACCTCCCTTGAAGGGTTGTTGTTGTAAGGGTATTACTTAATCAATTCAATTTGATACAACAAATATTTATGACATGCCTAGCAGATACAAGGCATTGTGTTAGGCAAGGAGACTACAAGGACAAAAATGAATCAGTCTCTGCCCTCAAGGAGCTTCTAATCTACTATTGTGAGGGACTTAATATGTATGCAAAGGAGTAAATATAAGGTAATTGTTAGTGAGAGAAAACTAACAACTGGGAGATGGGGGAAGACCTTTATTTTCCAGTTTTTATTGGATAAGCTTACTTGAAGTAACTTAAGTTACCTTTTAGAATAGAAAAGTGAAATGAAAAAAAAATTGAGTGAATCCGACATTTCAATAAGTGAGATTCTATTTGCCCTTAGTTTTCATTGATGATCAAACAGAAATCAGACTATATTCCTGTGTGTGTGTGTACATGTTTTTTTTCCTCCTCAGAAGATGTTGAAGTTAAATGTAAGAAGAATAAAAAAAGGCTCTTACTATAGACATGTGAGATGACGGAATGGTTACAGAGGCAGATTTTTTTAATACCTCTGGCCCTGGAGATCTTATCTTTTTTCATTTTATATAATTTTTTCTATTAACAAGCAGTTATTATTTCTCTCTCACACTGAGAACCTCCCTCCTCTAAAAGGGAAAAAGAACACTCCTACCCCCCCAAAAGAGAGAGAAGACTCTCAGTAGAGGGTGACACCTGAATTTACCCTTGAAACTATAGCTTGATATGAGATATGATGGCAACCTTTCTATACCTTTGTGGGTACTTTCATGAATTACTGTGGCTATAATAGTAATAAATAATTCATCGACTTGAAGTAAGCCTTCTACTGATGAGCAACTCCACTTTGGTTAGCCTGGGGGCTCAGAAGGTCTTATCCTTTGCTTGTATTTGAGGTCTCAGCCACTTAATAGGAAAAGACAGAGTTTATATTCCTTTCGCTTTGGCTTCGAATCTTCCCATACATGATCCCAGAATCCTAGAATGTCAGTGTTGGAAGAGACTCAGAGGCCACAGAATCCAGCTTATATCTGAAGAAGAAGAGTTTTTGGAGTGCCTTCACATAGCCATGCAGTCTTTTTGTGAAAATCTCAAGGGAAAGGTAAGAAACTCTTTTCTAAGGCATCCCATTTCCATTTTGGAACATCTTATATTATCGTAAAACTTAAAAAAATTTTTTTTGGAGGGGGAAGGCATGGCAATTGGAGTTAAGTGACTTGCCCAAGGTCACAGAGCTAGTAAGTGTGTCAAGTGTCTGAGGCTATATTTGAACTCAGGTCCTCCTGACTGCAGGGTCGGTGCTCTATTCACTGTACCACTTTGTGCAGTGCCCTTACTGTGAAACTTCAAAAAAAAATATGGAATCAAAATCTGCCTCTCATCTGCTCCTAGTTCTGTGATAAAGGAAAGTAAATTTAAAGCATCCTCCCTGAGACTTCTTTAAATATTTGAAGATGGCTATTGTGTATGCAGCTAATATTTGTGTAATGCTTAAACGTCTGCAAAATGCTTAGCATTTGTTTTAATTTGATCCTCGTAACATCCCTGGGAGGAAGGTGCTGTTGATATGCCCACCTTACTGTTGAGGAAATGGATTCTGAGACAGGTTAAGTGACTTTCTCAAAATCAAACAGCTAACAAGTGTTTCAGGTGAGAGTTGAACTCAGGTTTTCTTGACTTTAAGGCCAGCACTGTACTATCTGGCTTCCCGTTGTTTGTTGACTCTTCCTTTTCAAAGAAGACCAATGACGTCACCGAGTTATGCCTTGATTTTCCAGTGAATTGGATTTAAGAGAGACAAAGTTGCTCAAAGTCATCAGCCTCACTCTCTCTTCCAGAGTTTTCTAAGTTCGGAGGCTAGACAAAAGTCAAGACTACTGGTGATGGCCAGGGTGCAGTGGAACACAGAGAAGAAAATAACCTTTTGGGCATCATGGACCCCTTTGGCAGTCTGGTGAGGCCTAGGGATCCTTTCTCAGGATAATGTTTTTAAATTAGTGGAGGGAATGATAATTAGAAGTTAGTGACAAAGATGTGTCTTTTTTTTTTCCCTCATTCGAGTCTACATACCACTTGAAATCTATCCATGAGGGAAAAAAAAACCATCCTTGCTTTCTTTGGACCTCAGGTTAAGAATCCCGGGTTTAGAGTACAGGACTCGGGGCCAGACGGCCTTTTACATTTAGTAAATGTAAATTCGGTAAATCATGCATGTTCTTTCCTTGGTCCTCAGTGTCCTTAAGAGGGTTGGGGCACATGGTCATGAAGGTCCCGTCCAACTTTACTTAGAGCATATTATCTAAGCTACTTACCCCTGCACTCCTTGGCACCATAAAGCTCCATCTTCCCCTTGGCTCTTTTCTGCTCTGTAATCTCTTTTGCTGCCACTCCACCCTTCAAACCAGACCTGGAAAGGCTAGGCCTGGATGGAGCTAAATCTCTTAACTCTACACTCCTGGGTTCACAAAATCTCATCTTTATCCTGGTCATTTTCCACACTGATAATTCGTGCTTAACCTCTCCCTGGCCTGCCCTACCTCCTACCCATACCCATTCTTTCCACTCCTGGGCTGTGCTTCTGGCTTTCTGGCCTTCACTATGAAACCCCCGGCTGAGTACCTTCTCCTTCCAGCCTCAGTTTTGGCTTTTTTAAAAAATGTATTGTCTTCCCTTATTAGAATGGAAGCTCCTTGAGAGCAAGGGCTGTCTTTCTACTTGTATTTGCATCCTCAGAACTTAGCACAGGGCTCAAGCTCTAGATAAATGCTTTTTTTTGTCACATTGCTGATAAATGTGGGTGTTAGATAAGAAGAGGATTTCTCAGGTCCCTCTGATGTCAGACAAGAGGGTCTCTCAAGTTTCTGTGATTCCAGAATTCCATCAATTTAAATGGAAGTGTAGTTAAAAGTGTTCTGTGCACATGCAAAGAACCCTTTAGAATCATAGCATTTAGTATTGGGAAGAACCCTAGAGATTCTCTAGTTTGGTACCATCCTTTCATTTTACAGATGAAGAAACTGAGGCCCAGAGAGGGGGAGAGACTTTCTCAAGTGAATACAGGTAGTAAGTAGCAAAGCTATTATTTCTAGGGCTCTTTCTAGAATTCTATAATATAAAGAAGGGAGGCATATTTACTAGAATTAGTGCTAATAATAATTTGACAAACACATTAGGCAACTGAACTTAGCCATTAGATACACTCTCATTGACCAAAATAAAAATAAAAACCAATGAAAATAAATCCTTGAAATTAAACATATCCAAATAGAATGTGAGTCAAGAAAAACAGAAATAAGTACAAATAGAGTAGCCCGAAACCTCATTTTTTTGGATAAATATACCAAATTTGACCAAGTATTTCTCTTTGCTTTGCGTAGATATTTCTCCTAACCCCCCTCTTCCCTTATGCCTCTCTGAAAATGCTCAAGTAAAAGTAAGAAGCAACAGGCGTATCTCTGAAGGAGGGAAAGAAATCATTTCAGCTGTCTATGAAAAGGAATGAAGAGCTGGGGATTTTTTGTTTGCTCTATAGCCTGTTAAAGTCACTAAGCCTGCTTTACTGAAGTCCGTGAGTGACCAGCATTAAGGTCAGTCTGCGACCTTAATTCGTGCTCCTTAATGAGTGAATCAATAGCAGGCAGGAGAGGAAACGAAACCCAACGAAACCTTAAATGAGTGTTAATTGAGCTGTGAGTAGAGTCCTCTCCAGGATGTCTGTGTATGTGTGTCTATGTGTATGTGTGTGTGTGTGTGTGTGT